>JAGIQG010000004.1:50747417-51347417 GCA_024679065.1 Sphyrna mokarran
CAGTACTGCACCTCTGACAGTGCGGTACCCCTTCAGTACTGCACCTCTGACAGTGCAGTATCCCTTCAGTACTGCACCTCTGACAGTGCAGCATCCCTTCAGTACTGCACCTCTGACAGTGCAGTACCCCATTCAGTACTGCACCTCTGACAGTGCAGCAATCCTTCAGTACTGCATCTCTGACAGTGCGGTACCCCTTCAGTACTGCATCTCTGACAGTGCAGTATCACTTTCAGTACTGCACCTCTGACAGTGCAGCACTCCTTCAGTACTGCACCTCTGACAGTGCAGCACTCCTTCAGTACTGCACCTCTGACAGTGCAGCACTCCTTCAGTACTGCACCTCTGACAGTGCAGCACTCCTTCAGTACTGCACCTCTGACAGTGCAGCACTCCTTCAGTACTGCACCTCTGACAGTGCAGCACTCCTTCAGTACTGCACCTCTGACAGTGCAGTATTTTGTTGTGGCTCCTTCAGTACTGCACCTCTGACAGTGCAGCATCCTTCGTACTGCACCTCTGACAGTGCAGCACTCCTTCATACTGCACCTCTGACAGTGCAGCACTCCTTCAGTACTGCCCTCTGGGGTTGTTGCCCTCTGACAGTGCGTACTCCTTCAGTACTGCACCTCTGACAGTGCGGTACCCCTTCAGTACTGCACCTCTGACAGTGCAGTATCCCTTCAGTACTGCACCTCTGACAGTGCAGTATCCCTTCAGTACTGCACCTCTGACAGTGCAGTACTCCTTCAGTACTGCACTCTGACAGTGCAGTATCCCTTTTCAGTACTGCACTCTGACAGTGCAGTACTCCTTCAGTACTGCCCTCTGACAGTGCAGTACTCCTTCAGTACTGCACCTCTGACAGTGCAGCACTCCTTCAGTACTGCACCTCTGACAGTGCAGTACCCCTTCAGTACTGCACCTCTGACAGTGCAGCACTCCTTCAGTACTGCACCTCTGACAGTGCAGCACTCCTTCAGTACTGCACCTCTGACAGTGCAGCACTCCTTCAATACTGCACCTCTGACAGTGCAGCATCCCTTCAGTACTGCACCTCTGACAGTGCAGCACTCCTTCAGTACTGCACCTCTGACAGTGCAGTATCCCTTTCAGTACTGCACCTCTGACAGTGCAGCATTCCTTCAGTACTGCACCTCTGACAGTGCAGCACTCCTTCGGTACTGCACCTCTGACAGTGCAGCACTCCTTCAGTACTGCACCTCTGACAGTGCAGTACCCCTTCAGTACTGCACCTCTGACAGTGCAGCACTCCTTCAGTACTGCATCTCTGACAGTGCAGCACTCCTTCGGTACTGCACCTCTGACAGTGCAGTATCCCTTCAGTACTGCACCTCTGACAGTGCGGTACCCCTTCAGTACTGCACCTCTGACAGTGTAGTATCCCTTCAGTACTGCACCTCTGACAGTGCAGTATCCCTTTCAGTACTGCACCTCTGACACTGCAGTATCCCTTCAGTACTGCACCTCTGACAGTGCAGCACTCCTTCAGTACTGCACCTCTGATAGTGCGGTACCCCTTCAGTACTGCACCTCTGACAGTGCAGTATCCCTTCAGTACTGCACCTCTGACAGTGCGGTATCCCTTCAGTACTGCACCTCTGACAGTGCAGCACTCCTTCAGTACTGCACCTCTGACAGTGCGGTACCCCTTCAGTACTGCACCTCTGACAGTGCAGTATCCCTTCAGTACTGCACCTCTGACAGTGCAGTATTCCTTCAGTACTGCACCTCTGACAGTGCAGCACCCCTTCAGTACTGCACCTCTGACAGTGCAGTACCCCTTCAGTACTGCACCTCTGACAGTGCAGCATCCCTTCAGTACTGCACCTCTGACAGTGCAGCACTCCTTCAGTACTGCACCTCTGACAGTGCAGCATCCTTCAGTACTGCACCTCTGACAGTGCAGCACTCCTCAGTACTGCACCTCTGACAGTGCAGCACTCCTTCAGTACTGCACCTCTGACAGTGCAGCACTCCTTCAGTACTGCACCTCTGACAGTGCAGCACTCCTTCAGTACTGCACCTCTGACAGTGCAGCATCCCTTCAGTACTGCACCTCTGACAGTGCAGCACTCCTTCAGTACTGCACCTCTGACAGTGCAGCACTCCTTCAGTACTGCACCTCTGACAGTGCAGCATCCCTTCAGTACTGCACCTCTGACAGTGCAGTATCCCTTCAGTACTGCACCTCTGACAGTGCAGTATCCCTTTCAGTACTGCACCTCTGACAGTGCGGTACCCCTTCAGTACTGCACCTCTGACAGTGCAGTATCCCTTCAGTACTGCACCTCTGACAGTGCAGCATCCCTTCAGTACTGCACCTCTGACAGTGCAGTACCCCTTCAGTACTGCACCTCTGACAGTGCAGCAATCCTTCAGTACTGCATCTCTGACAGTGCGGTACCCCTTCAGTACTGCACCTCTGACAGTGCAGTATCACTTTCAGTACTGCACCTCTGACAGTGCAGCACTCCTTCAGTACTGCACCTCTGACAGTGCAGCACTCCTTCAGTACTGCACCTCTGACAGTGCAGCACTCCTTCAGTACTGCACCTCTGACAGTGCAGCACTCCTTCAGTACTGCACCTCTGACAGTGCAGCACTCCTTCAGTACTGCACCTCTGACAGTGCAGCATCCCTTCAGTACTGCACCTCTGACAGTGCAGCACTCCTTCAGTACTGCACCTCTGACAGTGCAGCATCCCTTCAGTACTGCACCTCTGACAGTGCAGCACTCCTTCAGTACTGCACCTCTGACAGTGCAGCACTCCTTCAGTACTGCACCTCTGACAGTGCAGTATCCCTTTCAGTACTGCACCTCTGACAGTGCAGCCCCTTCAACTGCCCTCTGACAGTGCAGCACTCCTTCAGTACTGCACCTCTGACAGTGCAGCATCCCTTCAGTACTGCACCTCTGACAGTGCAGCACTCCTTCAGTACTGCACCTCTGACAGTGCAGTATCCCTTTCAGTACTGCACCTCTGACAGTGCAGCACTCCTTCAGTACTGCACCTCTGACAGTGCAGCACTCCTTCAGTACTGCACCTCTGACAGTGCAGCATTCCTTCAGTACTGCACCTCTGACAGTGCAGCACTCCTTCAGTACTGCACCTCTGACAGTGCAGCACTCCTTCAGTACTGCACCTCTGACAGTACAGTACCCCTTCAGTACTGCACCTCTGACAGTGCAGCACTCCTTCAGTACTGCACCTCTGAGAATGCAGCACTCCTTCAGTACTGCTTCTCTGACACAGCAGCTCTCCTTCAATACTGCACCACTGACAGTGCAACACTCCGTCAATACTTCACCCTTGACAGTGTGGCACTCCTTCAGTACTGCACCTCTGGCAGTGCAGCTCTCCTTCAGTACTGCGCTTCTGGCAGTGTGGTACTCCTTCAGTACTACACCTCTAGCAATGCATTTCTCCTTCAGTATTGCAACACTGACTGTGCAGCACTCCGTCAGTTCTGCACCCCTGACAGTGAAGCACCCCTTCAATACTTCACCCCTGATAGTGCAGCATTCCTTCAGCACTGCATTGGAATGTCAGCTTTTACTTTTATACTCAGGTCCTTGAGTGGGACTTGAATTCACAACCATCTGACTCAGAGGTGGGAGTGACTAACTGAGATATTATTATTCAGTGTTGTTACTGAACTCCATTCTGCAGGACTGTGGCCCAGACACTTAAGTCTTTTGATGACATTGCACAATTGTGACATGTTTGCAGATCAAGATAAAATAATTCGTTAATGAGGCAGCTGGCTACCTTGCTATTTAACTATTGGCTCAAGCCACACCCAGTGTAGAAAAATATGTTCACTTGGCAGACATGTCTCTCATTTTCACACAGGCATATGCATATACACACACACACACACAAAATATACACGCACACTCAAACACACACACACAGGTATACACACATTCACCCACACAAAACACACACACACATCACGGACACACATGCGCACAAAACAGACACACGCAGCCATAAAACACACATATGCACACATTTACACTCATCCTTACTCAATCATGCTGCATCTATATTTCATGAAAAGGGCTGAAAATGAGAGCACAACATTAAGTAACCTCTGTTCCTGCACACTCTCTGATTCTGTGAGCTGCCAGCTGTGGGTCCTTATGCAACCAGCAGTGCTGTGCTTTCTGTCCGCTGTGCCATGTTGCAAATCTCCTGCCTGTGGGGGTTCCCTCCCACTGTCACTGCATCTGAATGCTTGGTTTCTGTCCCCTTCCCCATTGCCATTCTGCTCAGACCCCCCCACCCGCCCTTCAAGCAACTCTCCCTTTATGGTGCTTTGATGGGAGGCTGGCAGTTGGCAGCTTTCTCTTTCAGACGAGCAACTCGTGTTGAATTTTCCATCATGGGCTATTCTTTGACTGCTTGTTTTTTTTCACTAACTCAACAGGGAACAGAACATATCTTATTGTCCCAGAAACGGCAACTGCTGTGAAATCCCACGAGGGAGAGCAAGCTAAAGAAGTGCTTCTTCTGAATGGGGCTGGAATACAGCTTCACACTCACACATGTACAAAGGAAATTGCTGTATGAAGAGAATTACTCTTGTGGAATTTTAGAGTTGGGATCCTGATTCAAATAAAAGATGTGGTGTTTCTTTCAAAGCATGCAAGAATCCGGTATGGATTAAGATTGGATCCAATTTTTAGTACACTCCAAACCCTGTCACTTTCACAAAGTAAAATCAAAGCCTTGTTGCTGAGTGCTTTGCTCCACGGAAACCTACCTGACTGCTCAGCAGATTGAACAGTGCACTGCAGCAACAAGAGGGGGTTAACCAGAACTATAAAACAATAAACTTCCTTTATACCATCCTGTCAGGATACTGCCCATTGGATCTGTATCTTGCAGCTGGTGCTGCATCATTCACTATAACCTCTCTTGTTTTCTTAATCTTTAGGGTTTTTGGTGATTTGGTCTTCCGATATTCTTTTACGTTAGCCCTCTTTTTCTCTCTTCATAACCCTCTTTCTTTATCCCGTGCCTCTTTATTGTGAACTTATTTATTTTTTCCTCTGCCTTCTTTCAGATGTGGTGCTGCCCTTCCCCCACTGGCTGAGAGCCACTTGCTCCTTCTGCTTGGCACTAATGCTATGTAACTGGGCAAAGTGGTATGTGTGAGAACATTGCCCAGAATCTCACTCCTTTGGCTTCCCTAGTGGAGCTGTGCCAGCCTGCTGTAAGCTGCTGTGTCTATGGTTATCCTGGGGCCTAATGTGAATCTGTAAGTATGAGGGGGCAGGGTGGTTGAATGTACATTTTCACTGTTCTGAAAATTTTCCTCCTTGTCTCAACTAAACATAATTAATCAGTTTTTCCAGCAATCACTGGAAAATAGAAGTGACAGTGCACTATTTTATTTTTATTTATTAATTAGTGTTACAAGTAGGCTTAACATTGTAATGAAGTTATTGTGAAAATCCCTTAGTTGCCACATTTTGGCATCTGTTCAGGTACATTGAGGGAGAATGTAGCATGGCCAATTTGCCTAACCAATACATCTTTTGGAGTGTAAGAGGAAACCAGAGAATACAGGGGAAACTTGTGCAGACACAGAGAGAACTTGCACACTCTGCACAGACAGTGACCGAAGCCAGGAATTGAACCCAGGTCCCTGGTGCTGTGAGGCAACAGTGCTAACCTCTGTGCCACCCCCACAGAGGCTCATGGAGAACATGCAGACTCCACACAGACAGTGACCCAAGCTGAGACTCGAACCTGGGTCCCTGCCGCTGTGAGGAAGCTGTGTTAACCACTGTGCCACCCTGGTTTTCCTAGGAACCTGGTCAGCCCATCAAGCTTATTTCAGTGCTTGCTACTTTGCTGACGCTCTGACTCCAATTCCACTTCACTGCTCTTTTCACAATAAAGTCTTGGAAATGTTTATACCTTACTCTGGTTGTTTACAGCTCGTTGAAAACAGTCATGGCTACATTGTGTACTGATGACAGCACGTCATAGACAAATGACCAAGCTCCTTTGGGATGACACCCGGGACATGTTGACTGTGGGAAAGGTGATGTGTCAATGATGAGGAGAGGAGAGTGAGGGGAGTGGTTTGAAAGGATGCCTCCCGCTGCCCCACCCGCATGATAGTATGAAACACATTCCTTTGGTTTTTTTTAGGCAGAGATTGTAAGATCTGGAGAGAAGACTGGCGTGTTATTCTTTTCTCATCAGAAACAGCACTCTGCCATTTTTTGATAAGATACCTTTCTGCTTATTTATTAGTTTATTTAACATTTGTTCAGACTTTCTCATTGAGGTGCAAATATTTTGGCTTGTCTTATTCTATAAATAAACACTGCTCCTGTTATACTCAAAATGGCCACTAAGACTAAGGCCCAAATCAGGGTGAATAATTCTCACAGAGAAGATGAGGGGTTATTCTGTTTGAATTGTGGAAATGGTGGAGAGGCAGTGCTGTGAGTGCTATCAGAGCATGCAAACAGGAAGAGCATGAGATTGAAAGTACTCGAGAAATAACCTCGCAGTAGCTTTCAATCCAGAAGGTGGGACAGTCGCATCCAATATGGGACAATCCCATAAAATAATGGATAGTTGTCACCCTGGACTAATGGAACCAGGTTTAAGGAGGACATGTGGCATATGGAGCCAATTTATTTATGTGTTTTGTGCCTGCAAGTGCTTCCTACAGTTGTGTGATATTCAATTTATAAAGACCACTTTCACAGGATTGAATATGGACCAGTGAGAAACTGATTATCATCTCCTCAATCCGTTCACCTGGTTAAGACTCATTTCAGCCAACCAGGGAGGGAAAAGGAGGCCATATTTGTGTGATGGTCTCTTGAACTTCAGAGAAATTCTCAAGTTGAACATGATTATCAGTTGCTTCAGCAGTGGGGAAGCTCATATTTAATTTCTTTGTGCCCTTCAGAGAGGCATGGTGGCATAGTGGTTAGTATTACTGCCTCACAGAGCCAAAGGCCTGAGTTTGATTACTGGCTTATGTCACTGTCTGTTTAGAGTCTGCATGTTCTCCCTGTGTCTATGTGGGTGCTCCAGTTTCCTCCCATAGTCTGAAACACATGCTGATTAGGTGCACTGGCCATGCTATATTCTCCCTCAATGTATCCAACAGGCACCACAGTGTGATGACTCGGGGATTTTCATAGTAACCTCATTGCAATGTTAATATAAGCCTATTTGTGACTACCAAATTAACTTTAACTTTACTTTCTCCCCTCTTTTCACCTCAACCATCAGTCATTTACTTCATCTCTGAATTTTCCCCTTCTCCTCTCCCTGTTCAGTGTAAAATACCTGAAAACAAGGTGGATGATGGGTCAATCCCTTCCCCTTACCAATTGAAGTTTATAGTATTAACTATTTGAATCAATCCCACTTGCCTAATTTTTCTTTATAATTTTTTTCCTCTTTATTTTGTGTTTTTTTCTTTGCTTTTCATCCCTCTCTTCTCTGTGTGAAAGCTTTACATTGCAAAGGAAAGTTTGTTTTGTGTTTATTCATGAATCCAGATTCAGGTACAAATCCTACTGGGCAGGTTACACAATCTTCCTGATATAATCAGTAATAACTTACCTGGCTGCTGAAGTCTTATTGAGATGCCCTGGCCCATTTTCAGCCTCCAGACCAGACACTGCACTGTTTTTCAGGCTAGTGGAGTGGACTAACTGAAAAGATTTGTTTTCTATGTTTTATTTTAAATCAATAAATATGGATGATGAGTGTGATAAACCCCATGATCTGCATGGGGAATCATTAATTGACCTCTCAGTTGGGCTCGCTGAATACAAACTCCCTGGGGATTGGTAATGAGCCAGTCAGGTGGAGCTCATATATCAAACCCTATATAAAGCAAGATCCTGAGAGGGTCCATTAACTTTTTAGTCCCAACTGAGACCTGTTGTGTTCACCACAGGCTTGTCATTATTGTTTATTTTCATTTAGCGCAATAAAAGCACAGTTCCTTCACAGCGTTGTCTGGAGTTGGTGATGAGATAAAAGGAATACTTTAATAACCCTGCTCATCAGACCCCGGTGTAAGCCTGTATCATTCAGTTATACAATGCCATTTTTTGGAAAGTTGGAGATAGACAACCTGAGTGTTATGGACTGGCCACAATATGCTGAGATAATGAGGCACATCTTTTGAGAAATGAAATGGAAGGAGATACTGAGAAAAAGGTCATTCTTTTGACTGCATATGGGTTTGCAACATCCAGTATTATAAAAAGTCTGATGTGTCAGAAAGTCCAGGACTTTCGATAAGTTGGTAGAAATGGTGGCAAATCATTACGATCCTAAACCTTCTACAATCTTGCAATTGTACAGGTTCAGTACAACTACTAAATTTGCAGGAGAACCAGTGATGGAATTCCTGATGTGACCAAGAAAACTAACATTACCAGAAATGCTAAGAGATCATTTAGTATGTGGCATACAAAAGAAGGCTTTTGATTGCACCAAATCCAGATTTTAAAAAAGCCATAGTGCTGGTTTAGCTCAGGAGAAAAGGAGTTGCAAGGATGTTTAGATTATAACGTTCATAGCTCAGGTGAGTCCTCTGTCACAAACCTGTGTTTAACATACTTGTGAAACTGGCCTTAGGCAAAGAAAAATGAGCAAAGAAACTAGGAAATTCTGACACTGGCCAAGAGGGAGTTTCACAATTTAGGGAATGGCCAGCACAGCAGCGCTGTGCATGCAGCCAGGGAGCGTGCCCCACAAGTTTACCAAAACAAACAGAGCATGCAACGCCCATATCAAAGGGCAAAGCCATCCCAAAACAGAACCAGATAAGTCAGGCTGAAAAGGCGGGATTAGCATTACTAAATTGTATCACCAAACCAAAGATGGCCCCAATATAAATACAGCTCCAAGTGAATAGACTCCCATTGAATATAAAGGCAGACATGGGGGCAGCAGTGCCTATTATAGAAGAGGGACAGTTTAGAAGGTTATAATTGAATATCTCGACATTGAGGCAAGATTGGCAATTTATACAGGAGAGCCATTATGAGTAGTACGGACAACATAATCCCAATCGCATGTGGGCAAAAACAATTTGACTCCTGTTGATAGTGGTACAAGGGTCAAGTCCCAACCTTTTGGGAAGGGATTGGTTACAAAAATTCAGTTGGATTGGAGAGAAATTTTCAAAATGGGCACTGAAAATTTATATGAGGTGATAGGAAAGCACCCAGAGGCCGGAGAAAAATAAAAGGAGCCAAAGCAAATGATTATGCGGACCCAGATATTCAACCTAGATTTTTTAAGGCAAGACAAATTCCATATGCATTATGAGTAAAAGTGGAAACTGAACTGAAGCAATTAGAAGAGATGGGGATAATTTGACCCGTAAAATTTTCCAAGTGATTCGCACTAGTAGTCGCTGTGTTAAAGCTAGACAACACAATTCATCTTTGTGGTGACTATAAAATGATGTAAATAAGGTATCTCATTTAGGCAAATATCTGATGCCACGAATAGAAGAGATCTATGCAAAGCTAACCGGGGAGGTATTCACAAAACTGGATATGAGTCCAGTTAGAACTAGAAGAGTCATTAGGAAAGTATAAGACGATAAACACGAATTCGAATACTCTCTCCGACCATTTGGGGTAATATTGGCTTGTGCCATATTCTCAGTAATAATGGAAGGCATATTGCAGGGATGTCCAGAGTGGCAATTTACCTAGACGATTTTCTAATCATAAGAGTCATTGCCGAGAACCACCATGAAATTTTAGCAGTCGTCTTACGACGTATTTTTGGTAGCTGGGGTCAAACCAAAAAGAGAAAAGCGCGCTTCTAAAGCAGCAAAGGTATCATATCTCGGATCCTGGGTCAACAAAAATCATCTTCGCCCAGTCAAAGACAAGATAAGAGCCGTAATAGAGGCTCCAACAGCAAGGAACATGACAGAATTAAAATCGTTCCTTGGCTTTGTAAATTATTATGGAAAGTTTGTTCTAAACTTGACAATCTTACTGGCACCTCTACATATATTGTTGAAAAAGCATGAAAACTGAGCATGGAAATAGCCACAGAAGGATGCTTTTGTGAGGATAAAACACCAACTGCAGTCAGACAATGTGTTGACCCATTTCAACCTGGAATATCTGTTGGTCCTAACACGCGATGTCTCTCTTTATAAAATAGTGCAGCACTATCGCACCAATGGAACAATGGGATGAGGGCGCCTGATTGCATATGTCTCAAGGACATTAGCCGATGCAGAAAGAAGGTACACACTATAGAAAAAGAATGTTTTCAATGGTTTTTACCATGAAGAAATTCCATCAAAATGTATATGGTCAACGTTTTACAATCATAGCAGATCATAAACCCTCTGTTAGGCCTTTGTTCTGGACACAAAATGATCCCTCCTATTGTGTCAGCCTGACTACAGTGATTGGCACTATTATTAGGTGCTTATGAGTATACCTTGGAACATAGACTGGAGACACAAGTCATTGACACAAACGCTCTGACCTTTGCTCACAAGCTTTCCATCACCAAAGATCCTGTCCTGGATAGAGGATTGGTTGACTGGCAAAAGGCAGAGAGTGAAATAAAGGAATCTTTTTTAGGGTGGCAGCCAGTAACTAGTGGTGTGCCTCGGGGGTTGGTACCGGGACCACAAATTTTCACAATATACATTAACAATTTGGAAGCAGGAATTGAAGGCATTGTTGCTAACTTTACAGATAATACAAAGACATGTAGCGGGACCAGTAGTATTGAGGAAGCAAGGGGGCTGCCGACAGACTTGGACAGGTTAGGAAGGTGGGCAAAGAAGTAGCGGATGGAATACAATGTAGAAAAATGTGAGCACTTTGGAAGGAGGAGTGAAGACATAGACTATTTTCTAAATGGGAAATTGCTTAGGAAATCAGAAACACAAAGGGACTTGGGAGTCATTGTTCAAGATTCTCTACAGGTTAACATGTAGGTTCAGTTGGCAGTTAGAAAGACAAATGCAATGTTAGCATTCATGTTGAGAGGTTCACCACAGAGTTGTAGTTATTGTTTATTTCATTTAGTGCAATAAAAGCATAGTTCCTTCACAGTCAACTTCTGCAGTTATTATAATGGGCCAAGCATTGGGTGCAAAGTGGAAAATCTCAGTGAGGAGATGGGGATAGGGAGGTAATGGATTGGAGAAGAACTGATCTTGTGACACCAAGCTTGTATTTTAACAGTCTCTGAATAGTTGGGGGGCCCAGAGAGGAAAGAAGTGCCACAGTTGAGAGCTCCTGAGAAACAGGTACAGTATAGTGTGTAGTGTGAGAATCTCCAAGCAAAGGTCTGATTTGGGTTCGCTACATTTCATTAGACAAATGTACCATTGGATCTCCTCAGAACCCAGATTATTCCTAGACTCCCTGGACTGTGTCAAGGGCACTCAAATTTTGTCGAGGTCTCTCGAGGCAAGAGCATGAAAGAGCATAAATTCCATCTGGAAAAATGGAAACATTGCTGCCAAAGCCGAAATGTATCATTGTTCCTTTGCTGTTACTGGGTTAGAATCCTGGAGCGGCTTTGTACCCGCACTGTGGGCACAAGACTTCAGTGCTTCAAGAAGGCAGCTCACTAACACCTTCTCAAGGGGAATTAAGGATGAACAATAAATGCCAGTGATCTTGAGAATGAAAAATAAAAAAAACACAATGGAAGGCGTTTTTCTTTTTCACTTGACAAGTTTGAAGTTTTTGTTGTATATGGGCAAGAGCACTGATGAGATTGTCGCTATGGCTCATCTTTCTTCATCGCCTCTGTCCCTGCCACACTCAAGATCTAAACCCTATATTGTGAAGTCCATCTCTGACTTGATCATAAGAGCAAAGCTAAATATTGTTGAGCCCATCACCAGGATTAACCAAATCTGTATAAAACTGAATGTGACGGAATGTTATTTAAGGAGAATGAGTTTGGATTGGGTTTGGGTTAGAGAGCTCATAATACCGTGCACTGTCTCCACCACCTCCCCCGCACCCCACCTCAGCCAGTCCATCCCAAGACAATGATCAAAACCTCAAAATGGGAATATTGTTGCCAAATGAGGAAAAGTTAAGAAAAATAACTCCTCAAAGGGCAGTCCACCAGTCCAAGGGATTAAAAATAGAGCAGTGAGATGTAACAGGATGTCTATAAAATTGCCATCAGGTTGGCATTAAAGAATGGGGTCTACAGGGGATCTGGTGACGATGAAGAACTCCCTCAGCCTCCTCCCATTTGGCATGTTTCACCTGCCAAGGCTGCCTACTTAACCTAACCTTACCCCACTATCTTTTGTTTCTGAGTTAGCCAGCAGATACAAAGCTGTTTTTTTCCAATTCCTCTAGAGTACTATGCATCATAAACAGAAGTTGCAAACATATTACAGTTTCTACCTCCTATTTTCAAGGCCAGTGTTATCCCACAGGCAATGAGCCGGAGTGTTTACACCCAAGCTGGAACCAGCTGGAAGCACCCAGGTAATTTCCAATAGCAATAACATTTTAATGCCATAGCTGGTCTGGCAATGCGGAGGGAGCTCCAAATTGCATCTAACCTGGCAATGTAACAGGGGCTTAATCCTGTATTCTACCCGTGTTGTTGGAAAATAAGTAATGCCTCCCCCTGACCTGAATAGGTTCCGTCATCATCACCAAGTCTAAATTCCTTCATCGTCACTACATCTAAATCCTGGATACTGTAAGCATTACTGAGAGAACAAACATTCTGCAATCGACCAAGGAGAAGGTCATTACTGTCTTCTCAGGGTCACTGGTGATGAGCAGTAAATGCAATCTTGGTAGCATCTGCCAAATCGACAGTGTTTTAGCCCGACTCCCTAACTTTGGGATCCATTTTGAGTTCCGGCATACGCTTCTGATGCTATCCTAGGGATAATCGCCTGCAAGCCCACACTTAGAGAACTTTCTATATATACGTTTTGCATCATTTTGAACGTAGGAAGTATATGCTTCATTGTACTTGTCTGTGTGCTTTGGAAGCAATTGAGAGAAACTGCCTCATTACGGAATAAAACTCTATCCACTTTGTTTTGGAGAGATTCAAACATTTTTCTTAAAGAAAGATAAGAAATCTGATCAAAAGTGTTCAAGATTCAATTAAGTAAATTGGAAAATAAAAATCAGCCAATAATTGAAGGGGAGAAATTTACAATAATCATCAAAAGAAAATTAGGAGAGCTTATCAGAAATTCTTAGTATAAACCATTATTAGGATGCTCCGCCCAACCATAGTGGAGACAGAACCATAATACTGTTGAAAAGAAAGAAGTGAATTGGGAAATATGCAGAGAAATGAGACAGAGAGTGGAATTTTATGGCTCCATTGGAGAGGGTAGGGCTGGAAAATGCAACAAGACAGGAGTGGAAAATCCCACCAGGATAAAATTCTGCCTATCAGAGAGCCAGAGCATGAGAGATGGGCAGGATGCCATCTGTCAGTACTCTTTAGGTTCAATGATCCCAATATTTTATCTGCTGTTTACTTGTATGGCATTGTTCATTGGACAATTTCCAACTTGTAAAATAATCAACATTACTTGTTTACGAGAGCTAGGTCTAATTATTTCTTGCTCAAAGTTCCAACACAACTACATCTAACTGATCGTACATAAATGCTTCTTTTCACCAGCGCATTTCACTTTCTGTTGTCTACTTTTTAAAGCTGTTCGTCTTCTGTAACCAAGATCACATTATTACTGTTCATTGGTCAGGCGTCACCTCACCATCGTATCAAAATGATTTTCCAACTAAGCAACCAACTCAAATATTTTCCTGAACATGCTTTTGCTACTTTACATTCTTGAACACAGTGCTGTCAGATCGTCTCTGAAGGTTCATCTTAGTTTGGAAATGTTTGTTGCAGCATCAATGTTTTACACAAAAGCCAAATCATGCTGTGTGTATCTGAAACAGAACCCATCAGTAACATAGATGGGTGAGAGGACATCCGGTGGGGGAACTGAAGCCACATACTTTTTGCATTCATACAAAATTTTGGCACACATCCCATTCCTTTGCAACTGGGGGACTGTGACAATGGCACATGATTACTGGCCATCTACCAAACCTCTGCTGATGTCCTTAATTGATGGCATGTAGGAAATATGTAAGTGACACAGTTTTATCACAGACTGCTTTTTCTTTCCTTCACTATGCCTGGTGCATTAAAGGACAATTTCATGCCCATGACAGTAGCTCATTTCCTTTAACTTTTAATTTTCATACTTTTAATTTTTTCTTATTGTTTCCCCTTGTCCTGGTGTCTTAATAATTTATCCATTTTATTTCAATGTAATATCTTTATTTGTTTTTGTCATGCATTTATTCATTTTTTGCATTATTCTTTTTCATCTTGGTTTATCCAAAATATTTGAAAATTTCCATTTGTACTACAAACTCTGACTTTTGAAGGCCAGGGCTGTATTTTCCAGCTATTCATGCTGACGAGGTTTTCTAGTCCCATTGCAGTGAACAGAGATTTGGTTGAGCACCAAATTCTCTGTCCCCGTTTGCAGTGGTGGTGATGCATGAATAGTCAGAGAATTCCAGCTCACGTGTCAAATTTGAGATGGCACAGTAGCACAGTGGTTAGTACTGCTGCCTCCCAGCACCAGGAATCTGGGTTCAATTCTGGCTTTTGGGCTGACTGTGTGGAGTTTGCACATTTTCCCCACCTGGATTTCCTCCGGATGCTCTGGTTTCCTCCCACAGTCCAAAGACGTGCAAGTTGGGTTGATTGCCCATGCTAAATTTCCCCTTCATGTCAGGGGATTAATATGCTAATTATGTGGGGTTATAGAGATAGGGCCTGGATGGGATTGTTGTTGCTGCAGATTCAATGGCCTCTTTCTGGACTGAAGAGATCCTAAGCTTCTATGAATATGTTTTCACATTCCAGGAGGAAATCACTGAGGAACTGTTTTCCCAGGGCCTTCCTTTTTGCTGCACCCTTGCAAGTTCAGATTGCTTTCCATTCCATTATCCCATCCCTGCAATGAAACATCACAATCTTGAAAATGGCATCAAACTAGCAAATGCCAGAGGGGAGAGAAAAGTATCAAACAAGCATTTCCATATTTCATGTCACTCTGCATCTGTCTGCCAAGAGAAATACCAGTGTGTTGCCAAAGGTTTCTATAAAACATGCTCATGATTTTCTTCCATGACATGATTTACAATCAGTATTTATATTTACAAAGACCTTATCAAACAATGTTATGAATATAGTGGATTCTGAGAGTTAGTGTATGAAAAGAGCACTGTCTGCATTAGGATACCTTTGGCAATCCATGTTTTTGGAAGCAAAAGAGATACATATCATCCATTATGATGCCATGTGTCGGTAGAAGGAAGGTGTGTTTTGATGGTGTTTATTTTGTCACCTTTGTTTGCTCGTAAGGAAATGGAAAATGACTCGGTGTGTAATTTTTCTTGACAATGGTTCCTCTTCAATCTCAGAGTTCACATGTGTACAATCCTGATTCTTCTTCCCAGCCCCATCATTTCTTCTGATAGTTTGTGTTAAAATCTGATTCCCTTGAATAAATTACCATTTTATTACTGACTCTCTGCTTTCATGTTAGCACAGGATTTGTGGCTAGAAAATTTGATTATTGACTTGTTTGTGCCTCAACTGTTTATATAAACAGGCAAGTATTGCTGTAGCCATATAATTTACTTTTATTGGTTTTTCCAGCAATGTGATCCAGAAATCCAAACTCCGCAGGTAGATCATTAGCTGATTTAGTTCTATTTAATATTGTATTACTCCAATTACTGGGGGATCTAAGCAGAGAACTCTTATCAAGTTGAGCATTACCATTATTGTCACTTCAATGAGGATTTGGTCAGCTGAATATATCTACTTTTCAACAAATGTGGCCCTTGGGGATGGACAGATGGCACAGCGCTGAGAGGAGATCAGCAATAAATACTTCCTTTACATGGCAAGTTAAAAGTGATGCTTTCAATTAATAACTGAAATGATCTCCCACATTCTCTTCATTTGGAGGGAGTGATCAATGGCAAAGACACAAAATCTTTGGGATCTGATTTCTCAGAAGTGGGAAACATATTGTGTATCAGAATTCTGTTAATATTGGAGGGTTGGCTTAATTCATGAAGGGACCAGCCCAAATCTTTCGAGATCAGTTTGGAGATTGAATGAGGTGGGACAGTAGAGGGGAGAGATGCAGATTTGAGTGAATTTTTTTATAAAAAATCTGCCTCATTTTTTAACTTTTTGGGGAAGAATAAGTTTTAGAAAATAACTATTACTTTGGTTAAAGTCAAACTACGCCAGTTTACAATAACATCCATTGTATTGATTAGAGTGTTTCAAGTATCATGTTACTGATTTTATAACAACATGTAGTGACATTTCTTGACGTCATGCTACTACATAAATTGTACCCCTGGGTCTAGGGATCACGTATTCCTCTAAGACATGCAACACCTCCGCCAGCCTGTACGTCAGTTATGTGCATAAAAACCCTTTTTACTTTCAATTTGATAAAGCCTTTTCAAATCTGTATAAGGAATTTTAGGATCCAGAATGATATAAAGTGGCTGCTTCAGAAGATTACAGTTATTTTCTTTTGGCAAAGCATGTCTCTATCATTTTGAAGATTCCTGTTTGTCAATGCCAGTTTTTTTATGGTGTAACAGAGCTCTCCCATGTCCTCACATACCTCCTTGCAGTTTCCCCCTAATTCAATAAACTGAACCTTAACTCATAACTAACATAGAACATAGAACATTACAGCGCAGTACAGGCCCTTCGGCCCTCGATGTTGCACCGGCCAGGGGACCCTCTAACCTAAACTATTCCAATATCATCCATATGCCTATCCACCGACCATTTGAATGCCCCCAAAATAGGCGAGTCCACAACTGCTGCAGGCAGGGCATTCCACCCTCACCACCCTCTGTGTAAAGAACCTGCCTCTGCCATCCGTCCTATAACTACCACCTCTTAATTTAAAGTTATGTCCCCTCGTGTTGGTCATCACCATCCGAGGAAAAAGGCTCTCACTATCCACCCTATCCAGTCCTTTGATCATATTTTCTAATGAAAATAACCTCAGGTCCCTCAGCCTTTCCTTATAAGGCCTTCCCACCATACCAGGCAACATCCTGGTAAACCTCCTCTGCACCCTTTCCAATGCTTCCACATCTTTCTTATAATGTGGTGACCAGAACTGTACACAATACTCCAAGTGCGGCCGCATCAGAGTTTTGTACAGTTGTAATATAACCTCACGGCTCCTAAATTCAATCCCTCTACCAATAAAGGCTAACACACCGTACGCCTCCTTTACAACTTTATCAACCTGGGTGCCAACTTTCAAAGAGCTATGTACTTGTACCCAAGATCCCTCTGCTCGACAACACTATTAAGGGTCCTTCCATTAGCCCTATATTTCATATGCCTGTTATTCCTACCAAAGTGAATCACCTCACACTTATCCGTATTGAATTCCATTTGCCGCCTCACGGCCCAGCTCTGCAACCTATCTATGTCCCTCTGCAAACTGTAACATCCATCCTCGCTGTCTACAACTCCCCCCACTTTGGTATCGTCAGCAAATTTACTAATCCAACCCTCTACACCCTCATCTAGGTCATTTATAAAAATGACAAACAGCAGTGGCCCCAAAACAGATCCTTGAGGTACACCACTTGTAACTGCACTCCAGGTTGAATATTTCCCATCAACCACCACCCTCTGTCCTCTATCAGCTACTGATCAACTAAGGAGCAGAGTTTGTAATCACTCTACTTTAGTGAACTTCTATCAGATTCTGTCATGCTTTTGTATTTCATTTGGCTCTTGTTTCTTAAAAAAATGCCCGTAAACATTAGGTTTTGAAGATGTAAAGTCGGGTTGATGGAGTTGAGGTCACTTTCAGCCCTGATCTAATTGAAGGGCAAAGTAGATTTAAGGGGTTGATTGGCCTACCTCTGTTGTTAATATTTACAAGAGGTTAATTGTTCCGGGTGAATAACATTTCTCATCCTTGTGTTAGCACTTCCATAATCATCATTGTTCCCAATGGCACTTGTTGTTTTTGAGCACCATTCTATGTGTTATATTTCAGACTTGAAACTCCAAAGTGTTTTTGAAGCCTGTCTGGATCATAAGTTTTACAATTTGTTTTTGGCTAGGGTGAGCATGAGACCCTTTACTTCAGTTATGATTCAACTGACCCACTAAGAAGCTTTTATCAAACAAAGTTTATTTAATTATACAGTTAACGTGTATACAAAATGTTCCAATTAAACAAACTTCCCTAAACAAAATCTTGCCACAGGTTTAGCACAGAAAATACAAATGCTCATGTGATGTTGGAACTTGGTCCTTTGGGTGGAGAATTAAAACTCAGGCTTCCCAGCTTTGTAACTTCTAGCAGTCTTATTGATATACATACAGATCAGCTTGAAGTCAGAACAACTTCCCAAAACACCAGGAAGAGAGAGACTGTCAGCAAGCCAACTACTAACAGCAGGTTTTCATTCCACGAAGGCAAAAATCCTTGCTTTTAGCCAGTTAGCACAATTTCCAAAACCTGAGAGAGAGAGAAACACAATTTTTCTGTCTGATATCCAGCATCTTCTAAACTAAAATGGGAAATGATTTTTCTGGAGAAGAACTACCTGACTTTGACTTGTCAAACAATCTTCCTCTCACGATATAGGGTCATAAAAAGATCCCAGAAAGTACCTGAGGCCCAGAGTAAAAATAAACGAAATCCCATTTAAGCCATTGAAGTAGCAATAAAAGGACTTCTAACCAGACAACCTGGCAATAATAAAAAAAAGCTACTTAATGGCAGAGAATACGATTTAAAAAAAAACTCTTAAAAGTACACTAGTATCACATAAGATTGTCTGGAGATGTGTTGTACTAGAATTTTTTTCTCAGGATCATAGACAATCAAACGGTGCAAATTGGGACCATTCATACCAATGCTAAGATATCAAGTTTAAAATCCTGAATCAACAGGTGACCAGCTAAGCAAACTGCAAATCCTTCCTCCAAGGATCAGCTTTGGTTTATGTCACTTGAATTACACAAGTATTTCAGTATCACTGTAATCCTTCTATATTTCTAGGCATGATCCCACCACTAAAGTGCATGGCAAAATATACATTCCTATTGATCCAAGGCAGCTTCCCAGTATCTTCCTAGTGTGGCTGCTTTTCAAGTGGGAACCTACACAGTGAATGCAATTCATTTTTGAGCATATAGATGGGTTTGTATCACATCTGAGCTCTGTGCAGTCCTCTTAGAGTGTCCTCACATAAGGGTTACTAAATAATATAAGACCAAAATCCATTTAGTTCTCTCTCTAAAGGTAAAGTCGCTATAGTCCCAAATGACCATAGTCACTGACTCCTAATGATTTAACTTGAGGATCACCACACCTCAGGCTAGGGCAAAGTTGAGAAGGCAGGCTTTCATGGATAATCTCAGCTGGTGCAGGAATTGAACCTGCGCTGTTAGTGTCGCTAACCAGTTGTTCAACCAACTGAACTGTGCTTTCTGCCTACACTCCTGGTAGTTGCAGGATATAATGATAATGGAGTCGTTAGATTGATCATTGTAACCAATCTTTATCAATTAGTCTACAACAGATCAGACATAAGACAAGGAAAAGCCCAGTTTGGAGAGCTCTCTGAATCAGAGATCCAAAGTCAGCCTTTCTTTGCAAACATGGTACACTTAGTAAGCATTGTGCTTTGGACTACACTTCTTGTGTCATTGGATGATGAAGAAGAGTGGGAACTTTAGGCAGTTTTTCTCTTCTGTCAGCCATTTTTACTGAGCACAGTTGTAGCTACCAACTCCTCTCACCTGACAGAATTCAGATAATGCAACATAGTGTCAAAAACTAACCCTGTGATATTCTTGATCTGAATGACTGTTAAATTGGATGTAAAATTCATTTTTTATTTAGATTTATACCGAAACAGGAGAACAAAGAAAGTGAAGTATCTTTAAGGGCCATTGTTTCTCTTGAGAAAAGTGTTTAGTAAACTCGGATTTATTTGGTGAGTTAACGAACCTCAACTAAGGCTTAATATTAACATGAGACTGATATGGGTGACACAGTGACACAGTGGTTAGCACTGCTGCCTCACAGCATCAAGGACCCAGTTCAATTCCAGCCTCGAATTACTGTCTGTGTGGAGTTTGCAGGTTCTCTCTGTGCCTGTATGGGTTTCCTCTGGGTGCTCCGGTTTCCTCCCACACTCCAAAGATATGTGGTCCAGGTTGATTGGTCATGCTAAATTAACCCTGAGTGTCAGGGGGATTAGCAGGATAAATATGTGGAGTTATGATGGATAGACTCTGGGTGGGATTGTTGTCAGTGCAGGCTTGATGGGCTGAATAGTCTCTTTCTGCACTGTAGGGTTTTTATGACACTTCAGTGATAGTTATGCATCACAAGGTGATCAACAAATGCCATAACATTGTGTTTAATTCTGAGATGTGTCATCATATTGTGTTTGCAGAAGTGAAGAAAGATTCAGTAATCATTTTTCTCCATTACGAAAATAATGTGACCATGATGTAAAATTATATCGTCATGTTAATTGAAAGTAAAAGAGTGCCAAGGTGAGAGCAAATTCTAGAAACTACAGGATCCACTGTTGAAATGGTAGATTGCGAGACACTGCAGGTCGTTTTCTGAAAATGGAAAGCTAAAATCAAAGAAGATGAAGGAGGTAAAGAATACTGAGCCAAGGAGAGATTTTTACAAATCCTGTTTAATTAAAAAGCATTGTAAAACTTTCCAGGTAAGTAAGTATTTTATCAGTCACAATGGTGACTTCCACTTTGTTATTGTTTTTAATTCACTCTTGGGATGTGAGTGTCACTAGTTGGGCCGGCATTTATTGCCCATCCCTAATTGCCCTTGAACTGAGTGTCTCACTTGGCCATTTCAGAAAGCAATTAAGAGTCAATCACACTGATGTGGGTCTGGAGTCACATTAGATAAGGACAGCAGATTTCCTATTAGAGAACTAGATGTATTTTTTCAACAATCATTAAACTGAATTCCAGATTTTTAATTGAATTCAAATTTCACCATCCGCCATAGTGGGGTTTGAACCCAGGTGCACAAAACATTATCCCAAGTCTCGGGATTATTTATCCATTGCCAATACTACTACTTCACTGCCCCCCTATTAAAGCAATGCAATGTTTCATTCAGTAAATGGCATGTACTTTAAATTCTGTGCCATTAAACAGTAGTTATCATCATTACTGTGTAATAAATATAAAGATAGCTCAGCTACCTTGGTTTTGTGAGGAACAATCTCGCAAAGACAAATCACACAGCAGCCACAGGAGAACTGGATCGAGCTACAACATTCCCTGTAAACTTGCCTTTGGAAAATTCAAGGGAGATCACCACAGCAACTTTTTGGAACTGCAAACTTATCAACCTTAGTCATATAAGCTGTTCTTATTGTATTCAGTTATGTAATATTATTAAACTCATCCCTACAACATTTCAAAGATTTTAAAAAATGTCACCTTCTAGGTTGTGTGGTGAAATAATTTTGTTTCTTATTTTCTCTCAGACTGGGTGTAATGTTGCCAAAATTTGAGTTTTTGAAGCTGTCATATCATAAAGAGTCCGAGGGTGTGGTAGAATCCTGCTGGAGGTATAAAGGAACGGACTTCCATTTTAATTCCAAAGGGAAGTCAGATGAGGGTCAGAATGGAAGATGAAATACGCTGACCTAAGTTTAAGGCCTGGGATATTTTTATTCCTCAGACTTGTCAATGTAACAGATGGCAATCTGAAACAAGTAGAAAGCAGCAATGGAAACAATTTTTGGGTTGCCAACTGTAGTGACATGTTTTCCTGGAGGTGTCATCACATGATTAACCCTCATGTTCCAGCCATTATTTGGCTAACACTTCTATACTCACTGTCTTCCTACACCAGTTGGAAGGCAAAATGACCAGTTAGATGATGCTTATCTGTCAGTCAAACAATCTCCCCTCACAATTTTTTCAATATTTTTGTATGTGGTAAAACAAAGTGCTCAAAACATGACAAGAAGTCTTTTTTTAATGTCTCAATGTCTTTTTTCTCTCCAGCATTGCACACAGTATTGTCCTGGAGATTAATCTTCATTTCCTGGATTCTCCAGGCCAATCCAGGGGTGTTGGCAACCCTAAGTCACCTTCTTCACAGAAACATACTTTGCTTCCTGCTCCTGAGCCAACTTAGGACCTAACTTGCCACTTTGCTTGCCTTGGTTCCCATAGACTTTTCCTTTCTATTTCTATGTGAAGTGCTCCTTCAGCCTGGAATGGGAATGCTGTAGCAACAGGCCCCATTCAAAAAAGATGCAAGCACTCTTTGACCCAGTAGAATCCCAATTTGTGTGAACTTATAAGGCACTCAACTGTCTAGCTGGGTACCTCATTTGGCTATGGCAGCCAGTGGGTTAAAAGCAGTAGAGTTGTAGAAGGGACTAAGAAACAGGTAAGTAACTGTCCCAATTTTAACCCATTCATCTGATTTCATCAGGTAAGCAGGGTTAAAGTCAAGCCAAATAATTGTTAAATGAATGGACTATTTGGATGATTGGTGGATTGAAGAGGTTTGTTTTACAGTACTTCTTTAGCTGTACACAGAAGACTGATAGAGATTCACTCCTTTATTTCATTCACAGCAAGTAAACAGGTTATTGTGATTTATTTTAGTATATCAGCTCACTGAGTCTACAGTTGAGAAGCCTCTGGCTTCTCCAAGCATACTTTGGCCCAAGCTCATAAATCTTTGTGAGGTGAGTTAAGGCAGTGAGGGGCTGCAGGAGGTAGAAGGTGGGGTTGGTGTGTAAGACAACCATCTTTCGAGGGCAGTGACAATTTGGATTGCCTTCTCTTTTTATTCTGGTAACAGGTTAAAAGATGATTGAATAGATGTTAGAGTTCCTTTGGATATCATGCTTTAAACTTTGTTTTTCTGATTTAACTACAGAGGTTGGGCAGCCCCAATTCTCATTGCAAAATGGGGGATTTGAATTCATTGAATAATGTATTTGAGTAGATAGTAGAACCATCAAACCCCGAGGTCAATATTGATGCCCATAACTGGCTGGTTTTGGTAGACTACAGTCCTTTAAAGACAGTGAGCCACATGCTGCCAGTATCATTTCTCTGGGTTGATTAAAGTATCAAGCAGTCCAGTTGGTATTGGGGTTGCCAATTCACCTGGACCTGGGGTCTCCAGGAATTGAAGATTCACTTCCTGAAAGCAATTGTAGACAAACAGTGTTAGGATCAATGTTTTTAATTTCATTTTTTTCCTCCAATATTATCATCATTTATAAAAGATATTTGAAGCAGGAAGAGAAGCTGTTTGACTAATAGTCAAAAAAACCATCAAATGAGGTACTAAATGGTTGTGTGCTTTTTAATGTGGTGAAGAGGGGCTCTGCTGTGAGATTGATATGTCAGATGAGCAATAATTGGCCAGTGAGCCCAAGGCAGTTCAAGATCGGAGGTCATGTAACAAATTCTCCAGGAACAGATCCCCATGTAACAAAATCTAGTTGGAATGTTAGGCCTCAAAAGTTAGCATTGAGCACATTGGACTCAATGATATAGTGATCAAGCATACATAATAACTGTGGAGATGAAGTCATATCAATTTTATATAATATGCAAATCCTTAAATGCTAGGGATTTATTATATTTTCTTCTGAATTGTGAAAATGACCAATTAGCTATGGTGAAGACATGAACAGAAGGAGAGGAACATTTCAGTGCCAAATCAGAATCAGTACACATGGACTTTCGCTCATCAATATTCAATTAAGATGGAGACTAGATTACAGATTGAAACACTCAACAAAGCATCAAAGCTAATCACCTTATGCATTAAATGCACATCTTAAAAGATCCACTATCAGTGTAGGGGAGGATCTTTGAATTAAAAGCAAAATCATCATAACCCCTGATGACTGTAGGCTTCTCCCTCCTTTGAGGGGAGAGCTGACTGGTGGTAATTTTAACCAGAGGATCACCACACCTCAGGCAAAGGGCAAGGTTGGGAAGACGGGGTCTTCATGAATAACCTTAGCCAGTATGGAAATTGAACCCACGCTCTTGGCTTTGCTCCGCATCATAAAGCAGCCATTCAGCCAACTATGCTCAGAGCCCCAACTCATTAGTTCTGAGTCTCCAAAAGGGGGAGCTGAGGGCAGAAGATGCAGGAGCCCAAGGTCAATGGAGATCCACAGTGATTGTGTTGATGGGATTATTTTTTATTCATTCGTGTAATATGGATGTTGCTGGCTGGCTACCATTTATTGCCCATCCCTACTTGTCCTTGACAAGGTAGTGGTGAGCTGCCTTCTTGAACCACTGCAGCCCATGTATTGTGGGTTGACCCACAATGCTGTTAGGGAGGGAATTCCAAGATTTTGATCCAGCAACTGCAAAGGAATAGCGATATATTTCCAAGTCGGGATGGTGAGTGGATTGGAGGACAACTTGCAGGTGGTGATATTTCCATATGTGTGTTGCCCTCGTCTTTCTTAATGGACGTGGTTATGGGTTTGGAAGGTGCTGTCTAAGGATTTTTGATGAATTTCTGCAATGCACTTTGTAAATAGTACACGCTACTGCTATTGATCATCAGTGGTGGATGGAATGCATGTTTGAGGATGTGGTGCCAAACAAGCAGGCTGCTTTGTCCTGGATGATGTCAAGCTTCTTGAGTGTCGTTGGTAGCAGCACTCATCCAGGAAAATAGGGAATTTTCCATCAAACTCCTGACTTGTGCCCTGTAGATAGTGGACAGGCTTTGTAGAGTCAGGAGGTGAGTTACTCACCACGGTACCCTTAGCCTCTGACCTGCTCTTGTAGCCACCGTAGTGAGTCCAGTTGAGCTTTTGATCAATGGTAACCCCAAGGAAATTGACACTGAGGGATTCAGTGATGGCTACACCATTGAATGTCAAGGGGCAATGGTCTCAGGTTGGTGATGATCGCTTGTGTGGCGTGAATGTTACTTGCCACAAATGACAGAATTTCCATGGAGAGATGTGAATGACAAACCCCCGTCTGCACCTTATGTAACAGTGCTAGAAAACAGTGATGACTTTCTACTCCTTCCTAAGACCCTCACTTCAGCAAACTCCAGTGTGAGATTGAGGTTTGCAATCAGTGCCCGCCCTGACTTTATCCACAGTTTTGAGGGAACTCACCAATATCTTAACACAATGGCATAGTCCAGTCAGTATATTTGACTCCAGGCCTGTGCATCATATTGAAATAGGTCTGTGCCCTCTAATAAATGGTGAATGAGTTGTTATGTCAGATTGCATTTGGTGTGCAAGCTCCAATTCAACACTCTGAATCGCAGTTTGAATTTTAGATTATGGTTTGTAAAATCAGCACTGGAGACCTCAGTCAGAAATGCTCTCAAGAGCTCTGAATGCCTGTTCCCCATCCATTCAAAATACTTGGCCCTCAGTCAGTACATGAGATAGTAGTTCATCTTATATGCCATCTCTGAATCAGAATGTGGAATCCCAGTCTGTATATTAATCTAATTTTAGGGAGAGGTGTTTCTCATAAGACTATAAGCCGTGGGAAAAGAAATAGGCCATTTGGCCCATCGAGTTTGTTCCACAATTCAATCAGATCATGACAGATCTGAAATGATAATCCTCAACTCCACTTTCCTGCTTTATCCCCATAATCCTTAAGTTCTTTACTAATTAAAAACCTGTCTATCTCAATCTTGAGTATACTTAACAACTCAACCTCTCCAGCCCGCTGCAGTAAGAATTCCACAGATTCAATATCCTCTGAGAGAAAATAATCTCTCCACATCTTAAATGCGTGACCCCTTACCTGTGGGTTGACTGTACTTCCACGTGCTGAGAATTGAACTGGCTGTCCAATACCTGTGTGGATCCCACAGATTCCAAGCTGTCCAAAGATGAATTGTGAAGATGCAAAATCTCCCCTGTTCCCAAGAGGCAGGTTGCTTGAAGTTACGCTTGAGCTCAAAGGGTATTTACTGTAATCATGTGACCCAGTGATAATCTCCAAAGTTGAATTAAGGATGGCTTGCTGCACATGCAGTAGTACTTTGGGGAAGAAAGCAAGAATTTGTATCTTAACAACCTTAGGACATCTCAAAACACTTTTTAGCCACTGAATTACTTTTGGAATGTAGTCACTGTTTTAATGTTGGAAATGTAGAAACTGGAAGCAGGAGTAGGCTATTGGCCTTGCTCTGCCATTCATTATGTCATGGCTAATCATCAAATTCAATCTCCTGATCCTGCCTTCCCCCCATATCCCTTGATCCCTTTAGCCCCAAGAACGATATCTAATTTCTACTTGAAATCACACAATATTTTGGCCTCAACTAATTTCTATAGTAATTAATTCTATACAGTGAAACAATGAAACAGTGCAACGATTTACAAACTTCCACAAGGAGCAATATGATCATTGTTACTTTTCTATGTTTGCTAAATACAAACTTACCAATCTCACTTGGTACACTAAACATAGGTTCAGTTCATTTGAAGTTGTAGTAAAGGATTGCTCAAGAAGCAGATTTATTGTAATGTTTCACAGCTATTGTTAATAAGAACAAAGAACAAAGAAAATATTAGCACAGGAACAGGCCCTTTGGCTCTCTAAATCTGCACCGACCATGCTGCCTGACTGAACTAAAAACTCTGACCCTTCTGGGGACTGTATCGCTCTATTCCCATCCTATTCATGTTTTTGTCCAGATGCTCTTTAAAATTCTCTTTTGCATCTGCCTCCAGGCACCCACCACCTTCTGTGTAAAAAAAACTTGCCTTGTACATCTCTTTAGATCTTGACCCTCACACCTTAACCCTATGACTCCTAGTAATTCACTCTTCCACTCTAGGAAAAAGCTTTTGACTATCCACTCCGTTCATGCCTCTCATAACCTTGTAGATATCTATCACGTTACTCTTCAACCTCCATTGTTCCAGTGAGAACAAATCAAGTTTCTCCAACCTTTCCTCATAGCTAATGCTCTCCATGCCAGGTAACATCCTGGTAAATCTTTTCGGTACCCTCTCCAAAGTCTCCATATACTATACTTTATACTATATACTATACCACCATATCCTTCTGGTGGTATAGTGACCAGAATTGAACATTATATTCTAAGTACAGCCTAACTAAGATTCTATAAAGCTGCAACATGATTTGCCAATTTTTAAACTCAGCGCCCCAGCTGATGAAGGCAAGCATGCCGTATGCCTTCTTGATTACCTTCTCCACTTGCACTGCCACTTTCAGTGACCTGCGTACATGTATACCCAGATCCCTCTACCTATCAATACTCTTAAGGGTTTTGCCATTTCCTGTATATTTCCTATCTTTATTCGGCCTTCCAAAATGCATTAACTCATTTGTCCAAATTAAACTCCATCTGCCATATCTCCACCCAAGCCTCCAACTGATCTATGTCCTGTTGTATCCTCTATGGGTCCTCATTGCTATCCACAAATCTATCAACCTTTGTTTCATCTGTAAACTTACTAATCAAATCAGTTACATTTTTCTTCAAATCATATATATATATAATATATACAATGAACAGCAAAGGTCCCAGCACTGATCCCTTAGGAACGCCCTTCATTCAGAAACATATCCTTCCACTGCTTCTTTCTCTCTTCTATGACCGAGCTAGTTCTATATCCACCTTGCCAGCTCATTTCTGATCCCATGCAACTTCACCTACTGCACCAGTCTGCCATAAGGGGCATTGTCAAAAGCCTCACTGTAGTCCATGTAGACAACATCCACTACTCTACCCTTATCAATCATTTTTGTCACTTCCTCAAAAAACTCAATCAAATTAATGAGACATGACCTTCCCTTTACAAAACCATGTTGTCTCTTGCTAATACATCCACTTATTTCCAAGTGGGAGTAAATCCTGTCTCAAAGAATCCTCTCCAATAATTTCCCTACTACTGACGTAAGGCTCACTGACCTGTAATTACCTGGATTATTCTTGCTACCCTTCTTAAGCAAAGGAACAACATTGGCTACTCTCCAATTCTCTGGGACTTCCCATGTAGCCACTGAGGATATAAAGATTTCTCTCAAGGCCGCTGTAATTTTCTCTCTTGCCTTGCTCAGTATGCTGGGATGTATCCCATCAGGCCCTGGGACTTGTCTACCGTAATATTTCTCAAGAAGCCCAATACCTCCTTCTTTTTGATCTCAACATAATTCAAACTACCTTCACACCCTTTGCCAGATTCATTATCCCCCAGATCCTTCTCTTTGCTGAATACTGAAGCAAAGCACTCATTTAAAATCATGCCCATTTCCTCAGGCTCCATGCGTAGATTTCTTTCCCTGGACCAATCCTCTCCTAGCTAATAAAAACGAACAGCTACATCTTCTTCATACCATACGCTGCTGACTAAACTGAGCTCCTCTGCACAATCTACAGATCATGTGGTTTACATCCTGGCTACTTACTCATTAACATATTCTCTCTGAAAGATAGTCAGGATGGCCTAACAGTCTAAGGCACATTCAGGTCAAAGTCTCCTCTGGAAGTGTGGGTTAGCATTGCTGCCTCACAGCGTCAGGGAATCGGGTTTAATTCCTGGCTTGGGTCACTGTCTGTGTGGAGTTTACATGTTCTCTCCATGTCTGTGTGAGTTACCTTTGGGTGCTTTGGTTTCCTCCCACAGTCTATGATGTGCAGGTTAGCATGGCTATGCTAAATTGTCCATTAATGTCAGGGAAATTAGCAGGGTGAATGTGGGGGTTTACAGGGATAGGGCCTGGGTGGGATTGTTGCCAGTGCAAGCTATTTGTGCTAAATGGCTTTCTTCTACACTGTAGGGTTTCTATGATTCTGTGAAGGGATTCTATGATATCACAACAATAATGACCAGTTAACCTGGGAACATTTAGTTGTAGATCCAGCCAAAATGGAGTTCCTCTTGCCTCTAAAAGCAAGAGAGAATGGCCTGCTTCAAGGCAGTGTTCCATACAAGAGCAGGAAAGGCATCACAACGAAGCATAGGAATTGGCCACATGGGGATTTGCATCCATTAGCCTTCTAGCTGGAAGTTGTTCAACTCCTGAATTGCTGCACAGGACACGCTTGGATTAACACCTCACGGTGACGTGGCATTTTTGAATTGTGAGATGGAAACATTTGACAAGAGCTCGTCAGGGCTTTCACAGTCCACCACAACACAGCAAGGTGAGCAGATGGAGGCCTAGAATGACATTTACGCTGGGCTTGGGGGGTGGGGTGGCTATGTTTTTTACTCTGGGGAGTCCTCATGCAGTGGTGCTCTTTGCTACATTTAGAACAAACATCTGTGCACTCAGGAGCAAAATGAAATGGTTAGGACACACTTTGCAGAAATTCCTTCTGCTCTTCCTCAAAAAAATTCAAAGGCTGCAGTTGATGGGAACAACTCAATTAGCAGCTACGTAGATTGTGAGCATGTTTTAACATCTGGTGGTTTCCTTCATATAACTATTTACAAGAGGTGTGAGTCTGTGTGTGAAAGAGAAATCTCTGCTGCTGATGAAAACAATGTTGATCCACCAGTCATTCTTATTTTAATAGCTCCATAATCCAGAAGCATGGAGATTGATTTAATGTCCTGAAGCTTCTTTTGGTTGATACAGTCAGGATCACAGGTTAGAATGTCTGTGAGTTCCTGATCTCAGGCACTATACTGTGTCAACAACAGCAGAAGGAATCAGTCCCAGTATAAGCCATTGAGGTGTTGCAGGCCCAGGGGTAAAGGAACAGCAAAGTCTTCAAACTCCTGTGAAAAATTATACTTTAAAAAAAATTCAGATTTTCGGATTGCGAAGAATTGGTGAGGATGTATCACAGACATTTTGTATCCTTGCCTTGCTTTGAAACAGCTCATTGATGAGGGTCTCTATTCTATCAGTAATTAGCACTCGGTAAAAGAGGCATACTGCAACCTCAATCCTCTCTTCCACAGGTTAGTACCAGAGCCAACAAGTTCATTCAGGTGGGTGCTGAGGACAACTGGAGTGGGAAATGAAAATTCTTATCAGAGTACTTAAGCAGGGTGACGTGGTCGCACAGTGGTTAGCACTGCTGCTTCACAGCACAAGGGACCTGAATCCTAGCTTAGGCCACTGTCTATGCAGAGTTTGCACGTTCTCTTTGTATCTGCGTGGGTTTACTCCGGGTGCTCCAGTTTCCTTCCAGAATCCAAAAACGCACTGGTAATGTCCCCATGCTAAATTGATCCTCAGTGTACCCGAACAGGGTGCTGGAGTATGGTGACTAGGGATTTTCACAGTAACTTCATTGCAGTGTTAATGTAAGCCTAATTGTAACAAATAAAATTAACTTACAATCTTGTCAGGATTTGCAGAGGGGATTTACTCCCCATCCAATACACATTACTCTCAGATCTGGGCACAGTTGATGCAGCAAGTGTGATGTCCTCGTCAAGGTGAATCTACACTCTTGATCCACTACTTTCTTCAAATATAGAATCGCTACTATGCAGAATGAGGCCATTCAGCCCATCAACACTAATCTGTACCAACACTAATCCCACCCAGGCACAATCCCTGTAACCTCATGTATTTACCTTGCTAATCCCCCTACTCTAAGGGGTAATTTAACATGGCCAATTCACCTAACCTGCACATCTTTGGACTGAGGGAGGAAAGTAGAGTACCCAGAAGTAACCCACACAGACATGGGGAGAATGTACAAACTCCACACAAGTAGTTATCCAAGCCAGGAATTGAACATAGTTACCTGGCACTGTGAAGCAGCAATGCTAATAACTGCATTGCACACATCATCCCAGTGTGCATACTTCGACATTCTTGAACTGAATATTTTAAAATCTGAAATTTGAATGAAACCTCAGTATCCCTGTTTGTATTTCTTCTTGTACCCTGGCTTGACTTATGTGGATGACAAAGTGTTTGGAATATTTAGATTATTTATTAGTGTCACAAGTAGGCTTACATTAACACTGCAATGAAGTTACTGTAAAAATCCTCTAGTCGCCACACTCTGACACCTGTTCAGATATACTGAGGGAGAATTTAGCATGGTCAAAGCACCTAACCAGCACATCTTTCAATCTGTTGGAGGAAACCCACACAAACATTGGGAGAAAGTGCCTCCACACAGACTGACCCAAGCAGAGAATTGAACCCAGCTCCCTGGCACTGTGAGGCGGCACTGCTAACCACTGTGCCAAAATGTGCAATGGTTGTGGCTGAAAAGATTGCGTTCAATAAAACTAACTGATCATTATGAATTATCAATTGACTTCTAAATGGAATTAAATTCCCTTGAGGTAAATACTGCTAAAATTCTTTATACTGGTTACATTATTTATCCATATTACATGTAAATTGTTTTATTAATTTCTTTATCTGAAAAAGAAGATTTGGGGGCCAGTTTTCTACTGGCTGATATTGTTGCAACTTTTTCTTCAATTACCCAGTTCCAGTTTCTGCCCTTTTATTCTCCATCTTTACCTGTGAGACCACTCCAGTGAAAGCATTAAGTGTTAATCAGGCGTGTGTTAAAGATGATTGGGAGTCACAATGATACATTTGTGTCCCATTGCTACTATTATTGAATGAACCTATTCTGTGCAGAGTGATTTGTAGACATCATCTTTTTACTAAGCAATGGGTTCTGATATAGTTCCAAATGAAATTGAGAAATGTTCTTCCCGCTCCAGAAATTTGAACATAAAATCTAGGCACTGCAGTACTGCAGGAGTGCTGCTATGTCAGAAGTGCAGCCCAAATGAGTTCTGAGTCCAGTCCATGATTCAGTTTGTTGACTGTTATCTACATTCAGGGTTGCCACGTTCTGGTGATTTCTATCTGGTAGTTTATTTCCTACGGGTATGACCAAAGTGATATAAATGTACAGCCAGGGCAGGTAAAGTGAGATACATGCTGATTACACACAACATTGACTACAAGAACTGTGTGTTTAAAGTATAATTTTTTTAATTCTGAGCCCCAGTAGTTGATGATAGTTCTATTAATATCAAAATGATTAAGCATTTATTATGACTTGTTATGAAGTATTGGGAATGTATTAAATGTATGTAATCTTATTCATAGATAGTGAACAAGCCTGATTTCAATCCTACGGCCCAGTGAGATGAAAAAGGGTTACTTATGCAGCCCACTCATAAACCCAGGTTACTGTACGGGATGCTATTAAGACACAAGAAAGCTGAACATCAGGATCAAAGTATCGGATTTTAGCTTACATTTCTCATCATCTACCTTGACGTCTGAAGCAACATTTTCAGACCATAAAGCCCTATCACCTAACCCTATGTTTATTTGAAAGGAAAGTGTTAAGTGTATAAAAACTTGTCACAGTACAGCAGGTACTTCCTCAGAAGTCTGACCCTATGTTTATTTATGCGGAATTCTTCTCGTTCTTCCGATGACAAATACAAACATGTCACTTGTGAGAGCTGACATGTGCCAGAGCAGGAATCACAAACCATTTGTACATTAATGGAGTGGCAGCCATTCCTTACAGGGAGATGCATTGAGCTAGGCAAGCCACACAATGGGCTTACATTACATTGGTTTTAAGTGGAGGGTGATGACCATGTGGAATGAATTGTCCAGGGACGAAGTGGAGGCAGAGAGCGTAGAAATACTTAGGGGGGAGGGTAATTAAATATATGGATATGGGAATTGTCCATTGACTGTGATTCATCTATGGAATCAGTGAGGTACCAGTCTTTTTCTGAACTTTCCTATCATCATATTCACTATAAATAAATAGGTCTCTGGAAATAGGGATAGCACTGAAAATCACATGGGTTAAAATAATGGGGCAGAAACCCCTTTTTGTTTTCTATTGAAAAATGTGTTATTAGCCATCTTGTTGTAGATCATCTTTGGAGGGAATGAATTGGGACACTGTCAGACATTCTCCCTTTGAAAACATTATGTTACGTCAAGCATGTCCTTTTTCTTGTGATTGCAATTACAGCAACTAATGTAGAGAGCAAACATATTCCCATCAGCTGTAAATTTGAATATCGTCACTAAATATGCAGCACATCAGTCCCTGGTAATAGAACATAGAACATAGAACATTACAGCACAGAACAGGCCCTTCGGCCTTCGATGTTGTGCCGACCAAAATAAAAAGCAATGCCCCTCCAAACTAAACCATTCCCTTCTCTTCCATATACTTATCAATTAACCTCTTAAACGCCACCAAACTTGGCGCATCTACAACAGCTGCAGGCAGGGCATTCCACTCCCTAATCACTCTTTGAGTAAAGAACCTACCTCTGATATCCGTCCTATAACTCATACCCTTTAATTTAAAGCTGTGTCCCCTCGTGCTAGCAAACTATGTGCTAGCACGAGGGGACACTAAATGTGCAACTATAACAAAATGTGCAACTATAACAGAACTGAGCTTCCCTCCAGGTCCCCATTGCGGTAGTTGAAAGCACATGGTTGTGGGTCAAGTGGGAGAGAGGAATGAGTGTTTATTTGAAATGTTCTGGTTATCATGGTGTGGGCAGACTTGATGGACCAATTGGTCCTTTCGTGCCTGTCAATTTTACATGTGCAGAACTTCTTTAAAGTGACTCAGATCCTTGATACAACTCATCCAGATTTCAGAGAATCGAGGATTACAGACTAGCTTTGATGAGGTGAGGAAACTATTTCATGCCCTGAGAGATTAAATCATTTTGATCACTGGGGCATCAGTGGAAGAAAGCTCTCACTTACTAAAATGCACACAATTCACCAGACATAGAAACTAAAGTCAGATCTCCAAAAACCCTGTTCACTTTACCAACCAGAGCAAATATTCCTCATAACACCTATTTTAATGAGGGACTCATTGTTCTAAATTGAGAGGATTTGCTGAGCAAAATGTTTTGCTGTTGACATATTTGAGGCACAAAAAAAAATGAAGCTCAGAACAACTAAAGTGGCAAACATTCTGCTGCTAGCATATTGGCAGCACAAAGACATTTTGTCCCCATCAGATCAGCTCTCTGAAGATAGAAATTGCAAACAGGAGGACTACGAAAGAAATTCTGTTTAGAGATACGACCTCCAAATTCTCAATTATTTCACTAACTTGGGGGCAGGTGACTTAGTGAGCTGAGTTTGATTAATATTGATGTGGACAATAAAGACTAAATAACTCACAGGTCTAGTCAAGCTAACAAATGAAAGGTTGCATATTTAGAGATATGTTTTAAAATGAAAAGCTGACACCCTTTGAAGCAGTCTTTTACCTTCAGTTTGTGATGGTGAATGGCCTCTCAGCAGCCTCTAGTTCTACAGATGTTCCAATACCTTCTGGTGTGTTACTCAAGAAGGAGCCCAATAAATAATCCAGTGTTGCGTGACCTCTGGGTGCACTATCCCCTGTCTGAATTCCAGATCCCATTCTCTTGACTTTCTGAAATCATAAAGCCTACAACTTGGACTAATAATAAAGTGATGAAAATATCTCTAAAGTTCCAAAAAAAGAGTCACTTTAGACTTGAAACTTTAAGCTCTGTTTCTATCTCTACTGATACATTGCTGCCTCACGGCACCAGAGACTCAAATGATTCCGCTTCGGGTGATTGTCTGTATGAAATGTTCATGTTCTGCTTGTGTCTGCATGTGTTTCCTCTGGGTATTTCTGTTTCCTCCCACAGTCCAAAAATATTAGGTGGATTGGCCATTCTAAATTGCCCTTTAGTGTCAGGGGACTAGCAATAGTAAATGCATGGGGTTGTGGGGATAGAGCCTGGGTGGGATTGTTGTTGGTGTAGATAGCACAGTGGTTAGCACTGCTGCTTCCAGCTCCAGGGGCCTGAGTTCAATTCCTGGCTCGGGTCACTGTCTGTGTGGAGTTTGCACATTCTCCTCATGTCTGTGTGGGTTTGCTCCAGGTACTCCGGTTTCCTCCCACAGTCCAAAGATGTGTGGGTTAGGTTCATTGGCCATGCTAAGAAATTGCCCCTTAGTATCTCGGGATGCATAGGTTAGAGGGGTTAGTGAGTATAATATGTAGGGATATGCGGGCAGGGCCTGGCTGGGATTGTGTTCAGCGCAGACTTGATGGGCCAAAGGGCCTCTTTTTGCACTGTACGGATTCTATGAATGGCCTCCGTTTGCACTGTAGAGATTCTATGATTGCTGATTTCCAATGTCCCCCTGTGTACACTGCCAGAGTTGAGTTTTTTGTGTTTTTCCAGCACTTTCTATCTTGACTCAAGGCATCTTCCTATCTTAGACCTGCACATACACTGAATTTAGATATCACAACATAAAAGCATTGACATTGCTAGTGAAGTAGGTTTGAGAGTTGAAAATCATGCAAATTCTTGTTGAAAAGGCCAATGGCAGAATGGGGTAACAGCGAGTGTTATCCACGGGCAATCACACTGCAGCCAGCCAATTAGATATGCAGAGTCCGGAGGCCAACCAGTTGTGAGCTGGGGGCAAGCAGGAAGTGACCAATTTGCCATTACCTTAGAAGGTGTGGATGCCATAGTTAAACAGACCCAGAGAGACAGCCAATCACTGCAAACCAGCAACATCTTTTGCTTATGTCAGATGTAAATTTTGATTGTCACCCGCTGCCAGCCTCTGCCCCCAGCTGCCACATTTGGATCTCTGGAAATACTGGCACTCCTTCTTCCATCTAATCTGGCAGAGATGCCAGAGGTGACATGCAGCCTCGTGCAAATGGTGGAGAAGTTTCAGCCAAGGTGTGATGGCTCTGGCATGTGAGCAGATCTCTATCTACATTGCGAGGTTGGTGATTGATGTGAAGAGCCAAGTCCAAGAGAACAACTGATTTGCACTGGGGGTTGCTCACTATCACTCTCACCATATGCCCTATATACTGTTTGCTGGCAAGGGGTGTGGAAGGTGGGGTGCAAAGCTCCTCATCCTCCCTTTGGATGATTCTTCTTGCTCTAGAGTAAGAAAGTGCCATTGTGTCAAAGGGGAGTGGGCATCAGCAGAGCTCCTCAGGCTGTCATCTCAGGGTGGTCCCACAGGGACCACCGCCCCTCTGCCAGTGACTGCACTGCTCCCTGAAAGTGAGGTTGATGAAGGTGCATCTGCAGTAGATGCAGGAGTCCCTCAGTAGGTTTGAAACCACAGACCACCACAAGATGACGTTTAAGGTTCTCTCAGGCAATGAGGAATGACACTGAACAAGCCACATCCACCTAACTGCAGCTGTTGGATTCATACCAAGGCATAGGGGTAGGAAACATAGGCAACAAAACTCTTAAGGTGGTATTGGTGTCCAATCATTCTATGATGCTGTAAGTGTATGTATAAGTATCTTGTTTTACAGCAGGATATAGATAGGCTGGACAATTGGGCAGAGAAATGGCAGATGGAATTTAATCCAGATAAATGCAAAGTGATGCATTTTGAAAGAAATAATGTAGGGGGGTGTTATACAATAAATGGCAGAACCATCAAGAGTATAGAAACATAGAGGGACCTAGGTGTGCAAGTCCTTAAAGGTGGCAGCACAGGTTGAGAAAGTGGTGAAGAAGGTTTGCCTTAATAGAACGAGGTATAGAGTATAAATGCTGGAGTTTGTTATTGCAGTTGTACAGAACACTAGTTAGGCCACATTTGGAGTATTGCGTCCAGTTCTGGTTGCCGTACTACCGGAAGAACGTGGAGGCTTTAGAGAGAGTGCAGAGGAGGTTTACCAGGATGTTGCCTGGTATGGAGGGTCTTAGCTATGAGGAAAGATTGGGTAAACTGGGGTTGTTCTTCCTGGAAAGATGGAGAATGAGGGGAGACCTAATAGAGATGTACAAAATTATGAAGGATATAGATAGGGTGAACAGTGGGAAGTTTTTTGCCAGGTCGGAGATGATCATCATGAGGAGTCATAGGCTCAAGGTGTCAGATATCAGAGATTTTTTATGCAGAGGGTGTTGGGGGCCTGGAATGCACTGCCAAGTAGGGTGGTGGAGGCAAACACATTGGCATCGTTTAAGACTTAACTGGATAGTCACATGGGCAGATTGGGAATGGAGGGATACAAACAAATGGTCTAGTTGGATCAATAAGCAGCACAGGCTTGGAGGGCCTGTTTCTTGTGCTGTACTGTTTTTTGTTCTTTGTTCTTTGTTTTGAGCACCTTATTGAAGTCTGTTCAATGATCATATTGTCAGGGCTTTTGCATCCAGACAGGAGATTTCAAAGGCTTGATATTTCATCGAAATTGAACAATGACAGATGTGGGGGTTATGCACACACCATTTGCTCTGGAGCCTTGGGAGTATTGGCACATTTGAGTTTCTTGATATCTGGTGGTTTCTATGTTTGTCAACCTTTTTTTAGTCATGGGATCGTAATCTCACTAGCGTCCCCACATCAACTTTCAGGAGGTGTTTGTTATCTTACCCACATCTATAGCTGCTGCAACCCATACTTTGCAGATGAATACATGGAGTTCTTAGCCAGACCTTGGCAGGTTTGGAGCATGTGTGATTGATTCATGTACAACCTTCTTTCAAGTCAGAAGTGCGAGTGGCTTTGAGGGACTAAGCATGGGCGGATTGCGCCATGGACCTGCAGCTGGTTCCCTGGAGGTTCCCAGGTGGTGGATCTGTAGGTTGGTCTGGATGGAGTGTGCATGATCTGATGGCACTTCAACTGCAATATTTCCTAAGGTGGAGATCAGGGGCCTCATTTTTAATGAAATCATGCTGGAGTGAGAGTCTTGCAGCCTTTTCTGTGTGTCACTCCATTCCTCTGGTTTCTGCAGCTATACCGTATACATCACCACAGGCTCTTCCAATTTTTTTCATTCACCTTCATGTGGGAATGAATAGCTCTTCCATTTCCCCAGCTGTTAATTCCTCATCTCTACACAAGGTTGTAGCAGACCACATCAATCAATGGGACTCTGTGTGGAGAATATTGCAGTGCTCTATCTGAGCAGTTAGGGCAGCAGAACATTTTCTTCAGCAGCCCAATTGTCCCTTTTATTGTTGCCTTTGCTAAATTCCTTTGCAAGAAACTACAATGTGTCATGAACAAAACCCAGTCCATCACACAAACCAGCCTCCCGTGCATTGACATTTTCTCCAGTTCCCGCTGCCAGCATAATCAAGGACCTCATGCATCCCAGACATTCTCTTTTCCATCTTCTTCCATCGTGAACAAGATACAAAAGTCTGAATACCAACTACAGGGACTTAATGGATTGAGTTCTAAGGAGAGGCTGAGTAGACTGGGATTTTTATCTCTGGAGCATAGGAGGTTCAGAGGTGACCTTATAGAGATAGATCTATAAAGGTAGATAGTCAATAGATCGATAAAGGTAGATAGTCAATATCTTTTCCCAAAGGTAAGGAAGTCCAAAACTAGAGGGCATAGGTTTAAGGTGAGAGGGGAGAGATACAAAAGTGTCCAGAGGGGCAGTTTTTTCACATAGAGTCTGGTGAGTGTTTGAAAAAGCTGCCAGAGATAGGAGTAGAGGTGGATACAATTTTATCTTTTAAAAAGCATTTAGATAGTTACATGGGAATGATGGATAGAGAGGGATATGGGCCAAATGTGGGCAGTTGGGATTAGCTAAGGGGTTTTAAAAAAAAGAGTGGCATGGACAAGTTGGTCCAAAGGGCCTGTTTCCATGCTGTAACCCTCCACAACTAACTCAATAACAGCTTCTGCTCTGCTATTATCAGACTTTTAATGGACCATCCTTGCATTAACTTGATCTTTCTCTACACCCTAGCAATGACTGTAATGCTACATCTTGCACTCTCTACTTTCCTTCTCTTTGCCGTATAGCACGCAAGAAGCAATACTTTTTACTGTATTCTAATACATGTGACAATAATAAATCAAATCAAATGAAATCAAACCTGGGAGGCATTTACCTTTCCTCAGCTGGACTTTGTGAATTCTGCAGAGAAGTCATGAACTATCTCCGAGTGCTCCGGTTTCCTCCCACATCCCAAAAATGTGCTCTTAGGCTGATTGGGTAACAAATTGTCCCTATATTGGTCCCTATATGGGAATCTTCAACAATAGGCATAGCCTAAAGTCAAGGATATGTCATTAGGACGTTAGGACGGCGGCGTGGGTTCGTTGGGCCGAAGGGCCTGTTTCCCGTGCTGTGTTGTTCTTTGTTTTTTGTTGTTCTTAACTAGAGGGTCACCCCTGTCACCCAGGAGGCATCTCTTCTCTTGGGGAACAATCAGAAGTAGCACCTGAAAGTGACTGAGTCAAATGATCTCCCTGGGCAACCAGAGCATGTCTGCAAACATTTGATTGTCACAATCCCACTGCACATCGATGGAATGAAAACCCTTTCTGTTTACAAAGGTTCTTGGCTATTTCCAGAGATCTCTTAGTGCCACACATCTGCAATCAATTGCTCCTTGTACTCAGGCCCATCTAGCTATGGAAGTGAATCCAACAGTTCTGGCTCTTTGGCTCTCAGGGTGTGTGGTAAATCTCACAAAATCATTGGTACTTTTGACTGTGGCATTGGTAAATTGCCTTATGCATCTGTGCAAGACCAACTAGGAAATGCCCTACCTGTCTGCAAGGAGCTCTGGAACAACCCAATTGTGGAGTGATTCAAGGCCAGTGATGCATGAGGTTACCAACAGCAGATTGTTGCCATTCAGCTGGTCCGTAGGTCTTCCTGCAGAAGTTGGTACAGCCCAGTGACTAATCCCCATGCCAATTTTGCCACCTTTTACATTGTTTCTCTGACAGATAGTTACCAGCAGGCGATGGATATCCGGCATGGTCGGGACCATGCAGGAAACCAGCGGGAACAGCAGGTGAGTTATTTTAATCTATTTTTAATGCAATTTAAATATGATTATCAGGCCAGGACTGAAGTCTCTGGGTCCAATAGCATCTCCCATCCCACCAGCACAACTTCACTCCGTTGGCACTTAGAGTAGCTCTCCACTTTCAGGGAAATAGCAGGAGATCTCGCTGGGGTGAAGGGGGGACAGTCGGGGCCCCCTGGGGGGGCAGGTAGCAGGCACGGGCACCCTGGCAGTGCCCCCTGCTGGCACTGCCCAAGGGTCAAAGTGCCCATGCCAATCAGGTATCAGGCAGCGCCTCAGGGATGAGGCTTGGGGTGATGATGGATGTGGGAGTCTGTCGCTATTCTGCCATTGGGATCAATCAGGGCTGGAGGGAGGCCAGCGATTGGGCTGGCTGGGGGGGAAGGTGATCTGCTAAGGGGTTTGCCTCCCATGGGAGAAGGTCTACTATGGTGTAGGGAGTCTGTTGCCCATGGGGCAAGGTCTGCCAGGGTGAGGGGATAGGGGTATCATCACTGCTGGGGGGTAGCTGGTGATTGGAGGCCGTAGTCGGGCTGGGGGGGGTTGGTGTGTGGGGGGAGGGTGGTGTTGGAGGGGCTAGCCAGCAAACTGCACACTGACAGGTCAGAGCTATTGTGCATGCACAGAGGCCCAGAACTCAGTGTGACTAGGCCTTGCCCCCGAACTTTTAATGATATTCACAATTGTAACCTCTGCATTGCACAGAATGTGAAGATTCCAATCTGAACTCCAAATGAAAAAACAATCAGGTTTACACCAGTTTTCCCATGAATTAGCACTTGGATTTTTTTGGGACGAATCGAGCCCCCAAAGTCTTTTCTCTGAAGCTCCTAAGATCCTCAAGGTTTAAATATGATCTCTTCTTCCTGTCCTCTTGAAGTGAATCTTTAAACACACTTCCTCCACTCATTTATCTCAGCATAATTAAATGGATATCAACTAGCAAGGAACTTTTGGACAACTCCTTACCTTTTAACTTTATACAAGCCTGGGTTCTTCTAACTAAAAATCCATCCTCACCAGCACCCTTCTTGGAGGTTAGCCAAAAACAGTCCTTTTCTTCTGCCTGACATCACATTGCAGACCCTCTTCCCCAACTCTTGCTGTCTGATTGACTCTTTGAACCTGCACATAGAAAGATCAGTTGCTTCTTTTTGTGCATAGGTTAAAACTGACCCCTTACTTTTAATAACTTTCATCTGGGCCTCTTTTCCCATGGTAACCTGGTCACATGGGCTTGTCTCTACGCAGATTTTGTAGGAGATCATATTCTCCCTTTCCAGGCCATTTAGTCTTACCTGGAATTAAAAGAGGCAGTTCAAAACATAACTGTCTTAACAAGTTCAGTGGTCATAGCAAATTCTTTGGCAAACACTCTTTGTGTGGAACGGCCGCCCAACTAACTTGTTGATGGAAATGGCAACAGCGGAACAATAAATAGTTGCCGAAGTGCCTATGAGTACTCAGGAACTGAGTGCACTCAATCATTGTACAGAAAATGCACTTAGACAATTCGGTACACAGAAACCATCAGCAAAAGCTTCAAATCATCTCTAGAGTGTAAATTGAGTTCTGCAATGTTATTCAGAGCACTGAGTCAAACTTACTGCTTTGAAAGGGGAAGGAAATGCGCAGGAACAAGGTATCAACTTCCGAGCTATGGGAAAACATGAACACACTGGTTACTTGACTTTCACTGAACCCCATGCACTGCTCCCACCACCCCCGAGCCCTCACCTTCCTTATCCCCAAAGTTGTTTTATTGACATCCAAAATGTTGGATGACGGCCTGACAATATAAGAATATCAGAATTCTATATGGTGACTCATATTTTCATTTTATGTTGTGTGTGAGTGTGTGTGTGTGTAGATATACATATATGGAAGAAGAAGAGCAACAAGGGGGCCCCAAGAGGTTTCTTCGCAATAAACTATTGATAGAAATTGGGTGAATCAAACCCCGCAGGATGGGCTGAGTGGAATGAAACTCAGATAAACAATCAGCAGACGCAGCCCATTCCACAGCTACAGCTGTTTGCCTCATTGTTTTCTCTAATGTCACTTTGTGCAATTTAATGGAATGAGGGGAAAATATACTGAGATTCTGCAGCCATTAGAGGCTGTGTGTAGTACAAGTTTAGGTGATACCAAGACAAGGCCTTGTAGCCTTCCCATCTCCAGCCCTTCAACTCGCCTGGTTATGAACAACCAGGAGATTGTTTTTATTTTAGGCTTCATTCTGAAATTTTAAACCAATAAACTGAAACTCAATTAGAGAGAGTAATGGCTCAGATTATGACCTACAGCCTAAGCTGAAACGCATCAAATATAATTTCAATAAAGTGCAGAAATGGGTCTCTGAGACCAGGAATAACACCTCAGATAAAATGATTATTTAATCGGAAGGAAACCGTGGGGTTGGAAAATATGAGGTTGATGTTACATTCTTCATTGTCACTGGCTCAGAGCACAGAGGTCATTCGACAGATCAAGTCTGCATTGACTCTGCGAAGGAACTTTTCAATTAGTCAGACCTCCTGATCTTTCCCTATAACCCTTCAGATGCTTCCTTTCAAAGTATAAATCTAATTTTCTTTTGATAGTTTCTGCTATTAAATCTGCTTCTAACACCCTTTCAGACAGAATACTTCAGGTCATAATAACCTACTGAATAAAAATGATTCTCCTCATCTCTCCCTCTGGATTTTTTTTTGCCATGATAAGGGAAGGATTGTCATGGGACAGGATAATCTTAATGCATTTCAAAGGTAAATGGGTGAGAAGCATTTAAATTCATCCAAATTCATTTGAACCTGTCACAGCTGTTTTATTAATAAATGGAGAGGTAAAGAGACATTTTTCCTCAAAATTCCTGTGATCCAAAGCTTCAAGTCATGCAAAAGTGCCATAGAATTCATAGAATCCATACAGCGCAAGAGGAAGCCATTCAGCCTATTGATTCTGCACTGCCTCTCCAAAACACATGGCAGCACGGTGGCACAGTGGTTAGTATTACTGCCTCAAGATGCCAGAGATCCAGATTCAATCTTGGATCACTATCTGTGTGGAGTTTGCACATTCACCCTGTATCTACATGGATTTCCTCTGTGTGCTTAGGTTTCCTCCCATAGTCCAAAGATGTGCAGATTAGGTGAATTCGCCATGCTAAATTCTCCTTCAGTGTACCCTAAACAGGTGCAGGAATGTGGTGACTGGAGGATTTTCACAGTCACTTCATTGCAGTGTGAATGTAAGTCTTTTGTGACTAATAAGTAAATTTTACATTATAAATCTTAGCAAGGTCCTTCCCCTGCCCTAGCTCCATAATCTTGTGCGTTTACTATGGCTAACCCACTTAACCTCCACATCTTTGGAGTGTGGGAGGAAGCCCACGCAGACGTGAGGAAATGTGCAGACTCTACACAGGCACTGAAGGCCAGGTCCCTCACACTGTGAAGTAGCAATGCTAACCATTGTGTCTCTATGCTGCCAAGTAAATGCAGGATATATCGTGCATGACTGTAATTACAAACTTTAGATTAAGGACCAAAGTGCAGTTGGAAGGAAAAAGGAGCTTTAGCAAAAAAACTAGACAGTATTTGTGAACCAACAGGGTTTAGGAATTCATCTGGGGAATGCTAAGGAATGGTGGCCTAACAGAACCAAAGGTCTACTGGCTGCATGGGGAGTTGGTGATGTAGCAGCATTGTCACTGAGCCAGTAATCCAGAGGCCCAGCATGGAATTGAATCTCACCATGACGAAATTTAAATTCAATTAAATAGAAAGAAACTGGAAACCAGTCTCAGCAATGGTGACCAAGAAACCCACCTGGCTTTTAGGGAAGGAAACTTGCCATCCTTACCTGGTCTAATCCCACAGCAACATGGTCAACCCTTAACTGTCCTCTGAAAACGGTCACTCAGTTCAAGGGCAATTAGGGACTGGCAACAAATGCTGACTTTACCAATGACACCCTCATCCCACACAAAAAAAATTAAAAGCTATGTTTTAGTAGATTTACTGGATTTGTAAGAATGTGATTCCACAAATTCTGTTCGCTGGCCACTGGCTCCAGAACTGTATCTGACATTTGTCTAAGAGGTGAGGCAGATTGTTTGCATGCTTGGCATCTTATTTGGTCATGAACTGAACTCCTGGTCATATATCCATCCTCTCTGTCTTTTGAATGCACTGAGACCCCAGTCTCCTTGCCCAATAGACGTAAATGATTCCATGGCAGAGTAGTATGTCTGGTGCCTTTGGTAATATCTATCCCTCAATCAACATCATAATAATGGATTATCTACTTATTATCAGATATTTACTATTTGGGAGAGTTTTCTGTGTGGAAAGTGATTGCCACATTTCCTATATTCCTACAGTAACTACATTTCAAAAAGTTCCTCATTTGATGGAAAGGTATTTTGAATTGCTCTGAGGCCATGAAAGGTACTATATAAATGCAAGTCCTTCTTTCTCTTCCCTTCCATCACCATTCCGCCTGCTTCACTTACTTCAGATGACTCATCTCTGTATCTGCCTCATCTGCTGCAGAAGCCCACACCCACGCCTTTGAAGTAGTCAAGAGTTAACAATATTCTCTCTGCGAGCTTAAGCTCATCCAAACCACCTCTGTTGTTAATCTAACTCCCATTTACCCATCCCCCAGTGCTTGTTGGCCTCCCCAGTGAAGCCTCCATTGCCAAATTCCTATCCTTGCTTTCCAATGCCTCGTCCTTCCCTAATCGCTGCAACTTCCTCCAATTCTGGAATCTTCTGAAATATCTACACTGCTCTCCTTCAGACCTCTTGCATATGCCTGCTTGTAAATGCCCCTGGCAACTCTGCCTTCAGCTGCCAAGGCTGTAAGCACTGGTATTTCTTTCTGAATCTCTCCATTTCTCTCTCTTCTCCTTTAAGATACTCTGTTGGAACTTATCTCTTTAATCAAGCTTTCATTCATTAATGCAAGTTTCTCTTCTGTGGCTCCGTATCAAACTTTTCATTGCTTCTTTGAGATTCTTCGGGCCATTTTATTGCATTAAAGATAAATTTTGTAGTTGTTGTTGAATTTCTAATCATCATGCAGGTTCAGGTAGGGAAATTAATGTGACTACTTGTATATCTTCTAAACAATACAGGCACTGCTATGCTGAGGCTGCTGATACCACTCAAGAAATTAAAAACAGAAACACCTACAAGTGGGCCATTTAGATGTCATCTGTGGCTCATTCTCCCGTGAGTCAGCAAATAGTGGGTTCATGTCCCACACTGGATGTTTGAGCACAAAATCCAGCTAGCAGTAGAATGCCGGAAAATGCGAGCTTATTCTGTTTAGTGGGAAGAATAGAAAGAACAGAGCTTTTTGTTTTAAATAGTGAGAAACTAGTAATTATTGGTGCTCAGAGGAAATTGGGTTCCTTTGTAAATAAAACATTGCAAGTTAATAAGCAGGTACAGTAATTAATTAGGAAGGTGAATGATAGGCTGACCTTTATCAGAAGGATAATGGAGCAGAAGAGAAAGAAGTTCTTGCTGCAAATGTACATTTGATGCACATCTGAAGGTTAAAGATCAACCAACAGTTTATTGTGATGTGAAGATGCCAACATTGGACTGGAGTGGATAAGTAAGAAGTCTCACAAAACCAGATTAAATTCCAACAGATTTGTTTGAATCATGAGCTTTCGGAGTGCTGCTCTTTCATCACTCACCTGATGAAGGAGCAGCATTCTGAAAGCTTGTGATACGAAGTAAACCAATTGGTCTTTAACTTGATGCTGTGAGACTTTTTAATAAGTTTATCAAATAGGCACAAGAGCCTGTTTCTTACATTCTTAGCATTCTAGAGCAGCACTAAAGGAGTGTTACACTACCTTCGGATGAGATTTTTAACCACCTGTCCTCTCAGCTGGAAGTAAGGATCCAATGGCAATTATTTTAAGAAGAGCACGGGTGGCATGATGGCACAGTGGTTAGCATGGTGGCCTTACCATGCCAGGGACATGGGTTTGATTCCCAGCTTGGGTCACTGTCCGTGTGGAGTTTGCACATTCTCCCTGAGTCTGTGTGAGTTTCCTCCAGGTGCTCCAGTTTCCTCCCATAGTCCAAAGATTGGGTAGATTGCCCATGCTAAGTTGCCCCTTAGTATCAAGGGGACTAGCTAGAGTAAATTTATGGGGATAGGTCCTGGGTGGGATTGTGGTCAGTGCAGACTCGATAGGCAGAATGGCCTTCTTCTACACTGTAGAATTCTATGAACTCTCTCTGATGTTTTAGCCTATATTTATGCCTCTACCATTCAAAAGAATAGACGATCTGGTCATTATCTCACTGCTGTTTACATGTTTTAGTGGTTATGTGTAAATGGGCTGCTGCATTTTGTACTTTACAATATGTTAAAAAGTGGGTGGAAATGTCCCATCCAGCCCACCACAGGAATTCTCGTGGGGACAGGGGACAGACTATGAAAAGGCCCGTTGACCTAGGACAGGAGTTTTCAGTCTTGAGGCGAGCACGGTCAGAAAATCCCGTCCAATGATTCTTTACCTATAAAATCTCCCAGTTTTTATTTGGAAAGATACTATATTTGTGTAGAGAGTTCTTTTAAGGAACAAATGTCCAGACAGTCATGTGACCTGACTACCAATAGGGTGAAAGCGTGCGAATCTCAGGGTTCAGTGTGGGCTTTGACCATCAGAATCAATCTTGGAAATGAATGGAGAAGACTCACATTATAGCACTCCGTACGTAGTTTGAGTTAGTTAATAAATAGTTATTGCTGTTAACCTGTGCTCACCAATTATTAAGATTATCTTAATATATGAATGAAAGATACATGAATGAAAATCTTTTTCTTATTTTGAATGTGACGTAATATTTGTACGCAATGGGTGACAACAATGCAGTTTCTTCAATGATAATTTTACCATGAACATTGATTTTCATTTTCACTGTCCGCTGGATTTCTCTGTAATAGCAGTGTTTTTATGCTTGTCCCGTGCATGTTGTTTTTCAAGGGTAAGATTACAATTTCAGGAGAAGGAAACCAGTACTGAATGTTTCAACCATGAGAATTGCTGCTTCACTTTTTACTGGATGCCAGCCCAGACACACATACCAGAGAAGGGCTTTGCTGAGGTGTTGTTACCAGTCATGTTTAGAGAGAGCAGCTCAAGTTAACCTTGCATTGGTTTTCCCCATTAGACTACTGGAGAAAGCTTGAGTGTGATTTTCCAGCCACACTCACCCCAAAACTGGAAAATCTCAACCAGGGTCAATGGATGTTTCCCTTTCTCACTACCATTGCCATGGCAGGCGGAACGGAAAATCCATCCCATTGACTGCTCAAGATCTGAGCATCAGATCAGACAAACTAAAGCTAACTTAGGAAATTTTGCATTGTGGTCAAAAACCATCCCACCTGAAGACAGCAGTAATTCTTCTTGTTCATCTGTTGCATTCATACCTTTGTTAGCTCCAGATTTGGCTATTCCAAAACTCCTCCGTATTCTAACTTGCGTTTCCCATTAATTTGAACTAGTTCAAAATTCTGTTGTGTGTATCCTAACCCTTGCTATGACCCTTTCACCCAACACTCTTATGCTTTCTGACACACAGTGGCACCCTGAATTTAAAAATTCCTTTCTTGTATTCAAACGTCTCCAATGGCCTTAGTCCTCCTGATCCCTATAACCCCCTCCAGTCCTACATTCCTCTGCAATCTCTGCTTCTCTAATTCTAGTCTCTTGTGAATTTTTTCATTGTTCCACTACTGGAAACCATGCCTTCAGCTGCCTTATTCCTAAGTTCTGGAATTCCTTTTTCCTCTCTCTCATTTAATACATTCCTTAAAATCTATCTCTTTTAGTCTTTTGCCCTAATATTTTATTTTATAACATTGCTTTGTATCAAACGTTGTTGAGTTAGAATCATAGAATCCTAGAATCCCTTCAATGCAGAAGAGACCATTCGGCCCATCAAGTTTGCACTGACATTCTTACCTAGGCACTTTTTCCCAACCTAACTCCGCGTTGTAGGAAAATTACCACCGGAGTCAGACTAGAGGTTCAATAATGCAGATTTATTTCGGACACAAAGCTTCAGAGAGAAAGCACTGGTACTCCACAATACTTGGCAGCTACCTTCTCAATAATATGATAGGATGGTTCATTTTTATACTTTTCAGACAATGGATAGTCCGGATTGATAGTTAGGAGTAGGATTGATAGTTAACTCATTGTTACAATCAGACATATACAGTCATTGGCATTTAACATTGCATTGTTTCATCGAATGAATACATTTCCTCTATCAGTGACTATCAATGACATAGTTTTGGTTTATACATACAGTAATTGGTTTTCCTGCGTTTATGTAATCCCATTCCCATTTATGGCTAATCTATTCATCAGACCTTATTGTCCTGAGTCTTTAGAGTGCTTCAAGCTCTTTATTTGTATTTGTTTCCTGCATGTTTAACTTTAAATAACTGTTTGTGCTGCATGCTTTAATTTCAAATAGCTGTCTGCACTAAAGTCAGTGCCTGTTTAATGTCTCTTTCTCAGGTAACCTTTTTATGTGCTAAGCCACCATCTTGTGTGTCAGGTACCCATCCTTATGATTTTCCACACTTTATCTGTAACCCCATACATTTGTCACGATGAATCCCTCTACCTACACATCTGGGAACACTAATGTTCCCAGATTTAGCATGGCCAATTCACATAACATTCACATCTTTGGAGCGTGGGAGGAAACCAGAGCATCCAGGGAGAATGTAAAACTCCACGCAAACAGTTGCCCAAGGCTGAAATTGGACCTAGGTCCCTGGTTCTGTCAGGGAACAGTGCTGTCCCACCATGCTGCTCCTATGAAGGACTTTGGGACATTTTACAATTTTAGAGGGGCTACGTAAACACAAAATGTTGTTGAGAGGGAGCCGTCTACAAGTATAAATCGACATTAAAAAATTTCAAGATGTTTTTATCAATTAGCAATTTTTGGAACTATTTCTGCTGGCTGAGCTTTCATTTGAAGGAATCTGCACATGGCCACAGTTTGGACAATATGGTTATGGTCCCACTATCCCCTGCCCACAAACCCTCAAAGACTTTGATGGAAAGAGCCCTGAATGAGAAGATTGCAGAGCTACAAGATGGTGTCCACTTGTTCCCTCACTCATGTGCCTGACACACTGAGAGAACCTTTTTTGTCAATTGTTTTTGTGTTATATAGTGTTGCCACCACATTCTGCATCAGGGCAAATCCCTGCTGAAAGCTTCCAAAATATTTTGAGTGGCCTGAGCTATCAAGTCAAAGAGTTTAGCATGGTCTGATTATGTAGGGCGTGATGAATGGTCAATCTAGATGACCCTTTGTCAGAACTAAGAGCAAAGAGAATCAGCAGAGATTTATACTACTGGATGGATGGGATGAGGTGGGGGGGGGGGGGGGGGGGGGGGGGGTTGGTGTTGGGAGGGGTAAGCAGGGGGTGGAATGGGACAAAGGGAATGTAAATGGGGATACGGAGCTGAAAAGGTGCTAAGAGGATCGGTTAATTGTTCAGAATGCGAGAATGGCAAACAGAGGTGCAAATTGTTAAAGGACTACCTGAGGATTGTGGCAGTTGCCCTGAAGGGGGTTGGGGGCGGGGTGGGGGGGAGAGGGAGGTGTGTTGGGGGCAGGGAGGGGCTTGTGGAGAGAAAGAGAGCCGGAATAGAAAGTGGAAAAATGGAGGTGAAAAAGAAGGATGATTAAATGGACAAATGAATTGAAACAAAATGAAATAAAATAAGTAGGTTTGAAGGTGGAGGAGACGATTCATACTCTGAAATTACTGAACTCAATGGTCAGTCTAGAAGGCTGCAAAGTGCCCATTCGGAAGATGCAATGCTGTTCCTCCAGTTTGTGTTGGGGTTCTCAAGAACATTGCAAAAGGCCAAGGACAGACATGTGGACAGGAGAACTGGATGGTGTGTTGAAGTGGCAAGCTACAAAAAGGGTCCTGCTTGCGGATGGACCGAAGGTATTCAGCGAAGCAGTCACCCAGTCTACATTTGGTTTCTCCAGAATAGACTGCATTGGGAGCAGCGAATGCAATAGCCCAGATTGAAGGAGGTGCATGTGCAGCACTGCTTTACCTGAAAGACCTGAAAGACAGGAAGAAGGTAAAAGAGCAGGTGCTGCACCTTTTACAATTGCATGGAAACGTGCTGTTGGCAGGGGATGAGGTGTTGGGTGTGATGGATGAGTGGACCAAAGTATCTGGAGTGATCCTTCCAGAGCTATGATAGGGTCCTGTTAGTCTCCACTTTTCACTCCACCAGTCAAAGGACCATCATCTGCCATTCCTGCCAACTCCAGCATAATGCCACTATTCACCACATCTTCCCTTCACTCCCCACGTCAACATCCCAGGGACCATACTCTCCAGGTCACCTTAGTTCACTCCTTTTTGTAATTTCATTTTGTTTCATCTCATTCATCCATTTTATCATTCACTTTCTCACTTTCACCTCTCCACTTCTTCATTCCAGCTCTCCTTCTTGCCCCCGCTCTCCTTCCCTCAAGCCCCACTGCCCCAAGTTCAAGGCAACTGCCACATTCTTCAGGCAATCCCTTAAGCATCTGTATCTTTGTCCTGTCATTCACACATTCTGATCACTTAATGGACACTCTTAACACCTTCCCGGTCTTCTGTATCCTCATTTACATTCCCTTTGTCCCATTCCAGGCCGTACCCTCATAGTATAAATCTCCATTGATTCTTTTTGCTCTTAGCTCTGATAAAGGGTCACCTAGACTCGAAATGTTGGCTCTATTCACCACCCCTCTCTCCTCCAACAGATGCTGTCAGCCTTGCTGAGAACCTCCAGCATTTTCTGCTTTTGTTATCATTGATTTACTCTGATTGATTGTGGGGCATGCATGTATTTTAGCAGCACATTTAGCTCTTTTCTCTGCATCTCTTTCAGAATTTGTTTGGGTTTATTGACCATAAAGGCCCAAGTCAGTTGATAGTTATCAGTTCTCAGCTGATCTTCTGGTGACAGAAGGAATGTCCTGTTCAGTTTAGTACATTCCCCCAGTCAAATATTTGGTTCGGAGTCTCTGCTTCTGTGTTGTAACTGATATCCTTGTCACCACTTTCTGCCATCTACTGCCAGTTTTTGAATTTCGGGACAATAATGTGCCAACTTCCATTCAGAGACAGTCTCCAACCTCTTTGGAGTGTCTCTGGAGTTTCCTGTTGAACTACAGTTTTGTGGCTGGGAAATTTGCCAAGGGTTTTCAAGACAGGGCAAAACAAGCCGTACTGACTTGCGCAGCGGCCCATATCGGGTTGTGAGAGCTGTATGTTTCAATAATTGCTGGTGCGCCATTGGAAAGTTTAATTTGCTGCCAGTGGCAATTTAAAACATGGCCAATTAGACAATAACAACTTAATGGTTCAGTAGTAACTGGTTGAAGTTAATGCCTAGTTACCTTCTACAATATCTCTAAGCCTGCGATCTAAGATCCAGAAGATTTAATATCTCAACTGTGATAAGTTTCAATGTTGAACTCCACTAAAAGTCTGGACCTCAGTGCACTGCAGACACGAGTTAACCTGCAACAACTTGCCCTGTTCCTCATTTTTATGTTCAGCCCACAGTTATTTTATTTGTTGGATGTAAATGGTTACTGTAAACCTGGAGGGGAATATGTTTGAGTTTACAAAGCTTGCCTGGAACTCTCCAAGCGCTATCAACATCTAATTAGCATGCTGCTGCTGCCTTTAAGGGATATTCTTCTGCAAAGGAAGATCAGACGATAACTCTCAGATTATCTGGTTTCAGCTTTACCTTGACAGCTGTTTGGTGGAAGCAAGTATGATTTAATTGTGTGTGCGTTTTTTAAGATTATTTATCTTTTAAATTCTTGAGGTTTTGTTTATGTCATTTTAATATCAACAGCAATCTTCTGTATCATACTGGAGTAACTGGTGTTTATTTGCTGTTGGATTAAGATGAACTACAGCCTGACTATCGTTTACATTGAAACTGGTGCTTCTGCAGCAAAGAATGTTTTTTTTCTGTGATTTGGTAATTACAGAAAAAATGAAGTAACTTTCCACCCTGAATCCTGTTTGTAGTTGGCAGAGAGAGAGAAGAGGGATATGGACTTATTGTAGACTCTAGGAGAATGGAATACATTTCCACTACACGACTAAGGAAATGCCAGCAATTCGTTCATATGGATATATGATAAAAGTTGGTAAAGGCCATTAAGTCCAATAAACTAGTTCAATCCTGACGTGGCATACCTTCTGCACTGATCAACAATTTCCAATTTAAAAAAATCAACCATACCCTTCCAATCTCCCCACAGAGGCAGTAAAATGAAATAACTGCATCTTTGGGACATGTCATTTTGAGTAAAAGAGCTCATCGGGGTCAGTCCATTATTTTAGCTGTTTTTGGCATGAGAGAATTAGGATATGTGACCTTAACTGGAATTGCTATGTGTGACAACAGCTGGATTTGCAACATGTGAGAACAGCTGGAATTACTACATGCAACAACAGCCAGATTTCAGAGATTAATACAACACAGGAGCCATTTGGCTCATTTTGCTTGTGCCAGCATGTGAAAGTAGTGAAGATAGTGCATGTGAAATCAGCTGCAACGAGTGCATGTGCTAACAGCTGGAGAGAGAAAAAGCCATATGGCACATTTAATATGGCCCTCTTAGTGTTGACACCCCCTGTCCAGCAATCAGCTGCATCTTTAATTCCCCTAATGTCTTTGATTCCACTACTTGGTCTGATGAATTAATTGAAATGCAATTTTTTCAAAGATCTCTTTGAAATATTCTTTTTAACTTCTGTCCTCATGTATAAATGGTCTACTAGAGGAACAATGTTGGATTCACCTTACTGGTATAATTCAATATGTTATAGAGATCATCATATGTTATAGAGCTTTCTCCTTTCTAGATTGAAATATTTCAACGTATTTAATCCTTCATCACTCATTGTCTTTATGTTGAGATTCATTTTTGTTCTTTTCTTCTGCACTTGAAAAATGCACATATGTAGCTTTTAAATGTGGCAACTACAATTGTGCACAGTAATCCAGATGTGGTCTGAGTGATGCCATATAATGCTTTGACTTTAAATTACTCTCTAAATCCAAAAAGCATGAGAGAATCTAGATAAATTTGAGTACAAGGGCGCACTAAGGAATATCATACTGGCCATCAGCTAACAGAGCTTCAATAGAACTTCATATTAGACGGGCCATAACATTGTCATTGGCAATCCCTCAATTTGAGGATGACATCTACTCAGGAGCCAAATTTCAAACAAGGATCTTTATGTGACTAAACAGACTCATTCTCAACCCACAGTTTTGGATATGTAGTACAGGCTCTCTGCCAGACCATCTGAATCTCTCTGTTCTCTCCAACTTCCAATCCAACATGCTCATAGTTTTTAGTTTAATTTGCATTATTTCCAGTAGGACTTCTGGTTGTTCCACAGAATCCCCTGCAATGGGTCCTACCATAATATCACATCATCACTCACCTGATGAAGGAGCAGGGTTCCGAAAGCTTGTGATTCTAGATAAACCTGTTGGACTTTAACCTGGTGTTGTGAGACTTGTTATCAGTCCAATGCCAGCATCTCCACGTCATCTAGAATTTTGACAAACATCTTCAGTTTTTTGGATACAGTGTGGAATATAAAAATAGGAAGAGGTTATTTAGCCTCTTGAGCCTCGTTCACCATTCATTGACATCAGGGCTGTCCACCATCTCTCTCCACATAGCAGTTTCTGCCATACATCTCTTAATACCTTTTGTTAATCAGAATCTACCAATCTTAGATTCAAAATGAACAATTGATCTCATAAATTGTCATTTATGAAAGAAGGTACCAAACTCCTACCAGATTTTGCACGTAGGAATATTTTCCAATTTCACCGGGAAAGGTCTGGCTCTCATTTTTACACTATGGCCATCATTTTTTGGCAGTATCATGGTGAGACCCACTGCAGGAGATTCTGAAGAACAGTCGAAAGTTCATTCACCTTTGGCAAGGTTGGAGAATCCTAACTTAGGCCGTAACTGTCTGCTCCTGCTCTTGTCAGGCAGGTATGGTGACGGAAGCAGAAAACCTCACAACTGGCCCAAATTGTATTTTAAGTTGGCAGAAGGGTTGCCAAGATTGTGCCTGCCTCTCTGCCAGTGAACCCCATTATAATAACTTTTAATGTAATTATTAGGCCTTTATGTCTGAATTATGGTTAGTCTGTTGCAACATGCACCTGGCAGGTGAGTGTAGAGACAGTGGGCAGTAGTACCAGGAATTAGTGCCAAGGTGGGATAGTGTATGGAGGTGTGGGGATGGCATTGTAGGTGTGGGGTAATCTACAATTACTTTTGTGTACTAGGGCAGCTTTTAAAATGAATGTCCTGATTGTTAAGAAATGAAGTTGCTGGTGGGGCAGGTTCAGTCAGAGATCACCCATTAGCAAGACATTGTGGGACCTGCCCAAGCAGTAAAGTGGAGAAAGCCACCATTGGGGCTAGTGGCTTCAACGCTGCTTGTCCCACCTGCTGCCAAACTTTGCTCAAAAAGTGAAAAGTCTGCCCTATGTTCTTAGTCCTAGAATTGCCATCAGCAGAAATGGCTTCCTTCAGTTTATGTCGTATGTTGCCCTTAGTAACTTGAAAACTGCAATCAAGACACGCCTTAATCTTCTAAACTCCAGAGAAAACAGCCCTTGTATGTACAATCTTGCCTTGTAATTTAACTTTTGAAGCATAAAGTACAAGATTTACACAAACCAGGTCTGATTCTGTTAAATCTATGCTATACACCCTTCAAGGCTAATACATTCATCCTAATGCATGGTGTCCAGAACTGCTCAGATGGTTCCAGGTCTAACCAGTGCTTTGTTTGCTGAAACATGACTTTTACCCTCAAGGAATAAAGGGCAGCCTTCTGATATTCACAGATTAGAGAAAGAAATTTGTAGTATAATGGATAAAATAAAACAGAAAAATAAGGGGTTCAGGTACATAGCTCATTAAAATAGCATGGTACAGAATCCTTACAGTGCAGAAGCAGGCCACTCAGCCCATCTAGTCTGTATCGACTCTCCGAAGGAGCATCTTACCCAGAACTATCCCTCCTGCCCTATCCCTGTAACCATTTTGATCATTTTCATGGCAGAACGGTGGTACTGTGATTAGTACTGCTGCCTCATAGTGCCAGGGACCCAGGTTCGATTCTAGCCTTGAGTGACTGTTTATGTGGAGTTTGTATATTCGCATGCTGTTTGTGTGGGTTTCCTCCAGGTGCTCTGGTTTCCTTCGCAGTCCAAAGATATGCAGGTTAGGTGGATTGGCCATGCTAAATGCACAAAATTTCAAGTTACAGGGATAGGGCAGGAGGGATAGGTCTGGGTAAGATGCTCCTTCGGAGAGTTGATACAGACTAGATGGGCTGAGTGGCCTGCTTCTGCACTGTAAGGATTCTGTACCATGCTATTTTAATGAGCTATGTACCTGAACCCCTTATTTTTCTATTTCATTTTATCCATTATACTACAGATTTCTTTCTCTAATCTGTGAATATCAGAGAGGATTAAATTTGTTGAGTAAGTAATGGGCAACTGGCCAATATTCATTTATATTCAGATTAATGTGGCTCAGTTCAGGGTGAGGATAAACTGCCACTAAATTGATGTTTAAGCTGAATAATGGTTAGCTATTTAAAACAAATTTAAGATCAAAATGCACTTCCCTTCCCTCCCAGAAATAGAAAACAAGTCGATCACGAGATGACAGGAACATTTCTGAAGGAGAAAAAATGAGAAATGAGGCTCCCTGATGGTACACACACACACACACACACACACACGGGGTATTTTCAGTTCTGAGAGGATTGTATCAGCCTCCTTAGCACCACCAGGGCCCAGGAACTGGAGGGACATCCAGAGGTTGGGCCACATCAACTACTGGAGGAATGATTTAATGGGAATACAAGGTCTTTGCTTATGTTCTTCAGTAAATACATTCATCATCTTCAGCAAACCCCCTATCTTTTATCAGCCATGGTAATTACTCACCAAATGTAGATTACTCCTGATTACACTCTGCAATTTTCCTTTCATTTTTTAAGGGAATGACAGTTGCTCTGATTTGAGTTTTTAACCATGTGGTGACTTTATACCATAGGCAGTGAGGGTTGCGGTTACATGAAGCTGGATATTAACGGCATTGTGGGCCAACCAAGGTTCCTTATGCAGCGTCTTCCAAACCCACAACCTCTTCCATCTAGAAGGGCAAGAACAGCCTGGGAACACCACCAGCTGAAGATTCCCTTCTAAGTCCCTCATTATCCTAACTTGGAAATATATCTTCATTCCTTCACTGTTGCTGGGTCAAAATCCTGTAATTTCCTCTTTAACAGCACAGTGGATGTACCTACACTCAAGAACTGCAACTTTCCAAGAAGAGAGTTCATCACCATCTTCTCAAAAACAATATATAGATGAGCAATAAATGCTGGCCTAACCAGTGACGCTCATACCCCATATAACAAAAAAAGTGACTTCAATAATGGTGAATGCATATTGTTAATTTCGAAGAGCCAGATCTAGTAATGTTGTTATTCATTTATGGAATATGAGTTTTGCTGGCAAGGCCAGCATTTATTGCCCACCTCTAATTGCCCTTGAGAAAGTGGTGGTGAACTGCCTTCTTGAACCACTGCAGTCTCTGAGGTGTAGGTACACCCATGATGCTGTTAAGGAGGAAGTTCCAGGATTTTGACACAGTGATAGTGGAGGAACAACAATATATTTTTTTAAAATTTTTATTCTAATTCAATCCAATCAAGCTCAATTCAGAGTCTCAACAAGTTGAGACATTCCCGATCCAAGCTGACAAGACAGGGCTCTCATCTCCTGTCTTGGACTTGATCTACATGATCCAAGCTGATTGAAGTAGGCATAGCTCCTCCTCCAAGGCTTGATCTCATTTATATCTGAGCTAAAAGGCCGAGATGCCACTTTTAAAAATTGCTTCAAATGAAGCTGAAATGTAACCTAACGACTTCAACCAAGCACAGCATGTCGATACTACACTTGATCTTAGCCAAAAGGCCAAGGAACAACAATATATTCCAGGTCAGGATGGTGAGTGACTTAGAAGGAAATCTCCAGTTGGTGCTATTCCCAAGTTTCTGCTATCCTTGCTCTTTCAGATGGAAGTGATTGTGGGTTTGGAAGGTGCTGCATGAAGAATTTGGTGAGTTCCTGCAGTGCATCTTGTAGATGGTACACACGGTTGTCACTGTTCATTAGTCATGGAAGGATTGAATGTTTATGGAAGGGGTAGCAATCAACGGGCTGATTTGTTCTGAATGGTGTCAAGCTTCTTGAGTGTTATAGGAGCTGTACCCATCCAGCGAGTATTCCATTACATGCCTAATCTCTGCCTTTAGACTGTGGACAGTCCATCTGAAGTAAGGAGGCAAGTTACTCACCGTGGGATTCCTAGTATCTGACCTACTCTGTTAGCAGCAGTATTTATGTTTATTTATTCAGCTGACCCTCACAGCATGTTACCAATGATTACATTATAACAGACTCAATGTTATCATTGGTTACATTCAACAGAGGAAACCTATGCAGGCCTGAGGAGAATGTGCAGTCTCCACATAGACCAAGGCAGGAATTGAACCCGTGTCCTGGCGCTGTGAGGCAACAATGCTAATCACTGTTACAAATGCCAACCACTTACATAGTGGAGTTCAGTTTCCGGTCAATAGTAAGCCTCAAGGATATTGATAAATGGGGGATTCAGTGATGTAATGCCATTGAATGTCAATGAATACTTGAGTTGCACAAATGCAACTTGCTATGTGTCAACCCAAGTCTGTATATTGTCCAGGTTTTGTTACATCTGGACATAAAATGCTTCAGCATCTGAGGATTCATGAATTGTAATGAATATTGAGTAACCATCTTATGATGGCAGCAAGGTCATTGATGAAGTAGATGAAGATGGCTGGGCTAAGAAACATTTGAGGAACTCCTGCAGTGATGTTCTGCAACTGAGATGATTGGCTGCTAACAACCACAACCATGTTCCTTTTTGCCAGGTGTGACTCCAACCAGCAGAGAGTTTTCCCCTGATCCCATTGATTCCAGTTTTGCTAGATCCCTCTAATGCTACACTCAGTCAAATGCTGCCTTGATCTGAAGGGCAATCACTCTTACTCCACCTCTGGCATTCAGCTCTTTTTCCCATGTTTGAACCAATATGGTCGGGAATTAAGTGGCCTTGGTGGAATCCAAACTTATTATCCATCAATAGGTTATTGTTGAGCAGGTGCTGCTTGGTGATACAGTTGATGAGCCCTTCCATCACTTTATGGATGGTCGAAACCAGATTGATGGGATTGTAATTGGCTGGGATGGATTTGTCCTGCTTTTTGTGTACAGGGCATTCCTGGGCAACTTTCCATATTGCCAGTGTTGTATCTGTGCTGGATCAGCTTGGCAAAGAACACGGTGAGTTCTGGAGTACAAATCTTCAGTACCATTAGCAGAATATTCTCTCAGGGTTTAAAACTTTTGCATTATCCTTCGATCCTTCAACATATTGTTACAGTGACTGCTCAGATCCGAACAATGCTTTGAGTTTGCTGATAGTGCCAGAATAGAGAAGTGGCCAGTGGCTTGATGCACTATGAATTCAGTGATAGTTTATGAATTGAGGGCACACTGCCCTATCTTAATGAAGGAGACTCTGTCTTTGTTAGAAACTAGCAGAGTTATCCCTATGTTCAGAATATATTGTGATATTGTGATTGTTCGCAATCTACAAACTTTCAGCGAAGTTTGTAAAAATGTTGCGAAGCGATGTTCTTGCATTGTATGTGTGTCTGTGACTTACTTTAAAATGACACTTTTCTTTCTTTCCAAGGAACAAGGAAAAGGTTTTCATTTCAATATTATCTTTCAGAAATACTTTGCAGCCAATAAAATACATTTTGAAGCACAGTCACTGTTATAATGTAGGAAACGCAATACCCAGTTGCTTGCACAGCATGCTCTCACCAAACAGCAATGAGATAAATGACCAGATGGTGGTGGTTGAGGGATGAATGTTGACCAGGACCAAGGTTAGTCAAATTCTCCTACTCTTTTACGAATAGTGCTTTTGTATGTTAGCAAGGGTGGATGAGGTTACCAAGCAGGGCCCAGGGGACACTTGCCAAAGGAAGAATATCTAAGCCGCTGGTTCAATAAGAAGCATAAAATCATTTTAATCAAAAAGGAAATCGTATTTTATTGAAACAAGCTTGAAGTGTATTACTTTCCAAGGAATGTCTGAATTAGTCAAATTATGTTCTAAAGATTTATTGGAATTTGTGGAATTGAAATGAAAATGACATTTGTTTTTCTCCGCAGCCACTCAGTGGCAATTTGTCTCAGATAATATCTTTGCCCCCAGATGTAGAACAAGTGAGTAGACATTTCATTGACCATCACTTTCCAAATTCAGTTAATATGGAAAATAAAGCAAAATACAGCAAATGCTGGAAATCTGAAATAAAAATAGAAAATGCTGGAAAAACACAGCAGGTCTGGCAGCGTGAAGTTCCTGAGTCCATTTGACTCTTCTTCTGAGCTAAAAAGAGGAGGAAATCCTTAGTGGCTGACAGTAGCAGTGAATCCATTTGGTGGACGGTAATGAATCCATTGTGGTGGAAAGTAGTGAATCCATTGTGGTGGACAGTAGTTGTGAATCCATAGTGGACTGTAGTAGTGAATCCATTGTGGTGGATAGTACTGAATTCATTATGAACAGTAATAGTGAATCCATTGTGGTGGACCATAGTAGTGAATGCATTGTGGTGAAAAGTAGTAGAGAATCCATTGTGGACAGTAGCAGTGAATTCACTGTGGTAGACAGTAGTGAATCCATTGTGGTGAACAGTTAACATGAACCCATTGTGGTGGACAGCAGTAGGGAATCCATTATGGTGAACAGTAACGAATCCATTGTGGTGAACAACAGTGAATCCACTGTGGTGAAAAGTAGTAGGGAACCCATTGCAGTGAGCAGTACTTGTGAATTCACTGTCGTAGATAATAATGAATCCATTGTGGTGGACAGTAGTGAATCCATTGTGTGAAAAGTAGTCATGAATCCACTGGACTGAACAGTGGTGAATCCACTATGGTGAACAGTAATAGTGAATCCACTGTGGTGGACAGTAATAGTGAATCCATTGTTCGTGTTCTTAACACACATGTCAAGGAAAGGGAGCTCATTAGACTGCTCCATCTCAAAGCTGATCTTGAATGTGGAATCAAATCCTTTAATGTGTTTAAGGAAATTCTTACACACAGTTGCGGTTTCAAATATAGCCAATGTGTCATTTATACATTGGCAGAATGCAACAGTTGGGAGGTTAGAAGTCATTGTTTCACAAATGTGTTTCTTGTGAAAACTGACTAAAGTGTTAGTGAGAGCTGGGCCCTCAAGGGGATCCAACAACAGCACCATCTATTTGACCAGACATCATGTCAATAAAGCGGAATTCAACTCGCAAGTTGTCCTGTTCATAAATTCAATGAACACAAATTTAGAACATGGCAATGCGCCTAGTCTACCATAATATAATGATGCAACGCAAATATCTATGGCTTTTTTGAAGAGACTCACAATGTCAAACAAGGACATGGACACGGTGTTGCTACTGATATGCAGATACCATAAAAGTACTAAAGTTTATTTTTTGTGTCACAGGTAGGCTAACATTAACCCTGTAATAAAGTTATTGTGAAAATCCTCTAGATGCCATATTCTGGCTCCTGTTCAGGTACACTGAGGGAGAATTTATCATGGCCAATGAATCCAACTAGCACTTCTTTCAGACAGTGGGAGGAAACCGGAGCACTCGGAGGAAACCCATGCAGGCACAGGGAGAACATGCAGACTCCGCACAGACAGTGACAAAACCAGGCATTGAGTCTGGCTCCCTGGCACTGTGAGGCAGCAGTGCTAATCACTGTGCCATAGTGCCACCAGAGTCTTGGAGAAAGTGAAGGAATTCCTTATCATATATGTGAAATACTCATTTAGAACTGCTTGCAACAACTCCCAAAGCTATTTACTCATGGACAAGATGGTAAGGAATGGATCATCACTTTCGTGACTTGCGACTTTCTGTGACTTGAGCAGTCCACACAAATGTGGCTGTAATGAAGCAATGAGGATGGATCCTATTATTTATATCATAAGGCAGCTTGTTACCTTTAACGTAAGTCTAACAAATCTTAAAGAACAAACGATAGTGCACATCCTATCATTGGCTGCTGGCCATAACTGTCCATTGCCAAATGGACTATTTTCACGATCATAATCAGGCTGATGTAATGTTGTAGTCAATTTTTTTTTATCCAAAACACACAGTAAAATATCAATTTGCAGAAATGTTCTTCGATCGATTTTGGATGGAAAATCGCTGTTAACTGGCGCTTTGGTCCTGGGTTTGTAGCTGGCACTGTTACTTAGTGTGACTTCAGACTTTAACTTCATTATAGAAACTACAAAGGACACACAAAAGAAGCCAGAGCATCCTCTCAGCAGTTACTAATGGTGTCACAGCGATTGTCCATTTTATGTTCAGTGCAGATTAGTGGAGATCAGATCTTGGAATTAGCCCTAGTCCTGCCATGTCATTCTCTCAATATGTACGACGGTAATTTTGGAAAGTAGTTGAATGTCAAAATATGTACTCCTACTGTGCTCCAAAACCTGCTGCCTTAGACTGGGCAATATTAAATACAACAGGAGTTAAGATAATTAACAGAATAAAATAAGATGGAAAGAGCTAAGATCGGGATTGTGCAGCATTTTGGAGATGGAAAAATGGATTAGAATCAAATTAGCGGGCCCTTCATCTGTGGCCGCAAAGTATCGCAAGGGGCCAAAATTTGGATTTGCACTGGCGAGATTTTCGATTGCGATGTTTCTGGCCCTCCCTGATCACACAATTAGTTAAGCATTCAGGAAGAGTGAGAACTTAATTTGAATGCATTTAAATATTATTAGCAAGATTAAAATCAAATCTTCAACATTGTTGAACCTTCCCACCCACCAGACATGATGTCACATGGGTGTGAATTACTACTGCTTTTTATAAATGGGAACCAGATGGCATGGCCTGAGAGAGGGAAGGAGGAGGTGGGCAACCTTTTCCACTTTGTACCAGGGTGTACAAATAGAAGTATCTGCTGGTCAGCTGCAGAGAGAGGATTGTTCAAAGAATGATGGCTAAGGGATTGCGTGTGAGAGGAGAGATGTCATGGCCTCTTCTGGATAGGGGTCATGGTTAGAGTTTAGAAGGATGAGGAGGAAAATTTGTTGAAACTTACAGCATACAATAAGGCCTGGATAGCGTGGACATGGAGAGGATGTTTTCACTAATAGGAAAAACTAGAACCAGAGGCCACAACCTCAGGCTAAAGGACAATCCTTTAAAACAAAATGAGGAGGAATTTCTTCAGCCAGAAAGTGGTGAACCTGTGGAACTCTTTGCTGCAGAAGGCTGTGGAGGCCAGGTCATTGAGTATCTTTAAGACTGAGATAGATAAGTTCATGATTAATAAGGGGATCAGGGGTTATGGGAGTAAGACAGGAGAATGGGGATGTGAAAAATATCAGCCTGCTCCTATGTCTTTCGGTCTCATGGTGTGTGTTGTCCTGAAACCTTCAGCCTGTCTGACCTAAATGCCTTTCAAAATCCTGAATGAATGTAGAGGCTTTCTGTTTTAACAACTACTCACTACACTGAGGATTCTCCTGCCTATATGGCGAAGAAGTGAGAATGAGCACTGAGTTTACAGTTGTCAGTGGGCTGTCTCGAGGAGTGGGCTCATGAAGTTGGGGGAAGGGAAAAATGAGACTGAAAGAGGCCAGCCTGAGGAGCTGGCTAGCTGTAACCTCAAACTGAAGGCAGGATGGCAACACCCAGTGGAAGGCATCTAGAGATTGCACAGTGATTGTGCAGTGAAGGCAGGCCAACAATGAGATCTCAGGATAACAAAGCTTGTGTATGAACAGTGCCTATTAGTGTTGCCTATCTTTGCCTCTGAAAGTAATTGTGTCCTCTAATATTCCTGAAAGTCATGCTCATCAAACTGGCCATCATGAGTTAAGTTGCCCCCATTCTCAAAGTCAAGAAGAGGGGTAAAAGCTCATGGTACAAGGATTAACTATTGGGTGCAGGAGATTGGAAGGGAATGTGTCAGCATCATCGCTACAATCCAGTGCTTGCCATAAAAAATCCAATAATCCTCAATGTTTACACAGGCATCCAGCTGACCCGTAGATGAGGGATAGGCGACATTGAAACAGCCTGATAGGACCGCTAGTGATGCAGAAATTAAGAGAGGGGACAACCAGGTAGGAGGCCAGAGGTAACCCTGAATAGATGAGAGCATTGTCCAGGGCCAGTCAAGCAGTGACATTGGAAGGGCAACAGACATGTGAGTGAGAGCTGGCCGCTGGATAAGATGTAGGAATGACAGCTTCTAGGACAAGGAAGACAATGGCTATTGGGAGGGACAGAAGGATAATAGGCTGGAGCACCAACTTGATTAGCTCTCTCTGTTTGTTTCTCACCCATAGAATCATAGAATCCCTATAGTACAGAGGAGGCTATTTGGTCCATCAAGTTTGAACCAACTCCCTCACAGAGTTCCAAGATATCTCGGGCTGGAACCAGTGGAGCTGATAGTCCTACCAATAACTGCACTGAAGGAGCACAAACTCCAGCAGCTGTGAGAGATCTCACCCAGGGAGAACCCAGCACCACGAGGCCAGGTAGGCCGCAAATCAAACAGAGGGTTCAAAGGTGGAGATGAAAGAGATCCATGGTATCCTTCATGGAGCTATCAGACACAATATGCTGCAGGAGACTCTATCTCACAAAGGAAACAGTGCAGCCAGCACATAGGCAAACTTCTTTCAAAGCTGATGTCACATGGAAGAGGAAGGCACTCACTCCCTGTGGTCGTAAATGTAATGATGGCTCTCAACCTTTATGTCATTGGATTATTCCAGGACTCAATGAGTCATCTTTGTGGCACCTCACAATCAGCCGCACGTAATACATCCACGAGGTGACGGATGCATTTCATGCCAGGGCTTAGGTTACGTTAATTTTGACCTGAATTACTTTAGAAGAACCTGAGGGCTGTGGGATTTGTCTCCATTGCTGGTATGTCATGAGTGCATGGGGCCATTGATGGCTCTCATGTGGCTCTGTGCCCCATGGCATCAGAGTCCCTTATATCAACGGTCCAGCTGGTATGTGATAACAACCATGCACATATGTGCATGTTTTCCAGGGAGCATAACTTCATTCCAAGGCTTTCCCAAATCCCTAGGGTATTCAAAGGCCACTCCAGGCTGCTGGGATGATCATAGGAGACAAGGGATACCCACTGAGCTTTTGGCTGATGATGCCTGTGTGGAGGCCAAGGCTGAGTCCCATTACAACGAGATTTAGAGTGCCACCCAGACTGTGATCGAGTGATGAATTGGCTGCTGAGGATTCGCTGCCTCCAGTTCTGCTGGAGCCCTCCAGCCACAGTCCCCAGAAGGTCTCCTACATGTGGTGGTCTGCTGTGCCCTAAACAAACTGGCACAGCAGTGAGGCAACGTCCTTGATTTTTTTTTATTCATTTGTGGGAAATGGGCATCGCTGGCTGGTCAGCATTTATTGCTTATCCTGAATTGCCCTTGAAGGGTCAGTTGAGAGTTAGCCACATTGCTGTGGCTCTGGAGTCACATGTAGGCCAGACCATTAATGGACGGCAGATTTCCTTCCCTAAAGGACATCAGTGAACCAGATGGGTTTTTCTGACATTCGACAATGGTTTCATTGGCATCAGTAGACTCTTAATTCCAGATTTTTTTTATTGAATTAAAATTCCACCATCTGTCTTCACATTAGCTGAGTTTCTGGATTAATAGTCTGGAGACTTTAATATCACAAGGCCATCACCTCCCCATGCTTCTTGATGAAGAAGAACAAAAGGAGCAAAACGTCTCCTCTGATGTTGAAAAGTCCAGGAGGGAGTGGAGCAAGAGGCTGAAGGGGAGCTGGATGATGATGTCAGGCAAGGGCAAGGATTCACATGACCAGGAGGATCCCAGATTCCCTCACCGCTTCCCAGTTCACTCACTAGGCACTAGGACCATTGAGTTACCTGGCAGCTGTATAATGCAGCTGTTTCCCCCTTCTCCCCCCACCATACTAAGATCTTTGTGACCCCCCTCTGCAGCAGGAGGGTGCTGATAATTCGCAGTGAGGAAAGCTTTGAAACTTCTCAGCTTTTGTTTCTATCTGTCTCCTATCTGTCTGGGTCCCTGATTCATGTAGCATGAGGTTTGGGGCCACTTCCCTTTGCTCCATTAGTTGAAAAGGTGTTTAGGGGTAAGGGTATGGTGCTCACTGATTATTGGCAGCGCTCCAGGATGTATGTGTCTCTCTGGGTTTGAGTGGGCCTTACCATTCACCTTGCATTGAGGGCCTGTGAGAAAAGTTGTAACCAGATTGTGTGAGGATCTATCCCAGTGGGAGGAGGGTCAAATTATATGAGGCATTAAAGTTATGAAAAACAAGAGGTATTAAGGTGACTTGTGCTTTTGTGCCAATTGATTTTGAAGCCTAATTTTACCTGTGTCCACTCTGTGCCCCTAAAACTCCTTCATCTTTGAGACCACTCATTACGTCTGCATGTGTCCCCAGGTGGCAGCCTGCTGCCTTCCACATCTTGTTTCTTGAGATGTCCTTGGCAGGCATCCTCAGGAAGGTCCTGATCTGGAGGGACTTGGCCATTTTTGGATGGCAGAGAGCTATTTCGTCACTCCCAGGTTCTCCTGTGTGTAAGGCACCAAGATGAGCTCCGGTTCTTCCTCCACCTCTGGGTGCTCAGCTGCTCTAGGTTTGTGTGTGGTTCAAAACAGCAGCAGGAGTGAGCTCCAGAAGCCTGAACTTCATCTGGCACTGCCAGTTCTGGAGGCTGACCAGTTTCTGGTCCATGCTGTCAAACCCCTCAGCCGTAGTTCTCGGAGACTGATCCATGCTTTGGAGTTCTCAGTCATGGCACTGACCTATTGCCTTTCCATTGTGGTTGCCACGCTTGTAGTGTTGGCCTGGGCACCTTGCAATGTCAGTAATATTTCCTGTGATAGAGGACTGAGAGCCTTGAAGTTGCAGGAGTGTACTTGACACCCTCTCTTGCTATTCCTGACTCTGTCTTTGCATCTCCAGCAGCTAAGGAATGAACATATCCAGAGACACAGCACCTGACTGGGGCACAGCTAAATCCTGGGACCCAACAGACCTCCAACTGTCCAATCCCTGGGATGTTCTTGCCTCCAGCTGATGTGCTTCAGAAGCTGTGTGGTGCTCCTCAGATAGTAACCTAGAAGCCTGTCTGCTGGGCGTGCCCACCGAGGTGTGTGTCTCTGTGATGGTAGACATTTGTGTCCTTCTGTGAGATCTCCTTGGAGGTGGTTTTGAGGGTGGGCAGTGGGGCTCTGCTTATAAATAGCAAGGCTCTTCGGTTCATGTTCCTGCAAGGCAAGAACATGGTTTTAGTAGATGGTTTGGTCAAGGATTTGGAGGACACAGAATTCACTTAGCCAGCATGTCTTTCAGACTGAGGAAATTGGAACTCCCGAAGGAAACCCTTGCAGACACGGGGAGAATGTGCAGACTCCTCACAGACAATGACTCAAGCCAAGAATTGAACATGAGTCCCAGGGGCTATGAGGCAGCAGTGCTAACCACTGCACCACCATGCCACCCTGTGTCTTGAATAAAGGTTGCAGCGAAAGCATGAAGGCCGACTGACCAATCAGTTCACCTGCCAACCGTATGAGTTGATGGGCTGTGTAAAATTGTTTTTAATTGACTTCTTAATGGGTTTAATTGCTGCATAATTATCAGCAGGTGTGTTGCTGATTCTGTTGACTGGACATGAGTGTGTGACAAAGCCAACATCTTCCAGTGCAATTTCACGCTGCTTCCATGTGAGGTGCACACCCATCCGAGCAACATAAAATTCTGGCTCTTAAGAAGTGTCCAAACCAGGTGACTCAAGGCTTGGAGGGACCTATATCAGCACCTATATGACGATTGTCATCACATCCTGTTTTGCCACCGTCACTTTTTGCTGCATCTTCACCTTTGAAATTGGAATTATCAGGGAGTTTAAGAATAGGATGAGGGTTGCCCATTCCAGGCTATTTGTTACCATTGTAGCACAGTGCATCCGGGACTACAATTTGTGCAGCTTGCACAATACAGAATTAGGCTTTTCCAAACCTCTCAACTTTTATTATCAAACTGCAACCGTCAGTTAGAATGCCCCAGATTATCATTCAGCAGTGAGGAACCATGTAAACTCAGCTTCAGTTTTTAGTAGCAGGACTGCAGACATTTTGATTTGACAAGGGATTATGAACTCAGATCACATCAAGTCTTCAAAATCTTACTCCATTCCTCGGACATGGATGTGTTCATACATTGTCTGTTCTGCCTGAAATCGTTCGTTTAAAATCTGGTTGAAGTTGACAGAATGGGGATTGAGTTAATATAAGTTACATGATTGCTGAACTATTAAGGCAAATGTTTGTGGAAAATGATAATGTCTTCAGTATTAGCTCCCACTATCTGAGAATTGTCCTTCCTCCAATTGGTTTTTTGGCTGCAAAGAAATGCCCAGAATATAAAGAAATTCCATGGTGTATAACTTCTAGGGTGCTAGGGTGGCCATTTCTAGACCTCAGGAATATATAACATGCCGCCAACCTCCATTCTCATAGCTTTTTTATTTAAAATACTGCACATATTGATCCCAGTATCTGAGACCAAGTGTTCTTTACCCAATGTGGGTGTCACTGGCTAGGCAGCATTTATTGCCTATACGAAATTGTCCTTGAGAAAGTGATAGTGTGCTCCCATCTTGAACCATTGTGTTCCATGTGGTGTATATATACTCACAGTGCTGTTAGGGAGGATGTTCCAGGATTGTGGCCCAGCTACATTGAATCAATGGCAACATCCTTCCAAGTCAGGGTATTGTGTGGTGCCCTTGGAGGCAACTTGTAAGAGATTGTACTCCCATGCATCTGCTGCCTTTGTCCTCTAGATGGTAAAGATCTTGGGTATGGATGTGTTGTATAAGCAGCCTTGCTGAGTTGTTGCATTGCATCTTGCAGATGATAACATACTGCTGCCACTGTCTATTGGTGATGGAGGAAGTGAATGTTTAAAGTGATAATTGGAGTGCCAATCACATGGGCTACTTTGTCCTGGATGGTGTTGAGATTCTTGAATGTTGTTGTAAAGTATTCCATCACACTTTTGACTTATGCCTCGTAGGTGGTGGATGGACTTTGAGGAGTCAAGAGGTGACTCACCACAGAATTCTTAGCCGTTGTCCTGCTGTTGCATTTAAATGGCTAGTGCAGTTCAGTTTCCCATCAATATTAACGTCCAGGATGTTGATAGTGGGAGATTCCGTGATGAGAATAGCATTAAATATCAACAGTCGATGATTGGATTCTTTCTTGTCAGAGATGGTCACTGCCTGGCACTTGTGTGGCACAAATATTATTTGCCGCTTATCAACCCAAGCTGAATGTTGTAAAGGCCTTGCTGCAATAGCTTATAGCTTGTTTGTTTCCAGCTTATAATTAACTTTGGAGGAGCTAAAGCAAGTTAAAAATGAATTTTGTGTTATATTTTTAATTAGTTTTTAATCAGATTTCTCACACTTTCTCCTCAAACATTATAGCAGCTATTCAATCCACAGGAATATTCTGCATGCTTATATGCATAATGTCATATCATGAGGGCCTCACAAAGGATGTACACACAGATAGCCAGGCCCAGCACTACCCCTAAATGTAGGCAGGCCACTTCTATCCTGCTTGGATAGGCCCGTGGATCTTTATGAGTCTAGTACGGTGGCCCACAGTCAACAATTCTGGCTTCCCCAAAGCTGGGGTAATTGGTATTTTAAAAATACTCAACAATAAGACCTCCAGTTCAAATTGAGTATTGGGGGCAGCCCATCTTGAACATTACCAAAACAGAAAATGCTGGAAAATCTCAGCAGGTCTGACAGCATCTATAAGCAGAGAAAAGAGCTGAGGTCCAAAGTCCAGATAATCTTTTGAAAAAGCTAAAAGACATAGAAAATGGTCTGCAGGGTGAGGGAATGAAAGATGAGTCATGACCACGTAAACCGGGGGAAAAGGCTGCCAATGGCAGTCCATAGACAGAGCAAAGGATGTGAATGGCCAAATGGCAAAAATGCTGAAATCAGAGATTCAGCTGTGACAAATGAAGATGTCCTTGAACATTAGACTGTCTAGTATAAAACCAAACAAATGGTCATCCTAGGTTGCATTGATTGGTTCTGGTTCCATTGATCTGAAGATTCCTGCCTTCAATATAGGTCTATTGTCTCAGCATCGTTTGAATATTTTAGAATAATTTCTGAGCTGGCAAGCTGTGGTTCACCTTTCCCTTAGGGACAGAGTGAAAGCTGAGGAAAATCTCAGTGTTTTGGAGTTCACTTTTGTATTTGATGCCCTCATATCAAGACTGCCGAGGAAATGCTAGTTAGGCATTGCAACGGACACTGAAGATACAATCTCCTCAGACTCTTTCAGGTAAAATCATTGCTGCTTTAGCCTGAGTGACAGGACATCCCTTTAATATTGGTTTCTGTGGTAGGTAACTTGTTTCCCATTTTTTTTCTAACTGCAGTTATGTTCGGGTTCTTGCCAGAAACCTTTTTTTTATTATAAAGACCATCCCACCCAACCATTCCAGCCTCAGTAAGCTTCTATGAATTCAATACAGACAACCCAGTTGAATTGATGCAAGGCAGTTTGTCCTGGTGTCTTCCTGAGATCCAATCACATTGTAAGCATACTTGATGTATTTAAAGTTAGAGTAGTTCCAAGTCTTCACATGGTAGCTCCAGAGACCCTTGAACTGAGGAGTGAGCCATTACCTTAAACCTTCCAAAGGAGCCACACTCTGGTATTTATCAGGTTTGTCTGACCATCTAGTCTGTGGACAGTCGAAAGAGATTGAGTTAAAGGTTAAGTTAAGAGTCCGTCTGCTGCAAATCAGGTCTTCCCAAAGGTGTACATTGTGCATCTGAAACTTTAACGCTATTCACTGCCATAGTACTGAGATCTACATGATCAATCAAAAACATAAAACACTACAAATACTCAGCAAGTCAGGACTATCTGTGGAGAGAGAAACAGAATTAATGTTTGAGATTAATGACCATTCACCAGAACTGATAGAAGTTCAAGATGTAACAGGCTTCAAGCAAGCAGGATGAGACTGCAGGGAGAATGAAAAGGAATAGTCTTATCAGGTGGAAGACAGGAGAGATCCAATGCCAGGAAAAGAGAATGGTAACTGGAGAATGTAAAATAGGTCCAGAGAAGGTGGAAATGGCAACAACAGATCATTCCGACCAGCTTTTGTCAGGAAACATAGTGGCAGTGATTGTGAAATTGTTGAATTCAGTGTTAAGTACAGAAGGCTATTAAGTGCCTTTTCAAAAGAAGGGGCTGTTCCTTGAGATTCCTTGAATTTCAGTGGGAAATTGCAGTAGGCCAAGGTCAGAGTGAGACCGAAAGTTACAATGAGAAGTGACTGAGAATGAGGGTCACTTTGTGGCCTCCCCTACATTGGGAAGATTAAATGGCAATGAGGTGACCGCTTTCCAGAAGATCTCCAGTCAGCCAGAAAGGATGATGCTTAGTTCCCAATCACCTGGCATTTTAATTCTCTGCCAGTCCTGCTCTGACCTTTCTGTATTCACTGAATTCAACACTCTCACTCTATAATCTCTGTCGCATGTTTCCAGGGAATTGCTGCGAATCAGTTCAGGATCTGCTCCTTGGTGTCTCAACAGTTTGGCAATAGGAGTGCTCTGCTAGGAATCTGGCTTTTCAACCTCACCCTACATCTCTCATACTTGGAGACAGATCGTTAAATTTTTATTATGGTGTCAAAGGCAAATCAGAGGCAATCTTTCATTTCTAGATGCCAGTGCTCACAGCGTGCAACTTGGCCATTCTTATGGGCAGAGTTTTCTAGCCCCCAGCTCATGTGATAGGAGATAGCAGTGAGTGAATGTGGGGGAGGCAGGATGGTAATGTGTCATGGGGCATCAATGGGATGGACCTTTGACACAATCCTGCCACTGAGGAAAGAACAATCATAGAATCCCTACAGTGCAGAAGGAGGCCATTCGGCCCATCAAATCTGCATTGACCACAATCCCACCCAGGCTGTATCCCATATCCACCTGCTAATCCTTCTAACCTACACATCTCAGGACTCTAAGGGGCAACTTTTAGCAAGGCCAATCAACCTAACCCGCACATCTTTAGGCTGTGGGAGGAAACTGGAGCACCCGGAAGAAACGCACACAGACACAAGGAGAATGTGCAAACTCCATACAGACAGTGGCCCAAGCTAGGAATCGAACCCAAGTCCCTGGAGTTGTGAAGCAGTACTGCTAACCAGTCTGCTACCGTGCTATACAGTTCCTGCAATGACAGGAACAGCAGCAGCTTGGCTGAATTATTACAATGACAATGGTTGAATTAAGGGCGGTTGGCACTATGCCAATGAAGATAGCAATCCCTGCCCCCTCTCATGCTTAGGGAGTTTGCCAGCATCTTGGGACAGCAAATAGCACACCTATATTTTTGCAGAAGTTTCCCCTCTGTTATTCAATGCTGCCCCTTTTGACAATGCACCAAATGATTGTCCCCTTACTGCCTCAGAGATGGCCATCTTTCTCAGCAGTGTCACTAAGTCTCCAAAGCTACTGGTCCTCTGATTAGTCTGAAAATCTACCCCAACCCACTCCATCATCCTTAACTGGCCAGCCAGCCCTTCCTGCCACTTTTCAGAGTCTCTACCTGATATATCATGTGGCACAATGGTTAACACTGCTGCCTCACAGCGCCAGGGACCTAGGTTCAACCGTCTGTGTGAAGTTTGCACATTCTCCCTCTGTCTGCATGGGTTTCCTTGGGATGCTCTGGTTTCCTCCCACAGTCCAAAGATCTGCAGGTTAGGTTGATTGGCCATGCTAAATTGCCCCTTAGTGTCAGGGAAATTAGTGGGATAAATATGTGAGGTTATGGGGATAGAGTCTGGGTGGGGTTGGCCAAATGGTCTCCTTCTGCACTGTCGGGATTCTATGAATATCGCAGGTGACGTCCCACTCCCACCCCAAGCATATCAGCCACCTGAAAACCACTCCAATAATGGGACCTCAATTGCTTCAATGAAATCTCGCCGTAGATGCTAACATCGGCTCTGACCACCATGCTCAGAGTCATGGGATTGCGTCTATATGCTACCCATGGCTGAAAGAATTCTAACCAGAAGAGATGGCATGAATTGTATTGAGACTAGAGTTCCTAATCAGACATGTCTGTGTAACTGACCTTTTCCCACATTGTAACATGATGCAGCTTAAAAGTTAAATCCATGTTGTACCTTTATGGCCTTATACTGAAAGATAACTCCCTGAAATGTTTTTGTGAAATAATGGGTTTTAACAAAAAGGGAGAAAAGTGTATAACAACAATGAACTTTTCCTCAGGAAGGAAATGTAATTATTCTAATCCAGCCTAGATGAAGTGACGGAGAGCTTTTCTTTCCAATGTGATGTATGAGAATCCTTTCATCTCTTCCCAGGCTAGATTGAAGCAAGGTCTCCTGTCTCATGTGAGATGTGGCCTAACAAAGGAAGAAACAGTTCTCAAATAATAAATGTTAAATGACTGAAATGACGCACTGAAGTGCACAGTTAGTTGACTACTAGAAACTGTGAGCAACCTTCCTGCAGGCTGATTCAAAGCAATTACTTTCTAGTCTTTCTTCAGGGTATTAGAAGTTATATAAAGCTCACAGTCAGTTGAAGAGAGCTATTTTTTGCATTGGCCCTTCTTTAATTCACCAGACACAAAGAGCCGTGCCTACGAGGGCTTTCCTTCTGCTCCTTTTCAGTTACACTGAAGCAGGATTATTTCAGTGGAGTCAAGTTCAAAGATGTGCAGGTTAGGTTTGCCATGGTAAATTGACTGTTATGCCAGAATTTTACCAACATGCCCGCTCCAAAACAGCATTCTCCACGGCCTCAGACAGGATCTTATGGGCTTTGGGTAGGCATGCCAGTAAAATCTGGCCTTAGTGTCCCAAGATGTGTATGTTAGATGGATTGGCCATGGTAAATTGACACATAGGTTTGAATTTTACCAGCCACCCCTGCCACGGGAATCAGAGTGGGCAAGGGACAGTGCATGGGAAGCCCATTGACCTCCGGTGGGATTTTATTGTTTTGGGACAAGCAAGGCTGTAAAATTCTGCTCATAGTTTCCCAAGATGTGTAAGTTAGATGGATTAGCCATGGTATATGTATGGTGTTGTGGGTATAGGATGGGGGAGGGGGCCTGAGTAAGATACTCAGTTGGGGAGTCAGTGCAGACCATGGACTGAATGGCCTCCTTCTACATTCTAGGGAGTCTATGATTCTATAAAGTGTGGATCTAAGATGTGCCATGCGCAGAGGTTTCGCAGCAGTTTAGGATTTGACTTAATTCAGATGGGAATTGCTGATAATCCAGTTTCCACTGCTCAGTAATGGTCGTTGAAGTTTACATGCATCGAAAACTGCAGGTCTACACAAACGGAAATGACTTACAAGAGTAGAATTAGAATTTGGACCACTTTCCCTAGAAACCATCAAGTAAAATGTAAGTCACAATCCATTCATTACTCATTGCCTTCCTCTGCTTTGGACTGACCCTGTCACTTATTTATGAATCCTGATAATGGATTAGCAATTATTTATGTTTGTTGAAAATACACATCGACAGCTTTGTAACATAAAACCCAATAGGTACAATCTATTGATGTTAGAAACCACAAAACAGAAATGTATGACATGCAAGATAATGTTCCCCACTCAACCCCATCAGCCCCCCACCACTGCTCCAGACCTTCATAACTAATTCTTTATATATTTATACATTGGTTCATTTCTATTAATTTACTGATCCCTGGGAACTAAGGCTGTCTCTCTTGTCCAGTCACCTTTTTACATTGGGCACCACTCCTTCATACTGTTTTTTGATTTGTTTCTGCTAGGCACTATGCCCTACCTCTGGATCTGCCACTTTTACATCTATCCTGGCTTCAATTTTACAGATCCACATTCCCACATAGTGTTAGGTTCCATCCCAGCACTGTAACGACATGGGAACAGGGAGAACTGTTTCCAGTTCAAAGGCCTTCATCTTTTGGCCTGGGCAGTATGTGTTTCCCACACTCTGACTATTGAACAAATGTCAAACGGCAACTGACAAAGAGATTGCCCCATGGCAGAAATCACATGACTACAGCAAGCCAGGTAGGACATGTAGTAATGTTGCATTTCAAAACCTCCAATTCTAATTCGACCTCTACTTTGGCATGTTTGGTATGACCAGTTCAAGGCAAACTGATCGGGCCTTGAAGTATTTAGGTTGTGTTACAAGATCCACATAAACTTTGGCCCTAGCACCTTTAATCTTCTCAAGGCCTTGTTGGAACACTTTGGGATACTTCCCAAAGACTTTGTATAAATTGCCAGTATCATTTTAAAGATCTGTTGTCAATCCAGATGGATTTTCTGTAGCCAGTCCCTTCCCAAGAGGCTGGGCCCTGTTCTTTGCACCACTATTAGAGGGAGTCATTGGATTGTCTGTACATATGTGTAACTGGGGTTACTGTGGTCCTAACAATGTGCAAGGGATCCTCAGTGTAAGTGGCAGTGTAGCTTGAGTGTCCCAAGGCAAGATGCCTGGTTGGAGTCAATAAAGGTTTTCTCCCCATAATAATACAGCAGCTCCTGCAAAATCACCATGTTTAAGGGGTGACCTTTTACCTGGAGCTTAATCTTGATTGAAGCCACTTTGGGTCTGGTGATGCAATTTATCTGCATCAATACCTTGTTCTTAGGCTGGTTTATTTATAAAGTCCCGTCCTGAGGTGGCTTTGCATTTCAGCTTGGGCAGTACATGTTTTACCTGTTTTAGTAGCCTTGTCTGGGGCCTAGACGTGCACCAGTGATGTCCTCACTCCTCACTGTATTGCAGAGAGATTTCCCATCTAATTCTGAAATCTCACAGCCTCCATCTCCAATCTCCCTTTCTTGGCAGCAAATGAGAAACGCGAACGTTATCCATTTGGAACTTGGTTCTGCAGTTGGGGGTTACCCAAGACTGAGGCCAGTACCATCTTTGGACTCTAAAACCCCTAACCCCTTTTTCCACATTTTTTGGTGAAAGGGTCAATTCAGTGGTTTTCTTTAGGTTCAGAGTTGGTTCAGTTAGCAGCTTCCTTTGGTTCACAATATGACTAGCTCCACTTTCTAAACAACCCCTAAACTTTTCCAGAAGTGCCGACGTGCACTAACAGTGTTCAGCCAATTTCTGCAGTCTTATCAAGATTTCAGCGGCTGGTTCCCCAGGGAGTCTAGCTGCCATATTAAATCAGTAGTGTTGCAATATAATAGAATGTTTAGGATTGTTGTGGTTCCATACCAGATCTATCAGTTCATTGAAAGATTTTGAATCCAGGACTGTCTGGTAGGTTAAACTTTTTATGATGCTGAAAGATGGGGCCCCACAGTTAGCAGGAGGATCACTGTTTGCTAGTGATCCCCTTCTATCCCATTTGCCTGGAAGTCCACCCCACTGGAGCCAATCGTCCACACCCATGTCATAAGTTTCCAGTTTCCTAAGCAGCAGCATTTTCAATATCTCCCATCATTGTCTTACTGGGTTCATTGAAAGGCAAGACTGCCTGAAATCTTTCTTGTTCCTCGTTGCCAATGTAATGACTCAGGAAATCTAACTGGAAAGGAAGATAACTTACTGTGTGTATACCACAGAATTCAAAGTAAACGACTATTATTGCATATATACAGTAATCCCTGCCTGGTACTTCAGTTCAGCAGGCCTATGCCTGGGCCTACCTTGTAAATGTCTCAGGTAGTAAGTTCCAGCTGGGCAGGCCACTGCTTATTACTAGGGAACTCATACTCAATGAGCCTCACAGGGAAGTCAGTCAGTAATTCCCCATGGTCTTCATAGGGTTATTTCACCAACCAAGTGCCATTTCCCAGAATTATCTACCCTGACACAAATCTATCAATTTCACTTACGAACATTACAACTGAAATAGCCTCAGCAGCTGTTTGGGAGGACAGCAGAGAATCTCTTCTAGTCTTTATGTGATTAATTGTTCCCATGCATCACCCCAACTGGCCTAGCTCTAATTTTAAGTGTTCCCCCACCCCTCACTCTGGATCTTCCCTCCACAGAAAACAGTTTCTCTCAATCTATTATATTAATCCCTATAACCATCTGAAGCACCTCAATTAAATCATTTAGTTTTCTACAGTCAAGTGAATACTAGTATGGACATTTGATCTGTCCTCGTAATTTAATCCTTTAAACTGGGTAAATTTGTGGTGGATCTAGATTGCAGCCTTCCCTAGGCCACCAGGTGTGGTGACCAGAAATGAGCACAGTACTCCAGAGGGGGTTTAACCACAGTTTTATACATCCGTACCATAAACTCCACCAGCTCCCTTGAGCTAACAACCAATATTCCATTCATCTTTTTAATTTTTTCTCACCCCTCCACAGTTAAGTGTTTTTTTTGCCTTGGGCCAATAAATCTCTCTGCTCACACATAGTTCTTGGTGTTTTCTAAAGATGAGAAGCTTTGATTTCTTTTTCATGTCCGGAAGGGATTTCCTGACACTTCTCCAAATTGATCTTCAGCTGCCACAGGTTTTACCTATTACTTTCAACGGGGAGTTGGTTTAGTTCGGTTGGCTGGACAGCTGGTTAGAGATGCAGGGTGATGCCGGCAACATGGGTTCAATTCCTGTACTAGCTGAGGTTATTCATGAAAGTCCCCCTTCTTAACTTTGCTCCTTGCTGAGATGTGGTGATCCTCAGGTTAAAATCACCAGCAGTCAGCCCTCGTCCTGAAAGAGGAGAGCAGCCTATAGCCATCTGGAACTATGGCAATTTTACCTTTTACACTATTTACCGTACCACCTAACTTCATGCCATCAGCAAACTTGGGCATATGGCTCTCTGTGCCTTCATTCAAGCTTTTTATAAATATCATGAAGAGCTTTTTATATCCAGTAGTGTTAAGTGACACAGGACCCCGGGGAACATCAGTCATCACAACCTACAAATTGGAATACATTTAAAGAAAGATTTGCAGTCAGACAGTGCCTTTCAGATGCGCAGGATGCCTCCAAAGTGCTTAACAGCTTATGAAGCACTTTGTGACTGGAAGTAGTGTGACTGTTATAAGGTAGGGAATGTGGCAACCAATTGATGCACAGCAAGATCCCACAATCAGCAATGAGATCATCCATTTTAATAATGTTGGTTGTGGTGTTTTATCTAGCTAGGACACAGTATACCTGCATTCCTTTTGCATTGACCTGAGGGAGCAAATGGGTTGATGAAGGGGCGGGGGAGTGGGATATCAGTTAAGAATGATAATTATAAAGGGAATTTTCCTCAGCACTGCACTGAAATGTCAGCACAGATCTTGAGCTCAAACTGCTGGGGGTTGGGGGGGAGGCGTTATTTGAACCACAACATTCAGATTCATTTGCAAGAACGTTACCCTCTTCCTCCTAATAAAATCCCAATTTAATGAAAAGCTTATTTTAGTAAAGAGGCCTTACATTAGACATTAATTGGTTTCTGTGTGATGAATAGAAATTTCAGACTGTATATCAGGACTAGTGTTTGCATCCTTTCACTCGACCCAATGATGGAAAAGTACTGGCAACATCAAGTCAGAGAAGCTGCCATCTGGACTCTGAAAGTATCTGTCTTCTTTTTAACATAAGAACTGCACAAGGTTCAAATCATAATATCTAAAGTGTACCTTTGGTCAATACAAAGTGATGTAAACAAGTATATGCACTGACTTGTTTGTGCAGTTGCTGTTATTAAAGGAGCCAGTTGTTTACAGTTCCAGGGAGCGACTCCACCCCCTCACCCACTCATTCTCCTGCATTTCGCTCACAAATGCTTCACTTGTTGCTATGGTCTATATTCAGGTCCAGATTTTGATATCTGAACCCCCGGCCAGGAACATTCCTTCAGCTGGGATGGCTGAGTCTGTGAACTTTGCAACCCCTTCTCATCCCTAATCTGATCTTAGCTTCTGCTTCACTGCCTGACCAACAGGGTGATTTTGGTTATCATTCTGTCTGCTTGACAGACGTATTACAGTCACACAATCTGAGCTGCCCTCCACTTCAAGCCTAATTGCATGCATACTGACTGATTGACCTTTGGATTGTTGATACAAGAAAAGATTACTTATTTATCCTCTCACTCCTCACTTTCTTTTTCACAAACTTCCTTCCAGTTCCACACAGCACCCCTCCAACAATGGTGTCGCTTCCTAGTGGAATTGTGCACAGCATCACACGGGATTACCAATGGCTGCTGTAAAAGTATTTGAATGGGAGACGGGTGTGGACTGCTGAACAATGCAGCATATTCTAGTTTATTTTTAAAAATAAAAATTTATTTCTTAGTGCCACAAGTACACTTACATTAACGCCATAATGAAATTACTGTGAAAATCCCCTATTCGCCACAGTGCCTGTTTGTGTATACTGAGTGAGAATTAGCACAGCCGATGCATTTAACCAGCATGTCTTTTGGACTGTGGGAGGAAAGTGGAGCACTCGGAGGAAATCCACACAGATAATGGGAGAATGTGCAAACTCCACACAGACAGTGGCCCAAGACAGGAATCCAACCTAGGTCCCTGGCATTGGGAGACAGCAGTGCTAACCATTGTGCTACCACGCTGCCCCTAGTTGCTGGAAACATTGTGATATTTCCTTTTCCATCCTTCAAAATGTAAATCATGCTCCAAAATTACAGAGCCGTGTGCACTGAGATCTGAACATTATCAGGATACTATGCAGTTGTTAGTGCAATATTTACTTGCTAACTTGCTATCTGTACACACAGAGCCAACTACAGTCAGGGCAGTTGTTGAGTTGCCTGAATCTCTTTTTTACTGAGGCTGTAATACAAAGGGATATGGGACTAGGAGTATAAAAGCAGACTGAATGTTGGGTGCTCTGACCAAAGTTCAGAGTTCCAAAGGTCTAATATTGCTGAGAAAGGTAAATTTGTACCAAATCAGTTTGTGGTCCCATGCATTTCCTTTGCCAAGTTTACAACAATGAGTATCTCAGACAAGATCAGTTATCTAATCAATCATTCAGGCTGCTTACCATCATTACATACTATCACAAATACTTGTTTCTATAGATAAAGGAAAAGTACTGCAGATGCTGGAATCTGAAACAAAAACAGTAAATGCTGGAAAAATCTCAGCAGGTCTTACAGCATCTATGGAGAAGACATAGCCAACATTTCAGTCATCCTGACTCGAAATGTTGGCTCTATTCTCTCTCCACAGATGCTGTCAGATCTGCTGAGTTTCTCCAGCATTTTCTGTTTTTACTGTAGTTATTTCTATAGCTTTGCATTGAAAACATAACAGTTCATGTTGTTTTATTCTTCAGAACAAAACAATGGCGAGATTCTCAATCCATTGCTGAAATATTAAGCTGATTTACAGGTCGGGCCTTCCTATTTGAAAACAGAACAATTGGCAACACAGATTTCACAGTTCAATGTCTGGGTAGCAGGTTGAAAATCTGTTCCATTTTGTTTCCTGTAATCACTTTCATCTTTCTTCTATATCACTTTGCACGGCATGGCTTTGACATTTTGCTCAGTATTAAGTTTGAACTTTATTCCTCCAAGATGCCACAAGGAAACTGCCATCATTGATTTAACTTCTGGAAAGTTAGTGGGTAGCTCAGTGAAAATTACTAAAATAGTCTTGGCTGGTGTAAGTACTTCCCATAAGTACCACATGAACCAGATGGCATGCATTAGCCGACATACTTCAGGAGTCACACTTTAGGGCATGGTCTGACTCAGCATGGAAGAAGATCATAAAAGATCTGATATGTTAATAAACATGTCGCTAATGCCAGACTTCACAGTCTCGAGTAAATAATGACAAATAATGTGGCCAAATTAAGCAACAACAGATTTAATGTTGAGTGACTGGCAGCAAACATTGGAATTATGAAAAAGGCAAAATTCACAGATGCTGGAATCTGAAACAAGACAGAAAATGCTGAAAAATCTCAGAAGGTCTGGCGGCATCTATGGGGAGAGAATTGAGTCAACGTTTTGAGTCCCCCTCAAACCTCAAAGTATAAATTTTGTCTGATTTTCTTTGTCTTTATGTCTAACAAAGAGTCATCCAGACTCAAAACATTGACTCTATTCTCCCTCCACAGATGCTGTCAGACCTTCTGAATCGCTCAGTATTTTCTGTTTTTGTTGTTGGAGATGAGAAGTCTGGGATTTTCTTGGAAGTGGGTAAGACCGGTTGTTTGGTCAATATGTGGATTCTGATCCCATACAGGAGGACAGCAGGACTCTAGCAGCAGCCTCTTAATAAACTTCCGAAGGGCCCAACATCCAATGAATCAATCAAAGCAGAGGATCAGCAGTCTAGAGCCTCAGCAACTCCAGTCAAACAGATAGTTAGTGCTGAGTCTGCAAGGAGGACAGGAGGGCATCTCCATTTAGAAGCCCTGTGTGGGAGTCAGAAATCACTATTCTCAGTGGGGGGAGGCAGGGCGCAGCCTTGGGCTGTAGCTGCCCTTTCTCCTGCCCCTGATAATGCTCAGAGCCTCCTCACGGGCACTATGGAGGAGATAGTCTGTCGCCAGTATTTTGCCGACAACCTCTCAAAATGGCCATTTAAGTGACCTCTAAGAATTTAATTTAGTTGCCCCCTCCGAGGCAGTAAGCATCTGCTACACATTCTACCACTAGTAAAATGACTCAAATTTATCATTCAGTGTTTACTTTTATAATAGTAAGTAACCATTTATAGGTCACCGTTCAAAAAAGTTAAGAATGGACCAACCCATTCAAACTGATGTTTATAGGACATCCAACTCGCCCCTCTCCAAAACACAAAAGGACAACAGTACAATCAGGGCAATTAATAGGAACAATGCAGGAGCAAGTGATGAGGTTAAGCGTGCAGAAATCATCAATCAAAGAAAAGATAAGATTTTATTTTCAGGAAAAAGGAACTGATAGAGGGGCTTAGTGGGACATGTAACTCAGCTGTGTCTAAGTGAGTAGGTTGGCATGGTGAGGGCCAGGGAATCCCAGGACTGCTGCTCCTGTGTCTGCCCCATCTCTACCACCCCACCTTGATATGGGGTTTGTGTTGCATTTTGTAGGCACGCTGGGGTATGTGCTTACGGAGAAGTGCATATAGTGCCATGGTTACCTGCTGGGCTGATATCCTGCAACTCCTCGGGTGTGGGTGGCTACAGCAGGCGGGAATTCCTCCAGCACTGATCTAGGGGCTCTTGTGGACATGATTCCGACATGACTGCTGGATTTTGCAGCCCCAGTTTCAAGGGCTGCATTTTTTGTTTCTCTGAAATGAAGAGGTTTAGCATCTGGACAATATGTGTGGAGGTAAGGTGGATGTAAGGTGTGGTCTAGCTTCAAACATTTTAGACAGATGATCATGCACGATGTGTACACAGTATCCAAGTATAACTCAATAAAACATCCCCGCCATACATTAACACCACATTTTCATTGTGACCTTTCTGCTACTTTGTGCCTGTCACTGCTGTCAATCACACTTAAACTTCATACTTTTAAATCAATTTATTATACATGGGTCTAATCCTCATTCTTCCAACCTGATTGGTTCCAGTTTTGAGTCCTCCAGTTCTCAGTATCTCTGAGATGTGAGGGTGATACTACTATCCACCTCACTCCCATGCTTTTCAAATTTGGACCTCTTGTTTGGTGCCTCCTCTTGCCACCTCTTTTTTTCTTTACCAAAAATATACTTAATTCATAAAATTTATAAAAATACATGCTTGACAGTAAAAAGGTAACATCACATAAGGTGCAAAACAAAACGAATGATCACCAAACTAATTCCTGGGACGGAAGAAGTTTTATGTGAGGATAAACTAAGTAGGTTGGGCCTTCATTCTCTGGAGTTTAGAAGAACAAGGGGTGATCTCATTCAAACATACCAAACACTTAGGACTTATTAGGGTAACTGCAGGAAGAATTTTTTTCTCCTGGCTGGGATGTCTAGAAACAAAAGGGACAGTCTCAGGATAAAGGACAAGCCATTTTGGACTGAGATGAGGATAGGTTTCTTCACTCAGAGGACGGTGAATCTTTGTAATTAGGGCTGTGGAGCTTCAGCCATTGAGAATGTTTTTGGGAACAAAGGAATTAGGAGCAAGAGTAGGCAATTCAGCCCTTCGAGCCCACTCTGCTATTTTATATGATCATGGCTGATCTCCATCTAACTCCACTTCCCTGTCTTTTCCCCACAGCCCTTTATCCCATTTTTGATCAAATACATATCAATCTCTTTCTTGAATCCACTGATAGATTCTGCATCTACTGCATTCTGGGGCAGTAAGTTCCATAGATTGACAACCCACTGTGAGAGATAGCTTCTTCTTATCTCTGTCTTGAACCTCCCCACTCTTAACCTACAACTATGACCTTTTGTGCTAGACTGTTTGAGAAAGGGGAACATTTGGTTTATATTTCCTTTATCAATCCTGTTGAGTATTTTATATACCTCAATCAAATCTCCCCCCTCATTCTTCTGTACTCCAGTAAGTACAAGCCCAAGCTACTTAACCACTTCTCATACAACAGCTTCTTCAAACCTGAAATCAAGCTAACGAACTCCTGAACTAGCTCCAGTGCCACCACATTCTTCCTCAAAGAAAGTGACCAAAACTGAACACAATATTCTAAATGTGGTCTCACTGATGCCTTATACAATTGTAATAAGACTTCTCTACTTTTAATTAATGCCAAGATTTCATTTGCTTTCCTTATAATATTCTGCACCTGCACACTCACTTTCTGAGACTCATGCACAAGTTCAGCCAGATCCCTCTGCCCAGAACCCTCTGCACAAATGCCTTTTGAATCTATTTCCCATTTAAATAATAATCTACCCTTTTATTTTTCTGATCAAAGTGGATAATCTTGCATTTATCCATATTAAGCTCTATCTGCTGGATTCTGGTCCATTCCTCTAATCTGTCAATATCTATTTGTAAACTTTTTACCTCCTCGCCACAGCCTGCTTTCTCACTTATTTTCTTGTCATCAGCAAATTTCACTATGTTGTACTCTGCCCCTGTTAGATTGTAAATAGCTGTGGTCTGATAACTGAACACTATGAGATCCGATTTGTGCAGTTTGCCAAGTGGAGAAGGATCCAATTACCCCAATCCTCTGTTTTGTATCAGTCAACCAATCCTTAATCCAAGCTACTACTCTACCCTCAACACCTTGGGATCTAACCTTCTGGATCGGTTTCCTGCATGGCACTTTATCAGATGTCTCCTGGAAGTCCTGATAGATCACATCCACAGGATCTCTATAATCTACCTCACTGGTTACATCCTCAAAGAACGCTAGCAGAACTTCTCTTCACGAAGCCGCGCTGGCACTAGTGAATTGAACTTTGCTTTTCCAGATGCTCAGTTAGCTCCTCCATAATCCTGATATATTTACTCACTAATCCCTCTACCTTACAGTAAGGACACACAAGACACTAAGGGCAATTTTTACCATGGCCAATCAACCTATGAACTTTGGACATAATTCCACCAATCTGCCTTGTATTAAGTGCAGTTTTTGGGACAGAACTATTATCTTCTATTGTGAAGACAGAGCCAAAGTATTGATTTAGTGTCTCTGTCATCACTGAGTTTCCCATTATTACCCCACCATTTCCATCCTCTAAATGGCCAACATCTATTTGCACTATTCTCTTCCTTTTTATATACTTATAGAAACTTTTGGTTCCAGTGTTTATATTTTCAGCTAGTTTCCTTTCATAGTCCATCTTAACATTTTTAATACTGTATTTAGTCATCCTTTGGAAGTGTTTGAAGTTCTTCCAGTCCTTCACACTGCCACTAACTTTTACAGTATTATATACCCTCGTTTTGCCTTTATATTATCCTTATAAAGCCATGTATGATTATTCACCCTTTGGCAATTCCTTTTCCTCTCAAGAATACTCCTTAGTTGTGATATCTTTAATATCTTGCTAAACAACTGCCTCATTCTTTTACCATCCTCCTCTTTAATAGTCTTGCTCAGTCCACTTGGGCCAACTCTTTCCTTAGGCCTGCGTAATTTCCATTGCGCAATGCTAAAACTTGAGTATGTGTTTCTGTCCTCTCATTTCCAGGCTGAATTTGAAATTCTATCATGTTGTGATCATTCCTTCCAGTGGGTCCTTAGCTACAAGGCCATTAATCAAACTTTCCTCATTAGATCTAAAGTAGCGAGTTCTTTGGTTGACTCTGTAACAAGTTGCTCCAAGAAACTGTCTGTCATACACTTTGTGAACTCTTTCTCATGTCTACCTTTGCCAAGTTGGTTAAGTCCAATCTATATACATGTTAAAGTCACCAATAATTACCACTATATCCTTTTCACAAGCCCTCCTCATTTCCTGATTTATATTATGCCTTACTTCTAAAGTATTGTTTAGGTGCCTGTAAGTTACTCCTAACAGTATGTTTCTTTCTTTGCTCCTTACTTCTACCCAGAGTGACTCAACATTTTAGTCTCCAATGCCAATATCATTTCTGAATGCAGCCTCAAGACTGAGATTGATAGATTTCTACGTATTAAAAAAATCAAGGGAAAAGGGACTTGTGCAGGAAAATGCTGTTGATGTGGATCAGGCATGATCTCATTGGATAGCGGATCAGGCTGGAAAGGTTGAATGGCCTATTCCTTCCCCTATCCCTTAAGGTCTTAGGAATTTGAGTCAGTTTCTTTCAATGTAGTATGTGACTTCATTTACAAATATGGTTAACATTTATAACATTCATTCGATGTCAAACATACAGCCTGATGGGTTTACACAGCTTCCAGCCCCCACCCCACCCTCCTCCCAAGGTGTACAGTGTGGCACGAAAGGCTTTAGCTTGCAGACTTTTCTCACTGTGCCCTTTCACCAGCTGTCTCAAACTTTAGTGCCGCACCACGAACCTTCTCAGACCTTCCTGATATTTCTCATGCCCAGTGTGTAAAAGGAGAGATTTATATATTGCCTTTCATAACTCAAGGAGACCCCAAATGTTCTTGCAACTAGTGAAATATAGTCATTACTGTAATGTAGGAAATATAGCAACCCATTGTGCACAGCAAGCTCCCACATGCAGCAATGTGATAACAATCAGGTAATCTGTTTTGGATATGTTGGTTGAGTTCATATTCATGAGTCAGTGAATATGTTGTTGATATGTTAGCTGGAGCTATGTCTTATCATGCACAATGTGAACTTCAATGAGATGAGATACAATGTCTGAGTAAGTCAAATTGTACTATTATTACAAGGTATTCTAACACCCTTAACTTGTATTTTACAGAGTCCAATGCTGTGAATGTACCATTTGTCTATCCAAAGCATTGGCAAAGAAGTTAGATAAAGGAGAACTAATGGACATGATTTATTTAGATTTCCAGAAGGCTTTTGACAAGCTGCCATATAGGAGACTGTTAAATAAGTTAAGAGTCCATGGTGTTACAGGTAAGATCCTGGAATGATAGAGGACATCTAAGAGAGTGCTAGGAGAGTGGGCATAGAAGTGGCAGATGGATTACAATGTTGAAAAGTCTGAAGTAATGCATTTGGAAGGAGGAATGGAAGCATAGACTATTTTCTAAGTGGGAAAATGCTTAGGAAATCAGATACACAAAAGGACTTGTGAGTCATTGTTCAAGATTCTCTTAAGGATAATGTGTAGGTTCAGTCGCAGTTAGGAAGGCAAATAAAATGTTAGCATTCATGTCGAGAGGGCTGGAATACAAGAGTGTCTTTAAGACAGAGATAGAAAGGTTTTTGATTAATAAGGGGATCAGGAGTTATGGGGAAAAAGCAGGACAATGGGGATGAGAAAAATATCAGCTGTGATTGAATGGCGGAGCAGATTCAATAGGCCAAGGGGTCTAATTCTGCTCCTATGTCTTACGGTCTTATGGCAACCTTTGCCAATTATTCTATGTTCCTTTACCTGTGTACTCATTTTGTTGTTAAAGAACAGATTACACGGCAAACTGGTAAATGAGATGTACCAGGTTGGAGCTTATCTGGTGTTTGGCAGCATGTTATGCTTGGCAAATCTAACTGGTGTCAAATAAATGCTTTCGGTGTTTCATTGCAATTCATCCTGTGGGTCAGGAGGCTGTTTGTTTTTTTGGTTGAAATCTAGAAATTTCACTCTTTGTTCAGAACAAAAGATATTTATTGATAAAGAGAAACTATGTAGAGGAGTTGCAGTTCTAGGCTGCCCTGGAGCAGTGTTTCAGTCTTTATGATGTTAACCAAATGGCTGCTGAATGCATTCTGCTCAAGAGAGGATTCCACCCTTTGGGGTGATCCCTCACTCTCAGTTCCCTCAAGTCAGATGGCCCTCTTCTGTTGTAAAGACTTAAAGAGTCAGATACCACATATACAACAAAAATGTTTCATCATTTTGGATTTGTATGTTCTGCAAGAGCTAATCATGGTGTGAAAATTGCCCTGGATTCTATTCCAAACTTTGGATGTTACTCATAGGAATGACCATCAGTATAACAGTCAAATCTTGCTAGGTACTACCTTATTGCCATTTCAATATCGCAATGGCAAACTGGAAAATGTTTCCTGTAGACTTGGGCACTGTGTCCCTCCCTTCCCAGAACACCATGACACATTTGTAGAAATGGTGAAAACTTCCTTGAGAAATAATATTCTCCAAAGATACCAGTCAAACTACATCCCAAGTCTATCAAAAGATGCTAATAATCTCCATGAAACCTATGTCAACTGTTTCCGGGCAGATGCATTTGTAAATGATACTCTGGAAGAGTAGGAGATGCAATTTCAGGTAAGAGATGATAAAAGTGACAGAAGCTGATTGAGTCCATGAATCTATCGCAAAGAAGTGTTGAAGCCCTGATAGCTGGTAAGTAAAGGACAAGCTTGGAGCCAATCTTTACTCACTTTATTCACAAAGTGAACCGTTACAAGCACATATCTCCTAATTCAATTGTAGCACAGTGTCAGTAAGGCCTGTTTTATATGAGCTCAAGTAACAATGTAATCAATGCACTCTCCTTCAAATAGTTAATCACAATTGATATACAATTAACAAGCAGCAGGAAAGCATGATGAGAATGCTAGGAAATAATTTCACTAAAGCACAATCACAGTACAAGTTCACAGATTAAGGCCAGAATTCTCCAACCTTGCCTGCAGTCAGGATTCTCCGATCCTGCTGCAGTGAATAGATTCTTGGCTGAGCGCTGAATTCTCAGTGTGTACGAGACAGGAGAATTCTGGCCTACGTGTCTCTTCAGCTTTTCTTGAGGCAACCCAGGCTATCAGTACAGTGGGCAAATTAGCCAAGTTCTATAGTGAATTTATAGACCTTTTACCATGAACAAACTGTTACTCAGCACCAAAGTGAAAAAATAAGTCAAAGCAGCAGAACCTGGTAACATTTTATGTGAACAAATCAACCTTTGGACCTGTGGCTGTACCATGCTTACTTGATATATCCAAAAATTGCTTAGTAACCAATATGATTCCCAATCTGTGGAATCTATCAAGAATCTATCAAGGAAGGTGCGGACGGGGAGGATTTTGTACAGTGTGTTTTGGAAGGGTCCTTGGAGCAGTATGTGGATAGCCCGATTAGAGAGGGGGCTATACTGGATTTGGTTCTGGGGTATGAGCCAGGGCAGGTGGTTGACGCTGTAGTAGGAGAGCATGTGTCAAATAGTGACCACAACTCTGTCTGCTTTAGGATATTAATGGAAAAAGATGAAGCCTGCCTTAAGAGGAAGGTGTTAAACTGGGGGAGGGCTAGATACAGCCAGTCAGATTAGTCGGATCTTAAGGATACCGACTGGGATAAGCTGTTCGAGGGTAGGTCGACGCTATACATGTGGGAGTCTTTCATGGGAAAACTAAAATCTTTGCAGGAAAGACACGTGCCGGTAAGGAGGAAGGATGGGAAAGGTAGGATTAGAGAACCATGGGTTACTAGGGATGTTGAGGACTTGGTCAGGAAGAAGCGGGAGGCGTACGTTAGATCCAGGCAATTGGGGACAGAGGCAGCGCTGGAAAAATATAGAGAGTGTAGACGGGATCTTAAAAGGGGTGTCAGAAAGGCAAAAAGGGGCCACGAAATGGCTTTGGCAGTAGGATTAAGGAAAATCCAAAGGCATTTTACTCCTATGTAAGGAGCAAAAGGATGGTTAGAGGGAAGATTGGACCTCTCAGGGACAGAGGAGGGGATCTATGCTTAGAGCCTGAGAGGATGGGGGAGATCCTGAATGAATACTTTGCGTCAGTATTCACGCGGGAGAGGGGCCTGATGTCTGATGCTGGCTTTGAGGATTTTGAGGACCCGTTAAAGGAAATAATCATTACGAGGGAAGAAGTGTTGGGGCTTTTAGGTAGCATAAAGACTTATAAAGCTCCGGGGCCTGATGGTATTTATCCCAGGCTGCTAAGGGAGGTGAGGGATGACATTGCTGGGCCTCTGACGCCAATCTTTGTCTCTTCTTTGGACACAGGTGAGGTCCCAGAGGACTGGAGGATTGCAAATGTAGTACCATTGTTTAAAAAGGGTCAGAGGGATAACCCAGGGAACTATAGGCCGGTGAGCTTGACTTCAGTTATAAGTAAGCTAATGGAGAGGATCCTCAGGGACAGGATGTATGAGCATATGGAGCGCTGCGATCTGATCAGGGATACGCAGCATCGCTTCGTTAAGGGGAGGTCGTGCCTTACGAATCTAGTGGAATTTTTTGAAGAGGTGACAAAAACGGTTGATGAATGACAAGCCGTTGATGTCGTCTACATGGATTTCAGTAAGGCGTTTGACAAGGTTCCCCATGGTAGGCTGATAAAAAAGGTGAAGGCGCATGGGATACAGGGCCAGGTATGTAGATGGGTTGAGAACTGGCTTGGGAGGAGGAGACAGCGGGTATTAGTGGAAGGCTCTTTTTCCAACTGGAGGTCAGTCAATAGTGGTGTGCCACAGGGCTCAGTACTAGGACCTCTTCTATTTGTGATTTATATAAATGACTTGGAAGAGGGGGTAGGTGGTGTGATCAGCAAATTTGCTGATGACACTAAGATGCTTGGATTGGCGGGGACTGAGGAGCAGTGCCAGGCAATACAACAGGACATAGATAGGCTGGTAGATGGGCAGATAGATGGCAAATAGAATTTAATCCGGATAAATGCGAGATGATGCATTTTGGCCGGAATAATGTAGAGGGGAGTTATAGGATAAAAGGTAAAACTATCCGGAGTATAGAGACGCAGAGAGACCTGGGGGTGCAGGTTCACAAGTCTCTGAAAGTGTCAGTACAGGTGGAAAAAGTGATAAAGAAAGCGTATGGTATGTTAGCCTTCATAGGAAGGGGTATAGAATACAAGAGTAGGAGTTTGATTTTGCAAGTGTATAGAATGTTGGTTAGGCCTCACTTGGAGTACTGCATCCAGTTCTGGTCGCCGTACTACCGGAAGGATGTGGAGTCCCTGGAGAGAGTGCAGAGGAGATTTACCAGGATGCTGCCTGGTATGGAAAGGCTGTCTTACGAGGAAAGGTTGAACGCACTGAGGTTGTTTTCCCTTGAAAGACTTCGGCTGAGAGGGGATCTATTAGAGGTATATAAGATTATGAGGGGTATAGATAGAGTAAATGGTGGTAAGCTTTTTTCACCATTAGATTCTGATAGAACGAGGGGTCACGGCCTTAGGGTGAAGGGAGCTACGTATAAGACTAATATTAGAGGGCATTTTTTCACACAAAGGGTAGTGGGGGTGTGGAATACACTACCGAGTAAGGTGGTGGGAGCAGGCACGCTAGGGTTGTTTAAGGGTCTCCTGGACAGCCACATGAGCGGTCTGCAGATAGAGGGGTATAGGAGGACTGTTTAAATACTTTAATTGTTTCCACAGGCTGTTCGGTCCACCTTGTTGACCAACAAGGTGCATGCATTCGGCAGGTCGTGCAAGGGCTGCTCCTGGAGGTTACTTCAGGAGTGGCCTAGTGCTTCACGTCGTTAGTGTATGCTTAAACTGGACCATCAGAAGGGCACCATGACAGCTCAGAGACTATCGCTGTTGCTGTGCAGACACATGGATTTGGGCCTGTGTCTGCGGGAGTTTGCGCGTTCTCCCCGTGGTTGCGTGGGTTTTCTCCGGGTGCTCCGGTTTCCTCCCACATCCCAAAAAATGTGCTCTTAGGCTGATTGGGTAACAAATTGTCCCTATATTGGTCTCTATATGTCATTAAGATGTTAGGACGGCGGCGCGGGCTCGTTGGGCCGAAGGGCCTGTTTCCCGTGCTGTGTTGTTCTTTGTTCTTTGTTCTTTGTTCTATATTGGTCCCTATATGGGAATCTTCCACAATAGGCATAGCCTAAATTCATGGATATGTCATTAAGACGTTAGGACGGCGGTGTGGGCTCGTTGGGCCAAAGGGCCTGTTTCCCGTGCTGTGTTGCTCTTTGTTGTTCTTTGTTCTTTGTTAATAGTGACAATTCTGAAGTCAGGCAAAGACTCTGCCAATTCAGAGAACTTCAGGTAAATCTTGTTGCAATCCCACAGCTAGAACATTTTCGAGGAAGTCATCCAAAGTTCCTTGGTCCCTTTGTAGGTGAATGTCTCATCCATGAACAAGTGAGATTTAGACCAAGGAAATCCAACACAAGCCAACTTCTGAATCATATCTAATTCACCAAGAATAGATGTGATACAGGACTAACAAAAGGTGCAGCCTTCATGGATTTATCAGATGCATATGATATCATCAATCATCATCTTCTTTCAACAACCCAATTCCATAAAACCAAAGGTGTCAGGTTGATTGAGTTGATTGGCAGCCTATTGGCCAATAGTCATTCTATGTTAAATGTTCAGCAAAGCATAGAGCAAAAAGGCTTATCGTATATAAAGAAGAGGAAGTGGCATAGTGGTGTTGTCACTGCACTAGTAACCCAGAGATCTGGGTTTGAATCCTACCATACTGAAATTTGAATTCAATAAAAATCTGGAATTAAAAGTCTAATGATGGCCATGAAACCATTGTCAATTGTCATAAAAACCCAACTGGTTTGCTCATGTCCCTTTTCTGGCATCCTTACCTGGTCTGTTCCATATATTGTTGATTCTTAAAATTTCCTATAAAATGGCCGAACAAGCAAGAGCAACAAATGTGATGCCCACATCCAATAAATTACAAAAAAGTAGTAGTTATGTATCCTTGCAGTTCAATTTTTTGTATCAATGGGCAGTCCATTCATCCACATTCTGCAGATTTGATGACCTGTACATAGTATTACAGGACTGTTTGCAGTTTGTTATAATAGAGAAATCCCTGAGCTGAGCTAACTAGCTACAATGTGGTTAATCATCTGAAGGCCAATCAGGAAAAGATATAGATCAGTTCTCCCCATGATAAATTTATGGAGTTAGGGTGGAAGCTTAGGTCCATAACAGGCAGAGTGGTTATCTCTGGACTCTTGCCTGTGCCAAGAGATAGTTTAGAGATGAACAGAGAAAGGGATAGTTTGAACTCATGGCTGCGTGGATGGTGCAGGAGGGAGGGGTTCAGGTTCCTTAACAATTGGGACTCATTCTGGGATAGGTGGGACCTCGTCAAGAGAGATGGTCTACACCTGAACCAGAGGGGGACTAATATCTTGGGGGGAAAATTTGCTAAGGCTATGATGGGGGCTTTAAACTGATTCGGGGGGGGGTGGGATCCTAAGTAGTTGGGGTGCCGAGAGGGATGAGAGTAAGGGGGTTATAGAGGAGAGTTGTAAAACACAGCGGCGTACGGGTGGGGTGGGGCATGGTTTGAGATGCGTATACTTTCATGCAAGGAGTATTCGCAATAAGGGGGAGGAACTTGCAGCTTGGACCAGTACCTGGAACTTCGATGTTGTGGCCATTTCAGAGACTTGGTTAGAGCAGGGACAGGAATGGATGTTGCAGGTTCCGGGGTACAAATGCTTTAGTCGGAGTAGAGAAGGGGGTAGAAGGGGGGGAGGGGTGGCGTTACTGGTCAAAGACTGTATCACGGTGATCGAAAAGAAGTTTGATGAGGACTTGTCTGTTGAGGTAGTATGGGCTGAGATTAGAAACAGGAGAGGAGAGGTCACCCGGTTGGGAGTCTTTTACAGACCTCCTAATAGTTCTAGAGAGGTTGAGGAAAGGATTGCAAAGTCAATTCTGATTAGGAGTGAAAGTAGTAGGGTAATTGTGATGGGGGACTTTAACTTTGTTAATATTGATTGGAATAGCTATAGCTCTAGCTCGTTAGAGGGGTCAGTTTTCGTACAAAGTGTGCAGGAAGGTTTTTGACTCAGTATGTAGATAGGCCAACTAGAGGTGAGGCTACATTGGATTTGGTGCTGGGCAATGAGCCAGACCAGGTGTTAGGCTTGGAAGTTAGTGAACATTTTGGTGATAGTGACCACAATTCGGTTACGTTCACCTTAGTGATGGACAGGGATAGGCATGAAGCTGGGTGCTGTAGTTATAGCTGGGGGAAGGGTAATTATGAGGCCATCAGGAGAGAATTAGGGTGCATAGATTGGACTAGGGAACTACAGGGACTGGGAACATCTGGAATGTGGTGCTTATTCAAGGAGCAGCTGCTGAGAGTCCTTGATAAGTATGTCCCTGTCAGGCAGGGAGGAAATGGACGAGTACGAGAGCCTTGGTGTACGAAAAGAGTTGATTTGCTGGTTAAGAAGAAAAAGGAGGCTTATGTCAGGATGAGGCTTGAAGGCTCAGATAGTGCAATGGATAGCTATAGATTAGCCAGGAAGGAGGTAAAAAGTGAATTGAGGAGAGCGAAGAGGGGACACGAGAAGATGTTGGCTGATAGGATTAAGGAGAATCCTAAAGCTTTCTTTCGATATGTTAAGAATAGAAGATTGGTTAGGGCGAGATTAGGGCCAGTCATAGATAGCAGTGGGAAGTTGTGCGTGGAGCCTGAAGAGATTGGCGAGGCACGGAATAAATATTTCTCTTCGGTATTCACGCAGAGTGCTGGAAATGTAGCTGTGGAGAGCACTGAGGTACAGGGTTGCAAATTGGGGATTATTGTAGTAGATAGGGAGGATGTGTTAGAAATTCTCGAGGGTTTGAAGTTGGATAAGTCCCCTGGGCCGGACGGGATTTACCCTAGGATTCTCTGGGAGGCAAGAGAGGAGATTGCAGAGCCTCTGGCTCTGATCTTCAGGTCCTCGTTGGTTACGGGTGTGATTCCGGAGGACTGGAGGATGGCGAATGTGGTCCCATTGTTTAAGAAGGGGAAGAGAGACCTTCCTGGGAATTATAGGCCAGTGAGTCTTACTTCTGTGGTGGGCAAGGTATTGGAGAGAATTATTAGGGATAGGATTTATAGTTATTTAGAGAGAAATGATTTGATTGGGGATAGTCAGCATGGTTTCGTGAAGGGTAGGTCATGCCTTACTAACCTCATTGAGTTTTTTGAGAAAGTGACCAGAGAGGTGGATGGGGGTAAGTCGGTTGATGTAGTATATATGGACTTTAGTAAGGCGTTTGATAAGGTGGCCCATGGAAGACTTCTACAGAAAATGCAGATGTGTGGAATAGAGGGTGATTTAGCTAATTGGATTAGGAATTGGCTGGCAGATAGAAGACAAAGGGTGGTGGTTGATGGGAGATATTCATCGTGGAGTTCGGTGACGAGTGGTGTGCCTCAGGGGTCTGTTTTGGGGCCCCTGCTGTTTGTAATTTTTATAATGATCTGGATGAGGGTATTGAGGGATGGATCAGTAAATTTGCAGATGATACTAAAGTTGGTGGTGTGGTAGATAGTGAAGAGGGGTGTTTTAGTTTACAGAGTGACTTGGACAAGTTGCAGTGCTGGGCCGAGAGGTGGCAAATGGAGTTTAATGTGGAAAAGTGTGAGGTAATGCACTTGGGCAGGAACAATAAATGTGTAGAGTATAGGGCTAATGGTAGGGCTCTTAATAGTGTTGAGGAACAGAAGGATCTTGGTGTATGTGTCAATAGATCCCTGAAAGTAGGCAGTCAAGTGGATAAAGTTGTTAAGAAGGCTTATGGAGTCTTAGCTTTTATTGGTAGGGGGATTGAATTTAGGATCCGCAGCATCATGTTGCAGCTGTACAAAACTCTAGTGCGGCCGCACTTGGAGTATTGTGTGCAGTTCTGGTCCCCACATTATAAGAAAGATGTGGAGGCATTGGAGGGTACAGAGGAGGTTTACCAGGATGTTGCCTGGTATGGAGGGCAGGTCTATGAAGAGAGGTTGAAGGATTTGAGGTTGTTTTCGTTAGAAAGGAGGCGGCTAAGAGGGGATCTTATTGAAGCATATAAGATGATTAGAGGTTTAGATAGGGTGGACAGTGATAGCCTTTTTCCCTAGGATGGAGAAAGCTAGCACGAGGGGACACAGCTTTAAATTAAGGGGTATGAGTTATAGGACGGATATCAGAGGTAGGTTCTTTACTCAAAGAGTGATTAGGGATTGGAATGCCCTGCCTGCAGCTGTTGTGGATGCGCCAAGTTTGGTGGCGTTTAAGAGGTTAGTTGATAAGTATATGGATGAGAAGGGAATGGTTTAGTTAGGAGGGGCATTACTTTTTATTTTGGTCGGCACAACATTGAAGGCCGAAGGGCCTGTTCTGTGCTGTATTGTTCTATGTTCTATGTTCTATGATAAGAATTTGTGTCCTTTCTTTAACACAGCATGCATCAGCTGATTGTGTGAATGTAGTGTACTAAAATGGACAAACTGTACCTGTTTGATGCTATCACTCCACACACAGAAAGGAATAAGTTACATCGAGAGTAGAATGGACAAAGCTGAGGAGTAACCCACGTCCTCTTTTTTCCAGAAACAGACAGCAACAAAGATGCTCAAGTCACAGGCATCTTCTGACATAGTTCCAATAATAAGTAGAATGATATGTTGCTTTACAAGGGGAAGAATGTTATGCCATTTAGTACACCTATCCTGGTCTTGAAGTAAAGCTTCGTTCTCTTAAAGACCACAAAATATTAATTTTATTAATTCCTTAATTCCTTGGCTGTGTGATTACTGCCAAGACTGACATTTATTCCACATCCCTACTTGTGCTGCTTGTTAGGCCGAATATTATCTGTAGTATTTTTTCTCATGTGTGTGGGAGTAAAATAACTCTGAGCAAAAAGTGATAAACAGGTAGTACTTTGTTTTTTGAATTCATTTGAGGGATTGTAGCTTATGTTTTTTAGCAAAATCTTAAAAAAATGTGAATTTACACTTTTTGTGTTTAAATACTTTGGATAATAAGAGCCGAACAGCATTATTACTGTGCAAATCAGAGGCAGCATTTGTTGTGAATCTCCAGCCTCCCCATTACTTTTAGGAAAGAGAGTACTCCTTAAACCGCCACAGTGTGTCTGATGAACATGCTGTTACAGTGCTGGGGAGATTCAGACTTTGGCAAAGTGACTTTTTCCTGTCAAAGAAAACATTCATTCCTGGATGAGTTTAATTTGCTACGAGACTACAGGTCAGAGAACTTTCCGTAGGTCAACTAAGATAATTTTGACTGATGATTTCTGTTCTTTGAGCATCTTTATCTGCATGTTCTAAATGATTGCCTTTGCTTATTCAGTTTTTTGTGAGGAATAGCTGTTTGGGTGTGGCATATGAAATGTCACCATCAGAAAATGTATGTGATATGTAATATTTTTATTACATTACAAGCGAATGTCTTGCGGCATTGCTCATAGTAATTCAGAGGAGGTGTTGTTTTTTGTTTAGGTATAGGGATATCAAACAACATAAAAGATTGATTATCCAAATGTTCATCTCCATATCACCAAATAAGCATGTTTCAGAGCAGACATTATTTACATCTATTCACCTATTATCCTGCCATTGTAATAGTGAAAGATTTTTTTAAAGCTTTGTAACTACTGACAGCAGCACAAGTTACCAGGAGATGATACCTTCACACTGGGCGGATAGCTGTTTTAGATTTAATATGACAGAAAATTTACTTATGTTACAATTCAAAATGGTTCTTCATGCAGTTGTAGGTTTGCCTGTGATGGGAAGACATCAGGACAGGGGCAGGATTAACCCATAGCTTGGAGAAGCCCAGATTGCTTTATCTTCTCTTACTCCCTTAATGGTATTATAGACAACCTAGGCCAAGATAACCACTGCCCTGGAAGTGTGACTCTGGAATCAATTGCAGCAACATCAGGGAGTCTTTCTACTCCTAGAGATGCCAGTGAAAGATGTGGCAGTCTCACTAGAATTTGCAGCAGACCCTCATCCTCACTTATCAAAGATTTAAGTGTAAGTCAATGCCCACATTGGGGCAGCACGGTGGCACAATGGTTTGCACTACTGTTCACAGTGCCAGGGACTCAGGTTCGATTCCAGCCTCAGGTCACTGTCTGTGCAGAGTCTACACGTTCTCCCTGTGTCTGCATGTGTTTCCCTCGGGTGCTCCGGTTTCCTCCTATAGTTGAGAGACATACTGGTTAGGTACATTGTCCATGATAAATTCTTCTTCCGTGTACCCAAACAGGTAGTGGAATGTGGCAACTGGGAGATTTTCTTAATAACTTCATTGCAGTGTTAATGCAAGCCTATTTGTGATACTAATGAACAATAAATAAATAAACATCTCTATGGGAGCTCTGTATCCTGCATTGTGACAACTAGATTATGGCAGACAGATGGATGCTGCAACCTCAGGTGTCTAAGGTAGGAATAGCTGCCATTAGATGAGACATTCCACCGAGGACACAGATCCAGAGTTCAATGAAATGGTAGCAGTTGGAAGCCACCTGATTGTACATCATCGTATAACTAATTCACCATATGGAAGTAGAGAACATTATACATGTGAACATTGTATGTTGGATCCAAAGTGTTATTTATCTCACTGATGTACTTTATAGAATTATCCGTACATCGCAGAAAGAGGCCTTTTGGCCCATTGAGCCCACACCAACAACAATTTCACACAGGCACTATTCCCGTAACCCCATGTATTTACCTTACTTATCCCCTGACATAAATAGACAATTTAACATGGCCAATCATCTAATCCACACACTTTTCAGACTGTGGGAGGAAACCGAAGCACCTGGAGGAAACCCACATAGACATGGGGAGAATGTGCAAACTCCACACAGTCACCCAAAGCCAGAGTTGAACACAGGTCCTTGGTGCTGTGAGGCTGCAGTGCTAACCGCTGTCCATAAAATACATGTGTAGGGCACACAACTTGTAGCATTCATCAATGTTCAGATGTATTTTATTAAAAGTTGGAATTGTTTATTTGGATTAACTGTTGGGAGGCATTTGGTTCCTGTTTGAGACGTAGCTAAAGCAGTTATCAGCTAGGGTCAGGGGAAAGGGTAAAGCAGTTTGTAGATTATTCCAGAGTGTAAAAGACTGAACTCTGTACCATGGCTGATCCAGCCTGCGATGGCTCATAATGCAAATATCTGCTAAGGCAGAAAGCAGTTTTATTGTTATTACTGCACACTGCTTGGTAGACTGAACGTTATCTGTAGTTTTTTTTCTCATGTGTGTGGGAGTGAAATAACCCTGAGCAACAAGTGATAGGCAGGTAGTACTTAGTTTTTTGAAATCGTTTGAGGGACTGTAGCATTGTCTTTTAGCAAAATCTTAAAAGATGACAATTTCTACTTTTTAGGGTTTAAATACTTTAGATAGTGAGAGCTAAACAACATATTATTGCACAAATCAAACAGCAAAATCAGGATAATAAGAGTGGCAGCATCTGTTGTGAATCTCTAGAAGTTACTCACAAAAACAACAGCTTGCTCTTAGCTCCTCCCTATTACTTTTAGGAAGTTGCTGGGTTTGCCTATTAAACAGTCATAGGAAGTTAGAGGTTGTAATTAATCGCACACGTAACCTCTTAACAACTGAGAACTGTTAATGCAATGTTAGTAAATCTTTCCCACTCAAAAAAGGGAAGAATTTAGGCATTTCTGACTCATTCTTGCATATAATCTATTGTTTTTAAAGACACCATAGCACAATGGTTACCACTGCTGTCTCACAGGGACTCAGATTTGATTCAAGACTCGGTCAGTCTGTGCAGAGTCTGCAGTTCTCCCTGTGTCTGCGTGGGATTCCTCCAGGTGCTCCGATTTCCACGCACAGTCCAAAGATATGTGGGTTAGGTTGATTGGCCAAGCTAAGTTGCCCCTTAGTGTCAGGGGGTTAGTTGGGTAAATGTGTGGAGTTATGGGAATAGGGCCTGGGTGGGATTGTGGTCAGTACAGACTTGATGGGCTGAATGTACTCCTTCTGTAATGAAGAGATTCTATGATTTTATGATTTGAAAATTGTAAAATATCAAATTCAACATTCTTTCCTACTTTTACTTTCGGCCTTTTTTCTCTCTCCACTTAATCTTTCTGACCCTTGGTTTATTTTTCTTTTTATTTAAATTGATTTGACTCTAATTTACCCTCCTTCTCCTTATTCCACTGTCTTTTTGTCCAATCGTATAATCTCATTGGTTGAGGAGATAAACCCTTGGTTCCATCACTAAAATCCCACAATGCATTGTTGCATTCACTGGGTGGGAACTTCCTCCCATTGCCCACAGCGGTGCAGGGGAGGCCTCTCATTGACTGGCAGCAGAATCTTCCAGCTCCATCACTGCCAACGGGTTTTCATGTTGTTCGTTCCCTCTGCCATTGAGGAAGCCACGGCACAGCCTTGCCAATAGTGGGACTGGAAGATCCTGCTGGTAGGAATGACAGAAAAATTTCGGTCATTGTGCCATAATGAACTCAGTTATAATTGTGTCAAAGTTATAGTGCCAAAGATGTTCTGTAGCTGAAGGCGAAAGAAGTAAAGTCTAATGAATGCCATAGACAGCAAGATGCCCCACCCCCTCCCTCAGCAAGGTTTAGTCCAGTATGTGTACTGCTGCTTAAGAAAACACTCCTTGCTTTGATGTTCAGTATCAACAGTGACAGTTGTGGTCAGTTAAAATCCAAGCAATGATCAATTGAAGTTAGTTTAATTTACTTCCAAAGTCAACAGAAATGTGGCCAGTGCCAATGGAACACAAAGCACTAAGACATTTTTCAAAGTAGCAACATTTTATTGTGGTCAAACAAATTCTGATACATAAAAATGCTCATTTTATTAAGGAATCAACCTCAGGATGGTGCAGTAGTTCAAGACACTGAACTTTCACCCTGTAGCGTTAGAATTGAGCACCCTCTCTGTCTGCTAGCTGTAAGTGTCCACATAAAATGTTTACACCATTTGATCCTGTTCCTGGAAAGGACTCAGCATCAAAACTGGATCCTAATTCAGTGCAAAATTAGGGAGCCTCAGTCATTCTGACAAACTTCAGGAAAGCTGATGAGGGAAGTTGAATAAATGTCAGATTGTTGTAGTAATGCTGAGCAGGGATGAATTTTGGGGTATGATGGAGAGTTTTAGAGTTCAACATGAGAAATATTCTATTCTGCAGAATCATTTTCTCTCATCTTGATCAGTGTACTTCCACAAAAAATAAGAATCAGCTACAGGAGCAATTACCCAGCCTTAACACAAAGAGAACAAAGCATCGGAACTTCCTGGATATACACAAGACTATCGTAAAAACAAAACGGAAGTTGATTGCAATAAACAATAATCCACATCACAAGAAAGAATATTAAAGAATGTGTGAAAAATGGACCAAATTGGATTGAGTACAGAACTGGCAGATATATTTTGGATGGTGAAAACAGATCCACAGAATCAAAATGGTCTGGTAAATGTGAATTGATACACCTTTAAAGAAAATCCTGTCCTATTGAACTGCTATGAGTGCAATGTTTATCAAATCATTATAAATCTTCTTGTTGATACAATAATGGAATCCAGTCACATTTACCAACAAATGGTTCTTCTTAATCTGGCATAACCTACTGAGTGTTCTTACCGCACCCAACACTGAACACTCCTAATTATATTTACTCACTAAGTTCACATATCTCTTTATTCCCTTCATTCACCTCTCCAATCTAATCTTGATTGTTGCCATAGTTTCTGCCCTTATGACTGACCTTGGAAATGAATTCCACAGCCTCACAACTCTCTGTGTGAACTTTCTTCTGCACTTTGTTCTGAATTTCTTAGGTTTGCTCCTGTAACTATGGCTCCTCATTGTTGGCCTCTCCAGCATTCCAGTTTGCTTCTACTTATCCTGTCTGGCCTTTTCACATTCCTGTCAAACTATACCGTAATCTGCATTGCTCCATTGAATAAAGACCTTCATTGACATTTGTTATCCGCCTCTTCAATCAGGGCTCTAAAGCTGGTCATGCCCAAGTCTAGAGCAGATACTGTTTGATATTTTGACCTTTCATTAGACACTTGGACAGGTCATTATTTGGGAGCAGGTTGATACCCCAGTCAATCTGTTTTTTGTCATGGATACAAAACATGCAAATCTCTTCATCCTATAATTTATTAACTAAGCAGATGATGCCAACATTAAAGAAAACCATATTTCATTAAACAAAAATCCTACATATTTAACTAAGAAACAGAAATAAGTGGATACTGAACTATAAACATATATTACATAAGTAGATAGGCCTTTAAGCAAACTGAAGAGGCCTGTTTTCTAAAATTCACGTGCCACTTGGAAACATCAGGATGCTCCATACATCCTCAATATCCATGTGTGCAAGAATGGTCTCCAGTTGCTTAATGCTTGTTCAGAATTGTGAAGATGGGGAGTGGCTGGAGTCATGGCAGGTCAAACAGGAGAAAGCTGAGAGTTTCCTGGAGCTCTCATTCTAGCAGATGTTAACCGTACAGGTACAGGGAATTCGGAGGGATGGTACATGGGTGGCTATCTGGCAGGGATTGAGGAGGTCGACAGTGCAGGCGCTGTCAAGAGCGTCCTTCAACTTCAACTAGTCCTCAGCACTGAATACCACTGACAGTAATAACACTTTGGGGGTTTGCAGGCTGGAGCACAACCACAGCTGTGTAAGGCACACATGGCGGGTAGAGGGTTCAGAGCAAAATGTAGAAATGCAATGGCCATAAAGTACTTAGTAGTCAGAGAGATAAACAGGCATTCCTTCAACTGCCAATGGGTGTCCCAATTGCATTTATCTTTTTTAGCCTTTGCTGAATCTAAGGGCTTAAAATTGTCACTAAATTTAAACTGTCCCTGCTCCTCAGTTTCTGCAGTTTCCAAACCCACTGTCATATTGCCAGGATTTTCCTCCGTGGACTTTTTTGGGTTGTCCCCTCTTGGCCAGGGCCACACAAACCCCAATCCAGGATAATGGGTCACAGTCATGGAGGATGTAGGGCAGTCGCAGGAGGTCTCACCCAAACCTCTTGGCCCTGAAATAGAATGCAATGCCCTTAATTGCACCTGCATGTCATCTAAATAATTTTAACCCATGATACTTTCTGACTTAAGATAAATTCTCCCAAACCAACTTGCTTATTGTGAAACCATCACTCTGACAAGAATTTAAGCGTTGAAAATTTCCAATAAAGAGTTGAAAATTTCCGATAAAATGCAGTAAAATGATTTATATTTGGAGCCAGATTGATTCCAGAGCTTGTCTTGACACTTTCAGCCAGTCTCTTTAGTCCAATTATTTGCCATTGGAGACAATGCAAGTCTTTCAGATCTTGTGACATGTTTACTTGCAGAGTCCTGTTTAGGGAAGAGATATTTACCTTCAGTTAGTGTTACTGAATCCTTCAACAGGCTTTTATTCTGTCACGGGTTCTTTTCACTCATAGCCTTGACTAATAAAACACTGCTTGACTTTCCAATGATTAATAAATGATTAATAAGTTCAATTGATTTTGATGGTGGATTATAAACCACTTACAGCGATAATGGGACAGAGGAGGAATTCTAGTTTTAGAAAAAGAAAAATATGTAGCTGCACCAGAAACCCAGGTTTGATTCCCTGTTTTATCACTGTCTGTGTGGAGTTTGCACATTCTCTCCATGTCTGTGTGGGTTTCCCCCGAGTGCTCAGGTTTCCTCCCACAGTCCAAAAGACGTGCTGGTTAGCTGCATTGAGCCAACAGGCACCATAGTGTATTGACTAGGGGAATTTCACAGTAGTTTCATTGCAGTGTTAAGGTAAGGCTTACTTGTAACTAATAAATAGACTTTATTTTACTTTGAGATGGATTATCTCAATTAATTTTGACTGGTACAAAATCTGAGAAAGTAAATTATTACTACTTCTTCTCTCCAACAGGACTTCTGATTGCCTCTTGTACCCTGACCACCTTCATTACTTTCCATTCCCTTCCTGATGTTTGACAAAGTGTTTACCAAAACTTGCCTTCAAAGCTATATTCCTTCCTTAGCGACTGCCTTGATCTCCGGCTTGTCCTAGCTTCAGATTCCAACTGAAGGTCCACCCCATAATTTCGAATGCACCCAGGATTACAGGTACCACCAGGATATTCCTCGCCCTATTCTGAGATCCATGCCCAGTGCCATGCCACATGCACATACTCAATATCTCTCTCCAACAGACCAAGGCACCTTATTTCAAAGCTGTCCTTATCCCCAGTTTAATTTCTCTCTTCATCTCATCCGACACGTTAACAAGAAACTTCTTCTCTTCCTTCCAGGTGTTAAGGAACACAAACTCCAACAACTCATTGGTTCCAAAGCCCATCCCAGATCGTCCACCTCCTCCCATCCCTCAGATCCCATTCCCCCAGCTATTGTCGCTTATTCACCATACCTTCTGACCTTCCCCTCTCTGAGGCTGAGTGTGCTATGCTCAGCAAAGGACTCGCCTTCATAAGCTTGTTTCCTCACCTCAATTAATTTCAGGCTCAACATGATACCTATTCTTCTTCCACTCCTCGGACTCCATGCTCACTTCTTAGGACAAGAGTCCTCACCCCATTCAGCAAATCCTCTCATCCACCTCCACCATTCTCCCTCCCCCTGGGCTCTCCCTCTGGCTTCAAGAACCGTTGACATGACATCAGCCATCTCCATTTCTCTGCTTCTTTCGTCCACTCTAACCTGTCTCCTGTTGTACTTGCTGCACTTCATGCTCTCAGTTCCAATCCTGACTTTATCATCAAACCCAGTAACAAGAGTGGTGCTGTTGTTATTTGTTGTACAACCTCTATCTCGCAAAGTACCAACTCTCAGACACTTCCTCCTATCTCCCTTTAAACCACAATCTCATCACTGAACGTCAACCACTGTTTCCAGGACTGTCAATGATTTCATCTCTTCCAGAGATCTTCTGTCTATAGCTTCCAACCTCATAGACTCGCAATCCTGGACAGCCACTTTTACTTCCTCCCCAAAATTCACAAACAGGACTTCCCCGATAAGTCCATCATGTCAGCCTGTCCCTGCCCCATCAAACTCATTTCCTCCTATCTTGACTCCATTCTCTCTCCGCTTGTCCAGTCCCTTCCCATCTATATCCGTGATTCCTCCGATGTCCTATGCCATGACAACAATTTCCAGTTCCCTGACCCAAAAAGCCAACTCCTCACCATGGATGAACAATTCCCAGCCACCACCACTCTCGTCCGCCTGGCTGAACTTGTGGTCTCAGTCAACAATTTCTTCTTTAACTTATCTCACTTCTTCCAAATAAATGGTGTGGCTATGGGCATCAGCATAGGTCCCAATTAAGCCTGTCTCTTTATGGGTTATGTGGAGTATTCCCTGTTCCAGTCCTACTCCGCCACCGCCTCTCCCCAGTAACTCCTCGGTACATCGATGACCATTTTGGTGCTGCTTCATGCTCACATCTGGATGAGGAAAGATTTATCGATTTCACTTCCAATTTGTACCCCTTCACATAATCTATCTCTGACACTTCTCTTCCCTTCCTTGACCTCTCTGTCTCCATTTCTGGTGATAGACTATCCACGTATATCCATTACAGACCCACTGACTCCCACAACTATTTTGATTGCAGCCCTCCACACCCGACATCCTGTAGGCCTCTGCTGCATCTATTCAAATGATGCTACTTTCCAAAAGAGCACTGCCGATATGTCTTCCTTCTTCCTCAATTGTAGTTTTCTACCCACTGTGGTTGACAGGGCTCTCAACCACGTCCGACCCATCCCTCAATGATCTCATCCCCTCCCCTCCCACCCAGAACAGGATAGGGCCCCTCTTGTCCTCACTTTTCATCCCACTATCCTTTGCATTTAAAGGATCATCTCCACCATTTCCACCGATTCCAGCATGATGCCACTATTCAACACATTTCCTCTCGCTCTCCATGTCAACATTCTGTAGGGACCAGCCCCTCAGGGATACCCTGATCCATTCCTTCATCACACTTAACACCTCACCCCCTGCCCACGACATCTTCCCAAGCAAAATCATAGCAGGTACAGCACCTATCTCTTTATCTCCTCCCTAATCATTATCCTAGAGCCCAAACATTTCTGACCATTGCGCCTTACTCTCAGTAACATTGAGTGAAGTCTGTGTTCAATTCTGCACTAGTTGCTGTAGGATTGTCCATATTACCAAGATCATCAGTTCTAAGACTGTATTAGATTCAAATAATGCATGGATTTGGCCTTTAAGACGATGGAAATAACTCCATATTGACATTGGTAGTTAATTTCATTGTAGGAACAAAAGAGAACTCATTCCTGATATTGATTTGGTGGGGGGGGGGGGTCAGTTAATTCAGTTATCTGGACAGTTAGGAGTGATGTCAACAGTACGGGTTCAATTCCCATAACAACTGAGGTTGTTCACGAAGGGTCTGCCTTCTCAAAGTTGCTCCTCACCTGAGTTGTGGAGACCCTCAGGTTAAATCACCATTAGTCAACTCTCTCTCTCAAAGGGAGGGTCATCTCGGAATATGGCAATATTATTTTTTTGTTTACAGAGGAGAAGATTCTTCCATGTCCTGGTCCATGATGCTCTAGCAACCCCCTGCACTGAGACAAATCCATTCATAAAAGTAAGCAAAATACTGCAGATGCTGGAGTCTGAAACAAGAACAAAGAATGCTGGAAAAGCTCAGCAGATCTGGAAGCATCGGAGAGAAAACTGAGTTGACATTTTGAGTCCATTTGCCATTTCATCAGAACCAAAAAGCCAGAGAGAAATGTGCTGGAAATTAAATTGTAGCTGTGAGATATTGTAACAAGATGTAGCAGCCTTAAGAACAAAAGACAGACGACGCGGAGTGTGCGTGGAGGGAAGGTTTTTTTGCATTTGTACAATAAATGTATGGGATATTTGAAAAAAAGGTTTAAAATGGAAGAGAAAAATCACAGTCAAATTAATTTGTCATTCATCTTATTTTGTTATGCAAAATGGTTCTTCACAGAATGGAAATTCTACTATAAATTGTAAGTAAAGTGCTTTGTGATATTTCTGAAAAATGGTTTTTTCAAGTCTTTCCTTGACATAAGAATTGGTGCCTTCTTGTTAATAAATTGTTTTGCAAATGAAGTGCATTCTCCCTCCATATGTTTTTCATGCTTTGCAGTTTGATATTTCTTTTTATTTTGTTCTGGATTGGTTTTCTTTTAACTAATCCGGATAGAAATTAAGTTGGCTTCTTTAACAAAGAGACAATGGTTGTTTCTGGTCATTAACTATATAATAAAGTAAGTTACAAAAAAGCTGAAAATTTTATGAAGGTAACTTCAGAGATTTAGAGAGTAATCGAACCCTCCCTGCGTCTAAATGTCCCGCTGTCAGGTCTAGTCTTCCATTGCTCCTGATCCTGTCAGAATATTTAAAATGCATTCAAAGAATGTAGCAAGAAGTCCGGAAAGAACCACAAAGCTGCTGGATTTGTTATTCACATTATATATTTTATTGAAGTGGAAGAAATGCAGCCAGCCAGTGGGAATATTTACAAGGTTCAATACAGAGATATGAAACAGCTTTTGTACTTGAGCAGTAGCAGTAGCAGTAGCAATGACAGACCTTATTGCAAAATCAGTGATTCCAAATCATAATCTCTCTCCTTTAGCTGAGTCTCTTCTAGATTATATCAGCTGTTTCCTGTAAAGTCTTTGTTTATTTTTCTGTTTACTTCCTTTCCATACCAATTGTGTTTTGTTGATTTTTTCACATCAGGGCAATCTTATGAATTCACATCTTGGGAAATGATGGCTGCATTGTCCGTCAATAAACTTCAGTTCATTTCAAATTCTGTTGCCTGTTTTCTAACTCGCATCTTGTCCTGTGCATCCATCAGCCCTGCAATGTTCCCTCAAAACTGCATGGCCCTGTAACTTTATAGCAACTCACAAGTTACTGCACAGGATGCTCACAAGTGGGGAGCTGATGGTCCAGTGATATTATTGCTAGACTATTAATCCAGGAACTCAATTAATGTTCTGGGGACCTGGCTTCGAATCCCACCATGACAGATGGTGGAATCTGAATTCAATAAAAAGAATCTAGAATTAAGAATCTACCAATGAAACAATTGTCGACTGTCAGGAAAACCATTAGTGTCCTTTAGGGAAGGAAATCCTTCCCTAATACTTACCCTGTGTCTACATGTCACTTCAGAGCCCCAGCAATGTGGTTTACTCTCAACTGGGCAATAAATGCAGCACAGTAAGAAGCCTCACAACACCAGGTTGTAAGACTTCTTACTGTGTTTACCCCAATCCAACGTTAGCATCTCTACATCACAGTGAGCATTACCCATGACTCGTGGATTAATATTTTAAAAATTACCATGCCGATGTACAATTATGGCTGTTCAAAAAACTTTAAAGATACTCTGCACGTAAATAAGGTGGCACAACAAAAATAATTACAGCAGATGTTGCACCTTGGGATCTAATGGCTGCATTCTCTCCCAGATCAACAATCCACACAAGCTTCCTCCAACTATTCCACCTCTCCTCCATCCCACCCCCCATCAGCATCAACTTCTACTACTTCCTCTTTCATATGTTTAACTAACTTACTTGAAATGTTAAAAACTGTTTAAACCATATAGAACATGCTATCACAAGGACCTTAATCACTCCTTGTGGCAGCATGTTCCACATTCTTAACACTGTTTCTCTTGAATACCCTGTTGAACTTCTTAGTGACTATCTGGTATTTATGATCCGTGATAATTGGCCCAGCCCATTATATGTGCAAGTGTTTGGGGATGAAATTGATCTAGGCCAGCCTCATGAAATAGACGGATGGTGAAATGAAGCCAATTTTTCACAGGCCCCTCAATCTGCTTTTTACTGCAGTTGACAAGACTATAGTTCAAACACATTCCAGGGACTTCTTTCCTTGCCTCATACTCACAACTGTTTGTCTATTACAAACCTTGGCAATATTATCCACGTTAATGGAAAATAAAAGCAGATGCAGTAAACAAATCTGCTCCAATTTGTTACAAGCCCATTCTAGGTTCCTGGCAAAAACTGATTAACCCCCTTTTCTTTATGTCAGTGTAAGATGACTGATAGATTCCTATAGAAATGTACTAAATCTGGAGGTCTTAGGTAAAATATGATCAATGCTCACCACTTGCCACATTCTGTCCATGTGCATCAATAATAATGTATACATAGAGAGGAAAACACATTTCAAGGTATTTGAAAGTAGCAGAATTTTTAAATTTACTGATATTATTTATCCATTTGGTAAAGAAAAATGAATGTGCAACAACTTTGGGATAGTGTGTATCTGTGTACTAATCTATGAGAACACCGTTTTCTGTATCCACACACAGTAACATAAACTAGGGTTCTTTTTTAATTCATTCCCAGGAAGTGGGCATCACTGCCAAGGCCAGTGTTTATTATTCATCCCTAATTGCCCTTGAAAAGGTGTTGGTGAGCCACTTTCTTGAAACGTTGCAGCATATCTGGTGCAGGTACATAAATGGTGCTATTAAGGAACGAGTTACAGGATTTTTGTCCAATGACAGTAAGGGAAACAGAGCACAATTCCAAGTCAGGATGGTGTGTAATGTAGAGAATGACTTGTGGGTGGTGCTCTAGTCCTCCTGGTGATGGAAGTCATGGGTTTGGAAGGTGCTGTCAATGGAGCCTTTGACAATGGTTCCTTTGTTAGTAGTACGCATTATGCCAATGCTGATCCAGTGATAGAACATAGAACACTACAGCACAAACAGGCCCTTCGGCCCATAAGTTGCGCCAATCATACCCATACTACTAGGCCATAGAACTATCTGTAACTCCCAATCCCATTTAATCCCATGTACTTGTCCAGAAGTCTTTTAAAAGACCCCAGCGAGTTTGCCTCCACCACCACCAACAGCAGTTGATTCCATTCACTCACCTCCCTCTGAATGAAAAACTTACCTCTAACATCTCCTCTATACTTGCTGCCCAGCATCTTAAACCTGTGTCCTCTTGTAGCGACCATTTCAGCTCTGGGAAATAGCCTCCGAGAATCCACCCTATCTATTCCTGTCAACATTTTATAAACCTCTATCAGGTCACCTCTCAATCTTCATCTCTCCAAGGAGGAGACCTAGCTCCCTCAACCTATCTTCATAAGGCAATATATATTTATATGTATATTGGATGGATGCCAATCAAACAGGCTGGATAGCATCAAGTTTCTTGAGTAATCTTCAAAATGGCAACTAGGATGTTGTCAGGTCCCATAGCCTTTTCTCCATCCAGTGTCTTCCGTTGTTCTTTGATACAAGGTGGCATCAAATAGTTCCAATAGACAACATGCCAGCTTCCCAGCTCCAATCCCTCTTCCAGGACATTTTTGGTTGGCAGGATGATAGGATAGAGCCATCCACCCACTCACACATAGCTCATCCAGCTCATTAAGAGGCTAATTAATGAAGGCTGAATGAGAATTTTCAATTGACTTCCAGGTTTTCTTGGGGCCTGGAAGCAGTTTTCAGGCACTGGACAGGGGGACCAGTCCTCCAGGGATGCCTTCAGACTCTCCCTCCCTTCCTGTGTGCAGGAGCAGTCACTGGTTGCCCTGTAGAGGGGCACCCACACAACCCCATGATGGTGGCGTGGCAACATGATCCATTTTTAAATTTATGTTTAAAAGTTCTGAAGAGAAGATGTCTCCATCTTGAATTGCCCTCTCTCTCTTAACATCCATCACAGTCTGCTGTTCCTATCAGCTAGAAGACCTTTGATCTGTTCCTCCAGGAATCCATAAGTTGTCCTCAATTGTATGGCAAACCTTCCTCAATTAGGGGAACTCCCCATGACAATCACAGTGACTGCCTTTCCTCTCAGGTCAGGTTTGGAACACAGACACAATTCTGACCTCTGACCTCTACATCCCACCCCTAGAGGGATCCAGGCCCTGGCTGGGCAGGAGGAGGTGGGATTGTGACAATGGGAAAGGGATTCTTACCTGGAGAAGCACATGATCCCGGTGTGGGTGGGTGGTTAAATCCGACAAGGAAGCGAATGTGTGAGGAAACGAACTCTCACCAGCTAACTTCAGCATTGAACTCAAGCACATTAGTTTGGTGTAAGTAAACCGCTGGGGAGAGGCAGGTTGTTGATTAACATGGGGCTATCTCTCAATTGCAGCAATATTTCAAACTAGTTTTATGTTGACTGCAGTATTCATAGGTCTCCCAGCTTTCATAAGCTCACCAGTAAAAGAAAAGCAAAAACACAACAGCAACTGAGTTGCTGATTAACATCAATGGAAATATTGTAGTCAATACTCAATGTTCACAACCATTTTCTTCCTTACTAGTGGGAAGTGATTTGCTCACATTGCATTTGCTGAGAATTCACTTCAAAGTTTTTCCGAATCCCATCAGGATGCTTTTTTCCTTTAATGCCTTAAATTAGACCCTGATGGGCAGCATTATAACCAGCAGCAGCCTGATGTTCCAGGTCCAGAGACAGAGGGAATCAGCAGAGAAAGAGAATTAGCAGAGACAGGAGACCAGCAAGGGTAGGGGACCAGCAGAGACAGGGGACCAGCAAGGCTGGGGACCAGCAGAAAGGGGGACTCAGCAGAGAGGGAAGACTAGCAGAGAGAGGGGACCATCAAGGAGAGAGAACCTACAGAGGGAGAGGATCAGCAGAGTGAGGGAACCACAGGGAGAGGGGACAAGCAAAGAGAAGCTATCAGCAGAAAGAGGGGAGGCCAGCAGAGTGAGAGAACCAAAGAGAGATGGGACCAACAGAGAGAGAGGGGAACCACAGAGAGGAGGGACCAACAGAGAGGGAATCAGCAGAGAGGGGAGACCAGCAGAGAGAGGGGATCAGCAGACAGAGTGGATCAGCAGAGAGAGAGGGGATCTGCAAGAGCAGGGATTAGCAGAGAAAGCAGATCGGCAGAGAGGGGAAACTAGCAGAGAGAGGGGTTCAATAGAGAGGGGAGACACACACTGACACATACTTACATACAAGCATTAAATATACACTGACATACACTTATTCACATGCATGCACACACACGCTTATTGACACACACTGATACACGTACGCACACACACACACATACTGATGTACATACAATACTCGCATACATACATATACTGATACACACACACAGATACACACACATATACTGACACACAGACTGATATACACACATACATAAACTGATGCACACACATACATGCATATATTGACACACACTCATATACTGACACACACACATACTGATGCACATACACACAATTATTAACACACACAGACATACTGATGCACACACACAGACATACTGACACACACACACACACACACACACACACACACACACACACACACACACACACACACACACACACACACACACACACACACACACACACACACACACACACACTGATGCATATACACACACAGACATACCGACACAGGCTCATATATTGGCACACATACAGACTGACACACACACAGACTGATGTACAAACACACACACACACACACACAAACTGATACACATACTCAGCAGGTCAGTCAGGGTTTCTGGAGTGAAACAGATCTAACATTTCAGGCTGGTGACGCTTCATCAGAATTCAGAAGGGTTAGGCAAAATCATAGAATCATAGATCATAGAACCCCACAGTACAGAAAGAGGCCCTTCAGCTCATCGAGTCTGCACCGAACACAATCCCACCCAGTCCCTACCCCCATATCCCTACATATTATATCCACTAATCCCTTTAACTTATGCATCCCAGGACATTAAGGGGCAATTTCTTAGCATGGCCAATCCACCTAACCTGCACATCTTTGGACTGTGGGAGGAAACTGTATTACCCGGAGGAAACCCACACGTGGTTAATGTATTATGTATCCTGTTTCCAACTTCAAGGAGCATGGGGGAGACTGGCATCATTTTGGTACCAGCCTTAATGCCAGGTTTGGAGTTCTTCCTTCCAGTTTGGGAATGGTGGCAATTCCGTCAGCACTTGTGGGTCCAAGCAGGGCGCTGAAAGCAGCTTCCACAGGTCTGAGTGCTGCTGTGGATGTTCAGACCGTTGCCATCATGGACTGCAGTGTGAAACAGGGCTTACAGTGTCTCACTATAGTCCAATGGGTACTAGGTGAATTGTTGAGGTGCCATCCCTGGAGGGGATGATAGTGGTGCAGTGGAACATGAACATGGTGTCCCCTTTCAGGATGATAGCATCTGTCAGCCCATCCCTGCCGCAACTCCAGCTGGATTAGTCCAGACTGTTGCTATCTACACTGACACAGTGGGTGTACTCTACAACTGGACCTGTGAGACCACCACTTCCACACTGAAAGATAACAGCTTCCCACCAGCATACAGCAGCCACTGAGTCTCACAGCATAGGAGAACCAGGACCAGCAAAGACACGCACAAAACAGGCATTAAAGCAATCTGCAAGGGTCATTCATTCACTGTTTAATGCAATATAGCATGATTTAATTTATTTTGGAAATTTTATTTGTTGTGACTTGTTTTCATTGTTGAGAAGCTGGAACCCATGACAATCAGTGGCTGAAGTTTCTGTAATCGATGGGAAATGGAGAATTAGATTTGCAGCCAGGTGAACACTTCACAGCCCTGGCAGAGAGAGGCTGTCCTCCTCATACCCCTACTTCTCAGCCACTAACCATGTAGAATCATAGAATCTACAGTGCAGAAGGCCATTTGGCCCATTGTCCTGCACCAGCAACATTCCCACCCAGGTCCTATTCCTGTAATCCCACATATTTACCCTCCTATTTATCATAGCCAATCAACCAAACCCAGACATTTTTGCCATATATAGCAGGTGGCATTGACTGTCCCCTTGTGAGGTTGGGCAGCATATATTACATCATGAATCTTGATACTCCCTTCTACCTAATACTGCAGGACAGCTTCTGAGCATTTGAGTCATCGGCCAAATCATTAGTGGATAACATTCATTGCCCTGAGGCACCATCTGGTTCTGAGTGTGGTTCAAAGGCAGCTGTCAGGTGGATGGCTTCATAACAAAGGCATCATAACTGCTGCCAGAATACCAAGCTTTGACCTGAGAGATTTGCTACTTTTAGCCACACATCAGCAGGTTATGGTGGGAATGGACTTTTTATCTATCAGGTTTGGTATCAGACTGAGGTAAAATGCTGGACCCACAGAGGCATATGTGTGCAGTCAGTGATGTCCTGCACATTGGGGAAGCCTACAGTCCTTGCTATCTCCTTACTGTTGGCAAGTCAGAAAGAAATGTAGTTTGTTCTCTTTGCTGCAATGACCTCTCACACCACAGTAGATGGCCAGCTATGAGATATTGCAAATATCTCCAGGTCCAAACTGAGAAAGAGCCAGACATAGAAGTCTCTCTTGCTCGCTGTCAGTCTCATAAACACTGACAATGCACTATTTGTTCTGCTCTGAGGTTTCTGTTGCAGTCGTAAAGGGTGCCAGATTCCAGTGAGGACATTTTTACTAGAGAACAAAAATCGGGCATGTTGTTCCTTATTGAAATTCAGGTCAGAGAATTGTTCCCTGAACACCTTGGATAAATATAGTCTCCCAGTGACAGCCTTTCTCCGTTCCTTCTTCTCTCTCTTCCAGTAGTTTGTCCTGCTCTGCATTGCCCCTGCTCATTCTGCAAGCCCAGTTGTGCTCTAAAGGAAAATGCCAACCAGTGCAGCCATGTTTGGGAGCCATTCATTTGACCAGAAGACTTGAAATGATCAAAACATCCTTCAGCACCTGCCACCTTACTCCCTGTGGACCTTTGCAACTTGAAACAACAAAGAGAGCACCAACACCTGTAGAATCAAAGCAACAACCAGGAGAAGCTGACTGGCAAGAAGTGTTGGGGAATGGGTCTCTTCCTGCTGCTAAACATGCGTACAACTGTGTGAACTTAGGAAGGGCCATTAGTTGAATAGTTAAGCTCTGAAATTATACCATTGGTCAAAAGAATATGTCATACCATTAATGTCATGATCTGTATGCTCTGGATACTTCAGCAGTTATTCACTGTAGAGATACAAATGCACTCACCAATTGGCTTCAGACAAATGTGTGCATGTGCCGTGGCATCATTCTTGAGGTTTTACAAGCATGTGGAGCACCTAAAAAGCAAAGGATTTCAGTTTTGCACCCACTGAGTCACATGAAGATCAATCATTGAGCTGAGTGATAACCCTTCATTCTCTCTTGATTTGTTGGTAATGTAACAATGATGAGTGGCCCCTTCTGGCCTGGGTCACAACTGGGCTTTCTGAGTGCTGAACCTGGAAGCAATTAGTAAACTGCATAAGTGCCTGCCTAATGTCTAATCTGAGCTAGAGGATCTCATTGCCAATGTCAAATGGTAAAAGCCAAGTGACCTGTTTCTAAGAATGATCTACATTACCATTGGAAACATGGGGTTGGGGAACTGGTCAAGCCCTTCCATAATACCTCACTTACAGCTTTTGTCATTTTCAGAGCTAACTGTGGCTGCCTTGTGCATCTCTGTAATGAACAGAGACATGTCTGTAATAAATGTTGGTTGCTTGAGGAATTCCGGCTCAGAGTGGATAAGCTGGATTCTGAGCTTTGGACACTGCAACATATCAGGGAAGAGGAGAGATAACTGGACACTGTGTTCCAGAAGGCAATCACACCTATGAGATTAAATACCTTGAATTTGGCCAATGGTCAGGGACAGGAGGATGTGGCTGTAAGTGAGACAGGTAGAGAGATCCAGGAGGTAGCATTGCAGGAGCCAACAAGTTCGGGATTTTTGCTCCCTGTGTGGACAGGAACGGATACTGCAGGAGGATGAGCAAACTGTTCAGGTGGGGGAAAGAAAAAAGAAATGTCAGCATAATTGGGGGTAGTGTAGTTAGGGGCGTGGACACTGTTGTCTGTGAACAGGTTCGAGAATCCTGAAGGTTGTGTTGCCTGCCTGGTATTTGGGTTTAGGATATCTTACCTGGGCTGCAGAGGAACTTGGAATGGAAGGATAAAAGATCCAGTTGTCATGGTCCACGTAGGTACCAATGACTTAGGTAGAACAGGAACAAAGGTTCTGCTGAGGTAGTATGAACAGCTAGAAGTTAAACAGAAAAGCAGAACCAAAAAGGTAATAATCTTTGGATTACTATCTGAGCCGTGAATTAATTGGCATATTGAGAAGGTAAATGCGTGGCTTAAAGATTCGTGTAGGAGTAATAGGTTTGAACTCATGGGACATTAACACCAGTATTGGGGAAAAGGGGACCTGTTCTGTTGGGACTGTCTTCATGCGAATCGTGCTGGGTCCAAAGTCCTGGCCAATCATTGGCAAGATTTTAGAGTCCAGTATTAAAGATGAGATCATGGGACACTTGGAAGTGCATGATAAAATGGGACTGAGTCAGCTTTGTCAAGGGCAGGTCATGTAATATAAAATTTATTAGAATTCATTGGGGATGTAACTAGGAAGTTAGATAGAGGAGAACCAGTGGATGTGATTTATTTAGATTTCTGGAAGACTTTTGACAAGGTACCACATAGGAGACTGTTAAATAAGGTAAGAACCCATAATGTTAAGGATAAGATTCTGGCATGGATAGAGGATTGGTTGACTGTCAGAAGGCAGAGATTTGGGAAACAGGGTCTTTCTCAGGATGGCAGCCAATGACTAATGATGTGCTTCACAGGTCAGTACTGGGACCACAACTTTTCATAATATACATTAATGATTTGGAAGAAGGAACTGAAAGCACTGTTGCTAGGTTTGCAGATGATACAAAGGTAAGAAGAGGGACAGGTAGTATTGAAGAAGAAAGAAGGCTGCAGAAGAACTTGGACAGGTTAAGAGAATGGTCAAAGATGGAACACAATGTGGAAAAGTTGAGGTTATGCATTTTGGAAGGAGGAATGAAGGCATTGATTATTTTCTAATTGAGGAAATACTTAGAAAATCAGAAGCATATCCTTGTTCAAGATTCTCTGAAGGTTAACGTGCAGGTTCAGTCGGCAGTTAGGAAGGCAAATGCAATGTTAGCATTCATGTTGAGAGGGCTAGGATTCAAGAACAGGGATGTATTTCTGAGGCTGTATAAGACTCTGGTCAGACCCCATTTGGAGTACTGTGAGTATTTTGGGCCACCACATATCTAAGGAAGAATGTGCTGCCCTTGAAAGGGTCTAGAAGAGGTTCACAAGAATGATCCCTAGAATGAAGAGTTTGTCATATGAGGAAAGATTGAGGACTCTGTGCCTGTACTTGTTGGAGTTTAGAAGGATGGGGGGGGATCATATTGAACCTTATAGGATATTGCGAGGCCTGGGTAGGTGGACGTGGAGAGGATGTTTCCACTAGGAAGAAAAACTAAAACCAGAGGGCACAACCTCAGGCTAAAGGAATAATCCTTTAAAACAGAGATGAGGAGGAGTGGTGAATCTGTGTAAGTCTTTGCCACAGACAGCTGTGGAGGCCAGGTCAGTGAGTGACTTTAAGACAGAGATAGATAGGTTCTTGATTAATAAAGGGATCAAAGATTATGGGGAAAAGGCAGGAGAATGGGGATGAGAAAAATATCAGCCATGATTGAATATGGAGCAGATTCAATGCACTGAGTGGCCTAATTCTGCTCCTATGTTTTATACTCTAATTGAAGATGAAGATTTGAATCTTGCAGAGATCAATTGCATTGACTTTGCAAGTTTTTTTCTTCCACCTTACAAACGCTTTAGAACCCAACTAGCCCTCAATTTAAGCCAATTTTTACCATACATAACAAGACCACTGTGCTTGTATTGAACTGTTGTATGTGCCCTCGGTTGCATACTAGATACCGGAGTATTAGTTGCAATCCTCACCATGTGTATGTGATTTGAAATGGTTTGGTCTATGACGCAAAGACATCCTTGCTTAGGAAATGCCTCAATTGACAGTGGGCAGTCATCAAATCCACTGGGCAGTACTCTTCCACTACTGGGGTCCCCGGCTTCAGGCTGTGATTACAGGAGTCATATCGTGCAGCTTTTGAACATTGTGTTCCAGATTGGCTCAGTGCAGCAGCAGCAGCAGCATTAGCTTGCTCTGGATGACCTAGATTCTGAATTTAGTAACCAGCTCTGTTAACCCAGGGGACATTGCTCTGCTGTTGGTTTGACATTTTGGATATCCCAGACAGGCTGCAAGATAAAGCTGCTTCAGATGCCTCTTGGTGGGAAGGATCACGTTATTGAATGGATTTACATTAAGTGGCACTGAACAGCTGCTGTCAGTGGAGAAGACAAATTATTCAGTTACATGTGGCCAAGACTGAAATATAAAAATATATTTGCGATAAATAATTACTGGTTTGAACATTTCTCCCACATGACTTTTGCCTTTTTGCTTTGATTGAATTCCAAGTCGCTGTTTGCTATTCAGATGATATCCATTCTTGAGGAGAATGCCAGGCTGTGAGCTTCCCCATTGTTTTCTAGTTTCCTGTGTGTGATTTTTGCTATTGTGACAGCCAATACATATTGAAGGCAAGTAGCTGAATGGCTTGTGTATTGGAGTACAGTGCACAGAACTAGGACGATTTGGGTGGGATTTGCTGACAGCAATCCACACACACAGTTATCCACATTGGCGTTTAAGCTGAACAGAAGCATTGAACAGTATTTCGGTCCTTTCCCACAGAAAAGGACTATTGGAGCAAGTCATGTCTGGTGTTATTATTATTATGCATTTCTTCAAGACTCATTTCTGAATCATATTGTTGGAGGCCAAGGAGTGAGTTCCTAAATGATAGTGTATTGTACCTAAACCTCAGAATCAAATGGATAAAATGACTTTGCAAGATGTTGTTACTCATAACTAAATAAGCATCCATAAATATATATGCCACTCTCCTTTAGAGAATTTACAGCTTATGTGTGCTTTGCTCATCCATCACACCAAAAGTGATTTATATTCCTTAATCATTATTTATTGCATTTAATTTTAAATAAATATAACGTAATTTAAGAACTGAACTTGCGTGTCTGCTCCCGAGAGAGTGAACAGATAGGGTAGTCCCAGATTTTCCAGCATCGCATTTGTGTATCTGACTACTCATGCATGTGTTTGGTCCTTTGACTGAGCAATCTATAACTAAGTCCTCCTTCTTCCTTGGATTGGATATCCAATCCCTCTCTGAATAATCTTTTGGTCTCTACTTCAGTCATTCTTTGTTCTGAATTTGAAATATGATGCACATCACAAAAAAATTTTGCCGATCCTCCCTCCTCACTGCCAGTAAAGAATGATGCTGCCATTTTTACTTCAACCATGTAGGACTCAGCTGATTGAGGTAGAATGAAGAGGTTTTGCTGGATTTCATGTAAGTGCAGACAAAAGGGTGATTACTTACTTTTCACATTACACATTTCTTCCAGACTGAAGGAGTTGCCCTTTGCTTTCATATATAAAATTGCAAAGGCAAGCGCTGATACTTCACCAACCTATAAATCTTTTGACCACCAGAGAATTTAGTCACAACTGTAAACTATTGCAGAGTTTCCAGGGAATCATATACAGCATTCTGAACGATGATGTTGGAACCTACTGTGTATAGTGCATAATCCTAACATAATCTTTGAATCAGTAGTGTGTGGTACAGGAGTTAACTGTCATTCATTGAACTATTGGTAATGTAGCAACTGAGCAGTTCACATGGGCTGCCGTTCCAGATGTAAGGCAGCTTTATGTAGCCAAACTCACTGCATTTCAGAAAAAAAAGTCAAGTTTTGAGAAGCAAATTCTATTTGAGTGTCTCGTCATCTTTTTCTTGAGTTGGTGCCACTCAGGGAAGAAGGCCAACCACTGAGATCAGAAGTGGGACTCAACTCTAGCAGGGCAGCAGGATGTCAGCAGGATTGAGCCAATGGCGGCCAATGAAAAGGCCTTTGATGGAGCCATCGTCCAAGGGGGAACAGTTGCTGCCTCCAAGAGCTGTCAGCCAATCAGAGTGTGAGGCTACATTGAAAGGACATCTGCATACTGAGGTGGACATGCTGGAAGGTAAGTTAAGTTTTGCTTTTAATGATCTGGAGCCAAGCATAAGCCCCAATGATCAGTGGAGTTAGGTACCTTTCAATGATCAGAGAATCATAGAATTTCTACAATGCAGAAGGAGGCCATTTGGACCCTCAACCCTGCACTGACAACAATCCCACCAAGATCCTATCCTTGTAATTCATGTATGTACATTGCTAATCCTTCTGAGACTAAGGGGCAATTTAGCATGGCCAATCCACCTAACCCACACATCTTTGAAGTGTGAGAGGAAACTGGAGCATCTGGAGTAAACCCGCGCAGATATGGAGAGAACGTGGAATTGAACCTGAGTCCCTGGTGCTGTGAAGGAGCAGTTCTAACCTCTGTTGCCGCCTGTGATGGCACTGTAACTGCAGGGGTGAGCTCATTATGGAACAGCCATAAAGGAGGTCTGCACACAGCCCACCTCCCGGCCTTTCCCCCACCAATCCCCCCATACACCTCCCAGCCTGAAACATCCAGAGGGCATCCAGGAGTTACCAGGTCTCTCCAGGTGGCTGCAGCCCTCCCTGATATTGATAAAATACTAACAAAGCAGTATTCTTAATTGGCAAATTATGTAGCTGAGGTTCTTACTGCTGGTAATATACCGTGGTGGTGAGAATCAAGCCCAATTCTTCGATGATAATTTCATAAACCTTCTCACTTCCCAGCCCAGAGAGCTAGTGAAATCTGGCTCTATTTTTCTGAGAATGCATTACTATTCTCTGGTAGTATTCCAACTCCAGATGAATACTGCCAGGTCCCAGTGCAGTCTGAACATCAAGCTGAATGTGCTTTCCACCATTTTGCCACCACAGCTTTATTTCTGATCACTAACCCTGAATGCTAAACTGCGGTAAACACACAGCAGGTAAATTTACCAAAAGCACAAAACTGAGTTATTGCCATTATTCAATTTATTCGACTGCTTGATGGAAAATCTAGCTTATGTAATAATGAAACCTGTTAGAAACACTTTTCTCTGATAGGGTGTAAATATGCAGACACAGTGGAATCAGGAGCTGCAAGAAAGCTGGCAGGGTTTTGATTTTTCTGAGACACAGACATTGGTTGAGAAAATGAACTGGAGAATGAGGGAAAAATAAAGCAAGGAATATCTTTGAATGTATTCATTAATTATGTCAAATACTCAAATCATATTTAACTAACTCTATAAATCACCACATGGCTAAAATATATTATTCATGCATTGCAATTTTTACAATATTGGCATTTTAAAAAGATAAGAGCGCTTTTACTTTATTGGTGAGGTGGTCCTTTGTGTATTTTGGAATTGCTTTATGTTTTGATGCCAATGATTGTAGTTACAGTCTGAGGTCTGCTTTAAATCTGCCATAGAGATTGACAAAGAGTCTTCTAATTAAGAGAGAATCCAACTGTTAGAATTATAGAATCATAGAATCTCTACTATTCAGCCCATCAAACCTGCATTGACCACAATCCCAACCGGACCCTATTCCCTTTACCCTGCTAATCCCCTGACACTAGGTCAATGTGATATGGCAATCAACCTAACCCATACATCTTTGGATTATGGGAGGAATCCGGAGCACTTGGAAGAAACATAGCAGACACGGAGAGAATGTGCAAACTCCGCACAGACAGTGACCCAAAAGTAGAATTGAACCCATTTCCACATATCTCCTTTGTTGTTTAATTGAACGAAGTCTATCAAATAATCAATAATCACAAATAAGCTTAGCTACACCATTTGAAAATTGCAAGTGATTGTAAATAAATTTTCTGTATAAGATTCTAGCAACTTTTTGGGGAAATTGTAACTTCTAGGAACGTGAGGGTTTGGGAGTGAGTGGGAGAGTTAATATCAGAGAAATGTTAATGGCCCATTAAAAGCTATGCAAGCGAGCAAGTGGTAAAGACAGCAACAGCAGCAGAGTATATGTGTATTAGATATCACAAGATATCAACTGTGTTCAGCTGGATGCAGATGCTGTAGCTCAGGGGCTATGGGCAGAAAGGGTATTCCTGGAGACTATGCAATGTACTGACAGGTGTTCCTGTCTCACTCTTCCAAACTTCCAGAGTGATTGGAGAAATCTGTCCCAAAGCCATTCTACCAATTACATCAGTCAGGATTCAGCACTGGATATTGATCTTGTTAGCCTATGAATACATATTTGAATACTGGCCAGGGACATAAATAACCAACACAGATATCCTTAGTCATCTCACGTTGATAGACAATAACTGTCTTCCCCCCAACTCCCCAGTGCTGCAGTAAATCATGATGGGGTTGAGTTTTCTGGACAATTTGCCAGTGTCAGCACAACAAATAAAATTTTGGACCTGCAGAGACCTGTTGTTGTCAAGGATCAGATACAGGTTATTGGTGGGATGGCAGAATGAGATCATATCCAAAGACATGAAACCATACCATATTAGACAAAAAGAAATTGAGTGTGAGGACTGTATTGCCCTATGGTGAGAAAGAGTAATCTTCCCCATGCAAGGAAGGGAGTTGCTTCTTACAGAATTGCATAGTGTCCATCTATGTGTGTCACAAATGGAGATGTTTTTGCAAGAAGCTATGTTTCGTGGCCAGGCACCAATGGCGATATCGAGAGATTAGCGAGGCACTGCAACCAGTCCACTCACAGAAATTGTCTGCTGGAGTACTCTTGCTTTCTTGGGAAAGGCCAGGATAGCAATGGGCGCAAGTCCACATAGACTACGTGGGACCATTTTTTTGGCACAATGTTTCTCCTGTTGGTGGACACGCACAGTGACTGGATAGTTGTATTTAAGATGAGATCTACACTGCATGTGCCACAATTGAGAAGCTTTGACAATGCTTCGCAGCCTATGGATCTTTGGAAGTTCTTGTTTCAGATAACGGAACCAAATTCCAAAATGTCATGTTTTCCAATGTCAGAACTGTATCATATCATCCCTCTTCAAATGGACAGGCTGAGCGGGCAGTCCAGACTTTCCAAGCTGGCTTGAAGAAGCAAGCACCTGCATCTTTGGAAACTAAAATAGCCTGATTCCTTTTAGCATAGAAGACCAGCCCACATTCAACCACTGCTATATCACCAGCAAAGCTATTGGTGGATCGAAACTTAAGACTAAAGTTGATATTCCCAAATTTAGCAGGAAAGGGAAAGGCAAGACAATGCAGCCAAAAGAGGAACGTTGATTTGATAAAAGATGCAAGATCATTTGAAGCAGATTACCCAGTCTTTGAGAGGAATGTTGGGAATGGTCCAAAATGGGTTCCCAAAGTTGTGGATGGGGTCGTTATCATACAAAGTGGAAGTACAAGACAGAATTTCGAAGAAACATGCGGACCATTTGTGAAGGTAAGAGTCATCCCAAGAGCCAGTGCCCCAGCCTGATCTCATGGTGACAGGGAAGTGTTGATTGCCTGAGAAGTCAACAATCCAATCAGCCTGCGATAGGTGATAGTATTGTTCAACTGAGTCAGAGGCGATTGAAGCATCACCACCGGAAGAGAGACTGACAGTTCCTAAAAAAAATTACCTCAGCAGAAACATCCCAGTCGGTGGAATTGCTCCAATCTATGAAGAAGTGGAAGCCACCTGAGTGACTGAGTTTTTGATGGACTGATTGAAAGTGGTCATTGTTGTAAATTATGGGGAACTGAGAGGGGGTATGATGTGATGTCTGACCCCTTTCAGGCACAATCTTCTGAACAGATCACATAACCTAGGCCAACTAAATGGAAACCAAATTGGGGCCTCACTGCAGCTTGTCTGGGCTTGTCCAAGCAGTTAAATCAATATTCATTGACTGTATATAATTCTTACTGTTAATAGATGTTCTTTGTTCGTTAATAACTGGTGGAGCCAAGTCACTGCAAGCAGCTTCTCTGTGGCATCTTGAGAGTAGGGAATGGACACAGGTTCCAGAAAGGGCTTTGACGAAGTATTGTCTCAACTTGAAAAGTTGGCTCTATTCTCTCCCCACAGATGCTGTCAGACCTGCTGAGATTTTCCAGCATTTTCTGTTTTTGTTCCAACTCTTTTGTTGAAAAAATGAATTAAATTAAACAAGTTAAAAGATACAATAAAAGAGGCAACCCTTAAAGGTATACCGGGAGAGGAGCTCGAAATGGCTATCTGCCGATAAGGAGCTGGTAGCTCAATAAGATGATTTAAAGACCAATTAAGGTCAATTATCAGTGGCTGACTGGGATTTTCCAGTCAGTCTGAGGGACTCTCATCCCATTAGGAGGCTGCAGACCAGAAGGCCAATGCTCCAGAGTGGCCTTTGAGGGCCCCACCCCCATCCCCACGCCCAACTCCACCCTCTTCACCCCCCAACCCCCCACCCTCCCACCCCCAACCAACTGCGCACAGCTGCAGCCACGGGCTGCTCTCTAGGGGAGATTCCCTTTCCACCAGCCATGACCATTTTTAATTTCAAATTTTGACTAAGTTGCTGAGAGACACCTCAAGGTGGAAGCACCCTTTCCCCTTCCCTGCATCAGCTAGCCGCAGCCGTCAAGACACTCCCTGGTATCCTTAATATTAATTGGCCAATTCAGACAAAACCACTGTTGTGTGATTACTCCCAGAATAGTGAGGGGTCGGGACGCCCATTTGATCCTGATGTTGTTGTCCCAAAGCAAAACACAAAGCCTTCACAGGTTTCTGTCCTGTAGAGTGTAAATAACCTGCTCAGAGTCATCCATCAGTGGATAATACCATCACAAAAAAAAAACGAATAAATACAGTCTTTGGGAAACAGAAATTGATCCTTACATTTACATTTCATGAGAAAAAGCGAATGAGTAAAATTCCTCTGTCTGAAATAACTGGAGAACTTAAGATGCTCGGATCAGCACTTTTGAAATTGACATTAATGTATCAATGAAAATACCTATTACTTTCTGGGTGTCAGAACCTGAAGGAAACAACAATAAAACTGATCTTTTCTACCTTGAACTGGAATGCCAATATTGCTAGTGCCAATATTGCTAATTTTTACTGGGATTTGAGAATTTTGAACTAGCTTTTCCTCCGGGGTGTTAGTGACTGCTCATTTTCAACATGAATATTTTAAGTGGTGGGAACTGTATGTAACATCGCATTCCCACTGTAACCTCCTGTAGTAAGAAGGCGGGCAGTGCACTCCCACTGTTGTGCTCCACTATATTGGGACCAGTTAGCTACCTGGTTACAGGCAATTTTCTCAGCCAGTGCATTGATTTGATGGATAACATCAACATTCAAGCAGATTGGAACATATAGTAGTAGATAATCTCACCAACTTCACATCTCAAAAGGATCATCCAAAGATTGATCAGTTTTATCGCTTTGGGCAATTAGCATCAGATATCTCATTGAGACTTCTAAAATTCTAACAGGATCAGACAGGAAATATGTTCCTGATGGTGGGGAGTCCAGAACCAGGAATCGCAGTCTGAGGATTCAGGGTAGACCATTTAGGACGGAGGTGAGGAGACATTTCTTCACCCAAAGAGTGGTAAGCCTGTGGAAATCATTATTACAGGAAGTAGTTGATGCCAAAACATTGAGTGTATTCAAGAGGCGGCTGGATATAGCACTTGGGGCGAATGGATCAAAGGTTATGGGGAGAAAGCAGGATTAGACTGCTGAGTTGGATGATCAGCCATGATTGTAATGAATAGTGGAGCAGGCTCAAAGGGTCAAATGGCCTCCTCCTGCTCCTATCTTCTATGTTTCTATATTGTGCTGTAGGAATGGTGCACCCAGTTAGATCTATGTTCGACAATCTCTCCTTATTCTTAATATCTGTGTGTGATTCCTTCTTTTACTCTGATGTCTCAAGTACTTCAAATGACATGAGCAGACAGGCTGAAACTATAAATGAGGACTCCTATAACGAAACTGAGTGATTTGTTGTTAAGTTTTGGTTTAGTAGCTGGTCCTTTACATTCAGCCACAATTTGACAGTCGTTCAGATATCTGGGCTGAGTTTAATTTTGATAAAATGCTGCAAGTTTCGCCATACAAGCTGGAGAGAGGACAATTCTGAGCTTGAAAGAATGCTGTTGTGATTGGTTCTACTAGCATATAACTGACAAGGTCTTTATAACTTTGGGGGTGAAAAATTCAAAATCTGCGTAATTGTTTCCTGGGAAATGAAAAGTGTGTCTGTCGGGGAGGTTGGGGTAAGGTAATGGTAATTAGCTATTTTCCATGGGGACACTGGCACCTCTGTGATAGGGCAAGAAAGAAAGAGGACAAATGATTACATATTAAGAGGGCCATCACTCCGCATTAAGCATGGGACAAAACAAGCAGACAGACCTCACCAACACACTGGTATGAGGATTGTAACTGGACTTTGTGGGTGTCATTCTGCAGCACATTCTAGCTGTCCTACCAGCTGAGCAAACTGAACCTGGAGCATGAGGGGAGTTTGACAATCTCAAAGAAGGAACCTCCCTCACTTTGAAATTCCTGAAAGAGTGGAAAATGATCTATGTTTATTCCGCTGCCCTAGGATCCAAATAAATGAATACTAAGTTTTAACTGATTCATAAAGGGTTACTTTAATTCTTCAAACTGTAGACATTTTATTTTTCTAGTTTTGTGCACTATATATATTAGGTGCAGTGACATTAACCACCGATTCCAATGATTACATATTTACTAGTTCATCACTTCTAGATGAAACTTCCTCGTTATTTTAAACATGAAGTGAGGCCTGAAATGGTGATTTATCACTTTCACAAACTCTATGAATCTTATGGAGGGATAAGATACGCCCAGAAGCTAAATGAATTTATTGAACAGAGTTTCCTGATCACTCCCAACATGTCTTTTTAGGGTGGGGGTTGGAGAGGGATGTAGGCTTGAAACAGTGTTAGAAAATGGGGAATCATTTTATCCCAGGACGAAGGACAGTTTATTAATGTGTGGGACGGAAACAGCATGGTGACATGAATGTGGAGGGAAACCTGGAAGTAAGAAACTGAGGTTGATTGATGATACAGAGATCAATGGGGCCAGAAGAAGCTAATAAACTCTGCAAGAATGTGAATTTACTTGGCTGAGTGAAGAAACAGGGAGAAGGGAGGGCAGCACATGGCACATTGGTTAGCACTGCTGCCACACAACATGTAGGGACCTGGGTTCAATTCCAGTCTGGGTGGCTGTCTGTGTGGAGTTTGCACATTCTCCCCATGTCTATGTGGGTTTCCTCCGGATGCTCCAGTTTCCTCCCACAGTCCAAAGATGTGCAGGTTAGGGTGGATTGTCCATGATAAATTGCTCCTCAGTGTCCCAAGATGTGTAGGTTAGGTTGATTAACCATGATGAATGTGCAAGGTTATGGGGATAGAGCCAGTGGGCACATGGGGGAGAGGTGGGGGGGTGGAGGTGAAATGCTCAGTTGGAGAGACAGTGCAGACCCAATGGGCTGAATGGCTTCTTTCTGCACTGTAGGGATTCTACAGTTCTGAGTTGTCAATTAGGATTTTATCAGTGGATATTAGGGACAAGAGAGTTGAATTTTTTAAAGGAAAATTGGGAGGATGGCAAAGTGAAAGATAGTCAGGGAAGGAGTGAGAATAATTGTGGAGGGTGAAGTGGAGAATGTGCTAGCTATTCAACCATGGCAGTAACATCATTTATATCAAGGACATATTTTCATCACTTGCAGGACAACTTGGCCTGTCTTGCAGGACACATAAGCAGAGCCCCCCCCCCCGCCCAGGAACTTGCATATCCTCACCCAAATGGAGAAAATGGTGGTTGTCACCATTGGAGCAGCCATACTGAGGTGATGGCCATCAATGGGCTGAAACAATCAAAGGTCCTCAGACCTAATCCTCACATTTGACTTAACTCTCTGCCCCACAATCTTTTCTGATTTACAAGATCCAGATGGTGCACCTCTCACTATCTACCTTCCCTCATCACGACCTCCAACCTGGCCGAGCAGCGAAGAAACAGCAAGAGAACTCCAGTTATCTGGATACACTAAAGAAGCCAATGCCCTATTCAGTTGCAGCAAGATTTTTTTACTCTTATCCTCTAATTCCTTTGCAATAAAGGCTAATACACCATTTGTTTTTTCCTAATAATTTGCTGTACCTGCATGTTAACATCCTCTTGTTTGTGTACAGAAATCCGTCCAAAGTCAACTTTTCCCAGTCTTTCACCATTTCAAAAATATTCTGGTTTTCTCTTTTTCCTACCTAGAGCCCTTTGCTTTCTGTTTTTCCATCTCCCTCTCCTAGTAGCTTATCCCGCTCTGTGTCACCTCTGAATACACCAAGTCATGCTGTATTCCCAGGGAAATGCACATTATGCACCCATGTCTAAAACAATTGGTTTTGCAGAGCCCTTGAAGTCAGAACAAAGTCTTTCAGTACACGGCCAAATCACTCACTGGAGATTTTAGAAACTTTGGAGCACTCTAGAAAACGCATTTGTATAATTGCAGCAGCAGCCAGTAAAACCAATCAACAATTAACTTGTCAGTAGCTTATAATCCTTTTAAAAAGCACTGAGGTGAATCCTTCCTACTGCTGAATGTCTGTGGAAGTTTAAGCAGTTTAAGTATTGAACTGCAGAATGGCAGCATTGCCCTCAATCACTGCGCTACTCTGTTTGATTCACTATCTGCCTACACTGCAAACCTTTGCCAGACATTCCCTTTGTGGCTAGCACCTTCACCAATGTGACATCAGGCATGGCTCACACAGAAACCCACACAAACTATGGATGCTATTGTGAAGTTGAAATGAAGGCATAGTGCTAAAAAAGGGGGCTCTAAGGAGCCAGATTTTGCAACTGCAATCTCAAGTAATATAACATACAATGACTAGACATCCTTGCATTGTAGCATCAAAATACTACATCTATTTCCATATTTTATCTAATCTTTTACTAAATAATGGTGGCGCATTTCCAAATACACAGGATTAGGAATTTATTGGAAATAAAGACATTTTATAAAAGATCTTTTTCCTACTATACCAAAACTCCAATGTGATGCTATCACCAAGGTTTGTGTGCTGGAAGAGTCGATATTTTGCTCATAATACCCTCCAATTTCTGGACAACAGCTTTCCTACAAAGAAGGCCACACTGATGAAGAATCAGTGCAATGAAGATCAGCTGTTCAGCCTTATCAGACTATATGAGCAGAGTACTGAGGTTTGTAGGGATAGGTCCTGTTTGTGAAGGAGAGGAGGCAGCCCTAAAGAGGGAAGGGCCTACTGTGTGTAAGGTTAGGCTCAGCTCAAAGAAGAATTAGGTAGTTAGTTCCTTTTTATCCACTTCAGTGAATGTTTGAAGATCTGTAAATTAAACATTCACCTCTATATGGACAACAATGATTTATTGAGTTGAGAGAACTCCATCCCACCTATTACCATCCCCATCACAACATAAGACAACATTTTGAGTTATATCACTTACAATCTACTTAGATTTAGTTGTCAATATCATTACCATGTGATGCAGGAAACAATCTTTGATACAGCCCTTTCCTCATTCTTGAGTAAGCGTTCTAAAAAATAGAATCTCATGATGTGGGTGTTATTTGCAAAGCCAGTGTTTGTTGTCCATCATAAGCTGTCTCCAGAATTTGGAGGTGGGTTGACTCCTGTAGTCTATGTATTTTGTAATGGTTTGGTACAACCAACTGAATGGCTTTCTAGGCCTCTTCAGATGATAGCTAAAAGTCAATCATGTTGACATGAAGCTAAAGTCACACGTAGACCAAATTAGGTAAGAATGCCAGGCTTTTTTCCCTAGAGGACATTTGTGGGTCACTTGGGTTTTGTTATGATAACTTAATACTAACAGCAGGAGATGTATTTTGTTTAATTGCATTGAAATTCTTGAACTGCCACTGTGGGATTTGCACTTGGAGATGATTGGTGCAGGTTTCCAGATTATTCTAATAGTAAGATAGCCATTACATGACTATTGTTGCTATTAACTCGAAATGAAAGTTTCTTCTCTCTGTTAATTATAAAGGCCTTACTTTTTAAAATGAGTGTGGGTTTTCTCTCGCCTGAGTTTACACCATGTCCACAGCAGAAAACTGACCATAATTCAGCACTAAATTGGTAACGTAATTCACAAATAATCAGAAATTCTAGGGAGAAGATGAACTAATTGAGCCTCACATTCCTCATCACTCAAGGATTGTCCTACTTTATAACTATGTTTTGAAGATCCCCAGTATGTTTCTATCCCATATCCAGCCTTGCAGAATATTTATCATACTTTCCTCTCTGAAATGTACTATCTGCTAATTTCCCATTGAGGTCCATGTCTCCTGCACTCCTGGCTTTCTTTGAAGTAATATCCTGGGTTGACCTTATCTATGCCATGTAATATTTAATATACTTACAGATAACTTCCTTCTCTCCAGACTGTGAAGCTTGAGTTTTTTTTTCTAATCTGCTTTCATTTCCTAATCCCCTTTCTCTTGGGATCATTCTTATTGTTGTTTTCTCTATTCTTTCCTTTACATGTATATAACCTTTGGTTAAGTGATGACATGAACTCTTTGTGCAACCTTTGTAATGGAAGACTGTGGAAGGCAATGGTGTAGAGAATGGAAAATGCACAGTGATATAGCAGGTAGGGCACTTCTTGAGAGAAGGGATGGTTAAGGTGGAAAGTCGAGGTGCTTCAATCTGCATCTCATTTCTGTGCTACCAAAACACACTAATAAGTGCAGTGTTTGTTTAAAACAAAACTAAATGCTGAATTTAGGGATTCTGAAATAGAACTAAAGATGCAATGGCTTCTCACTTATGGAACAACGCTCAAAACATGGTTGGAATATCTGTACAATTAACCTTCAGGAAAATTTGGGCATAATTGGAGGCACTGACTGCCATTGATCAACTTATAATTACACAAAAGCTGCAACAACAATATTGAACTAATAATTACATACCAATGATGGCAGCCTTCTTGTGGAATAACCCTGCAGCATGAGGACAATCACCATGCTAATAAAGTAGTGTGTGTGAGGAATAATAACTGGGCATTACTGGAGCAATGACAAAACTGATAGAATAATGAATGCTCTCTCCGTGATTCATACCTGTCTGGAGAATTAACCAGAATCACCTGAACAACTTGTTGCCGGTGAGGACCAAATGTTTCAGTATTTATTCTTCAGTTTATTTGAATAACTGAGCATGCCTTGCTTTTCCCATTCAGTTGGCAAGGAAGGAGCAGTAAGGGTGGCATAGTGGTTAGCACTGCTGCCTCACAGTACCAGGAACCCTGGTTCAATTCCCAGCTTGGGTCACTGTTGATGTGGAGTCTGCACATTCTCCCTGTGTCTGCATGGGTTTCCTCCACGTGCTCCGGTTTCCTCCGATGGTTTATAAGACATTCTGGTTAGTGCATTGGCCATGCTAAACTTTCCCTCAGTGTACCCAAACAGGCACTGGAGTGTGGTGACTAGGAGATTTTCACTGTAACTTCATTGCAGTGTTAATGTAAGTCTACTTGTGATACTAAAAAATTTTTTAAGTTTTTTAAGTTCTAAGGTCATAATTCTTCTGGTTTGGCAAAATCAGTTTCAACATTGGGCCATCAGAGTGCATCAACCTAAAGGCATCACAACAGTTTTGGAGGCATGTTGGTGTCACTGACCTAGTGATCCAGAACCCTGTGCTCTTGGGGGTTAAGAGTTCAGATCCCAACACAGCAGCTGGAGGATTTAATTTCAGTTAATAATCTGGAATTTAAAAGCCAGTTTTGGTAATAGTGACCATGAAACCGTTGTCGTAAAAACCCATCTGCATCACTAATGACCTTTAAGGAAGGAAATCTGCCATCCTTACTTGCTCAGTCCTATATGTGACTCCAGATCCACAGCAATGTGGTTGACTCTTAAAAGGTCTCTGAAATGGTATGGCATGCCACACAGTTTTCAAGGGCAATTAGAGATGGGCAACAAATTTTGGCCTTGCCAGCAATACCCATATCCCATGAAAGAAATTTTAAAACTTTGAGCCGTGAATGAATTAAATTTAAATGAGACTAAATTGACTCCATAGAGACTGAGGCTAAATTAGGCTTATTTTACATATGTTCAAACTGGACACATTTTGGTTTATGCTAAGCTGAGGATGTGGAGGGGAACACAGAATGCACTTATCCTGAGACTGTAATGTTCCACCTATATTCGGAGTTGTGGATTTTAAACAAAAGAAAAAGTTGAGGTTTTCACATGTGGATTCAAAGTAACACACATCAGATTCAATCTAGGAGATACTCTTCATACAGAGTCCAAATTAAAAATAAAACAGTAGCCAATGGTAACACCTAAGAACATCACCATCAAATCATGTGATCGGGTCTTAAGACAACCTGCAACCCTTTTAAATATATAACAAAGACTATGTACATTTCTGTCCTTGTCAGAAATTCTGGCCTCTTAATATACCAGTCCACAAGTGATTAGTCATGTTAAGATGTTTTCTGATATGTTAGCTGACAGTTTGCACCCGTGCAATATTAAGTATTAAAAATGCTCAAGAATTGCTGGCATTCAACATGTTTTATATCCTCAATTCTGGGTGTTAAAATTAACCAGGAGATTTTTCAGGAAACAGATCTCCAACAAAAAGCAACTTGCTTTGTGAATATTCTTGGTGTGGCACAACCAGCTGATTTGTGCTGTATCAAGTCCTGTCATTAAGTATGTCCCCTGGTTGTGAAAGATACCCCATTGGTACAATCAATGACACAGACCTCTGCCACTTCAGTGTGAATAACCCTGATCTCTGGATGTTAGATAACATCAGGATCACATCCCTGAGAAGGGGAAAGCTCCTCTCGCAGAATTTTTGGGCAATTATGTTTTGAACAAAGAAAAGAAATTACTATTTTGAATGTTATCCCTATGCTAGGGATTTAGTTTTCTTCCATCTTCTTTAGATCCATGAACCTACAAACATGAACAGTGTAGGATTCAGTGACCAGTGGTCCAATACAGCAGCACAGGCTTACGTATAGTGTAGTTTATTAATGCACCCATCTGAATAGGAACTGATAAGTTATGCACAGTATGGAGATATATTCACAAATTCCTGCTTTGCTGTAGTGCAGTACACTGAAAGACTGACACACTGGCACAATTATAATTATTTTTTCTATGTTATTTTCCTCCCTTCTACCTCATCTCATTAACTCATACTGGAGGGTATGTTTATACCTGCTGTCTATCATTGTTCTGAAGTTCTATTTCTCAGCCAAGAGGTTGGAGGCCAGCTTTGGGAGACCATTGCGCTATGGAGGACATCATGACAAAAACCTAATCCTTCCCTGGATTCAAGAGAGAGTTCACAGGACAAATACCTTCTCCAGTCTGGATATGCCAGCATACACCAGGATTCGTGAAGAGGAAGTTGTGTTTAATGAATTTATTGGATTTCTATGAGTATGTGACTAGTACGGTAGACAGAGGGGAACTGATGGATGTGATGTCTTTAGATTTCCAACAGGCGTTTGATAAAGTGCCTCACAAAAGGTTGCTGCAAAAGATTAGGGTGCACAGAATTGGGGGTAAAGTGTTAGCATGGATAGAGGATTGGTTGTCTAATAGGAAGCAGAGAGTTGGAATCAGTAGATGCTATTCTGGTTGGCAGTTGGTGACTAGCGGAGTGCCGCAGGGATCGGTCCTGGAGCCTCAACTGTTTACCATTTATATAGACGATCTGGAGGAGGGGGCTGAGTGTAGGGTAACAAAATTTGCCGATGACATGAAGATGAGTGGAAAAACAAATTGCGTGGAGGGTGCGGAAAGTTTGCAGAGAGATCCGGATAGGCTGAGTGTGTGGGCGAGGACTTGGCAGATGGAGTATAATGTTAATAAATGTAAGGTTATCCACTTTGGTAGAAATAATAGTAGGAGGGATTATTATTTAAAGGACAAAAAGCTGCAGCTTGCTACAGTGCTGAGGGACCTGGGGGTCCTTGTGCACGAATCACAAAAACTCAGTCTGCAGATCCAGCAGGTGATCAAGAAAGCCAATGGAATGTTGGCCTTTATAGCAAGGGGATAGAATATAAAAGCAAGGAGTTCTTACAACTGTACAGGCCACTAGTGAGACCACAGATGGAGTACTGTGAGCAGTTTTGGTTGCCGCATTTCTGCAGGGATATATTGGCTTTGGAGGGAGTGCAGAGAAGGTTCACTAGGTTGACACCGGAGATGAGGGGATTAGCCTACGAAGAGAGATTGAATAGACTGGATCTGTACTCGTTGGAGTTTAGAAGGCTGAAGGGGGAATCTTATAGAGTCATGTGAGATAATGAAGGAGCTAGATAGGTAGTGATAGAGAGATTCTTCCTGCTTAGAAAGGGTAGCAGAACTAGAGGGCACAGCTTCAAAATAAGGGGAGGGGGGCAGTTTAGATCAGAGTTGAGGAGGAACTTCTTCACTCAAAGGGTGGTGAGTTTCTGCAATTCTCTGCCCATTGGAAGCTACCTCGCTAAATATATTTAAATCACAGGTAGATAGGTTTCTGATAGACAAGGGAATTAAGGGTTATGGGGAGAAAATGAGAAAGTGGAACTGATCCACTTTAGATCAGCCCTGATCTTGTTGAATGGAGGGGCAGGCTCGAGGGACTACATGACCTACTCCTGCTCCTATTTCTTATGTTCTTATGTTGAACCTGGAATCTTCCTAATCTTCAGGGCTTGATGCAGGATATGCACCCACCAAAGGATCCAAAAATTGTAATGAGTACAGAAATACATCAATTTTTAGTCTGTGCTGAAAACATACTTTCAATATTCTAGATGTTCTCCATCTTTACTCGATTGATATGACCATAGCTGCTGCTTATCATTATGTGTGCCTCAACTGTTTCCCAGCCTCAGATACCTATGATACTCACTGGTGTTATCCTCCATCACTGAATCTACCCACCCTCTACCTTCAGCAAGCACCTAAGTTTGAATTATTGCAAAGGACCAGGTATAAGTGACAGGGGCAATCATATTTTGGCAGCAGCATTTTGTACTTTGTTAAGATACAAAGACTGAAGGTCGGGGAACTTTTGCTTTGAGAATAGCTAGTGAAAGGCCTATTGCTTGGCTTTCAGATCCATGCTTGCTTTAATAAATTAGACCTTTAAACAACAATGTGCAGCATCCAATGGAAGACAGTAAATGAACAGCCTAAAACAGAAGACTCCAAACTGGACCTTCCCTCATTGAAAAGAGTCAATGTTGGGGAGAATCACTAGCAGTCAAAAATATGTTCCTGATGTATACTGAGGGGCAAGATACAGAAACTATTGTTTGGCCCAAGGAAACCCATATTTTACTGCTATTACTCTTCACAATAACTGGAAAATTTTGACTGTTTTTGGATTTCAGACCTCTGTTTATACAAATTCTGAGGGAAAGTTCAGGACTGTCATATTGCTCAGATTATAGAATCATAGAATCTCTACAGTGCAGAAAGAAGTCGTTTGGCCAATCGAGTCTGCGCTGACCACAATCCCACCTATGTCCTATTTCCATAACCCACATATTTATCCTGCTAATTCCCTTAACACTATGGGTGCATTTAGCATGGTCAACCTAACCTGTACATCTTTGGACTGTCAGAGAAACCAGAGCATCCAGAGGAAATCCGTGCAAACACAGGGAGAACATGCAAACTCCACACAGACAGTGACCCAAGCAGGGAATTGATCCCAGGTCCCCTGGCACTGTAAGGCAGCAGTGCTAACCATTGTGCCACTGTGTCACCCTAAAAAAGGCTGGCTTGTTGGGTTTTTGATTGGCATTTGATTGTCTCCTTTGGTTTTAAATGTGCCTTGCTGACAAAATGATCCGACTTGATCCAATCGCACAAGTTTATTTCTATATTTTCATGTTCCTGATGTTGTAAAGCGCTGTGAAGGGTGATGGGAAGAGTGTGAGTGTCAAGATGTATGCACAAGCACCCAATGAAGGCTACTTCATTGAGCGCATTTAAGACAGAGATGGGTAGGTTCTTAATTGGTAAAGGGATCAAGCATTATGGGCAAAAGTGGGAGAGTTGTGTTGAGAAACTCATAAGCCGTGATTGAAGGACAAAACTGGTGTGATGGATTGAATGGCCTAATTCTGCTCCTATGTCTTGTGGTTTTCTGGTTCTGAGAGTCTTACGGACTGTCAGGGCTTATTTCATGGCTAAAAAGTCTCAATGCAATCCTTCCAGGCCGAGTAAGCCCATGTGCTGTTCATTCCAAGACAACATAATTGCCTGTAGAGTACCTTTATCACATCCCACATGAAGAGAAGATAGTGACTGTAGAGGGCAATTCCGCCACTTGGCAGGTTTCCCAAGAGTCCAGGTATTGTAGAACAAACCCATGTGACAATCAGGATTTCACATGTCAACTCCAATAGAGAAGTGAACAGAATGGATCCCCACTTTCAGATGATTTCCAAGCCCAGAAGCCTAGCCCTGCATGTTGGTGCCCATTAACAATGAAGCCCCTATAGTATAGTATTTTGCCATCCAAAGGAATAAGGTGAGAGCAGGATGAGTATCAGTTCCATGAGGCTGCTGATTCACAAGGAGACTATGAAGAAAAGGAAGGTGATAAGGAAACTGGGAAATTGATGCAGAATTCAAAAACCATTCAAATTGCTGACAACACCCTGCTTTTGCTATTTGTTTTCTTTCATGAAATTCCATCCACTGTGGTCCCAAAAAATATTGCCTCACTTCTTTAGCCAAACTGCCATGTCTCAATACTTCAAACTTTTCTTCAGCTCAATCCAACTAACATTGTCCTAGTTATGGGAGAACTTAGAGAGAACTTTTTTATAAAATGCATTTTACATTGCAAATCTGTTCTTAGCCCATTATCTGTGTTTCCCTGAGGTGACATGATAGGTGTGATGTTGGAGGCGAACCGCAGTACACTCTCTGTCAGCTGCTACAAGCTGCTCACAGCAAGCGCAAAGGATGTAGCAAATGCCTTTTGCATTAACTTCTTTCTTAATGAAGGCATGCCTAGTCGGATACCAATCCCTAGCCCATGTAGTTGACATATAAACACAAAGCCTGGTCAGAACTTTGTTTTTCCTCTTTCACAACTTTCATTTGTTCCTCCTTACTTGTCAGGTGCCCCTTCCTGGCACTCACTTGTGAAGTACACTAACAAGAAAGCAGCTGGTGCTGCCAAAAGAGCTACAAAATGCCCAGGCCCAAATTGCCACTTGCCCATGCCTCAAACTGGGACCAAACTTCACCAAGACAACTGGAAAAATGGAAATGCATCCCCAAGAAATTGTATTCAGAGTAAGATAAGACCACCAGAATTAAATAAGTCAGTGGGAAGATAATAAATGGATGACGCTTCACACATGAAAACAGAAAATATTGGAAAACCTCTGCAGGTCTGATAGCATCTATGGAGAGAGAATAGAACCAATGTTTTAAGTCTGGAGCTCTTGTTCTCCCTCCACAGGTGCTGTCAGACCTGCTGGGGTTTTCCAGCATTTTCTAATTTTGTTTCAGATTCCAGCATCCCTATATAATGGAGGATACTTGCTGGGTGTAGCCACTTCAAACTTGCTTTTACCAATTTCCTACAAAAATGGCAAATAGCTACACCATCTTCTGATATTGCATGAGTTGATTCAGCAAGACTGGTCCACTGCCTTTCCTGATTCTTGGTCTGTGGTTCTACTCTGTGGTCGTATACAATCTTTTCCTGTAGAAAAAAAAAACATTTTCAGACAGACTCCATTTTCACATTGGGATATTAATATCCAGCTGAACATTACTGCTGTGATATGTAACCATGATGTGAAGATGCTGGTGTTAGACTGGGGTAAACACAGTAAGAAGTCTCACAACACCAGAGCATATTGTTCAAGACCAGAACTCTCCACTCACCTGACGAAGGGGTAAACCCCAAAAGCTTGTGGGTTAACTATCAAATAAACTGGTGAGACTCTAACCTGGCGTTGTGAGGCTTCTTACTGTGATATGTAATTTACAGGCTTCAAACAAAGTAAGGAGGACAAGAGCAATGAAGTTGACACTCTGGATGTTTCAATCTGTGACCATGCAGGAGATAAATCCAACTTCTAACAATTAACTTTAATGGAAATGAAAAGTTCAAAGCATCCTCGCAACCCGATAACAAATAATTATTTTAATGTAGTAAATTTAGTAAATGGTGTTACCATTGGCTCAGTGGTAGCATTTCCATTTCCAACTTCAAACATTATGGGTTTACACCCCACTCCAGACAGTCCCAATGAGTAGAGGCAAGAGTTTCAATTTCTGCATATTGGCTTTCCTCTGGTTGCTCCAGTTTCTACCCATAGTCCAAAGATGTATAGGTTTGGTGGATTGACCATGGCAAATGTGCAGGGTTAAGGGGATAGGGCATGGGACTGGGCTTAAGATAAGATGCTCTTTCAGAGAGCCAGTGAAGACTCAATAGGCTGAATGGCCTCTTTCTGCACTTTAGGAACTCTATAGATATTTATTGGAGTATTCACAATCGATGGGAGTGGACAGACTAAGGCATCTTTCTAGCCATGCCTCCTGACATTCGCGATTGAATCATGCTAACAAACTGTTCATGTAAAGAGGCTTTGTTACAGAAACAACCTAGAGCCTGATCTATTGGATAGGAAGCAGAGGGAGAAATATCTTGTTTCATGTGCCATTTGACATGGAAAAGAAGAAGAAGAATTTGGCAAGAGTTTCACAAAGTTGACGTAACATTTCTATAAACCAACTTTATGTCTCGCCTTACCCCGAGTTGTCATGACAGCTTGCGACACTACAGTAATCTCCTTTAAGCAATAAACCTCAGTCGTATAACCTGCAATCTAGTTATTTTTATGGTGCTGCTGATTGTGAAATTGACTCTTTGATGATTAGGTAAAGTTGTATTGAGAGTTTCGTTTTGCATATGTATTGATTGTTGTTCTTTTGTGCATTCTCCTCCTTTTATTGTCTTGTTTGAAAAGTCTGTAAGTATTCTTAGTCATGGTTTGATACAGAGCTCTTGTTACATACACAAGTATATAGTTACGGGTATTCATAATTGAGTACATTACTTTATGGTGTGAAGTTGTACGAATGAAGTAGTAGCATGACGGTCAAGTATTTGGTACAAAATAAGGAAAACTGACTTTGCATAATCTAAGACATGAATAAGACCAGAGAAGGTCAAGACCTGATAAGGCTGACTCCGCATAACCTAGGGCTGTATGAGTATGACAAGATAAGGTCAGGAATGAAGGAGTCACCGACCTTCTTCTGTTCTATCAAAGGACAAGATAAAGATATGACTGATGAGACAAAGAGTTCTAGGAGGTCTGCAGGCTGCACAATGATTTATGACATTGCTTATGATGCTATTACTGATTGAATTCCTCAATAAGGTCTGGTTATGCAAAATGATAATGACTATATATAAATGCTGAATTGATTCCTCACGTAAGGCGGACATGAGGAAGAATTAGCAAGTTGTAATGACGGCTCTCGAAACTCAAGTTTTTGCCAATACTGCATGCAATCTTTTGAAAATAAAGTCAAAGTTATTTTGTTGGAATGAACTTTGTTGAGTCTTCTACCATAGTCAAGATGCAGGAAAATTTCCACTTCAACAGTGGTATTCTGCTTTGGAGCTTTTCATAGTCAGTGATTTCATTCCAGAGGAGGAACCTGTGGAAAAGACAATTAGACAGTAATGAATTTAGTGTGTTAGACAGTGTTGATGTCTGCCTATTTAGGAGCCTGCCTATTTAGGCCATAACTGCTTGATACAGCCAGTGTCTTCATAACAGAACAGAGTCAAGAAATTAGTTTATTTTATTTCCATTTGTGAAATGATCAAGAGATTGGCAATCCCATCACACCACAACTATTTCCACAAGGATCCACGTAGACTGTATCAAATTGTGCCCGGAGAAAAATAACTCCATGATCTTCAGCATATAGGGACCAGATTGACTGTTGGGTATATCGATTGCTACATGGAACACAGCCTCACTGGTTCATAGTTACTGGTTCTAATGTATGCCTTCATTAGATCTTCCGAGTTTGCTCAGTTATGTCCAAAATATATGAAGATATGTTTCTAATATTTGAAGACCTTGTAATCACAGTTCGTTTAGTAACCACAAATGAAGATGGCACAATGGGAGCTCAATAATTTCCAATCAGGAGCAATAGAATTTATTGTTATTTGTTGAGTGTGGTACCCAATCAGAGCTCATTTCATGTTGATCATACTCAGCATCTTAATAAGCAGGAAGAGGGGCACTTAAAGTCCACTAGACCATGGTGGACAGAATTTTGTGCTGCTGATTGGAAGCTCTGAATATGTTATCAGAAAGAAGAAAGTATACTTTGTGAGATAATCCCAAAGTGATTTTGATGGCTGATAGGTTGAAAAGAATTAGTAGTCCAAAGATAATACCACTGCACCACCACCTCCCCAGTATTGATGTATGGACTGGCAATTCTTCATAATGAATATATGAATATGAACTAATGCTTAAAGATGTAGTTAAGAGATCTTCAACAACTGCAATCATGAAATTGTGTGAAGGAAGACAAGATAAATTTCCGATGTTCTGATGTTTAGTTGTATGTTTGTGTGTCGTTTGAACGAGAGAGACAAAAAGAGCTAGGAAATATTCCTCAGCTGATTAAGTGGATTGGTAAGAGGCCACAGTAGATCAGATGTGGACTGAGAAAGAAGTGAGCCACAGCTTCCTCCGTTCTATAGTTCTTATATCTGTATGTATTTAGATCAACAAATACTGGCCTTGCCAGTGATAGAAACACTAAAGCTTTTTTAGTCCAATGAGCTGAGAAATGAGTGGCTTCAGAGTTCTGTAAATCAAATGGTCACAAAAACAGTTTCCTTGATCCGTTTCATTCACTGGAATTCCCCCCCCCCTAAGAAAGTGATAGATAGTGCTGATAGGATAAAATGGAGAAGGTTCAGATTCACAACGCCAGCAGTGTGGGATAGGTACCAAAGAGACAATGTAGGCAACAGACAGGAGTAAAGTTTAGCCAGGGAAAATCTAGAGAAAGCTGTTATATCCAGAAAAGGACAAAGTTGCACATTGATCAAAAATTGTTTATTCCACTGTTTCATGTAGAACTAGAGTGACTAAAGTTTTTTTCTGCGGCCACTCTACTGATGGCTGTGCAGTGACATTGCACTTAATGCCTGTCAGAGTTATTGTATCAAGAGCTAACTTGATTTTTTTTTTGGTGTACTGAGCAGGTCAAGCAGTATCTTTGGGAAGAGAAAAGAGTTAACATTTCATGTCAATGACCTATTGTCAGTTCTGATCTTGTCATGAATCGGAAACACTAAACTCTGTTCCTCTCCACAAGTGCAGCCAAGCCTGCTGAGTTGTTTCCAGCGTTTTCTATTTTAATACAGATTTGCAGCATTTTGTTTGTTTTCCTAGGTGTACCTTCATTAAATATTTAAAGCTGTCTATCAGTACACTCTCCACTATCTGCCACTCTCTTAGGGGAGGAGATTCCAGTGGATGAAAAGGGCCATAGAAACTGTTTTTGTAACAATTTGATTTGCAAAACATTGAGCCATTGTTTCTTCAGTTCTTTGAATCCACAAACATTCATTTTTAAAAATTATTTCTTCTTTCATGAGATGTGGATACCACTGGCAATTTTGGTCATATAAGAAGTCCAACAGTTTTATTTGGTAGCAAGTACCTCTAGCTTTTGGAGCTGTGCTCCTTCGTCAGGTGAGTGGGGAGTTCTGATCACAAACAGGGCATACAAAGACACAAACTCAATATACAGAATACTGATTAGAATGCAATTCTTTACAGCTAATCAAGTCTTAAAAGACAATGTTTGGAGACAATACACATCTCTTTAGCCTATGCTTAATGCTATCTCCACTCATATTGTCTGCACCTTTAAGACTTGATTAGCTGTAAAGACTCGCATTCTAATCAGTATTGTGTAAACTGTGTGCCTTTATATGCCCTGTTTGTGATCAGAACTCCCCACTCACCTGACGAAGGAGTAGGCTCCGAAAGCTAGTGGCGTTTGCTACCAAATAAAACTGTTGGACTTTAACCTGGTATTGTGAGACTTCTTACTGGGCTTACTCCAGTCTAACACTGGCATCTCCACATCGTTTTTGGCCATGGGCAGCATTGTGGCACAGTGGTTGGCACTGCTGCCTCACAGCACCAGCAACCCTGGTTCAACTCCTGGCTTGGGTCACTTTCTGTGTGGAGTCTGTACATTCCTTCCACAGTCCAAACATGTGCGGGTTAGGTGGATTAGCCATGCTAAATTTCTCCTTAGTGTCAGGAGAACTAGCCAGGGTAAATATATGGGGCTATGGGAATCGGCCTGAGTGAGATTGTGGTCGATGCAGACTCAGTGGGCCGAATGGCCTCCTTCTGCGCTGTAGGATTCTATGATTCTATCATGGGAATAATTAGGAATCAGTCATATTGCTATGGGTCTGGAGTCAAATATAGGCCAGACCAGGTAAGGACAGCAGATTTTCTACCCTAAAGGATATTAGTGAACCAGATAGGTTTTTAGGACAATTGACAGTCTCATGGTCACCATCACTGAGTGTAATTTTTAATTCTAGATTGTGTGAATTGAATTTAAATTCCACCAGCTGTCATTCTGTGTTTTGAACGGAACATTAGCTGGGGCTTCTGGATTACTTGTTACTGAAATGAAGTTACAGCCTGTAACTCGGCATTGGTGAGCTGCGTTTCTTGACAGCATGGGAAAGAGCTATACAGAGTTGCATTGAATAGACATGATAAGAGAGGCCATTTGGCCCATTTGGTATATTCTATTCTCCTACGCTTCTTCATCTAACCCTATCTGAATACCTTTTCCTTTTATCCCTCTGGGAAACGAGGAAATGGCTGAGACTTTAAATAAGTTTTTTGTGTTAGTATTCATGGTGGAGAACACAAATAGTTTACCGGATCGAGGGTTGATAGGAGGTGAAGTTCTTAATACAATTACTGTTACTAAGGAGATAGTGCTTGGTAGACTGATGGGAAGGTAGGCAAGTTCCCAGGCCCGAATGGAATGCATCCCAGAGTACTAAAAGAAATGGCAGCACTCTGGGTAAGTGCTGGCTGATTGGAAAACAGCTACTGTTACACCACTGTTTAAAAAAGGAAGTAGACAAAAGACACATAACTACAGGCCAGTTGGCTTAACATCCGTAGTTGGGAAAATGTTGGAATCCATCATTAAAGAAGAAATAACAGGATACCTGGAAAAGAATGGTTTGATCATGCAGACACAACATGAATTCATGAAGGGGAAGTTGTGTTTGACGAATTTACTAGATTTTTATGAAGATGTGACTACTGCAGTTGACAGAGGGGAACCGGTGGATGTGGTGTTTTTAGATTTCCAGAAGGCGTTCGATAAGGTGCCTCGCTAAAAGTTGCTGCAGAAGATTAGGGTACACAAGTTGGAGGTAAAGTGTTAGCATGGATTGAGGATTGGCTATCTAACAGGAAGCAGAGAGTTGGAATAAATAGCTGCTTTTCTGGTTGGCGGTTGGTGACTAGTGGTGTGCTGCAGGGACTGGTGCTGGGGCCTCAACTGTTTACCATATATATAGGCGATCTTGAGGGGAGGGACTGAGTGTAGGGTAACAAAGTTTGCTGATGACACAAAGATGAGTGGGAAAGCGAATTGTGTTGAAGACGCAGAAATTCTGAGGAGAGATTTGGATAGGCTGAGTGAGTGGGTGAGGATCTGGCTGATGGAGTATAACATTGGCAAATGTGAGGTTATCCACTTTGGAAGAAATAATAGTAAAATGGAATATTATTTCTGTGCAGAGGGACCTGGGGGTCTTTGTGCATGAATCACAAAAACTCAGTCTGCAGGTGCAGCAGATGATCAAGAAGGCGAAATGAATGTTGGCCTTTACTGCAAGAGGGATAGATTATGAAAGCAGGGAGGTCTTGCTGCAACTGTACAGGGCACTAGTGAGGCCGCAGTCTGAGTGCTGTGCGTAATTTTGGTCCCCTTATTTGCGAAAGGATATATTGGCCTTGGAAGGAGTGCAGAGAAGGTTCACCAGGCTGATACCAGAGATGAGACGGTTAGCTTATGGGGAGAGATTGAGTAGATTGGGCCTGTACTCATTGGAATTTAGAAGGCTGAGGGGTGATCTTATAGAGAAATATGAGATAATAAAGGGGCTAGATAGGATAGAGGTAGAGGGGTGCTTTCCATTTAGAAAGGATACCAGAACTTGAGGGCACAGCCTCAAAATAAGGGGGTCAGTTTAGAACAGAGTTGAGGAGGAACTTCTTCTCTAAAGGGTAGTGAATCTCTGGAATTCTCTGGCCATTGAAGGAGTGGAGGCTACCTCGTTGAATATTTTTAAGTCACGGGTAGATAGATTTCTGATAGACAAGGGAATTAACAGTTACGGGGAGCAAGCACATGTTCAGGTACTAAGAACGAAGATAATTACAGCAAAGGAACAGGCCTCTCAAGCCTGCACTGACCATGGGGGAGAATTTAACAAAACCAATGCACCTAACCAGCACACCTTTCAGACTTGTGGGAGGAAACCAGGGCACCTGGAGAAAACCCATGCAGACAGAGGGAGAATCTGCAAACTCTGCACAGACAATGACCCAAGCTGAGAATTGAACCCGGATCCCTGGCACTCTGCCACCCTAAATGTGGTAAATATGTTCCACATCCTTTCCATTCTTTGGGCACAGAGTTGGATTCCAGACTGATTTTATTTGTCACCTAGGACCACCTTGCATTCATAACACCTAATTTTGGGCCCCTCCAAGGCAAAACATCCCTATATCCATTCTAAACCTTTTATCAGGTCTCCCCCATTCCCCCTAAACTTTCCTATAGAAAATAACATCAATTCATTCATCCTTTCCTGACTAGGTACATCCTGCATTCTGACATCATCTTTCTAAATCTTTTTATTTTGTATCTACTCTGATGCTGCAATGCCCTTTGCTATAATATTGAGACAGGATCCAGTACAGCATTCCAAAAGTGACCTAACTAAGATCCGGTACAAGATTAACATAATGGGCAGAATTTTCTGGTCACACCCAACCTGAGACTGGAAATTCCCACTTGAGGACAACTGTCTTTATGGTCCATCAAATTTTTTGCCCCAACCGCAACAATGCCCGCAGCAAGTGGGAGCGGAAAATTTACCCCCGTATCCTTGCTTTCCAATTTCATTCCTCTGGAAATAAATCCATGATTGCTTTGCATGTTTTCAATGGCTTTATTAACCTTCTTCACAACTTCTAGTGATTTATTTAACTGAACTTCTAGATCCCTTTGCTCTTCAACCCTGCTCAATCGTTTATGTCCAAGCAGTATGTGACCTCCTCATTTTTCCCATACCAAATTACACCCTCTCACACTTACCTGTATTGAAATTAATTTGTCATACTGTGAAAGTTTATTAATGTCTTGTATTTGTCCATATTTTCCTTTTTATTCACTGCGCACCAGTTTGGTGTTGTCCACAAATTTAGAAATTGCACTTTGGATTTCTGAGTCCAAGTTATGAATAACAGTTGTCCCAAAACTTTCTACCTTTAGCTAGTCTCAGACAATAGTTTTAATCCTTACTCTCTGCTTTCTGTGTTGTAACCAGGAAGTGAATGATCCAGGCTTTGTGAAAGGAGGTGACCTTGTCAGGGTGTCTCACATAACACAGCATTAGAACAAAGCAGAAAATGCTTGAAATACTCAGCAGGTCAGGCAATACTTACAGTGAGGGGAACAGAATTAATGTTTCAGGTTGATGACCTTTTGTCAGGACTGGAGAAAGTTGGGGATGTAACAGGTTTTAAATTAGTACACGGGCAGGCAAAGGAAGAAAGGCAAAAGAGAAGGATTGTGACAGGTTAGAAGAAGTTAACTGACAAAAGAGATTTTTGTGCAAGTCAGAGGAAGATGGGAATGGGACAAGAACCAAACTAATGGATGCATAAATGGGCCCAATAAAATGAGGGCAGAGGTGATGATTTGAAATTGTTGAGTCCTGAAGGCTGCTGACAGAAATTTGAAGAGCTGTTCCTTGAGCTGATGTTGAGCTTCATTGGAACAGAAAAGGAAACTGAGGCAAGGGAGATCTGAATGGGGTGGAAAATTAAAATGACACAAGACTGGAAGCTCGGGATCATGCTTACCTACTGAATAGAGGTATTCACTTAAGCGATTTACACAATCTGCATTTAGTCTCGCCAGGGTAGTGTACACAATAACACAAACTGTGAACACAGCAAAATAAGTGGAAAGAACTTCCAGGTGAGATGGTGAATTGCTTGTCGGAGTGTTTGGAGCCCTGATCAGTGATGGAGGAGATAGAAGGGCAGGCATTGCATCTTCTGCTCATCCAAGAGAAGGCAGTAGGAGAGGAGTTGTTGGGAACAATTGAGAAGTGGACCACAATTTTATTAAGGGAATAGTTTCTTGGAAATACTAAGAGAGCAAGGGGTGGGCAGGTGGTGACATCATGTTAAATCCACCTGATCTACCCACTTTGGACTGTGGGAAGAAACCAGAGCACCCAGAGGAAACTGACACAGACTCAAGGAGAGCGTGCAAACTCCACACAGATAGTCACCCAAGGAAACCCTGGTCCCTGGCACTCTGAGGCAATAGTGCTAACCACTGTGCCACCATGCTCTAATATTTTTCACAGTAACTTCAATGCAGTGTTATTGTAAGCCTTTTTGTGACATAAATAAATAAGTGTGGCAGCGAATGGCCAGATTCCATACCCGTGCTTTTAGTATGGTTTCTTTTTTTTCATGATCAAGTTTCTTTGTGAGATTTTACTTTTCAGCTGGGTGAAGGAGGTAGAACAGAAACTGAGGGGTCCACTCACTGTTGTCCTTTCTGTCTCAGCTCATCACATCAAGTGTCGATGGCCTCCATCCTGTGGGAGGCTGGCTAATTAGGTAGGAGCTCTGTGCTCAATTAGGACAGTAAGCAGGGATATCCCAAGGCAGAGATGTTACACCATGAGCAGGAAATCAGTCAGTGTTACACATTTAAAGGCTCTCTGCTCTCTCAATCTGTCTTTTATTAGTGAAGGTTCAAAAAAGCTTAAAGAGAAGGAATGCGTTTGAAAAAACACACAGGCATAGACATCTTCACTAGCAGAATCTGCTGTGATTTTCAACCATTGTTGTGGTCTCAGGTCTTCTCTTGTGCTGCCTCATCATAGCTGCCACCAAACAGTCCCAAACATTTTTACATCTGATGCTCAAAGGAAATGCAGTGGACAATAAAAAATTGCAAATAACTAGGCTGTTCTGAAGCTCAATAGCTTGCTAATTAATTGTTTGAAAATGGAGGATGAGTCTGATTTCCTTGCTTGCTTATCTTCTGCTGTTTCAGAGACTGGTGTGATGATATCATATTGCCAACAAATGTCATCATGCTCTATTTTACATTTGCATGGAGAAGCAGCCACCCTGGTTTGCGACTATAAAATCCAAACTTTTATGTTCAGTACACATTGCTTTTACATAGAAACTAGAAGGAAGAGTAAGGCCATTTGGTCTTTGGAGCTTGCTCTGCCATTCATTATGATCATGGCTGATCACCGATTTCAATATCCTGATTCTTTCTTCACCCCATATCTCTTGATCCCTATGTTCTTTATCTGATTTATTCTTGAAATCAGACAATGCTTTGGCCTCAACTACTTTCTCTGGTGGTAAATTCCATACATACACCACTCTCTGGGTGAAGAAATTTCTCTTCACTTCAGTTCTAAAAAGTTTACCTCTTATCCTCAAACTATAACCCCTAGTTTGGACTCCCCCACCATTGGAAATATTCTTCTGAGTCTATCCTGACTAACCCTGTTAGAACTTTATAAGTTTCTGAGATCCCATCTCACTCTTCTAAACTCCAGCGCATAATCCTAACCAGTTTATTCTCTCCTCATATAACAGCTCTGCCATCCCAGGAATCAGCCTGGTAAGCTTTCACTGTACTCCTTCAATAGCAAAGACAACCTTCCTTAGATAAGGACATCAAAGCTTCACTCAGTACTCCAGTGTGACCTCACCAACGCTCTGTAAAATTGCAGCAAAACATCCCCATGCTTATACTCAAATCTTCTCACTTTGAGGGCCAATATACCATTTGCCTTTTGATTGCCAGCTGTACCTGCAAATTTACTTTCAATGACTGATGTGTGAGAACGCCAAGGTTTCGCTGACTATCCACGTCTCTCAATTTACACCCATTCAAATAATAATCTGTCTTCCTGTTATTGCTACCAAAGTGGATAACTCACATAATTGCAGCATCTTAGTCAATTGTCTTGTAAAAGCTACTGTGTTAGTGGCACAGTGGCTCAGTGATTAGAACTGCTGCCTCACAGCACCAGGGACCCAGGTTCAATTCTGGTCTTGGGTGACTGTGCAGAGCTTTCACGTCCTCCCTGTGTCTGCATGGGTTTCCTCTGGGTGCTCCAGTTTCTTCCAAAGGTGTAAGGACTCAGTGGATTGGCCGTGCTAAATTTCCCTTTAGTGTTTAAAGATGTGTAGGTTAGATGGATTAGCTATGTGAAGTGTACAGGTTTACGGGGATAGGACAGGGGGTGGGCTTAGGTAAGGGTTAATGCAGACATGATGCACCAAATGGCCTCTTTCTACACTGTAGGATTCAATGCGTATTTGTGTTGATGACACCTTCCATCAATTGGCATTATTCACCATCAACAAACTCAGCTTGTGATTCTTCAGGACTATTTACCTTGGGAGCCTACTATAGCATAGGTCCACACATGGGCAAAAAGCTGAATTTCAGAGTGAAGTAGAGTGTGCTACCTTGACAGCGAGGCAGCATTTGACAGAATGTGCCATCAAAGAGCTCTAGCAAAAATTAAGCCAAAGGGGATCGGGTGGGACCTTCCACTATGTGGAGTTATACCTTGCATAAAGGAAGGTGATTGTGAATGTTGAAGGCCAGTCACTTTGGCCCACGGACATTGTCCTGTGAAATTCATGTAGCAGTGTTCTAGGCCCAACCATCTTCAGCTGCCTCATCAGCGACATTCCCTCCAACACCAGGTCAGGAATGGGAATATTTGTCAATGACTGTGGAACATTCTGTACCATATAGAACTTTAATATAGTGAAGTAGTCTGTGTTAATAGAAGAAACACTTGAGTAATATTCATACTTGGCTGATCAGTAGCAAGTATCATAGAAACATAAAAACATAAAAAAAGGAGCAGGAGTAGGTATTTGGCTTTTTAATGCCTCTCCACTATTTGTTATGAGCGTGGCTTATCATCCAACTTAGTATATGGGTACATTATGAGTATGGTTTACCATCCAACTCTGATGGGCAAAAGACAGAGAGTAGGGATAAATGTTTTTTTTTCTGGATGACAAGAAGTAACTAGTGGGGTGCCACAGAGTTCAGTCCTTGAGCCCCAACTATTTACAATCTATATTAGTGACTTGGATACAGGGATAGAAGGCTCTATCGCCAAATTTGCGGATGACACAAAAATAGGCAGGACAGTAAGTTGCAATGAGGAAATAAAATGGATATAGATAGGTTAGGAGAGTGAGCCAAAAGTAGAACGAGTTCAACATGGATAAGTGTGAGGCCATACATTTTGGTCACAAAAATGGAAAGATGACTTATTATCTAAATGGCGAAAGACTTCAGGTTGTGCTGGTGCAGAGAGATCTGGGTGTCCTCGTTCATGAGTCACAGAAAACTAGCATGCAGGTATAACAGATAATAAAGAAAGTGAATGGAGTGTTAATATTTATAGCTAAACAAACACAATATAAAGGTAAGGAAGTTTTGTTGCAATTATACAAGGTATTGGTGAGATCACACCTGGAGTATTCTGAACAGCTTTGGTCCCCGTATTTGAGGAAAGATGTAGTGGCATTGAAGGCAGTTCAGAGGTCACTAGAAAATTCCAGAGATGAGGGGTTTGTCGTATGAAGAGAAATTGAATCGTTTTGACCTATGCTCTCTGGAGTTTAGAAGAGGGGAGATCAAATTGAGATATTCAAGATGATAAAAAGTATGGGTAAAGGAGATGTGGAGCTGATGTTTCTGCTGTTAGGGAATTCTTGGATGAGAGGTCATAGTCTTAAGACAAAGGATAGCAAATTTAAAACAAAGTTGAGGAGAAACTACTTTTCCCAGAGGGCTGTGAATTTATGAAATTCACTACCCCAAAGTGTAGTGGATGCTGGAACACTGAGTAAATTTAAAAGGAGTTAGACAGATTTTTAATTGCTAATGAGTTGAAAGGTTATGGGGAGAAGGAGGGAAAATGGAGTTGAGGAGCATATCAGCCATGATCAAATGGTGGATGGATTCAATGGGCTAAATGGCCCAATTCTGCTCCTATATCTTATGAACTTCTGTACTCAATAACCTGTTCTACTTCCTCCCCCTCAATATCTTTTGATCCTTTTGATCCAAAGGCTATATTTAACTCCTTCATGAAAACATACAACATTCCAGCTGTGGTCTCACCAGGCCTTAAATAATTACGGCAAGACATTCCTCCTGCTCTTGTACTTGAATGCTCTCGTTATGAAGGCCAACATATCATTTACTTTCTTTATCACCTCCTGCACCTGCATGCTTACTTTTAGTGACTGATATACATGGATACCCAGGTCTCATTGCATATTCTCCTCTCTCAATCTAGCCATTCAGATAATAATCTGTCCTCTTGTTTTTGCTACCAAAGAGGATAACCTCACATTTATCTGCGTTGTACTACATCTGCAATGCATTTGTCCTTTCAGCTTGTTCACTTTCCCACCCAACTTTATGTCATCTGCAAATTTGGAGATATTACATTTAATTCCCTCATCTAAATTATTAATATATATTGTGGATAGCTGGGGTCCTAATACTGATATCTGTAGTACCCCACTAGTTACTGCCTGCTGTCTGGAAAAAGGCCCATTTATTTCTAATCTTTATTTACTATCTGCTAACCAGTTTTCCACCCATCTCAATACATTACCTCCAATCCCATGTATTTTAATTTTACACACTAATCTCTTACGTGGAACTTTGTTGAAAACCTTCTAAAAGTCTGAATAAACCATATTCACTGACTCTCCCTCATCAATTCTACTAGTTACATCCTGGAACAATTCCAGTAAATTTGTTAGGCATGATTTCTCTTTCCTAAATCCATACTGACTATGGCCCATCCTGCCACTCTTTTACAAGTGTTTTGCTATTAAATATTTTATAATAGACTCTAGCATTTTCCCCACTACCGACCATCAGGCTGATAGGTTTATAATTCCTTGTTTTCTATCTCCCTTTTTAGATAATGGGGTTACATTAGCTATCCTCCAATTTAAAGGAACTGTTCTAGAGTATATAAAATCTTGGAAGATGATCACCAATGTATTCATTATTTCTAAGGCTGCTTCCTTAAGTACTCTGAGATGTAGATTATCAGACCCTGGGATTTATCGGCCTTCAATCCCATCAATTTCCCCAACGCCATTTTCTTACTAATACTGATTTCCTTCAGTTTCTGTCTCTCACTAAATCCTGTTCTCCCCAACATTTCCAGCATTTCATTTGTGTCTTCCTTTGTGAAGACCGAACTAAAGTGTGTATTTAGTTGATCAGCCATTTCTTTGCTCCTACCTTCATAGTGACAGCAGTTGAGCGCAGGAGCATGGATGTCTTGCTGCAATTATATGTGGCCTTGGTGAGACCACACCTGGAACAATATGTGCAGTTTTGGTCTCTTTATCTGAGGAAGGATGTTCTTAGTGATCAAACAAGTTTATGCTCCACACGAGTCTCCTCCTCCCATATTACTTAATCTAAGCCTTTCTGCATTTATATATCTTTCCCTTCAATGTATCTTTGCTATTCCCCACAATACTCCATGTCGTAGCAAATTCCAAATTCCAGATTGCAGGGATGTTCATGATGATATCAAAGAATCCTTACAGTGTAGAAGTAAGCCATTCAGCCCATCGGGTCTGCACTGACTCTCCAACAGAGCATTCTACCCAAGGCTGATTTGCTTAACACAATGTATTTACCCCACTAATCCCACTAAACTTATGCACCTTTGGACACAGGGATAACTTATCAGGCCAATCAACTGAATCTGCACATTTTTGGACTGTGGGAGAGAACTGGAGCACCCGGAAGAAATCCACAAGAGAACATGCAAACTTTACACAAACAGTCAACCAAAGAATTGAATCTGGGTTCCTGGTTCTGTGAGACAGCACTGCTAACAATGGTGCTACTGTGCCCACCCATGTGATCTGGGCAAGGGTGTAGTAATTTTTATGGAGGCAACACAAAAAGTGGGAGTGAGGTTATCTACGTTTTGAAACGAAGCACCTGGATACGAACTGTTTAATCAAGCAGATGCAGCACGGATTTGTTAAGGGGAAGTCGTGCTTGACAAATTTGTTGCAGTTCAAGGAAGTAGATAGACTTCTACGAGTGCGGTATATAGAGGGGAACCGGTGGATGTGGTATTTTTGGATTTCCAAAAGGCGTTTGGTAAGTTGGCTCACAAAAGATTGCTGCAGAATGTTAGGGTGCAGGGAGTTAGGGATAGGGTGTTAGACTGGATAGAGGATTGGTTGTCTAATAAGAAGCAGAGAGTAGGTATTAATGGGTGCTATTCTGATTGGCAGCTGGTGACTAGCGGAGTGCCCCAGGGATCAGTGCTGAGCCTCAACTATTTACCATTTACATAGATGATCTGGAGGAAGGGGCTGAGTTCAGGGTGACAAAATTTGCTGATGACACAAACATGAGTGGAAAAGCAAATTGCGTGGCAGGTGTGGAAAGCCTGCAGAGGGATCTGGATAGGTTGAGTAAGTAGGCGAGAACCTGGCAGATGGAGTATAATGTTAGCAAGTGTGAGGTTATCCACTTTAGTAGGAATAACAGTAGGAAGGATTATTATTTAAATGGTGAAAAGCTGCAGCATGCGACGGTGCAGAGGGACCTGGGGGTCCTTGTGCACGAATCGCTAAAACACAGTCTGCAGGTGCAGTAGATGATCAAGAAGTTGAATGCAATGTTGGCCTTTGTAGCTAGGGGGATAGAATATAAAAGTAGGGAGGTACTTTTGCAGCTGTACAGTGTACTGGTGAGGCTGCAGCTGGACTACTGTGTGCAGTTTTGGTTGCTGCATTTGAGGAAGGATATATTGGCCATGGAGGGTGTGCAGAGAAGGTTCATTAGGCTGATACCGGAGATGATGGCGTTGGATTATGAGGAGAGACTAAATAGACTAGGTTTGTACTTGTTGAAGTTGAGAAGGCTGAGAGGGGATCTTATAGAGACGTATAAGATAACAAAGGGGATGGGTAGGGCAAAGGTTGAGAGACTCTTCCCGCTTAGCAAAGATAGCAGGACTACAGGGCACAGCCTCAAAATAAGGGGGGGTGGTGCAGTACAGATCAGAGTTGAGGAGGAATTTTTTCACTCAAAGAGTGGTGAATCTTTGGAATTCTCTGTCTGTTGAAGTGGTGGAGGCTTCCTCACTGAATATATTTAAGTCAAGAGTGGATAGGTTTTTGATTGACAAGAGAATTAAGGGTTACAGGGAGAAAGCGGGAAAGTGGAACTGAACCACTACAGATCAGCCATGATCTTATTGAATGACGGGGCAGACTCGAGGGGCTGGATGGCCTATTCCTATTTCTTATGTTCTTATGAAAAAACACTTCAGGAATCTGTAAACAAGTTAGTAGATTTGATGGATAGAACATATTGTGGAAAAATATGGGGTGAGACAATGAAAATTACATATATGCCAGAAGTTAAAACTTAAAAGAAATTTTGAGCGAAGTGATATGAATAACTTTTAAAAATGAATATGCAACTAAAGTATCGAAGATCATAATTTCTATACCTGTGCATAGGTTACAATAGTTAGGCTGAAAACCTAACATGGTCAAGTTTTGGTGCCTTACTGTAGCCAATGGGAGGAAGCAGAAGCAATATGGAAAGATGAAATAAGGATAAACAACTTACAAAAGAGCCTAAGAAGCTGGGACTGCTTATTTCTTCATTAAGCCTAAAATTAAATAGAAATCTGACAAAGACACTCAAGATTAATCAGAGGTCTTGAGAAATTAGGTAATAATTTTCACTGCTCAATGAGTTAGTGATTAGCAGTCATACATTTGAAGATCATCACCAAATGAGTCGAAGGAGAGTTTGAAAGAGTTTCCATATGAAGGCAGCATTCATATACAAACTTCCTGGAAGTTGAAAGCAGAATCTTTTTATTAAAAAAATGAAATAATAATTATTTGAAAGAAAAAGTGTGAAGGCTGTACAGATAGGGCAAATTAATGAGACTGAATGGTTGGATTGGATAGGACTGATCACCTCCTCCTCTTTAATGAGATTTCTGTAAATCCCGGAATGTTAAGTCATTTCAAATGTTTTCTATTGTCCAAGAGGCCATTAGAAATTTCACAGACTTCTTATCCAGCTTTAAGTTCTATTTGTGGATGCTCTCTCTTGGAGATCAATGATTTGATTTGTCACTATTTGTCTTCTAGCTAGGGGACCAAATGTCCTTTTTGTAATCTACATTTTTTTTTGCAACCATTGTGCGACTTGGTGTATATAGATGTATTACCCATCAAACTCCTGATTGTACTTCACATTCTTTCACTTTTTTTGATTTGATTTATTATTGTCACGTGTATTAGTACACAATGAAAAGTAGTTTCTTGCACACTATTCAGACAAAGCATACTGTACATAGAAAAGGAAAGGAGAGAATGCAGAATATAGTGTTAGTTATAGCTAGGATATAGAGAAAGATCAAGTTAATATAAAGCCTATTTAAATGTCTGAAGGCAGCAGGAAAGAAGCTGTTCTTGAGTTGGTTGGTACCTGACTTTAGACTTTTATATCTTTTTGGTTTTGGTAAAATAAACTATTCTGGCAGGAACCAACATTATAATTTTGTTAAAAATGCAATAACTAATGTAAGAAATGTGACTTTAAGGTGACAAGTTAACTATACCACCTGCTCTCTATGGCATCACCCCTCTCGATAGGAGCTTGCTGCAGACCTTCAGTGCTTTTTGTCACTTGTGCCATGAGCTCTGCCCTGGTTACTAATGGCGACAAATCATAGCACAGACTGGCATTGGCTATGGTGCGCTTTGAAGCATGCTGGGGTGGTGAAAGACTCCAAGTTAAGGTAACTCTGCCTTTTGGTATAAATATCAATTCTCAACAGGATACCTATACTACTGATGCTATTCTGATCATTACCCAATAGCTTTTCCCTTCCCATTTTCCAACACAATACAATCCAGTTCCCAATATAACATCCCTTCCCCTCCCTGCCCTTACACACTGACCGAGATCCTTAAACCACTTCACAAATGTTGTCATTGATTTTTTTAATATAATGTTTAGTAAAACATAATCCTCCTAATGGATGACGGATGATCGGATATACTAAATCACAGATGTTAGTTCTGGGGGGAGGGGGTGGTGGATTGATCCAGATGTCACTGCACTTGGAATTGACAGACACGTTTCTCGGGGAGGGACACATTTCACATTGCAATCCGCGAATGAAAGGACGGAAACGCTTTGTGGCCAGAGAGGGTTTGGCCACTTGATATTATTAAGAAATGGCCCTGCTTCAGAATTGTGTGTCAATAAGATGACAAGGGAGCAGGAGTTTGGGGGTGGGTGGTGAATGAACCGGTGCTTATGAGGCTCAGATCTTGGTTGGCATGGGGGTCCGCAGATCCGGGGGTCCACACCCTGAAAGCCTGGGAAACGGAAAGGAGATTGCTCTCGGAGACCTCACAGCACTGGAACTGCCAGCCTTCCCACCCGGTTTACTCAAGCGGCTGCTTTGCCAGCAACACTGCACTCGCTGAGCGTTTGATTAAAAAATGCATTTGATGTCCGCTTTTCTGTGAATGTTCTTACAACTCCCCTCCCTTTCCACTTCTCCAGTCACTCCCGCAAGCAGCTGCCCTGCCTGTCTGCTTGACGCCTAAACCGTCGTGTATGCTAACTTAAGTGCTTCAGTGCCCTAATTGAGAGTGATTTTGTGGTCAAATCCGTTTAACAGCGTGATATGATGGGTGTGATCGATGTGTAGAGCCCACCATAATCTGCTGATGTAGTAAACATTCTCTGGCCCCCAAGACAGCATTTGGATCAAAGTCCAATTCCTTTTTTTTGAAAAAAAAACACATTGGATAGATGCAAGTTAAGTGCATGAATGTGAGAGTGTTTCAGAAATGGATTCTGCATATATTCGATATGTGTGTGTTGCGTTGGGTCACTATTTGTTTGCAATGCAACGCTGATGGTCATTTATTTTTGCAATTGCATGGAATACAGTGAGTCCTGCATCGTTTGTAGGGGGTGCAGGCAGAGCTAGAGAGAGCAGGCTTTTCTGCCACCTCCCGTAAGAAGCAGTGTTGCCCTGTCTCTCTGGTTAAGGTGCAGTCAGCAGTCGGAGGGTTGGATTGGCGCAGGCTCCAGTCTATTTGACGTCAGTGTGGAGTGGGGCTGAGCCTGGCGCACTCTGTGTCTCTCCCTCCATTGTGAGCTGCCGAAGGATGCGATCGGGCTGATCTGCTGCCGCCGCCCCGCTGTACACACACACACAACACACAGCCCACCAGCACTGAGCCCACCATACACACATACACACACACACACACGCACAGGCAGCACCCCCTCCTTCCATCTGTCCCCTTCCCACTGGGGCTCAATCTTGCAACGACAAGGGGGAAAAAAAAAATACTCTTCCTCCTCTTCCAGGATCTTTCTCTCTCCTTCCTTCTCCCCTCATCCGCTGTTCACCGCCAAAAGGAAAAAGGAGTGAGCCTCGTCCCCTGGCTTTGGATGTGCGATTAAATCCCAGCGTCTCCCAACACCGAGGGTTCAGTTCGAGAGTGTGAGTTGAGTGAGGAGAGGCCAGAGCTACTTGCCAGCAGCAACCATGGGATGTACAATGAGCGCCGAGGAAAGGGCAGCCATGGAGCGGAGCAAAGCCATCGAGAAAACCATCAAAGAGGATGGCATCAGCGCCGCCAAGGATGTCAAGCTGCTGCTTCTCGGTGAGAGCCTGGGCTGCCCACCCCAAACCCACTGTCTCCCCTTTCCCTGCCTGGGGAGTCTCCTCAGCCGGCCTGCTGCTTCACTCCGCTCCCACCCTTCCTAATCTCCCTTTATCCCCCCTCATATTTGTCAAACCTTCCTCTTTTTTTTCTTCCTCTCCACTCCCCAACCCTACTTTCTCAATTTTCTCTTTTTTCCCCCACAGGGGCGGGAGAATCAGGGAAAAGCACCATCGTAAAGCAAATGAAGTAAGTGGCTTCTGTTTTTATTTTGCATTTTTTGGTATGGATTTTAATATGATGGAGATACTTTTTTCTGTATGTTCACTGTTCATTTTGAGTCGAGACTGTATCTTGAGGTTAAGATGTATATTAATGGCAGGGGCCCGCCATGTTTATGGTGCTATTATCTTACATTCTTATGTCCAATATATTGACGATTTTGGTGAAAGGGACTGTGACTCTTCCCAACATGTGCAGTGTGGTTGGTGATTGGAGAGACAGTTTTTTTTCTGGGGTGGGGTCCATATTTTTAGTGTTAATTTTCCTGTTTCTTTGGAAAGGGTGTGGGTCTGGTGTATTTATGCTGTAGCTCTGTCACCATAGCAGGACTTGCATCTGTGAATGTGCAAAGATGCATCAGGATTGAGACTCTGCTTCAGAGGAGGGGCAGGGGGGGTGGGGGGAAAGCATCCCTAGCTACCAATTAACCTTTAATGCCAAGCTTTCATCTTTCAACCTTTTTTTGTCATGTTTGATCGCTTGAAATTGGCTGCGATGCCAGTTACGTGGTATTTAAAAAAAAATACATCGAATGCGGATTCAACCTGACAGATGGCAGATTGAACACTTGCCATTTAAAGATTGTTTTAACTGAGATATTATGGTTCATTGTTATAATTAATCAGCCAGAATTCACTTGGGGTTTCAATAACAAATGGTACACTCATTGCTAGCAAATTTGTGAGATTACCTAGATCACATAGCGAGTTGGTCCCACCCTTTTCTATCCACTCCCCTTGCATCTTGTTTTCTTTATTGATTGTGTAGATTCTTACAATCTGGGGGCTAAGGAAATATGTTTTAGCAATGGCAATGTCTTCTTCGTAAGCACACATTATTGCTTTACAGGGATAATTCAGGCCTCTTTATTATCCATGTATAAATTGCCAGGTCTGTGTTTATGTATAAATGTCACTAAGACCAGATACAAAAATCAGGAACTCATGGAATGTTGGCCTTTTCCTGAAGTACATTGGGATGCAAACATGAGGATTTCGTGTTTCAGCCTTGAATATAGGGCCATGGACAGACCCCCAAAATATTGTGGATGCTGGAACCTGAAACAAAAACAGAAAATGCTGAAAAATCTCAGCAAGCCTGACAGCATCTGTGGGAAGAGAATAGTCAAACGTTTCTAATCTAGATGATCCTTTGTCGATTTGAAACATTGGTTCTATTTTCTCTCCACAGATGCTGTCAAGCCTGCTGAGATTTTCCAGCATTTTCTGTTTTTGTCCTAATTTGATATGTATTTGGTACTGGCCATCACATTTCAGGATGGATATATGGATCTCAAAGAGAGAGTATAGTGTAGATTCATCAGATTGATATAGGGGCTTAAAGAGTTAACTAATGAGGAGAGGTTGCATAAACTAGAGAATCATTCCCCTGAGTTTAGTTGGTTGAGTGGCCTGATCAAGATGTTTAAAATAACAAAAGGATTTAATAGGGTAGGTACGCAGGAACTTGGGTGGGGTGATCGAAGGCGTAGGGCACAATTTTTAAATAAAATCCAGGCCTCTGAATTGAAATCAAGAAACACTTTTTACACAAAGGAGCATGAGAAAGTTGTACATTCTAGGACATTTCACATTTTGAAGTTTGAGATTGGTTGACCTGTGTTGGTTAAGGGAATGGGGATATGAATCAAATACAGGCATATGGATTTGAAGATTATACTGATTGAATGGCAGAACAAGTTTAAGAGCATGAATAGGTCTATTTCTGTTTTTGCCTGTGACTGGGTCAGCCTTGTATGTTATATCTTGGAGCTGCATATTTGCTGTACATCTGCTTGAGAGCTGTATTTTTTGTAGTTGTCTATATGTCTTGATTTAGAATGGAAAATTACCTGTACAACAGCACATTTTTCTGAGTATTGTAGCCCTGATCAACTAATTTCATGAACAGCTGGCTGGAGATCTATGTCTAAGAACCTGGATCTTGTTTGCATGATAGTGCCAAGGTTGTAGTCCAAAAGTGATGATGCTGTAGCTTGGATTTGTATCTGTGTACATGAGTAGGACGTGAGTGCAAAATTGGTGTTGGGATTTGGGATGGGACAGTGTGGGTTGGGGTCTGGGCTTTCTGGTATGAAATGGCCTGGGTCTGTGTTTACCTGCCTGGTCTGGTTCACTTGGGCCCAGGTCTTCACATTTTAGTTTTCCACCTTTAACATCACCCATTTCCACTGCTGTCTCAATTCATCTCCTGCAACCCCATTATAATTTCTGAACTTGACTATTTCCATGTTCCTTGGCAAATCTCTTTCTACGTTTTACTCTTTGTAGTTCTGTTGTTGGTATTCTCACTCTCTCTAAGTCCTATTACCCCTGTGCTTGCTGATCCACATTGGCTCCCAATCTGGTAGTAACTAAGCTGGTCATTTATGGCTCAGAAGGATGCCATTTGGCCCATCGGGTTCATGTTGGTTCCCTGCAGAGCAATCCAGACGGTTCCAGTTCCCTGCTTCATCTCCTTGATCCTGATGGTTTATTTCCTTCCAAGTGCCCATCCAATTTCCCTTGGAGTTCATTGATTGTTTTTGCTTCTGTCATTATTGTTTTAAAATTTTCATCCATGTTGCAATTCCCTCCATGGCCTCGTCGTTCTCCATATCCTCCAGTTCCCATATTCCTCAGATATCTACCCTCTTCCATCCTGATCTCTTGACTCTCCCTGATTTTAATCGCTGCATTCTTGGCGATTGTGCCTTTAGCTGCCAGAACCCTAAGTCCTGGTTTTCTTTCCCGAAACCTCTTGGCCTCCCTTCTTCTTTGAACACGAGCCTTAAAATCCACCTCTTTGACCAAGCTTTCAGTTAGCTGGGCACGCTAAAGGTGCCATAGCAATGTAGTTCCTTGTTAGGTGGTTGTTTTGAGCTGTGAGTTTGATGTGAAGCTGTGGCCTCTTGCTCAGTGTCTGCGCGGGGCCCGAAGCTGGGAGGGTTTCCCGGGCTTGTTGTGTGTGTTGGGCTGAGCCTGGAGCTCAGTCTGAGCAGGGGCAGCCAGCCGGTCGCGGCCCCCAGCGGCGAGACTTGGCGAAGCGGCCCCAGGAGCGGTGTGAGAACCGCGGCCGCCCAGAGTTTTTCAGGCACTTTGGCTGGTGGACAGCGCCCTGGGAAACGGCGGGAGGCGGATTGGGAGAGATCGGGCCGACTCGGGGGGACTCGGCTGCCGGGGACAGGATCGCTCACTCTGGGATTGGTCACTTACTGGTGTTGGTCAAATCTTTGGGATTGGTCATTTTAGGTTTGGTCACTGAGATTGGTCACTGGGACTGGTTGGTACTGGCATTAGTCACTTTAGGATTGATTGGTCACTGGGATTGGTCGGTCACTTCAGAATTGGTCACTGGGATTGGTCACTTTAGGATTGGTTGGTCACTAGGATTGGTCAGAGCCCTAGGATTGGATAGCACTGCCGCAGAACCTGGAGAAGGGGCTTCGTCCCCGTTGAGCATGGCCCAGTTACCATTGGTGTAAAACTTCACACTGAGCTGACAGTGGAGACACAAGCACGCCACATCAGCTTGGTTTGTCTTTAGGCTTGGCGTGGTTGTAAATCAGTCAGCAGCAAGACGCCTGTTTCTTCCTTCCTCAGCAATGCTGCAGAATTTGCTTGTTCACATTGCAATCAGCAAACTAATGGTGCAAAATTGTACATAGCTGGATTCTTGAAAGTCAAAATTTGGGATTTGTAATTCTTCTAGTTGTTGGGAAATTTGGAAGACAAATGGGAAAGATGAAATGGGTCGAGAATTAAGCCCTGTCTTGTGTATCTGTCTTGCATGGATCCTCGTGTTCATTTTCACTCTTGACAAGAAACATCAGGAATTTATCTCCTGGATGGTACCTATTGCTAATAAAATCACATTGCAAATCATTTACAGTTTTGTTACCAAAATTGAGACTCATCAACAGTAACCATATAAAATTTACATTTATATAACATCTTTAACATGAGATAGGATATTTTACTAATATAGATCATAAGTTGTGAAATAAAAACAGCATTCCCATATATCACACCATGTTTGAAATAGATGCTATTGACTGCATGACTTGATCACACGAACAATTCATCTGTGCCACCCACCATCCCTCTCTCATCTTGGCAAAAATGGATCAATCTGATTCTACAGTTTCATGTATTGTATTGTAAAGAATCTGTGCATGGATGTGTGGACTTTATATTTGTAGATTATACTGTTAAATCTGTCTAGATTTGCTTTAATTGTTCTTATTGTTAAGTCTCTTCAGTGTGTCAGTACTTTGCAATGCACCTTTGCCTATTTATTAAGCAAGTTTTTTTTTTCAACAATGCAAAATTGTGTGAGCTGTACAGAAATTGGGAATTCATAGGCTGTTTGAACCAACTGGACACAGTAATTTGTCTAAAAAGCATTGCAAATGTATTTAGATTTACAAGTTATTCCACAGGGAGTAAAATGCTGGCAATTGCATTAAACCATTGTAAATGAATGTCTTTCAATTTGACAGCACTCCTCTATTTAAGAATAAAAGGATGGCAAATGAATGCGCCAATTCTTGGCTGTTATTAACAAAAAAGTTTGTCATCATCATTTATGTTTGAACTATAGAAACAAAAGACAAAACCTATAAAGTATTTGGATTCATTTAGGCATTTGTTGGATGGACAGAGAATGAGAACAGATCCAAATACTAAACTTGGTCTCCTGGAGACTATCCACTGGTATATCCTGACACAAGTCGAATTCTAAATATTTGGGATGGGCACCCAATTGTTTTCTTCCAGTGATCATTTAAGAATCCTTGGATTTTCGAACAGTATCTGGATACTGTTGTCTTATGAGACATGCCTGGGAGGTGTATCTTTGCTGCATACTTCAGTCAGCTCACAATTGATAAATAGTGGGAGGTGTTCTTCGGTGGACCTAAAATTATTTGGGTCTACTGAATAATTTCTTGTACTTGCAAAGACATGAAGGTGCAATAACAATTCATGGAAGTTTACATTTGTGGAAAAGAACAGTGCAAATGTTTGGATCACATCTTTAATATTTGGATCCAATGCAATGGAGCTCAATGCAACGAAGCCTGGATTAGAGTATGATCATTGTCTTGCAAGGAAACTTTTGGTGGGCAAAATTCAGAACTGTTTTCTGAGAGTGGTTCCATTTCTTAGAACATTGAAAGAATGAATTGAAAGGGAATATTTGAATGCTTTGTTTTGATAGGGATTCAAGCATTGTGGTATTTTGCCACTGTGATCTTGCAAATACTGAATTCCCTTTTTTTCTTGTACGTGGATTCTCATCATTATCAAATTACTATTTAGTTATTCAGTAACCTCTTTGGAACTATCAATTATTATGTGCTGTGTCTCAGACTTGAGAACAAGAGCAACAAATAACAATTCTTTTGAGAATCACCTGCATCAAATCATTTTAAAATAGCAAAAAGGTGAAAAGATTTCACAGATACATTGTGACGATGGTCAAATATCAAGAGAGTCCGAACACTGATTTGCTTCACAGCTTGCAATAATAGGCAGGATACAAATATTGAAAGGATTATGTCTTTTTTTTTTGTTGTTTTTATTTTAGAACTCCCATTCGTGTTATTGTTAGGTCCCCAATCTCTGCAGTTCCAGATGATTAATTAGATACAGTGACAGTGAACCTGTTGCACCTGATCCTGTATAACCGGTTGTTTTGCGAAGCAGGTCAGCCCGTAGGGAGCGTAAGAACGTTCGGTGTCTTATAATAGCTCAGTCAAAACAGAAAGGTTGATATTGTGCGAAATGCCATTGATTTATTTTAAATTGCCACTTTATTTAAGATGTTGATGTTTATCTAAGATACAGGAGAGATTTTAAGGAGTGATATTACAGTGCAATAATCTGCCAACCAACAAAGTAACCATGCTGAAGTTGAAGTATGTTCCTCTGAATTGTCCTACAATCCTTTCAGTGTTCAAGGCATAGGTCTCCCACTTCCTGACTCTTTTTTTGTCGTCATTCTACAAAGGTGCAAGGCACATTACACCCTGATAGGAGACATTTTGCATATGGTCCTCTTACTCATTGGCGATGTCAGATTTTGCTCCAGTGACATGATAAATATACATTGAGTCTCAAGAGCTACACTCTAAATTTATGTCTGTGAAGCAATTGCACTTCCAATTCCCTCTCCTCCACAACCTGCCAGAGTAACAGTCTTATAAACCTAAAACACAGAAACAAATGAACTAAGGTACAGGATACCCTGGATAGCTTGATGTAGAATATCTGGCAACTCAGATTGTTGCTCATTTTTACAAAATAATTCTGAAAGCTGTTATTTACAGAACACTAAAAATGGATGAGTTCCATCAGAGTGACAGAATTTGAAATATTTTAATCAACACATAAGCTGAAGATTTATAACAGGAATTATGTTGTCCACCTTGAAATGTTTCTGAATTATTGCAATTTTGTGAATTTAAACAGTGTACAATATTTTCACTCAAATGAATGAGATTATTGAATTTTAAATTCTTAATGATCTAGGTTCATAGTCCGATATCAACTGCCAGTTTTATTTAATTATTTTGAATTTGTGGGACTGAGTCAATTTAAAGTGTTTTCCTTCTCCATTTTGAAATTGTTGCTGATGGGGACAGTGAATTGGTTGGAAAATGGGCATTTTATCTGTGGGAATTGGATAAGATTTCAGTGTAGCCCAACACTGTGCTTCTTGGAGTGGTTGTAAGGGGTATGGGCACGCTCCAATTTCAACCCAGTTCTTACTGGGTGTAAGTTCACACCTAATATCAATCAGTAGCTTTGCTCAAGTGGAATATATGGATGGCTCCATTATTGGTGCAGTAGGCAATAATTTTTCAAGTTACATTTAAAACACATTGGGAATTTACTTTGAAGTTAGCATTTTTTATAAATGGCATGAAGGTGCTTGATGAAGCAATATTGATGGAGCTTTGTCCTGTAAGTAATCCATACTGCACCCTCTTTGGCAGCAGTCTCTTGGGTGGTACAGAGAAGCCTTCTCTGGACCAACTGAATAATAAAAGTAACGACTACTGAAATCTCCAAATGCCGCAGTCAGCTTGAATCATTTGGTAGCATTCTCACCTCAAAGCCAAGGCTGAATACTTTAATTCAGCATTGAGGGAGTACCATGCCATCTGTGAAAGCTGACCCCATCCATGTAAATGATGCTGTAGAAGGGGAGAATGTAGTTAAGATGCAGAGATGGGATAAATAAATAGTTTGAGTCAATATTGCATGGGTGTTGGATGTTCAAAGTCAGACCTTGTGGAAAAGTCAAGATTCATCTTTCTCCATCCCTCCCCATTTTGCCTTATAGTTAATGGTTGCACCTTCAACTGTTTGGACCCTACATCTTGAGATTCCCTCCTTAAGCTCTTTCTCCCATTTCTCTACTTCCCTTTAAGAATCTCTTTTGGCTACCCTTCCCAATATCTTCTCCTTTGGTCCAGCCTCTTTTTTTTTTACTGTCTCACAAAGCACATTGATGTCTATGTTAAAGATGTGACCATAAATGCAAATTAGTGTTGACAAAGATTTCTGCTATTATTATAGCACAGTTACAATTACCAAGAACATCTATTCAACCTTGGACATTTGTTTGAGAAGGACAGAAGATATACAATTCAAATCAGATGCTTTAGGACAGATGAACACAGAGCTGAGAGGCAACAGCATTTCTAAGTAGCTTTGAGAGGAAGGGAGCTGGCATTGGCATGGTATTTGGAAAGAACAGATGGATGACAAGTGAGTTTAGGTAGCAGGGAGTTTAGGTAGCCTGAGGAAGAATGAGCATAAATAACATTGGTTAACATTGAAACAAGGAACTCTGTAGAAGGGAATTAAGAGTCAAGAAGATAGGCGTTGGTTGATTGTAGCTTGGTGAGAAGGGGTGATAAACAGATGAGGGTCCAGTTTGCAGATGGAAAGGAACTAGCTGATGATCTTGATTTTGGAAGAGGAATTCCATTAACTTTTTACATTTGGTGCTTGGGATGATGGAGAGGGGTGGAAAAAAGAGGCTTAAGGAACCATTATTTTTGCCCTCCAGGATGATCCTGCGTTATTGTGTGATTTTTTGACTGAAGCGGGTAGAGAATAATGGTGGTTTATGGCTGCTATACATTTTATTGAAGCTTGTCTTCTCACTTAAAGAAGCTAAGAATGATGATCTGGAGCTGTGACTGCAGTATTAATCTAAAGCTTTTGAATAGATGCTGACTATTGTACATGTCCTGTCTTTCCTTGACTGATTTTCACATTTGTGCTTTTATTATTTTGTGTAAAGCAACAGTCTAATTTGTGCAAAAAAGTGGTGGAAACACCATCCTCACTTCGCCCTCTCTACTTCTTGTCTGTAAATCAATTCACATTCTTTGGGAACCAGGAAATGCTTTGATTAAATACAGCCTACACCATCTATATCCCATCCTGCTGTTTAATTATGATTGATAAGTGAATAGTTTTCATTTGGTCATACTCCTAAATGTAGATTTACATTGTTTTAAAAAAGTCTCAATTATAAGTTATGACAAGAATAAGAATCCTTTATTACCTGGAAGATCATTGTCATTGTTATTTTATCTCTTATTGGCCCTGTTTAATGTGGTTTTATCACAATTACCCCATGCGGAGATCATAAAATCTGATGTCTAACCCCATACTTCAAGAATTCAAAACTGCACAATCAAAGCAGTATTACCACTGAATGTATAGTTTTAACATATTACATCATTATATCAGTCCAGCAGTTTCCTTAACATTTTGGATGGGATATGTTGAGAGTTCAGCTGGTCCAATTTGCAATGGCAAGTTTGTTGAAAGTAAAAACTGAAAGGTTCCACTGTAATCACAGCAAGCCTGAGTAATCTCTAGTCCCTTTTTTAACAAAAGAACACATTACTAATGGGGTGGTACAGTAGTTACCACTACTGCCTCACAGCGCCTGGAATCTGGGTTCAATTCCCGGCTTGGATCACTGTCTATGCAGAGTCTGCACGTTCTCCAAGTGTCTTTGTAGTTTCTACCGGGTGCTTTGGTTTCCTTCCCCCAGTCTGAAAGATGTGCTGGTTAGATGCATTGACCATGTTAAATTCTCCCTCAGTGTGCCTGAACAGGTGCCAGAGTGTGGCAGTAGGAGAGTTTCACAGTAACTTCATTGCAATGACATTAATAAATAAACTTTAAAACTAGAGAAATGCAAGTTAATAATATAGAAAATGTAAAGAGGAAAAAGCATAATTATATATTGCTTTACCATCACAATATTGTCAGAAATATGTTGAGCACAATTTGGATGATTGCAGTTTGTGTTTATGTTTGCAGTGTTATCCTGTACTGATTCTAAATAAGACCCACTCCACTTACTATAAAATGAAAAGATTATATCTCATTACTGTTAGCTTTTAGTTGTTTCTTTGCACCTGCTTCGTGTATGAGAAAGTGTCCATGTTCTAACTTGTCTTTTTAGGACCCTGAGGCAAGTTGAAGCGTGTTCATCTGAATGATCGCACAATTCTTTAATGTTCAATTTATAGGTCTCCTACTGATAACACCGTTCCATTTAACCTTTTCTTCATAAGCTTTCTTGTGACAAGTTTCCATAAGTTTTCAAATAATAAATGTTCTTTTAAAGATTCAAATACTTTTTAATAAACTTTCGTCCATGAACCAAGGTGTTCTAAAGAAACTGGAGTTGTGTGCTGCTAAATCAGAGAATCTCTGAATGTAAAAGGAGTCCATTTGGCCCAATGAGTCTGTGTCAAGTCTCTGATAGAATATCTGCCCCATCCTATCCCATGGCTAATCTATCTAACCTACACATATTGAGAAGGTGAGGGACAATTTAGCAAGGCCAGTCTGCCTAAGTGTCTTTTGTGGGAGGAAATCAGAGCACCCAGAGAAAACCCACGCAAATGTGGGAAAAATGTGCAAACTCCACACAGACACCCAAGACTGGAATTGAGTCTCGCTCCCTGGCACTCTGTGGCAGTTGTGCTAACCACTGTGCGACCCGGTCACCCTTGGTATAATAGGGTCGTGTAACCTCATATTTAATTTGGTGAGGTATATGGATAAATGTATGTGCAGCATGATAGTCTGATAGATAGATTAGATAACATATCCCAGAGAAGTTGATTATTAAGTGCTTGAATTAAATTGCGGTGAAGGAAATTGGGGGCATAGTCCACTTTTATTTTGGATCCTAGTCTGAATCACTCCAGAATGAAGTAATAAGGGCAGGGAGATCTAGATGGCTGTTTATATTGGAACTTAGCTTTTTATATGCCCCAAGCAGAGTCGGAATCTGGTTTCTGAGAGATAGTGAGATATTTCTGGAGCTGTCCAGAGCACAGAACTGCTTGTCGTTAAGCAAGCTTAGGGATTCATTGGAAAATCTCCCTGTAATAGCGCTGAGCATGGACTGTTTAAGTTTTTTTAAATTGCTGTACTGTTGTAGTAGGACTCTTGAGATTGCAGTTAGCATTAATTAGTAGGGCAGTACTAGGGAATATTCGATATTACGCCTGACTCATCCTGTGCCTGATTTGCGAGCATTTAGTCCAAATAGTGGAAGATTTAATTCTCAGACCTGGTGTCGATCATCTGTTGGGGCATAACTAAACATAAACCAAACAGAAGGGAGTTTTGATGGGCGACTATCTCTGATCTTAAGATGTTACTGATTATTTTAGGATTATCTAGACAAAGAGGACTTGGCCGTTCTTCACAAACTTGCATTGCAAGCATCCTTTTTGTATCGTCTGGTAATTTCTCTGGATTGGATAAATGAAAGCTGGACACTTCCCATATGAGAGAGGGATAGCCAGATCAAGATTCAGCACCGCACCACTGTGGTGCACGTCTGGTTGTATTGTTGGTGGTTTGGAAACAGATCACTCAGCAAGTGCTCTTAACTCAACATTACCCACCAGAGGAATCTGTGAGGATGGCAAATGTGGAACAAAAAGGCTGATGGATGTTTCTGATTCCCTGATTTACTCTGTTTCAATTTGCAAGAATTCTAAATTGTATTTTTAATTTAAATAGGTGGCTAAATCCAGTATTGATACAATTTTAAAAATGGCTTTTGATGCTTATTGCTGGAAGAGCTTCATCCTAATTTGTGTGTGTCCCACTATGCGTGGGTGGGGGTTTGATGAATATTTATATTGTGTGATTTAAGATTCCATGGCAACAATGGGCTAAATTTTCAAGTGTGATGTTGAACATATTTCCAGTCGAGTACCTGGGCACGTGTGACTGGATAAAGGACACCATCTTCCAAATCTTATTTTTAGTGTATCTTCACACTTAAACTGTTTCTTACACTTTGAGCAATACTGGAGGGAAGTGGTGGAAAGATCCATCAGCCCACTGAACTGCATTGAATGCGCCTTCCATGGCCAACAAGTCTTGGTGTTGGATTTGAGCCCAGAGTTTATGGTCCAGAGTTAGGGATGCTGTCACCACCCCATAAAGCATCCTATCTCCAAATAGGAAACCGCCTCCAGCAGCACCCTCCAGTTGGAGACAGCAGGTGATCTGAGGATGTAGGAGGACTAATCAGGGTGTCTGAAGGGAAGGGTTGGCTGACAGACCTATTGTGAATGCAATGTGCTGCTGAGATGAGTAAACAAAAAGGTAAAAGGGAGTATTTAGGAATGTGAGGTTGAGTTAAAATCAGATCAGCCATGATCATATTGTCTGCTGGAGCTGGCTCAAAGGACTAAGTGGCCTACCCTTGCTTCTACTCCATATGTTCATAGGAATGGAGAAGGAGATAGCAGCGCAAGTGACAAGCAAAGAGTGAAGAATAAATAGGGACCAGCATTTGCCTGCAGATGTCTTGAGGATTGCCAGCTTTGTGCTTCAGAGTGCCCGCTCTTTGTGAAGTATGACACTCTGGCCTGCTGCTCTGGGCTTGCCACCTGTGAGTAGATGAAGTACAGAAATGGGGAAGTTATGGGCTGCAGTCAAAAGTCCAGAGCCTGCAATAGATGCTGTAAATTGCGTCTTCAATTCTGTCTCTTTGCTGACAGGCAGGGTACCATCCCACCCACCGAAAAAAAACTTCGGGATATCTGTCAACTTTTCCGGTATCCGCAACCTCTTGACCTGGAAATATTCCCCTGATGGCTCTCTTGATGGGGACCTCAATCACCTCTAGCATCTACCTGGAAGCTGAATCCAGTGAATTAGAAAGTATTTAGTTTGACAGATGGAGAGTAGGGAATTTTATCATAACTGTTCCCGATCCAGCAGAGGTGAAGTGAAAGGCGCTGTGTATTTGGGTAAAGTGATAGCTCTAGAGAAGAAGAACTTTAGGTTGCTGGTCCAGGGATCTGGTTTAAAGTTTGTCACTGCAGAGAGAAGTTTGATGTTTTGGATTTTGACTGGTGCAGTTTATCTTCCATTGTTCAATGGAAAGAGGTTTATCACAAGGCTGGTCCTCTACATTCTTCAGTTTCTCTGTTGTGTGGATTGGTTAGGATAATGTATAAAAGGCATTTCATTTCAGATGCAAAACTTTTATATTGTTCAGGAGTTACTAAAGAGAGTTGCTGGAATGTTTTATTATTTTGGAATAGGTAGTATGGAGTTAAGTCCAGTCTTGTATTTGTCTGCAGATTTATTGTTGCTTCTGTATAACTTTACTCGAAAAATCTAAATTAGTTTTTGGGCCTGAGCTCTATGGTCTGACCATTCCACCATGATGAAGAGATAGGAAGACAGTGTCTGCACTGGCAGACACAAGTTCACATTTTAGGTGTATACTTCACGCATCAAATTATAATTCAGTTCATGGGAAATGGCAGCATCCTGTGGGAACTGATTTGCATTGAGAGGTTGCTAGATTTCTCCTTAGTGTCCGAAGATGTGTAGGTGAGCTGGATTACCCATTGTAAATGTGCATGCTTACAGGAATAAGATGGGAGGGGGTTAAGATGTTCTTTTGGAGAGTTAGTGAAGACTTGATGGGCCAAGACAATTTGGGACACATTTCTGTCAATTCTAACAGAGATTCAATCTTTTTTTTAAAAGTTGCATAAGAAGCTGTGGGGAAATGCCAGGCGTATCCAAATATTCTGTGGCACATCTGAATAACACACTGCATGTCTGGGCAGTTTTCAGCACTACAGTTGTTCTTTCTGATACTCTATATCCCAGCAAGTTCAGCTCTCTGGTGGTTCAGGCCTATCAGTTAACTCCAGTTGTATAGAATCTCTCAGACTTTCCATTTACTCACATTCCTTTAAGGTATTTTAAAATTTCATTCTCAAGATATGCCCCAGCAGTGGCACTACTAGCATTTGTTGCCCATCTTGAAATGCCCTTAACTGAGTGACTAACTTGGCCACTTCAGAGGGCAGTTAAGAGTCAATCACTGAAATCACACATTGGGCAGGTTAGCAGATTTCTTTACCTAAAGGACACTAGCGAATCAGTTGGGTTTTTATGGCAAGCCAACAGCTTAATTAAGACCATAAGAAATAGGAACATAAGAAATAGGGGCGGGCCGTTCAGCCCCTCAAGCCATTCAATAGGATCATGACAAATTGTTACTTTTACTGAGGTCAGTATAAATAACAACTGCCATTTATGGTTGGAAGACTCCTTCCCTGGATTCTTAATTCAGTAATTTAACCTTTGCAATATCTTACCCACCATACAGAACAACAACTTATATTTATGAGGCGCTTTATAAAGCAAAACCTGATACCAATCTACAGGAGATAATTTGGCAGATAGCCAAAAATTTGGGCAAATAGAATTTTCAATAAAGATGGTAAAAGGTAGAGAGAGGTGAAGATAAAAAAGAAGGGACAGCTTTAGCGCTGAGGTGGCTGGAGATCACTGTCACCAGTGACAGACCATTTCAAAGTGGGGATGCTCGACAGGCCAGAATTAGAGGAGAGCAGATATCTGAGGCTGCGGGACTAGAGGAGATTACAGAGATGTGGAGGGACGAAGCCAAGGACTGATTTCAAGACAAGCTTAAGAATTGTAAATGTCTCCATTTTAAATTGTTCAGCCAGGAGGCATTGTACGTCAGCAAGGAAGGGGTGATGGGTAAAGAGGAATTGGTGCTTGAAAGAGCATTGGGGAGCCGTGTTTTAATGCCCTCAAGTTCACAGGAGTAGAATGTTGGAGGCTGGCCTCAGGAGTGTGTTGGAAGAGTCAAGTTTAGAGATAACGTAGAGGTGGATGAGAGTTTTCACAGCAGATGAGCTGGGGCACAATCGAGTTGTTAGAGGTGACGTTATGTTAGTGGAAATGGACAGTCTCACTGTGACACCAAGATTGCAAACTATCTGAGGTAGCTTCAGACAGTTGCCAGGAAGGGGGATGGAGTTGGTAGTAGGGACCAAAGACATTGATTTCAGACTTCCCAATATTTAGTTGGAGGAAATTCTGCTTATCAGTACTGGATGTTGGAATAGCAGGCTATAAACATAGAGACACTGAAGAGACACGGTGGTGAGATAGAGCTGAATGCACAAGAATACATATGACATGTTTCTCTGGATGATGTCACTCAAGTGGCATCATATAGATGAGAACTAGAGTGGGGCAAGCATAGATCCTTGTTGGGGAACTGAAGTTAATGTCTGGGAGCTGGAAAAGAAGCATTGGCAGAAGATACTGATGTGAACTCTTTCACAGAATGAGACAGACTCATTCAGCTTTTGTTTAGAGACATGGGATGTCATTTGTGATAGGAATGATTTGGTAATCTGACAGGAACAGAACTGTGATTGGAGGATTCAAACCTGAGAATTGAGGAAAGATAGATTTGGGAGGTGATGACACATTTGAGGATTTTGGAAAGATAAGAGAGAATGGAGATAGCATGGTAGTTTGCAAAGATGGTTTTTTTTAAAACATAGTTTATTGAGCTGCGGGATGCAAATTGGACAGGCTAATTTTTTATCCAAATGCAGGTGGACCACAATCATAATATGTCTTGGTGGTTTTAATTCTGGTGTCAACAGAATTAACTTGAGAACATTTCTAAGAATGTTCTACTAGCAGCATTGTGGTATTACACAGCACTATCTGGAATTGTACCTTGCATACTTTCAGCCAGAGTGTCATGTTAAGAACTCATTTGGGCAGAGTCACGGTGTCTCATTCCTCAAGGGAGGGAGGGAGCTGAAGTGGTTAGCCTTGCTGCAAGCTTCCCACTGCACTTCTCACTTGTTTAATCTGATGAAAAATAACTTCAGCAAAGCATTGTTCTTTCACCAAGGTCATCTCATAGGCATCAGGAAATGTGAAAATCCATAGGTCCACATAAGTATGATAATTTAATCAACCCACCAAGCCCATTCTGCCATCAAGTTAGATTATGGCTGATCCATGTTTTAGCACCATTTAAATGACTTGACTCCATATCTTTTTAATATCCCTACCTTATGCAAATATAATGGTCTTTCTTTTGAAATGTTTAATTGAACCAGCCTATCAAAAGCTTGCTGGAGAAAGGGTTCCAAATTTCCAGTCACCTTTTTGTGTGAAGTAGTGCTTCCTAACAGCCCCTTTGGCCATTCTCAAATTCTGACTGCCCCTTGATTGGAAAGATCCCCCTGCCCCCGCACCAGTAAAGTTCGACATTTGTTCCTGCAGAATACTTCCTTATATCAATTTATAAAATCCCCATATAGTAGAAGGAGGCCATTTGGCCCATCCAGTCTGCACCAACTCTGAAAGAGCATCTTATCCAAGCCCTACCCTCCATAATCTCCACACGTTTACTTCACCAATCCTCTTAACCTGCTAGGGGTTAATTTAGTATGGCCAATCCACCTAACCTGCACATTCATTTAAGTTTATTTATTAGTCATAAGTAAGGCTTACTTTAACACTGAAATGAAATTACTGTGAAATTCCCTTAATCGCAACACTCTTGCACCTATTCGGGTACATGGGGGAGACTTTAGCATGGCGAGTGCACCTAACCAGCACATATTTGTGACTGTGGGAGGAACCCGGAACACCAGGAGGAAACCCATGCTGAAACAGGGAGAACTTGCAAGCTCCATACGGACAGTCATTCAAGGTTGGGATCAAACCCAGGTCGCTGGCACAGTGAGGCAGCAGAGCTAACCAATGTGCACTGTGCTGCCCCTTTTCTCTGTCTGTTGAGAGTAAAGGACTAAAATAAACTGCTGTTAAATGTTATTCCTCGATGAATATGTGTTTAATGTGTCCCACTCGTTTTCATTTTAATGAATCAGATTAACTGATAATTGAAGTGATTGCATTTTGAAATTCATTTTGAAATGATCAAAATGGGCTCAGTGCCCTATCCTCTCACTCGTTAGATTTGGGTTATGGGCTTCAGCGCTTTCACTTCAACTTGTGTTTTCCTATTCGTGAGCACAAGGATGAGTTTCCTTGTCAGGCGAGATTATTCCAGGGATATGCTGATACTGACCATGTGCCAAGAGAAGCCACACACGTTCCGATAAGAGAGCAAACTGACATGCTCTCAGGGAGTTGATGCCATATCACCTGCTGATGAGGGACAAACTGATCTTGTGCCAACAGAAGTCATGCCAGTTACAAGCTAAGAAGAACCATGTCGGTTCTGTGCCAAGCGACCAAACTGATCATGTGGTGACGCAACCTGCATTATGTTGTGTGACATGCAGCACACCAACCCTGTGTCAAAATGAAACATACTGACACATGCCATTAGGGGCATTGCCAACTATTTACCATGCTGACTCCTCACAGAGAAGTTTCATTGAGCATCGCCTTTCCCAATCTATGTCAGGAGGAAACAACTGCTCCACCACAGCAACCAATGCTTACAATATATAAAGTCTGTAAGTTAATTTAAAAATAATAGTGCAGCAATGTACTCTGAACTATAAGCAACAAAATATTCTTCCTTTACTCCATAAAGCCTAACTTACTCTGTGAGATTACCAGGTTCTTTGTATTGTCAGTTATGTTGCATGGCATTGCAGAAGATCACTGCTTTTTTTGTCAAACTGTAAGAACGTTTCAGGTTGTAATAGATGGTTAGACTATCTATTATAGCCTGGAATGTTTCCCAGAAGTGTGCAGTAATATGCTGCACCCAGACTAACTTCAGCGCATGTCGATTAATTACTAGTTTTTATTTTAGCAAAAACCTACTTCATGATAAGGTGCGTATTGTCCTTCAGGATTCCCATAATTGACTTGCCAATCTGTGAGAGGTCTCAGACCCCATTTGGTGGCTGCATTATTTGCTTGCCCAATTTACTCAGTTTGTAGAAGCAGGGTACAACTGAGTTTAAGAGTATCAGAGTCAGCTGATCGGTCAAGATAATGCACCCAGGTTTTGTTGCTTCTGTTTGTTGAAGGGGAAGGGAAAGAAAGTATGTAATGGCCCCTAGTGGAATGTGGGATGTGCGTTTGAGTTTGAATATTGGATACAGATACGATCCAGTTTGGCTGTGAATTCCCCCTCCCCCACAGGTTTTGTGGTTGCGACCAATATTGTTTCTAATATAGATGATATTGTGAATTATTCTGAATGTGCTATTTTTCTAATCATAAAAATTAATAGCCAGAAAAAATTGTCTTAGTTCTACACATGTTAAATTATGATTTTAAAAATGCTTTTACCACAAAACTGTAGTGGGATGTCAAACCTAATTCAGGTATATTTAATTTGGATTTTCTTTTATTGGTAAATTCAGTATTTCATGTATTAAAAATGCAAACTATGAATTCTACCAGAGACTTTTGACAATTTGCTAACATGATACAGAAATGCCGTATTTTCACCTTGTGGCTCCCAACAATCTCATTTTGACATTTTAAAAAAGAGACTTTCGGCTTTTTTTAAAGAAAGGGTTGCCTGCCTGTAGTCCAGCATTTTTTTTTCTTTTGCTGCAAAGTTTCTCCTCCTTCAGATACTATGACCATGGACTTCCATTGGTTGAGGTGGGGCGGTGGGGGGGGTGGTTTCATGATTATATTTGACAAAATATGGCAGTGGTTTGCCATTGCCTTTTGCAATATGGCTGACCAGCAAACTCGCCCAATCTTACTACATGCTATCTGGCATTTTGGAGGGATTTATACGCTGATTATCAACCTATTTGTCCACATGTGAATATTACTCAGCAAACCTGTAACTACATTTCCAGCATGCATGGCAATGGCAAATGCACTGGGAATAGAGGAAGTCTCCCTGCCCTCTTTGCCATCATCAAAGATCATCACCCTGGGGGGGTGCGGTCACCTATTGGTCACTGAACTGTATTCATTCAGCTTCACTCTCACAAAAACCTTCAGAAGATTTTTGTCTTTAAAATAAACGTCATGTTGAAGGTCAAATGTGGAAATACTTTATTGGTGCCAAAATCAAACCAAAAACATTAAAGAAGCACTCCTGATTGCAATGAGAAATAAAAAATGGAATTTTCTTGAGAAAACATGGGGCACGCAGGGAATGGTTGTGAATTGAGCTTAAAAGGGAGACAATCTATTTTGTCGTTATCTCCCAAAAGGAATTGAAAAGGAAAATTTTTCAGGACTATGGGGAATGGGGCTAGTTAGAGCCAGCATAGACCTTATGGAGCAAATGGCCTCCTCCTGTACAGTAAGAATTTGTTAGTTCTTTCTCACTGGAGAGTGCCCATTCACAGAGCTTGTCTTTTCATTACTCTGTATTCTGAAACGTAAGCCTAGTTCTTCCACTGAATAAATCAATAAATCATTTCCAAATGGTATCCAACCAACAATCTGTAGACCTGAATTAGTGTCTCAATGTCCTGTTGTTTGGCCCAGCTTGTTCTGCCGGAAAAAAAATGATAATTTAACGAGTTTTTACTCTTTTCAAGCACATTAATTTCCTTCTCCTCATATGCCCAGAACATTCTGGCCTTTACATCACTGAGAGTGACCATTTCTGATATCCAGCATAGAATAAACCTTGATCAGCCACCAAACCCATAAAAGCTGAGCTGCAGGAAGTCAAACAGCTCTACTTCACTCAACACACCACGCCTCCCTCTGTCCCCATGGCCATGCCTCCCTCTGTCATGTATTGCTGATGTGACAACAGTGAACAAATAACTAACCAAATTATGTTAATTACAAGGAAACATTTGACGTGGAAGGGTTCAGGTTTGCACTAAATTCAAATGATCCATTTTGTATGTGAGAACTCAAACAGTTCTGAAGAAATACAGAACGAGACTTCCTCCTTGAGAGCATTGTGCTTCGTGACGCTTCATTAACTAGCCTGATGAAACCCAAGTTGTGCTTTAAACTGCACATCTTATCCATCAGCTTTTACTTCTGGAAAATTGTCACTTTTTTACCTTGACTTTTCTCCTGTAATCCTTAAGATCTCCTTTTATGACCTCCAGACTCTATTATGATACTAATACTTCACTCTTCATAAACTGCAACTTGCCTGAGCAAGTTGCGCATATCCTATTAATCACTAGATATTGCTTCTGCTCTTCATCAGATTTCCCTTGATTTGAGGATGACACGTGTTCAGAGTGATGAGTTTCTGCCATGTCTTAATGTGTCTGAGCAGGCTGATTCTCAATTCACAGGTTTTTGGGCTCATGGACAGGACATCCCATAAGGTGTTTGTTTTTGGGATCAGACAGAGAGAGGACATGTCCCCTTTTCTTCATGCCTTGCCCCTTTTTGTTTGGCTCACGTCTAACTCTTGTTGTCCCCTGTGATGCCTTGCCCTTGTATTGTGGCTTGTTGTCTTCTTGTCTCCTGGGCCTTTTCCTTTTTTATTACTCTTGTTAGTCTTTTCTTGCACAAAGCATGTATTCATGTGGGGTTTAAAGGCTGGGGGGGGGGTGCGGTTGGGGAATATTGGTTAGAACTCCTGGAGGAAGAGGGTAATGAATGGATGGGTTCTGCTGTATTTTAGGTGGTGTGTGTTAGGGGGAGAGGCTGTTAGGTTGGAGACTTTGTGCTTCTGGGGGTTGGGGTGAATGTCAAGATAGGATGTGTGTTGGAGAGTTTCTTTGGGTCTCCTAGCTGGAGAGATTTTGTGTGCCTGTTACTGAGTAAATCTCTGGATTGGGGAATTGGTAGGGGTAGCAGATGGGCTATTGGGGGGAGGTTGGGCAATGGGGAGTTTCTTGATAGCAATGCTGATAGGTAGGTAGTGGATTGAATGATGGTTTGTTGTCATCCTGTGTCTTGGCTCTTTTGCCTCCCGTGCATGTGTTTGCTGGGGTGGACAGGGAGAGGGGGCTAGTGGGATGGAGTGACTTTTTGTTTGCGGGCGCTTTATGTTGTAGTGAGCAGAATGTGGGGTCGGAGTAGTGTGTGTATTGGGATGGTGTGGGGACATTAGTTGGCAAAGCAAGGGAGGATCAGAACACCCTTGTTAATCAGGAAGGTTTATAGGTTTGGCATGAGGCAAGAAGTTTTGTTAGCAGTACAAAATTACTTCTTTGACAAATTTAGGTATATATTTATTAGTAGGCTTACATTTACACTGTAATAAGTTAATGTGGAAGGGTACACTGAGGGAGAATTTAGTATGGCCAAACCAGCTAACTAGCACATCTTTGGAGTGTGCAAGGAAACTGGAGCACTGAGAAAACCCATACAGACACGGGGAGAATGTGCAGGCTTCGCACAGGTAGAGATCCAAGTTGGGAGTCCAGTCTGGGTCCGTGGTGCTGTGAGACAGCAGTGCTAATCACTGTGCTGTCCATAAATGAATGATTTCACATATTTGGTTTACATGTCTGTCTTCTCACATTGCTATCTTCTCTGTTGTGTACATCCCCTTTTACCATCACTTCTTTGTTCTCCTTTGTTTGTCTTGTGTCCTCCAGATTAGTTTTGTCTGCCTCCTCATTGTTCCATCCTTTCTCCTCCTTGTTGCTCTTCCTTTATATCCTCTTTCTGCTGTTCTGCCGACTCCCTGTTGGCATCTCTCTGGGATGGAGAGGTGATTTGGGGGGAAAAAACTGAAGAGGACAAGGGTTGGGGGGTGTTTGATTAATCTCTGAGTCTGTTTATGTTATGGGGAAGGTCTTGGTAGGACAGTGAGTCAGTCATGGGCTTTTCTTTCTGTTTTAAGGTCGATATGTGGGAATATGGCAAGGAGATGGGTCCATGGCACACCCCATGGTTCTTCGTTCAACCATATGTATTTAGGGGTGTTATGAGGAAGTTGTCCATTGGGATGCAGTTATTTAATGGTACTTTGCTACCTTGAAATTCTGGTCTCAGTAATCTCTACTTGACTTTTTCTCCTGAGTGTGAGGAAATCCCCAGACTTTGGGCGGTCTAGTAGTTTCTGAATGGTATTACATAGTTCCCGTTTTACCTGTGACTGGTGTTATGGTTTCTCAGTTATGTTATGTTCCTTTGCTTCTTTCAGTAGTGTTTGCTTGGGTGTATTATTTGTTTCTGTTAGTTATCATGGAATCATAGAAACCCTACAGGACAGAAAGAGACCATTTGGCCTATCGAGTCTGCACCAACCACAATCCCACCTAGGTCCTACCCCCATATCCCAACATATTTTACGAACTAATCCCTCTAACCCATGCATCTCAGGACACTAAGGGCAATTTTAGCATGGCCAGTCAACCTAACCCGGACATCTTTGGACTGTGGGAGGAAACCAGAGCACCCAGAAAGAACCCATGCAGACATGAGGAGAATGTGCAAACTCCACACAGACAGTGACCCAAGCTAGGAATCAAACCCCGGTCCCTGGAGCTGTGAAGCAGTCGTACTAACCACTGTGTTACCGTGCTGCCCTATGTTCATTGTGGTTTTGGATCTCCATGGTCTGGATAGTTTGACCTTTCAGATCCATGTCTGTCCCTGATCTTGTGTGGTTTGTGTATTCCTCTGTTCTAGGTTTAACCCGTTGGGTGGATAAGATTTTCATTTCATAGATCCATACCTTCTCTGCCCGTTTTCTTTCTACTGTGGTCCAATGAACATTGTATCTAGTTCCATAATAATTAGGGCTTAATGTCATGTTGCATGAAATATCTGTTTATGGTCTTGTTTTCCTTTTTTGTCCTAATCTCATTAATGTGAGAGTTTTTCCCTTAGCGTGTTGCCTGTTTCTGCTTCGTATGTTATCTTGTATGTCTTATGTTGGATGGCATACACACATTGTATTAGTCACATTGGATTTTTGACTTTAGCACTATATGATATTAGTGTGGTGGGTTTTTATTTCCTTTAGTGTTACCAGGTGTTTGCAGGTCTTGCAGTTTTACTCCTGCATTTCTCCTCTTTGGGCAATTTTATCCTGTTTCTGACTAACATGTCCCTCAGGTTTTTGCGTTGTTTATAAAGTGCTACTAATTTGTAGTCCTCTAAAATTTCATTGTTCTTTTTTAAATTTTCGAAGTTGACTATTCCACTTATTTCTCTATCCTCTGGGTGGTATATGGCAATTAGTGGTATGTGGGTTTCTTTTCCTTTCGCTGTGCTGCCTGTCCTTTTAATCATGGGAAGTTTGATTTGAGGTGTCTCAGGAATCTCTTGGTCTACCCTCTGCTTGCAACTGCTTGCATTATCGTATGGGATTTAAATACTGTTGTACTCAGGGTGATGAGTTTTTGCCATGGTCTTCATGTGTCTGAGCAGGTTGATTCTCAATCCACAAATCTTTGGGCCCATGGGCAGAACATCCCATGAGGTAGTTAGAATTGAAAGCAATGTGAATTTGCTTTCTTTTGTTTCCTTCTCCGTCGCTGAGCTGCCTCATCATTGAGATGTTGTGACTCAAAGCATGATTCAATTGGTACTAAGCTCCTCCAAGTTATTAATGTCAATAATGCTGCACTTCAAGAAGAGCTTCAGAATGTCTTTGCAGCATTTTTTTTTGCATTATCCTGGAATGCTGGTCATTTGAGGGTTGAGAAAACAGGGTCTAGTGAGGGAGATGCTTTTTAGCCATCTGGATGTCATCCCAGTCCATCATAGATGATCTTGCAGGATTTGTGCCTGAGTGTTTGTGGAGCTAATTTCAAGAAGGACAGTTGAGTTTGTTTGCTGGTCCTCACATTGAATCTGGAAGGTGTGGCAGGAACATTGCTGATGGAATATCTCTAGCACAGTTGTGTTCTGAAACTCTGTCTGGTTTTCACTGCAATGTAGGAGTATTGTGGCCATAGCTGCTCTGTGCACTAGTGTTGACTTGCAGGTGTCCGTGGTATAATATACTTGCTGCTGTACTTTGCAGAAGGCTGAGTTGATGCAGCTGATCTGGTGTTGGATCTCCTTGTCAATGGTGGCCTTTTGCGAGAGTTGGCTGCCAAATGTTCAACATATTCCAGAATGTCTCCTTCAACATACAAAGGAGGTGGAATATTTGGCTGACCACATGTGGGTTGATGTGACTTGTTTTGGAAACATTCAAGGACAGTTGAATGTCCGGGTTTCTTGGATGCAGAATTGCAAAAGTGGAAAATAGTTTGCAAATCTGATGCAAGGTCTGCTGCAGTCATCTGCAAACTGTAGATCATGTATGTCTATGGTGGTGTATTTAGTTTTGAGACGGGGTGACTGAGGTTAAATTTTTTTCCAAATATGCAGTATACTTGCACCAAAGGATAATATATCTCTGTGGTAAATAGCCACCATCAGGTAGGTTATAAATAGTGTGGGAAGATCATACAGCCTTGCTTGACCCTGGTCCAGATTTTTAATCTGTCTGTTTCAGATCTCCCATTCAAGACAGTTGCAATCATATCATCATACAAATTTGTGATAAAATTTATTGGAAATCCAAATCTGTGGAGCTCAGTCCACTGAATCGAATGTTTTGGTCAGGTCAATAATGCAGTGAAAAATTGCTGGTGTTGTACTCTACATTTTTCATGTATTTTGTTGCCAGCTAGTCCCATGTCAAGAGGTTCACCTGTAAGGTCTAAAACTGCACTTTCTAGCAAAAGAGGGTTTTCTCAGCTACAGGCCATAGGCGATTCAGGAGAATGTGTCAGCATTTTCCCAACAATGGGCAAAAGAGAAATACCTTGATAGATAAATCATGCTGTGGGAACTGCCTTCTTGAAGATAGTTACAATAGCTGAAGTCTGAGGGAGTTATCTTTCCTCATGCATCCAGAGGAATGGAGTCTTGAAGTGAGTAAAAATACATCAGCTTTGAACTTCAGTTGGAATAAAAAGTATAACTTAGGACATTAGAATTAACGTAAACTCTGCAGATGAATTCCAGCAGGCTTAGTCATTTGTCATTCAATTGCATGTTGTAGCTCTTCATTAATAGGTATCCACCTATGGATTCTACTACAGGCTGTTAGGACTGGACCTGCATTAGGTAATGAAGGAACCAACAAGAGAAAATAACATCCTTGATTTCATCCTTATCAATCTGCCGGCTGCAGATACATCTGTCCATGATAGTATTGGTAAGAGTAACCACTGCACAGGCCTTATGGAGATGAAGTCCTGCCTTCACACTTGAGAATAACCTCCATTGTGTTTTGTGGCACTATCACTGTGCTAAGCGGGTCAGACTTCGAACTGGTCTAGCAGCTCAAGCTCCGTGAGGCATTGTGGACCATTAACAGCAGTGGAATTGTATTCCAGTACAATCTCCAATCTCATGGCTTGGCATATCTCATACTGAACCATTACCATCAAACCACGAGATCAATCCTGGTTCAATGGAGAGTGCAGGAGGGCATGCCACAAGCAGCACCAGGCATATCTAAAAATAAGTCAACCTGCTGAAGGTATAAAACAGGACTGCTTGCATGCCAAACGGCAAAAACAGCAAGTGATCAACAGAGCTAAGTGATCCCACAACCAACGGATCAGATCTAAGCTCTGCGGTCCTTCCATATCCAGTCATGATGGTCAATTAAACAACTCACTGGAGGAGCAGGCGCCACAAATATCCACATCCTCATTGATGGAGGAGCACATCAGTGCAAAAGATAAGGCTGAAGTATCTGCAACAATCTTCAGCCAGAATTGCCGAGTGGATGATCCATCTCGGCCTCCTCCGGTGGTCCCCAGCAACTCAGGAGCCACCCTCCGCCAATTCGATTCACTCCATGTGATATCAAGAAATGGTTGGAAGCACTGGATACTGCAAAGGCAATGATAACATTCTGGCAATAGTACTTGTTCTCCAGAACTTGCCACTCCCTTGCCAAGCATTTTCAGTACAGTTACAACACTGGCATCTATCCAACAATGTGGAAAATTGCCCAGGTATGTTTTGTACACAAAAAGCAGGACAAATCCAATCTGACCAATTACTGCCCAATCAATCTACTCTCGATCATCTGTAAAATGATGGAAGGGATCATCAGCAGTACTATCAAGCAGCATCTGCTCAGCAATAACCTACTCAGTGATGCCTAGTTTGGGTTTCGCCAGGATCGCTCAACTCCTGGCCTCTTTACAGCCTTGATCAAACATGGACAAAACAATTCAATTCCAGAGGTAAGGTGAGAGCTCTTGATGTCAAGGCCGTATTTGAATGAGTGTGGAATCAATGGGAACTGGGGGCAAACTATCAGTTGGAATCATACCTGATACGTAGGAAGATAGTTGTTGTTGTGGTCATGAGTTGCCCTTAGGATCCTTCTTTTTGATTGGGCTGATTAAGAGCAAAAGCATTGATTTTTATAGGCCCTTTTAGACTTTGGGCCTTGTGATGTCTTGCTATTAGGTGAATGTCCATCAATTGAGCAAGTGAATCATCTACCTAGCAGATATCAGTCACTGATTATGGATGTAATGATACGGACATCACTTGGATCTTTGACCCAAACATAACCCAGGAGATACCAATTCTTTGATCTAGGATGCTTTAATCTTGGGTGCTTGTTATAATGAAGACTTGCTGAGCACACTGTTTTCTGCAGGAGGACACAAGTTTGTATTGGCTTTCCTCATTCTGTTATCCCAATAGTTCTACTCCGGACGTCAGAGTCATAAGCAACCCTGGCATTAAAGTCCCCCTAAAGATGATTTATTCTTCTTTTGTGAAGGCAGTGAGGATTCCATCAAGGTCAGAATAGAACTTTTCTGTAACATTTTCATCAGAGTTGAGGGTCAGGGCTTAAACACTGATGATGATGCCATATTGGTTAAGGGCTGAGTTAGATGTGAAATGACATAAGTTTTCATTTGTACAATTGGAGAGTTTTGGCAGTGCATCCAAGACCCCATTCCATACAGTAAAACCAGCTCATTGGCACAATGGTCGCCATCAGCCTTTTCTTTGTAGTAGAAGGTGTATGTCCCTTTTTGTGCTGTTGGCTGCCCCTCCTAAAAAGAAAGGTCTTCATCTTAGTGTGGCAATGCCAACCTAGAGGCTTAATAGCTCAAGTGATATGATTGCAATTCTCCTTTCCGACTGGTCACTCTTGCAATTATCCAGAAGGGTTCTAACATTCCAAATTGCAAACTATGGAATTTCTTCCTTTGATTACAGGATGGTGATGCTACAAAGAGTGGGTTCCCCAGCAAAGAGAAAGTGGAGCAGTTTTGTTTTGACATCTTTTCTACCCTGCATCACAATGGGGTGATCTGAGGATGTCCTAACGCTGCTCCAATACACTCTTGTCCCAACATAGGTGTCCACTAACTTCATACATTCGTCATCAGTGTGCAGATTCCTAACTAGGGTTTCCATGTTTGTAGCTGTGTTCTCCTTGCCAATTCTCACTTCAAACAGGACTTGGCAAAGGGACATGGTGAAAATCTATGCATGTTTTTGTTTAATGTAGGGGACCTTGGTTATCTATACAAGATTGTCCACACAATCTTGCCAGGTTGGTAGTCAGATTTCACTGACATGTCAAACTATGATGAGTGGGACCACTTAATCCTGTAGCTATCTTCTGCCTTTGCAGCTGGTGGGCTACACAATCTTTTTTCATCTTTTCTGCGGTTGAGATTTTTTGGGTTGCAGTTTGTTTGCCATTTCCCCCTAACCTTGCTGCCATTGTGACCCTGCCAGGATGAAGGGATGTTATTCCTGTTGTGACTGACTATTGAATCAACTAATGATTTGAAATGTTGCCCATCCCCACCAACCCAGCCTCTGTAAATTGATAGTCTAATTCCACCTCCATTTTTATATAACTTCCATTTATATGCTTGCTCTCCCTTTAATACGAGCCTTCCATTTATTTGCTCCTTTCATCAGACCACCATTAGCAACCGGTTTTTTTAGCCAAGTTAGGTCTACTGTCTGGAATTTCCTCTGTCTCCATATCTCCTCCAAACCAATCTCTTGGGACAAGCTGTCAGTTGCTCTCACCTCATACCCACTATCTTCATATTTACCTTGCATCCATGGTTATGTTGAAGCACTACTTTGCATTCATAGAATATGAATGCAAGATCTTGAGTGGATGTGATTAGCCTCAGTTTTAGTATGAATGCATTCTTTATCGGAGTGGTATGTGCATGTAGTGTACATTAGAGTGACATTTTTCCAGTCGAATAACAGAACAGCACCATGGCCTCCCCTTGGGTTCTTCAATCATACAACCCCTACTGCAAGCTGGGGCATCTGTGGCAGGGTATGAAGCTGGAGAACAGCTGCCAGTCTGTCATAGAGACGAACCTCTGCAAGGAAGATGCAGGCTTGACCTTGGGACAAGTACAGTGCTATTATTACCTGTGTCTCTGATGAGTAGGTGTGTGATGTGTCATCCAACGTGATTCGAGAAAGTAGTGCTTCACCAGAGAATGAGAGCAGACGGCAAAGTGTTTCAGTTGTACTGTGTGTGGGTAGAATTTGATGAGGGGAAAAAAGTTGATGTTTTGTTGGAACAACTCCAAATACCACACGTGAATGCAAATTTTTGAAGTTATTTTATCAACATGCTATTTGAAACGTCGGTGACTGAAGTTCTAGTTTGTAGAAATTAACAGTGGGAGGCTCTTTATGTTCTTTCTTTATACCGGATTCGAACTTTGCCTTGTAGGGCAACTCTGTAAACCCTCTCTGGAATGGAATGTTATTTATCTCTGTTAAGGAATAAGTCCAGGAGGAAGAAAGGCCTAGAAGGATGTGCTAAGGAAGTTAGCTGAAGAAGGCTGGGAGGAGGCTCATGTGGCATAAAGACCAGTTGGGTCAAGTAGTCTATATTTGTGTTATGAATTCTGAGTAATATAAAGGACATGCTGTCATCACATTGTAATTGACTAGGTTAAGAGTCTAGATTCCATATTTTAGGATTGGATGTGGTTTGCAAGTATTGATAACACTAAATCATAATCCATAAAAAGATTTGAGATAAGCAATCTGGAGGAAAATCTATACGAACACCATGGTACTTTAATGCTTAACCCGGCAGATGTTTGTGAAAAGATTGCGAATGCCTGGGAGTTGAGCAGAATCCACTGAGAATGGGGAGTTGCAGTCAAGCCCTGCAGTCGTCACACTAAATTGTTTTGTTGGAACTTGAAGTGGATCAATAAGTTTCACTCCGCAGGGCAGTGTTTTCAGTGATATCAGTTACTAGTGCAACCCATCCGTAGGCCGCCTGTTAGCACTAAATACCAGACTTCCACAAATTGACAATGAAATAAGAGCAGCTGCCGAAAGGAAATGTGATTAAATGACATTAGGCTAAATTCCATTTATATTTAATAACAGGAGTTGTACATCTGGGGAGAGGAAAGGGCAATGTAGATTTTTGCCGTGGCAGCAGTTAACAATTAATGACTAAAAGTACCCATTTAATGTGGATGGGAATTTAATGCACAGTTTCAGAAATGCAGCTCTTTGGAGATAACCAGGTTAGTTAAGGGTGGCATTGTCCTGGTGATACGTTCTGTAAATCTCTTCACTGTGTTCTGTCGTGTGTGCAAACATAGTGACTTGGTCAGCATTGAAGCATCATTATGCATCTGCTTCTACGAAATAGCTGTATGCAGCACAGAACGAGGCCATGCAATCTGTTGTGGCTGTGCTAGCTCTTTGCTGGAGCGACTCAAACTTTAAGTCCAGTGCCCAGCTCACTCCCTATGGGCCTGTACACTCCTCTGCTTCAAATATTTATCCATTCTCATTAAAAGGATATACTTGTTTCAATCTCAGCTTCTTCCATTTGCAAATAATTCCATACACTGAACAAATCTGAGAGAATTTTAAATTGATTTGCCACTAGTTCCTCAAATAATAGTTGAAATACTTTGCTGTTTTGAAACAGCAATTATATTTTCCCTTCTCAGGTATCAGAGGTACTTCTCTGTCTGCTTTTAAGTCAGAAAGTTATAACTTAAAGCCTCCTCCAGATACCTGAGCACGATATCTAGGCTGACACTCCAGTGCATTACTCATAGTGCTGCATTGTGCTGACTTTAGACCTCTATCTGCTCTGTCAAGTGAACAACAAATATTCCTAAATACTTTACAAAGTAGAGGAGATCTTTTGGACAATATTTATCGTTAAGCAACATCACTAAAATGGATCATTTGGTCATTATCTTACAGTGAATTTGGAATCTTGATTGGCCACAATGTTTCCCTACTGCATTGCAGTGATCACGGAATATTTGAGTTTTGCAATGGAGAAAGCACAGTGTTTGTGCTGTTAGTTTGCAAAATATTAATTTTCCAGAATCTAATCAAAAATCACTACCTTTAATAGGGGGAGGCAATGGCTTAGTTATTGCTGGACTATTAATCCAGAAACTCAGCTAATGTTCTGGAGACTCAGGTTCGAATCCCGCCAAGGCAGATGGCGAAATTTGAATACAATAAAAAATATCTGGAATGAAGAATCTACTGATGACTATGAAATCATTGTCGAGCGTCGGAAAAACTTATCTGGTTCACTAATGACCTTTAGGGAAGGAAATCTGCCTTCCTTACCTGGTCTGGCCTATATATGAATCTAGAGTCACAGCAATGTGGTTGACTCTCAACTGTCCTTGGGCAACTAGGGATGGGCAATAAATACTAGCCAGCCAGTGACGCCCATCATTTAATGTGAATTTAAAAAACACATCTTTGAATCCAAATCCTATCCACAGAATTGTGCAGCTGCTTCCCCCACCAAACCCCAATAATAGAATGGTCTGCAACCCATCAAAATCAGTCCTGATAATGTTTCTTCCTCATTATGATCATGAGCAGTGCTTAGTGCTTACCAATCAACATTAACATCTTTCCAGAGAAGGCAAAAGGTTGGGTTCATTGCACAGCTAGATCTAAGATCTTTGACTTGTAGCCTTACATTTGAACTTGTTCAGTACAACTGGCTGCCTTTGCTTTAGGAATTTTAATCCTTTTTTAAAAACCTGTATAGAAGGTGCATGTATAATTGTAAAAAAGTATTTTAATTAATTAATTGTATTACTTTCAACACAAAACATTTAATCCAAACAGAATTGCACCACATCTATTTGACCTTTGACTTTCAAACTATGTCCTGTTCATAAGTCATGTGAAGTACCACTCTATAAACATTTTTCTTGCAAATACAAACAGTCAATTTGTGATTCAGGGCAACAACATGATTCTGGAATAGATTTTCATTTTGTGTAACAGTGCTTTGTTGGTGCTTACTAAATTGCAACGCGCACACAATTGCAGATCTATTGCTTGCATTTGCAGTTTTGATCCAAGCAGAGAATATCTTGGCAAAGCAAACGTATTTGTCATAATGTTTCCATTATTCCCCTGAACCTTTTCCTGCCTAATGTTTCTTAATGTGTATGTTGTTCCTTCTCTCTGGTTGTTTTAAATAAAACCTCATCAAAGAACAAAGAAAATTGCAGCATATGAACAGGCCCTTCGGCCCTCCAAGTCTGCACTGACCATGCTTCTTGACTTAACTAAAACCCCAACACTTCCATGGACGATATCCCTCTTTTACCATCTCATTCATGTACTTGTCAAGACACCCCTTTAAAAGTCACTATTGTATCTGCTTCCACTATCTCCCTGGCAACAAGTTGCAAGCACCCATCACTTTCAATGTAAAAAGTCTTGTACATCTCTTTTAAAACTTGCTCTTCGCGCCTTAAACCAATGTAATTGACTCTTCCGCCCTGGGGAAAAAGCTTCTGACTATCCATGTTTCTCATAATCTTGTAGCCTTCTATCAGGTCTTCCCTCGACCTCTGTTGCTCCAGTGAGAACAAACCAAGTTTCTCCAACCTCTCCTCATAGCTAATGCTCTCCATACCAGCAACATCCTGGTAAATCTTTTAGTATCCTCTCCAAAGCCTCCATGTCCTTTTGGTAGTGTGGTGACCAGAATTGAACACTATATTCCTAGTGCGGCCTCACTAAGGTTCCATAAAGCATCTTGCCAATTTTTAAACTCAGTACCCTGACCGATGAAAGCAAGCATGCTGTATACCTTCTTGACTATCTTCCCCATCTGCATTGCCACTTTTAGTGACCTGTGTACCTATACACCCAGATCCCTTTGCCTATAAATACTCATAAGGGTTCTGCCATTTACTGTATATTTCTTATCTGTGTTAGACCTTCCAAAATGTATTACTCACATACTCAGAATTAAACTCCATCTGCCATCTCTCCACCCGAGTCGCCAACTGATCTATATCCTGTATCCTCTGATGGTCCTCATCACTATCCGCAAATCCACCAACCTTTTGTGTCGAACGCAAACTTACTAATCAATCCAGTTACGTTTTCCTCCAAATCATTTGTATATACTACAAACAACAAAGGTCCCAGCAATAATCCCTGAGGAATACCACTTGTCATAGCCCTCCATTCAGAAACGCAGCCTTCCACTGCTACCCTCTGTTTTTTTTTTTGAGCCAATTTTGTGTCCATCTTGCCAGTTCACCTCTGATCCCATGCGACTGCGACTTCACCTTCTGCACCAGTCTGCCATTAGGGACCTTATCAAAGGCCTTACTGAAGTCCATGTAGACAACATGCACTGCCCTACCCTCGTCAATCATCTTCATCACTTTCTCGAGAAACATGATCTTCCCTTTACAAAACCATGTTGCCTGTCACTAATACATCTGCTTATTTCCAAGTGGGATTAAATCCTGTCTCAAAGAATCCTCTCCAATAATTGTCCTATTACTGATATAAAGCTCCCCGGCCTGCAATTACCTGGATTATTCATGTTACCTATCTTAAACAAAGGAACAACATTGGCTCATCATTATCTTTCTCTCTTACTCTCACGTGTTCTATCCATGGACCTCAAGACTGTAAAACTCCTTACCAGACTGCAGGCATGGTCAACCTAGTCTATACCTCTTGCTTTCTGTGGAACAACTACAGGTTTGGACTTTGGACTACAGGTTCCCAGAATATTTCAGCACTGTAGTTTTCCTCACATCATGTCTATGTCTTTGGACTATTTGATAAGGATTGATGAGCTAACAACTCAATTATCATTTTGTCATGCAACTATCAAGATGATAGAAAGTGAATTGAATGAATCTTGATCTTTTAATCATATCGTAATTTCTATGTATCCTGTCATCTCTCCCCTTACTTTCTACCTTGTGAATGGATTGTCTTATTGAGGACAATAAAGTTTAAGTTATGACATTCCACAGAATGAAAATCCTTTAAATCTCACTACGCTCTTGTATACCAGGTGTAAATTTTGCTTTCTATCTCAGTTTCTGGAACATCCATTTTGGAATATGGAGATGCAATCTGTCTTTGAAAGGCAAATGGGAAAATGCTTAATTTACTCAATAATTAATAAACCACTATCAAAATTACATCTTCAAAAATCGTACCTTCCTGTGATTTTTGTTGGCGTGCCATTAGTTAGTGAAAGAAGCAGGCAATTCCAGTTTGGATTTTCTGATTTGATGGACCAACATTTTGTTGCAAATGGAATAATGCGCTCAGAATTTAGTTAATCTTTCGAGGTATTGTTTGGTCTCTGGATATCTCATGAAATTCCCAACATGTTGCTTGAGTGGGTTTTCTCCGGGTGCTCCGGTTTCCTCCCACATCCCAAAGATGTGTTCTCAGGCTGATTGGCAAAACAAATTCTCCCTAAATTGTCTCACAAGTTTGGTTCCAATGCATAGATCTATAAACATAGACAGGGATCATGGGTAGAAGTGGGAACATTGAGGTGGCGACGCGGGCTCGTTGGGCCGAAGGGCCTGTTTCCCGTGCTGTTTTGTTCTTTGTTCTATGTTCACCTTCTTTATTGGGCAGACAGACAATACCACATCATCAGAGCAAGTTTCTCAGATTAACACCAATATTTTGATTTACTTACAATTGGATCAATTCATGGAGGCAGTTAAAGGCAGCAAACTATGATGTTACTTGTATTGCATGAAGTTATAAAGAACTCATTTCTTTGAATGGAAGTAGTCGTTTTTAGTAGGCTTTCACGAAGCAAAATGAAGTTTCAATTCTGAGGTCAGAACTCCAAGTAGAATTAAATCTGTGTAATCAAAACTCCATGTCTCTAGCATGTGAAAGTTTTTCAGGTTACCGCAGTGCTGTTGAAGTTCACAGACAATCTGAGTACACAGCTTATCTTGTGCCTTATGGAGATAGTTGTTAATGGCAGGATGTTCCTGTCTATCAGCAAAAATCTTGCATTAATGGTTCAGCAATTGGAGTAATTGAATTTCTGTATTCTCTGGTCTGTTAGCTATCATAGATTAACATATCTAGCAGACAGCCCCGTCAGGCAAGCAACTTTAAACTTAATTCATTTCTGGGGCAGAGGTGCTGACACACACAATCCATCCAGGATGGATATATCTCATGGTCATGTTTTATTTTTGCGCATTGCTCCAATTTTTGCCAGAGGGCTCCTGAGCTCTCCTTATCGGCTGATTTGCCAGGTCTGAGCAGGCCAATTTTCCTGGAGGCAGCCTAACTCCAGTCTCCATTTTGAAATTTGGTAAGGGGTTTTAGTCCTAGCTATGCTGTACATAACATATCAAATTTATATTTCACATCCTGTCTTCATCATAATTTCATTTTAATGTGATATTTTTAAGCCTTTATAAGGATCACACCACAGGACTGATAACATCATTCCTAATATTTCTATTACAAGACACCAATATGCATCATTTTTCTGATTTCTGTGAGCTAAAAGAGAAATGTAGATATGAAAGATGTTAAGACAATTGAAAACTGGTGTGTACTATGTACGGAACTTGGCATCAAACTTTTTGTTTTAATCCCTTGCACACTATCCATAATCCATCTAAGCGAGATAACTCCACTCTACAGAGCTTGAAGGCAGTTATTTCCCAGCTTTGGCTGAGTTGCAAAACAAAACAACGTGGAATCTGATCCTGACTTCACCTCTTACCTTCATTGAAACCATGTTTAACTCCATTATTGGTTTGATTTTGGCTGAGGAATTGCAATTATTTTGCAATCCTGAGTGTCATCATTTTGTAAACACATTGGGCAATAACATTTGTCACATTATGGTGAAATAATATGTCTTTACGTTCTTTTTTAAAAACAACTGTTTTCTATCGTGACTTTCATGACCTCTGAATGTCTCAAAGCAATTTACACTCAGTGAAGTATTTCTTGAAGTGCAGTCAATGTTGTAAGGCAGGAACTTGGCAGCCAAGTTCACAGCAAGGATCCTTAAACAGCAAAGAGATAAAGGATGAAAATACTTTTCTTTTTACTTGTATCAGTTGAAGGATACATCATGATCAGGACTTGCTCGTGAAATAACGCCATGGGAGTTATTACATCTACCCAAGAGATTAGCCAGAACCTAAGTTTAAATCTCATGGGAAAGGTGCCATCTTCAATGGTGCAGTACCCACTCTGTACTGCACTGGAATATTGGCTGAGATTTTGTGTTCAAATCTGTGGAGTGAGACTTGAACTTACAGTTGAGAATGATCATAGCTACTTTTGTTCAGTTTGATCTTATCCACGTTCATTATCCACACGCATACACTTTTCAGCAAGGCTTTCTGAATCATGAATAGGAGCAAGAAATCCAAAGGACAGTGTGTCCATTGATGTTGAATCTGAAATTTGTGTGGTATGTAATAGCCTGCTCCGTACTATGTTCACCAAATCTTGGAGAAGTTCTTAAGTTTCTTTGAAAGAAAAATCCAGTGTTGGTTCACCTGGATGTTGCCTGGGATGAAATATTTGAGCTATAAAGAGAGATTGGATAGGCTGGTATTATTTTCTGTAGAGCAAAGAAGGCTGAGGACGGGACATGATATAAGATTGAGGATTTTGGACAGACTGAGTAGGGAGAAGCTGTTCCCCTTGGTTGAAGGGTCAATTACGAGGGGCATAGTTTTAGAGTAAGGGGCAGGAAATTTGGAGGAGAATTGAGAAAGGATTTGTGGGTGACATGGTAGCACCATAATTAGCATTGCTGCCTCACAGCATCAGGGACACAGGTTCAATTCCTGGCTTGGGTCACCATCTGTGTGGAGTCTGCACATTCTTCCTGTGTCTGCGTGGGTTACCTCCGGGTGCTCTAGTTTCCTCCCATAGTCCAAAAGACATGTTGGTTAATAGATTGGTCATGCTTAAATTCTCCCCAGTCTATACGAATGTATACCAGAGTGTGGCAACTAGGGGATTTTCACAGTAACTTCATTGCAGAGTTAATGTAAGCCTACTTGTGAACAGTAATAAATAAACGATAAAAAAACTTTAAACTAGAAAAAGTTTTTTTCACTCAGAGGATTGTGGAAATCTGGAATGCAGATAGTGGAGGCCAGAAACCTCTTGGCCTTTAAAAAATATTTGAATGAATACTTGTAATATCATAACATTCAAGTGCAGGAAAATAGTTATGCCTTTAGTTATAGTTATTGTCAGTGCAGGCTCGTTGGGCCAAAGGGCCTTTTCAGTGCTGTATAACCCTATGGTATCAGATGCAAGGAAGAAGACAGTGTAATGATTTCTTCCCTCCTTCACTCTTCGTGGAAGCTTCCCCTAACACTAACTAATCCTTAGTGACATCAACGCGTTGCGATGTAGAAACTCATGGATACAAGTCTATTTTTGTTTACCATTCCAATGTAATTGTGATTAAAGCCTCATAGAACTTGTTGAGTTGGCTTGTGATTTATTGAAGAGAAGCTGAACAGGTGGCATATAGACTTCTACTAGAGCTGCACTGAGCATGAGTTCAAAGTGCTGAAGAGTGTTCTTTGCTTGTCCTGGTAGCTGAAGTGCAATGTTTCTTCATCATGAGGCACTCCACTTAATGGCGGCAGATAGAAGTGATGAAACAAATTACATTTATGGATACATTTAAGTGCTAGACTGAACAGTCAACCTTGAGTGATCGTCACTGATTCACACTTCCTGCATAGAAACCAGGGCTGTGATTATATGGGAAAAAGATAGTGTGATAATTTTAGAAATTATCTGCCGATGGCATTAATTTTTGCTAATATAAATGCTCCACGTAAGCTATTAACTCAACCGTGAATATTAAGTACAACTTGTGTCACACAGTTCAACAGTTCAGCTCCTTGTTGCCAGGATAAACTATTATGCTGAACGAGGGGGCCATTTTGATTTTGTGATTTGGCCATCAACCATTCTGGAGAAAAGTTCTACAGAATCAAATCTTTTGCTTGGTGTAAAGAACGTACATCTATCCTGATTCTCAGATGAGGAAAGAGAGAAACTTGCTCTTGTATAGTGCGTTTGACTACTTCAGAACATTCTGAAGTACTTTGCAATCGTTTTTAGTGTTGTTGATTTGAGGGATAGATATACTCCCACTAAGGCAGCTGGAATCTGTTTAAGAGAATCCCTGGTAGCACAGTGCTTTCTTGGTAATGCATGGGGGTAGGTTTGTGCTCACAGCATGGGGTGGAACTTGAATCACACCTTGCATTCTAACATATAGAAGCAGAAATAGGCCATTCGGCCCCTTAAGTCTGCTACACCAGGTTTGTTGGTATTTCTAATTCCACATTCCTACCTACCTCTGATAACCTTAGATTCCCTTGCCTAATAAGAATCTACCTCCGCCTTAAAAATATTCAGTACCTCTACTGACTTCTGAGGTAGAGTTCCCAACATTGCACAACTCTCAGAGAAAAAAATTCTCATCTCTCTCCTAAAAGGGCAACTCCTAATTTTAAAATAGAGCCTCTCCTTCTGACATTATCCACAAGGAGAAATGTCTTTTCCACATCTACCTTGTCAAGACCCCTCAGGATCTTGCTGATTCGAATACGATAATGTTACTGATAGAGTCAAGGCCAGCAACTTGATCTCTATACTATAAACAGCCTAAAAACCAAAGGGCAGTGGGTTCACTCTCCGGTCTGACTGCATTGGGTGAAAGCTGGAATATATTGTGATGTCAAATCTTTAATCTTTATCTTTAAATGGTACCAATTAACTGTTTAGTTTTATATAGGATACTTACTGACTTAAATCCTGTGGTGGATGACGATGACATTCTGGAGTTAACTCTGTTGGAGTGCCCACAACAACACAACTTTGGTGAGGCTGGTCCTGACTAGTGTCATTTCCTGGGATGAAATATGGTGTCATACTTTTGACTGACTCCTTGTGAGATTCCTACCCTGTGTGGTGGGGAGTGTGATTGTTGATGGAGGTTTCTGGAGCCTGGCCTTTTACCAGAACAGCTGATGAAATTTTAATTTGAAAGTGTACTAACATAGGTAATGTTAATGTAGCAACATTGTCAAAAATGCTTGGCACCTGGGTGATGGTGGTGGAGTATATTGTGGCAAGTATGTTGCATGATGATTACTGATATTTGTAATTGTGTTCAATATAACCATCCGTATGTGGCAGACATATTAAATACTCTACCCTATTGCTAGGAAACCCCTGAAGTGTCAACAAATGTACTGGGGAGTTGGCAGGACAGAATTTGAGCAATAACCCACTTAAGTTAATTAGCACTAATTCCAAAGAATAATCTTCTCCAGAGTCTGAGACTTTAAAGCTCTGAATTCTAATGTTAAAATTCGCCAAGTGCAGAATATCATAGAATCCCTACAGTGCAGAAGGAGACTATTTGGCCCATCAAGTTTACAATGACTCTCCGACAGAGAATCTTATCCAGGCCCACACCCTGCCTTATCCCCATAATCCCGTGTATTTATCCCACAAATCTCCCTAACCTGCACATCTTGGGATACCAAGGACAATTTAGCATGGCCAATCCACCTGACCACATTTTGGAATATATGTTACCTTAGGAGCAACTAGAGCAATTGAAAATTTCAAATCGCTGAATTGTTCTAATGTTATATTGTCTTAAAGCACAAAAACAGCTCATGACCCAGCAGCTCCAAGCTGTATTTATGCTCCGTGTGAGCCACCTCCCACTTTGCCTCATCTTTCCCAAAACATTTCAAATGATCCTCCCATGAAACCATACCACAATAAAATGCCTGGATCCTTCTCCAATGTCAAAGCAGGTTCCCGAACATCAATTGTGGCTGAAGGGCTTGAAGCTGGCAAGTTAGATTAGAAACCATATTCAAATTCAGAAAGTCTCTGACTATCAGATGGCTACTCCAGGTTCCCCTCTGATGCTGAAGTAACAATGTTATCCAGCTCCTTTAACATATTAAAACATCCTATAGGGCTTTGCAGGAGCTTGCTCAGTCAAACATTGACACAGAGCCAAAGAAGGCTGACGGAAAGCTTGGTCACTGAGGTTTTAAGGAGTTGCTTGAAAAGAGAGGTTTAAAGAGGGAATTCCAGAATTTAAGGGATGGTGAGCCAAATTGGTTGATGAGGGAAATTGAGATGCACTGCAGGAGGAAATGAGTTCTGTATAGGCCTGAGAAAGGTTAGATAGAGGCAGGGTGGGGCACAAGAATGAGGAATGCAGATTATCTGTGGAATTTTTTTAAACTGAGTTAATTCCTGCAGTTTTGAACTAGTGTACTACTATGTGCAAACTGTAACACAATTTCATTTATAATTATTGAATGTTACATCATTAGTAGGTTATTCAGCCCATTGTACCTGTGTCAGCCCTTCTTGAAAGAATAATCAAATAGTCTTATTCACTTACTGTTTCCCTGCAAAATTTTCATTTCTGAGCGTACATAATGGGCACATCTTATCTCATGGTCTGCTGAGCGCCACTAAGTACCGATGCAATGAAAGTCTGGGGACTCAATGAGGATTGTGGTGGGATGCTTCTCAGGGTAATGAATCGTTCTGTAGAGCCTGGATTGCTATTCTGAGTGTTTTCTGACCTCCCACTCACGTATTGGTAACAAGTCAGTACCTAAGTTTTCCTGCAAATCCACATTCCGGTTGTGTGGCAGTCAGAAGGCCTATGGAATTAATAAAAAGTAGACTTCTCCCCCTGGATGTTGGTGCCAAGACAGATTTGGAATTGCTTTTCATTCAGCATATGATCAGGTTTAGTGATTGTCTCCATTATGGAGAATCCAGAACAGGTTTGATCAAATGTTTCAGCTTGGAAGCTAATGTGCCTGTATTTAGGCTAGAAAGGTAACACAGATGGGACTGCATCAGATTCCAATTTGTGGATTGCATTGTTTTTCCAGTTTGAAGAATCAATAAAAATTGCTTTTTGGTCTGTAATGCTATTCAGCGACGGATCTGAGTTACTGTCTGATTTGCTGGTCTGTGTTAGTCCATGCAAAGGCAAATTTGAGAGCACAAATCAAATTCCTTTCAAAATCCATGCTCTCAATCCAGCAACACCTCCACTTTAAAATCCTCATTCTTTGTTTGCAAGTTCCTCTGTTTCATTATCCCTCCCTATGTTTCTAACCTCCAGCTCTACAATCCTCCAATATTTCTGTTGTTCTAATTCAGGCCCCTTGCACATATCCAACTTCAATCTCTTCACCAGTGCTATCTGTGCCTTCAGCTGGCAAACTCTAGAATTCCCTTCCTAAATCTCTCCATCTCTCTACTGTGTTCTCCGCCTTTAAAATCTACCTCTGACCATTGTCTCTCTGACTTACATCCATAACTCTTCTGATGCTTGCCATCATTTTAGAAATTTCCAACTTCCTGATGCTAACCCCCTCCATTCAATCTTCCAATGAGAACAGTTTTTTAAAATCGAATATTTATATATCATACATATTTATTATTTTTAAATGAAAATTATTTTTCTCATAGTTTGGTTTCTGGTCAAAAGGTTTGAGTGCAGTTTTGCCCCCTTCATCTATCTCTTATTGGTTTCTTCAATGACTACGTGAGGCTTCAGGGTCACTGTTGGGTTGCCTTACTGGGGATGGCTGGTGGGGGTGGGGAGGGGGAATCCACTTTGGATTGTCACGTTTTCTGATGGGTATCCTAATGGAAGTGTGCTTGTGCGAGTGCTAGCTCAGGATGGGATTGGGATTCTGTAAGTTCTCTAGTGTAGAATATCTAGCTTGTGTTTGAGACTGGCCTTTCATAATGGTCATGATTCGGTTGCAGTGTGTTGGCCTGGGAACCTTAATTATAAAGAGTCACAGCTCATTCACCCCCTAAGATGACAATTAAGCTGATTCTGAGCTCGAAGAGCCTAACTTGTCAGCTGGCTGAACATTGCCCATGTTACTTTTGCAGAATGCTTTGTGTTTCTAAATGGCCACCCCTCTTTGCAGCAGTGAATCAGGGATTTTCTCTCCACTGGAGAAACTCCTGGTAATGGGGAGTTCCTTCCACACACTGCGAGGTAATCATTTCCCAGGAAAGCTGGTATGCTAATAAATTCTAAGGGTTATTATATTTCACCGCAAATGCTATCCAGGGTCAGATGAGCTTTGACTGACTGAAGATCAGATTTCTTCCAGTTTCTAACCAATAATGAACATAATTTTCAACTATAAATATTTACAGCCTGTGCACTTATGTCTTTCTGTGAATGGAATGGGGGAAGGAGCAGTATTATCAATGGCAAAATCGTTGTGCATTTTGTGAACATGAATCAGCTTAATATCCTTTAGAGGTGATTTGAGGGTTTTCTTAGATGTGTAAACCATTTGCTGGGAGTTTTCCAATAAAAATGATGCATGACAATATCCAGTGTCAGCCACAGAGTCATTCAGAGTCTCTGACTGTAATTATCATGTAGTGGTAAGTCATGAATGCTGACTGACAGAGTAAAGGTAAAGAACCTTGTCAGCAAAAAAGCCAACTTTTAGTTGATGTTTGATAGTTTCTTTCATCTAGTTTCCTGGATTGCATTGCGCCCAGAACATTATTATCATGTCTCACTCAGCAAAAGAAGAGATTTTTTTTAACACTTTCCTTCAGATTCCTCTCTCTGGCCAAAGGGTTGGAAGCAATATTGCACCGCTCGTTTTTCCTGTAAACACCAACATTTTTATGACTAGGTTTCATTTCTAATTATGGGATAATATTGGTAAGATCCCAATCTTTTCTGCAGTGACTGGCCACATGTCTGCCTCATCAGCAGGGTATCCTGAATGTGTCTTTCTGGTGTCTGCTTTCAAAGCCATTGACCAGTTGCTAGGATACGGCCTCTTCTATCATTCCAGACTTCGCACACTTAAGTAGGGCGATGTTTTCTATCTTTGCTACATAAACTGGCAGGTATCCTCGCTTAGTTTAGATCATCAGCTGAGGTGAGGTGCCAGAGTTTGCCCACTGTTGTACTTTGGAGGCATTAGTAAGACTACTGTGGGATACCACCCTGGGGCTATTGTTGATGGCAGCCAGACACTTCGCATCCTGCTCATAATTGCCAGCCTGTTGTCATTCCCTGTCAGGTTTGGATGGGATTTGCCATTTTGCCCCACCAGTTGCTAAAATTGGGACTGTGATGTAGCTGCTGAGAGGCTTCTTGACTTGGTCTGAACTAGAAAAGACAACTGCAAGATGAACAAGCCTGAAGTGAGAATAATGATTAGAAAGATCACATTCACCTCAGAATGGTTAGTTTATGGAGTAACCAGTAAGAAAAAGCTGTAGATTCTGTGTGGATTCATGCCTTCATATAAGAGCTGGAAGAGAGGGAACTGGAGATTAAAGGAAAAAGAATTTCTGACTGGTTTGACATAGTTTGTGGATGGTTCCTGGCTAGGGTTGGATATCAAATGAGGATATTCTAGAATGTTCCTTAATTACACTGTCTTGCTCCTGGGATTGAAGGTGTGGAGTCCATACTAGCATGGATAATTCTGGAAAGAGTGCGCTTGATAAGCTGAGGATCCATCTGTTATTTCATAGGAATAGGAATAAGCCATGCAACCTCTCCATCTGGATCCGTCACTTGATGCTCCCATGACTGGTCTAAACCTCCAATGTTTGCCCTTATCTTTGCACCATTTTGCTTGATTCTCTTAGCTGACAAAAACCTTCAATTTGCAGCTTTAAAAGCTAAGCTTGTCCCAAGATCCCAGAGCCTATTCAGGGAAGAGAGCTCCTCATTTTCTGTTGAGCTTTCTTGCAATTGAAATGAAGACTGCTGGTTAGTGACTGCAAGGCAATTTCATATCATCAAATGTCTATTTTGAGCCCAGTATCGCAGGTGAAGTACAGTTAACAGCTCTCCACAACTAGCACAATCTGGAAATTATTTCTGAGCTGCCGATGAAAGCCAAGTGTACAATGGATTTATGACAAGATATTATTGTTGAGTCTTCAGTTAAACTAGGAGATGCACCCTGATGAGTACAGGTAATATTAATTTATGCTCTCTGGGACCCGACTTCAATTCTAGCTGACTGAACAAATATCCCCTCTGTCTGCTGTTCCAGAAATGCTACCTCCAGTGAATCTAGACAAATTGAATCCAGATTCCAAATCCACAGCAGAAAACCAGACATAATTTGATATCAAATTCTGTGTTTAAGATGATGGATTGGTAGGTTTGAGAAATTGAACTATTGTACCAATTCAGTAGTTGTCCCATTGAGGAAACAAGTGGAGACTCGCGTTTATATAGTAGCTTTCATGGTTTGGAGACACTCTGGGGGAATTTGCAGTCAAAAGTTGCTCCAGCAATATAGTTGCTGTTCTGTAGCAGCCAGTTTACATTCAAGGACCCACAGCAGCACTGCGATAAATAACTAAAGATGTATTTTGGTGGGATTGGTGAAAGGTAAACCTTTGCCTGGGCAGCAGGAAAACTGCTCTGCTCTTCAAATGGTGCCATAACATTGACCAAACAAGTAATTTAACATTGGAACTTAAAGTATCTGGAATTAAGATACTGCTGATGACCATGAAATCATTGTCAATTGTCAGAAAAACATATCTGGTCCACTAATGCCCTTTAGGGAAAGAAATCTGCCGTCCATAACAGTCTGACCTACATGTGATTCCACAGCAATGTGGTTGACTCTCAACTACCTTCAGGAATTAGGGATGGACAATAAATGCAGACCGCCCAGCAATATTCATGTCTCACAAATGAATTTAAAAAAAACTGAAAGACAACCCTTCTACTATCCAAGACTGGTTGGATGTATCAGCTAAAATCATATTCTCGAATATCTAGAGAGTGTCTTGAGCACATGACCTCCTGACTCTGAGTCCGTCCGTTGCCCCATTCCACCCCCCCCTGCAACCAAGCCATGGCTGACAAACAGAGAACCCCCCTGTGTTTGATCTGTGCTATACCTGGTCCATATATGATGGATACCACTTGTGATGCTAAAATTGGATTCCTCGGCAGTGACATCCCTCACTTTGCTGAGCCAAAAAGTACATGAAAAGCAGAACGGCTGTGCCTTGTCTTTCCAAGGATAGCTATAGTGTGTATCTTTGGCATCTTTGTGTATTTGTGTTTCAAATATATTTGCTGTTAAAACAATTTTGGGTAATCCCCATTAGGGATTATTGTAGCAGTCAAATCCCTAGGCCATGAGTGTATTCTCTTATGTAGTCCAATCCCTCTGCTTTCCTGCTATATTAATCCCGATGTCCGAAGCATGGTACATTGGGGAGACCATGCAGACACTACGACAGCGGATGAGTGAGCATCGCTCAACAATCACCAGGCAAAACAGTTCCCTTCCTGTGGGCGAACACTTCAGCAGTCATGGGCATTCGGCCTCCGACCTGCGGGTAAATGTTCTTCAAGGGGCTTTCGTGATACACGACAGCGCAGAGTCACTGAGCAGAGACTGATAGCCAAGCTCCGCACACATGAGGACGGTCTTAACAGGGATCTTGGCTTCATGACACACTATCTGTAACCCCCGTAACTTGCCTGGGTTAGCAAAACACCTCACTTACTGTGCTGTCTGGAGAAAATACACAATTCTCTAATCAATGCTCAGGATTCCCTTCACACACATTGTTAGCCACTTTAACACTTGAATAGCAGGTTAGATGTAAGGATTCGCATTCTAATCAGCAATCTGTGACTGTCTGTGCTGATGTGTGCTATTGCAGACCAGAACATTGCATTTGCCTGACAAAGACACAGAGTGTCGAAAGCTCGCAATTTTACTATCAAATAAATTGGTTGGATTTAAAATTGGTGTTGCTAAATTCTTACTGAGTTCTTACTACCCCAGTCCAATGCCGACATCTCTACATCATATTAATCCTTGACCATCAGATGATGCTGAACTTAGCACAGGCCAAACGTGATAAATTATTTCTCAGGATGAGGGTGTCACTGCTATGGCCAGCATTCATTGTACATTTTTAGTTGTTCCTGAGCTGAACTCATGCCGGACCAGTTTAGAATTCACCTCGTAATGCTGGCTCACAATGTCAGGGACCTGGGTTTGATTCTGGCCTTGTGTGATTGTCTTTGTGAAGTTTGCATGTTTTCCTCATATCTGTGTGGGTTTCTTCCAGCTGCTCCGGTTTCCTCCCACACCCCAAAGATGGGCAGATTAGGTGGATTGGCCATAATAAATTGCCCTTTAGTGTCCCAAGGTGTCTAGGTTAGATAGATTTGTCATGGTAAATGTGTGGGGTTACAGGGATAGGGCAAGGAAGAGACCCTGGATAAGATACTCTGTCAGAGAGTCAGTACAGATTCGATGGGCTAAAGGACCTCCTCCTGCCCTGACTCTGTGATTCTATGATTCCAGCCCCACATCTTGGGTCAGACCAGGTACTGATGATTGCTTTCCCTCCCCAAAATGATACTATATATTTACACAGTAAGAGGGTATCCTTGAAATCTGAAACCAAATTAAAACGCCTGACTTTTGGCACCAGTTCAGCTTGCAAGTATGACCTATTTTCATGCAGATAGTAGTGAAATATTTGTTTTGAGAGGAAAAATATTGCAATAAATCTATCACAAGAACGCTGCTGCTTTATTACAAAATGGTCACCCCTCATTAGCTGATAAACAAGTTTAAAATAGCAGGCTGCAAATTACAGCCAGTTATTCTGTTGTGCAAATGCTTAAGTATTTGTACAGGCTGTAGCGTATAAATGGAAAGCCCATGTTGTGCGTATTGTGTGATTAGTCATCAAGATATTGAATGTTAATCAGATGGCATCTTTAGAGCAGCTTTTGACGACTCTCTTGGATCAATCATCCTCCTAATAATAGATCCTCACGGCTTGATAACCCAACACATTTGCTCTAAATATGAAAATCCCTTAAATTGGCAGTTGTCTTCATTTTGAAGCACAAATGCAATCACCTGTGACCTTATTTCTGGGATTATTGAACTGTGTTGGATTGCTACAATCATCAGCCCAGCTTATTTTAACAAAAAAAAAGTCTCACAACAAGAACACATAAAAATTGGGAGAGGAGAAAGATTGATACATGGAGAAGGGACAAGAACCTTTTAATTACTTGTCTTAGCAATTTGTAGCTTTTTCAAAGTCCTTTACTCTTTTGTTGGACTGCAACATGAAACTGAATCTGTTGTCACTCCCTGGATTAAAGTATGTTTTAGTTTAATCTGAAATGGAAGCAAAGCTCATGGTTGCCAAAGGTGTTTCCCACTCTTACAATGCACTGAGTTACCCAATTGGCAAGACTTCATGGTAGCAGAATTTGGGGCTAAGTGTGGTCCGAAAATGTACAGCAAGTCTGATTATGTTGGGAGCCAGGCTAGGCCACTCAACTCCTGGAGTCTGCTCTACTGTCCACTTAGATCTGGACATGTAGCCTCATTTACCAGTTTTTGGTCTATATCACTTGGTACCCTTGCCTCTTTCTCTTTAGAAAAATGGATATTTTGGTGGTGTGCCACAATAGGACGCTGGGACGCAGATTAGGACCGGGTGTGTACACATTGGGACCAAATGTGTTGGTGAAATATTAGGATTGGGTGTGTTGGGTGGTGTGAGCATGGTGTGGGCAGACAGCCACAGCTGGTGCCTGCCTTGTCAAAACAACCTTATTTTGAAAATCTGAGGCCTCTCTGGGACACAGCATCACGAGAAACCACTCCACAGAGACACGCTCCAAATGTGCTTCATTGAACATGATATGCACGTAATGCTGGTGATGGAAAGTGTGATGCTTGCCCGCCTTCTAGAGTGCACAGAGGGCAGCGCAGGATGGCGTTGTTTGTGTTGTACACTTACCTGTTGGACTGCAATCCTCTGCTTCAAAGGAGCTTGGAATCCTTTGGCAGTCTTGTGGGGCAGTCACTATTGTGATTTGGCCACTACCAAACTGGCAGATATTTTGTTAGTGGAATAAAGTGCGAGCAGCTATGCCAAACTGACAGATTAAATTGAGAAGAGTGCAGCTTCTATGTAATGATGACATTATTCAGGAAAGTGCTTCCAGATTTCTGCAATTTCCAAGAATGGGAATATTTTTCTTTTTAGTTCCAAAGCTCTAACTTTGAGAATTGCAGCCTGCAGCGAGGGGGTGATTTTGCTCTCAAACTTCACATTAGGGCTGTTTCAGCATTCAGAGTTCTTCGTTTAAATGACTTAATGCTGAAACCCACCTTGAAGGGGTTGCCTTTAGCTTCTAAGCAAACTGTGATTTAGTCATTGCAGGCTGAAGGCCTCTGCTGCCAGTTCCTTGAAACCAGTCTGTTTGAAAAGAAATACCGGATGCAAAAGTCAGCTTCTATTTTTGTGAAAAAAGGGTTGCAAAACCCGTTTAAAAGCCTGTTTTAATTAGCTTACTGTAAAACCTTGCTAACGTATATATCTAGCTTTGAATAAACAGCTATTTTAAGGAGCAGGTCTTACTCAAGGAGCCATGAGATATTATGGTTGGTGTGCTACTGATTTAGAATTAGCTCCATTAATGTCATACATCAACTGTCAGTGCAGCTCACAGACCCACTCACCTGTTACAGAGCAGCCACTTGGACGTGACTGTCGGGAATGCAATACTCCTTGGTACCCAAAACCAGTGAACACATTCTGTGGAGTGGATTTAGTTGGCTACCTCTGTGTCTTCTTCATTATTAAATATGTCTTGGAATCCACTCCCTACCTCCCCCTTCCTTGCTTTCTTTCATTCTCCCTTGCAACAAGCGGCACTGTAGCTAGCACTGCTGCCGCAAAGCGCCAGGCACCCACATTCAATTCCAGTTTTGGCCCTAAACAGAGAAGCTCCGGTAATAGGATCTCTTTCGCCTTTCTTGCACCAATATCTCTGGAGCCGCACCGCTTCCCCCCACCACCACCCCCATGCCCATTCATGCACCTGCTATTCTGCAACTACAAGCAATCCTTCAGTGACAGCATTCAAAGGTGTGACACCAGCATCTATATGGGCATTAGAGTCTCCCAGCTCTGCTTCACTTCCTACTTCCCGCAGTCCTTCCATTTCCCATGTGTTATCAAACTACTTGTCAAACATCCAGTCCTGCTTACCCTCAATCTTTGTGCTTGCTGCACCAGATTAAAGTCCAATCTGGTGTTGTGAGACTTCTTACTGTATCCACTCCAGTCCAATGCCAGCATCGCCACATTTTGTACTTACTAACCTACAATGGCACCCAATTCATCAATACTTCAAATTTAAAATGTTCATCCTCAGATCATTCCTCCCTGCTAGTCCAATATTCTCAAGCTCTGAAACCCTCATAGCTCTGCATTCCTTCCAACATAGCCTCTTGTGCACTGTCCACTCTAGTTCCCTTAGTACCATAGCCAATGGTGGAGCAATCAGCCATCTGAGTTCTGATTCTGGAATTATTTCTCTGTAACCACTTTTATCTTATCCTCTCTTTTGTTTTTTAAATCCTAGTGAAAACATGCCTCTTTGTTGAAACTTTATTTGGGAAGAATTGATAAACAGAGTTGGAATTGGATGAAGATTCACACTGAATCAAATAAAGATATTAGGTGGTGTAACTAATCATCATTGGCTCAATGTCAATTTGTCTAATTATACTTTCTGTGATGCACCTTGGGATGTTTTCTTTGTTGAAAGCACTATAGATACAGATAGAGTTCACCATATTGTCATTTTAGTTTGGGCATCAATGCCCCGACAGGAAAAACATCATGTTGCTGTGCTTTGACCTGCCCTCTTCAATTCCCACACTTAAATGTGACCAAGCTCCTAAATGTCTCTTCTCCTCTTTTAATCCCCTTTTAAGATCTACCTTCTTGACCAAGTGCTTGGCTCACTTTCCTAATATCTCCTTTTATCACTCAGTGTCAGATTTCTGTTTTGATAATTGCGTGGGTGAAACACCTTGTTGCTCGTTTCAACATTAAAGGTGCAATATAAATACAAGCTGTTACATAAATGCAAGTATGTGTTCGTCTAGCCAACATTGACACATTATGATCAGCATCGACGAACCACAAACTTGGAAAATTATCTCTGTTCATGAAAGAATTGACCTTTTTGTGGGTTCAAGTTAGTTTAAGTTAATAATACCTGGAACCTATCTGGTAAAATCCAGGACATGAGATCCTAGCATTAAGTTAATGGTTGATGTGACTTACTGATGAGCTGGTCCAGATGGTATGGCTTTGAAAGGATGAGTGTTGCTATTTGTTTCTGAAGTTGCTGTGAATTTGTTAGAACTTTTCACACATTTAGGTCCTGTTAAGGGATGGGAGTTGTGGATTTTATTTAAGGACTGCTTTTCATTCTGACTTTTTTGAACAGACTGGGTCATTGCACCAAACGTCACTCACTTAGGAATCAATTTCCTGATTTGTTCTGGGCTGTCATAAACACGGAGGGGAGTTCATTCAGGAAGCTTCATCCAGATTTTAGGTCTTCTGGGTTTCTGTTATCCTTCTAAGCGGGACTGCACCTGGATAAATCCCCCATCCATTTGACCAGCAAACCCACGTCAACAGCTTCTGACTCTGGTGATGGATTTCATCTAGGTAGTAATCAGCAGGCTAAGATTTCTAGCTATCTAGAAAATTATATTTTCTCATGAGGAAGTACTCTGCTCAACAGTGTTGCATTTATTGGCCCAATAGCCCATATTGAATTGGGCAAGTTTAAACAATAAGAGTCTTGAACCTTTCTTCGAATCACAGATGATATTTTCACTTGAGAGAGTGCTTTATTTACAACCATCAAGTGCCCCAGGGTTGGACATTCTGTGTTGCATTAGCTGAACATTTGTATTAGATCACAATATCCATGACATAATGTCTTGTAGTTTCCATTATCTTTAGGAAAAATCGCTGGTCACTGGGACAGTTTGACACTTATTTATCAGGCATAGATGTTTGAGAATGAATTTTAGCTCAGCTATTCAATAAAATAATTTCAGAATTTTGTTTTCAAGTTGTCTTGCTGTTGGTCTGACTCATTCTTCCCCACCCCTCCCTGTTCCAGCTTGCTCACTTCAATGGGGCTATCAAGGAGAATATTCTAGTCAATTTCAGAGGAGCTCTTGAGAAAACTAAGTGGATGGGAGTGAATCTGAACCTTAAACTTGCAAACCCAGTTTTAGGAAGTAATGCAATTATGTTTAACTGGCGAGCACTCAGTGGCACAACACCTCTGGCTGCTGAACATTAAGCCATAATGGAGTTTATGTTGTAAAAACTAGTCTGAGAATATTCCTACAATGAGGAGGCCCGTAGCCAGAATTGTATCCAGCTGAGATTTTACACCAAATATGTTTCAAGCTAGATGGAACGTCGCTTATCCCATTTCTGACGGGTACTGAAGCTTATCTTGATGCTGTGTTCCACTATCAACATATTTATGATATGTAAATGCCAATTGGAATCAAGCATTGAAATTATTTTCCAATCTGGAGAACAGATACCTGAAGTATAGTCCACACTTCCCAATATCGAAGAAACTTTGGAACTAGTTATATGTGCCAGTTTAATAAAAACATTGACTGGTCAGGATCCCAACCTTATCTAAAGGTGACAGAGTGCCCATTTGACAGATTAGTTCAGGTGTCTTAAACCTAGTGAAAGGCCAATTGCACCTGCACAAGTGAATAACAACTGGATACCAATTGAATAACAAGTGGATTGAAGGTGGTGGAAAGTAAAAAAAAAGGCAGAGTGTGAAACAAGTGACTGATTCAATCCTGTCAATTATCCACAGGCTAGGTTCAAATTACACCCCCACACCCCCCAACTTTTCAGTGAAGACACAGAAGATGTCGCAATTAGATTTCACAAGCCTTATATGGCCCCATTTTCTTCCAGTGGGAAACATTGAAGCGACTGTTAAAATGACTGGAGTTTAATTGCACAATCTTGATAGTTGAAAAATGGATGATAAAAACAGAATATTGTTCACAGATCATAGGAGGGGAAAGGTGAAGGTTGATATTCAAAATGCTTTCCAACCACATGTAACATGTAGAGTAAGCTGTGTTAACAGTGTTTTGTTACTTCATTAGTTTAGGATTTTAACAATGTTGAGTGCCACAATACAATGGAACTTGTGTAGGTGGTATAATGTGTTAACCTAGCAGCCTGCTATTTTGCAGTGCATTCGAAGGATTTAGTACATTCACTCTGGTTATGCACAAGACCAGCTCTCCACTATCCCTATTAATGATCTGCGTGAAGGCATCAGACGAACTGTCAACAAGTTCATGGATGATGCCCAAACTCGTACGAGTATTTGCACTTTGGTTGAGGAGAAAAGATCATAGTTAGATCTCGATGCATTATGATGAATGGATTGAATGTTGTCAAAATGCAATGCAGAAAAATGTAGCTTTAACATGTAGCTTAAGCTAATACCAAACGTATACTGTACTATGCAGGGCTATACCTGAGTCTGTTGATTGAGAAAGAGATTTAGGTGTTGTATTGCATATATCACTATGTATTTGTGATCAGTTTTGCAAGGCTGTAATGAAGGCTAACAAAGTACTGGAGTGCTGGGAATATATTGAACAATATATTCTAAACTGTGTTCCTTTGCTTCTTTGAAGCCTTGCAAATGAGAGGCCAAGCAACAAATATAGACTAGCCTTTGAATCTTTGTCCACACCTATTTACAAATCTTTATGCCTTTTCATGATTGAAGCCATCTTAAAATCCTCAGCCTAAAGGGAGTCTCTCTGGCCACCAGAAAGAGCTGCTAGCTTTAAGTTCTAATTTTTAATGCAGCATGATTCATCTTAACTGCTTCAGAGAGGAAAACCAGATTGTGTTGAGGTGAAACCCTGTTTTTGCCATTTGTCAGACTGTCAAAACCTTTTAGTGGGCACAGGGCATTAATATTCACTCCTGCATCAGAAAAATCTGGGGCAGCCATTCCTGGAGTGAATGAGGATTACACACTTCTATTTTATTTATTGATGCAGATCTTGGTTAGGTCTTGGTTAAAAATACCAATGAAGATTAGCATGGTTACAGTTGGATAATCATCCTCCTGCTACATTCGTTTTCATAAGTGCCTACAATTGTCTTGTGTACTCTGCAAAAACAGAAAGTCTATATGATGGATAACAATGGGATATTAACCTTATTTTAAGACTGAAAGAACTTCACAACTAAAATGTATTGAGTCCCAAGTTAGTTATAAGAAGCTTTTCTATGCGTGGAATAGATTTGACATGCTGGATCGTGTTTATCGATCATCTCTGTCCAAAGTATCAAGATGTCTTCAGAGGGCATTTTATTTATTGTTAATTCAACTGATTTAGCACTAGGTTCCTGAGAAACGCTAAATGCTAAACCTCTAAGTCAAGGAGCTACCTCTCTTCAACCTCAGTCACACCATTGAGCTTTTAGTTTATGTATATAGTTCTGCTTTGTCGATAATAAACCTCCAATCAATACTTCACTTTCTATCCTTCCCATTTTTCTTTTTTTCTACAAATTTTAGTTTCTTTTTAAACCTTGATTATAGGTGAGCAAAAAATATAAAGTTACATTGTCTAGCTGGCACTCCAATGTTTAAAAAGACAACTCAATCATTTTATACCAACTTTCCAGCTAAATTTGTGTTTAAATTATGAAAGGGGTACAGACAGCATATGAAGAAAACCATTGCCTAAAATGTATGTTCAAATGGGAATGATAGGAAATCCTATTCTATAAACTGCAGGCCAAGGCTTTTTACTTAGGGCATTGGACACTGGTCTAATATTGTCGCAGCCATTTAAAATGTGTAATATTAGTGTGTAGAGTATTTTCAACTATATCTTGTAAATTATATATCCTCTGTGTCTTAGTATTTTACAAATCTTTATTTCTCTCAGTAAGTTCTTAGTTTGAGGGAAAGCGAAGATGGCAGCAAGAAAAATTTAAAATAAAAGCGCCTTTATTGGTAACTTATTGCCATTCCTTGAAGATGAACTTTGGTCAAATCAGTTGCCACGTTTATACCTGTGAGATCTAGGACATCATGTTAAAGTTATGATGTGGCACACATTTGGTAACAAAAATCATGTATATTAGATGTTTTATATAATAGCCCTAGCCCAGGGTTTTCAGTGCTCTGAGGTCTACATGCCCCTTCCCACTATTCTGCCGGTCCAGGTCCTCCTTCCCTCCTCCTACTAACTTGATCTTGATCACCTGGCATCTGTGGTTTGGGGCAGGAAGTCAGAAATCAGTTGAAGGGAAGGAAAGAGAAATGTCATGACTTCTATGTTACATCAACCATACTCTGTCAGTTCTAAAGCACTTTGGAACATCCTGAAGTCACAAAAGACTCCAGATCAATCCATGTGCACAAGGTGGATCAAAGGTGTGTTCAACAAGATGAGGGGTACAGTAAAAAAAGATGGGACGAGGCTCTTGTGGACCTGGCAGCAATGAGACTGGGAGACTTTAGGAAAAAAAAGTCAACAGAAAATCAAATTTGACAATTGTAAAGAAATTGCAATTTGCCAATGTCAATGTTCTCCCATTGTTAATATTCTAAGCCTCTAATATTTCGACACTGTGACTAAAGAAAAGAGTCAGATGGCCTGGACAGTGGGGATAGTTTCTGGGAGAGAAGAAAAACTAGAAAGTATTGCTAGGATGATATGAAGCAAGTAGAGTGAGCGGAGGTTTATGTGGAGCATAAATGCCAGCATAGAACAGCTGGGCTGAATAGATTTTATGGGCTAATCTTACCGAAAAAATGACAAAGTTTGTTCCCTGCAAGAAAACCAGCACATTTCTTCTCTGAGAAACCAGTGGATTTTTCTCTAGATCTTACAATACTGTGCCAAAACAAAATGGAAAGGTGGGGGGAGGTGTGATTCATGTCATCATTCATGATGCTGTGCTAAGGGGCAGTCAGTAAGTAGTCTCACAACACTAAGTTAAAATCCAATAGGTTTATTTTGGAAACACAAGCTTTCGGAGTACTGCCCCCTCATCAGGTAAGTATAGGATTTGTTTCACAAACAGGGCAAATATAGAAACAAACTCAATTACAATGTAATGGTTGGAATGCGAGCCTGAACAAATAATCAAGTCATTACAAGTGCAGACAATATGAGTGGAGAGAGGATTAAACACAGCTTATGGAAATGTGAATTGTCTCAAGCAAGGAAAGTTAGTGAGATTTTGCAAGCCCAGGCAAGTTATGGGGGGGGTCACAGATAGTGTGGCACAAACCCAAGACCCTGGTTGCAGCCACATTTTGTGTGGAACTTATCAGTTTCTGCTCAGCAATTCTGCGTTGTCATGTGACGTGAAGGTCGCCTTGGAAAACGCTTACCTGAAGATCAGAGGCTGAATGCCCTTGATTGCTGAAGTGTTCCGCGACAGGAAGAGAACACTCTTGCCTGGTGATTGTCAAGCAGTGTCCATTCATCCATTGTTGTAGCATCTGCATGGTCTTGCCAATGTACAATGCTTCCCAACATCCTTTCCTACAGCATATCAGTTAGACAATGTTGGCTGAGTCACAAGAATATGTACTGTATACCTAGTGAATGGTGAATCATGTGAGATGATGGCATCCATGTCAATGATTCAGCATGTCTTGCAGAGGTTCTGTGGCAGGGTTGTGTGGTGTTGTAGTCACTTTTTTCCTAAAGGCTGGGTAGTTTGCTGCATACAGTGGTCTGTTTGAGATTGTGTGGTTTTTTGAAGGCAAGTAGTGGTGATGTGGGGATGACCTTGGCGAGATGTTCATTGTCATTGGTGACATGTTGAAGGCTCCGGAAAAGATGTCGTAGCCTCTCCGCCCCAGGGAATACTGGACAATGGAGGGTGCTCTGTGTGCTGTGTCCCGTGGTTGTCTTCTGAGAAGATCTATGGCACATCGGAACTGTCGATCAATGAGTTGAGCACCATACCCTATGTGTAGGTGTCTGTTGCGATCCTCCTCCTCTGAGCAGATCCTGTTTATATGGAGGACTTGTTCATAGAGGATGGCTTCTTTAACATGTTTAGGTTGGAAGCTGGAGAAGTGGAGCATCGTGAGGTTATGGGCTTGCAGTACAGTGACCACCCTTGATGGAGATGTGTGTGTCCAAGAACGCAGTTGATTCTGGAGATAATCCATGGTGAGTCTGATGGTGGGATGGAACTTGTCAATATCATCGTGTAGTAGTTTTAGTGATCGTTCGCCATGAGTTCAAATGAAGAAAGTGTCATCAATGAATCTAATGTTGCATCGGTTGAAGATCCTATGCTGAAGAAGTCTTGTTCGAACCAGTGCATGAAAATGTTGGCACATTGGTCCCTAGGGTCAGTATTAAGAGACGTTGCCAGACCACTACTTGGTCATGTCCCTTTCTGCTAGGGGCTATACTTTAAGCTCCCAGGGAGACCCCCACGATGCAAACCTATTGTAAACCACGGCAACGTGACGTCACAACGGTGTGTTGTCAACATACAGGAAGAAAACTTGTTAATCATATTTAAATACATTCAATTACATGTAAATCAGGTTCATGCCCATTGTGGCCAGTGACAGTGGAGAAGATCCGAAATCACATTCCCACCTATGAGAACTGCATTGTTTGGATTTCGAGCTCCTGCAACCTCACAGATAATAAACACAGGCTCACGATCCCACCTGTGTGTCTTTCTTCCTTTGACAACTCTTACAACCAAGAATTTATTGATGACAACAGGTAAAAACTTGTGACATTTTCTGTTATTCAGACTGTGTTTGAAGTCTGATATCTCAGTCTCTTTCCCACTCAGGCAACGTATAAGTGGTAGTCTTGCTTCAAACTGCTCATATATTCTCTGCTTTGTTGCCAAATATCTGTACTCTCCAGTTACTAATCTTCCTACTATTGGAACAGTTGCTCCTTAAGCACTCTATCTAAAGTCCAACATTCATACCTTCCCCCCACCCCCCGTGCGCGCGCGCGTACACACACACACACACACACCAGAGAACATTGCTTTAAAATGTCCCAGAATAGTGATTTTCCTGGCATTATATATCTCTACCTTTAGGATGAAAAGCTTATTTCAGAAGTTGCCAACTCCGGACTATGAACTGACTTTGCATGGATGAACTCGTCCGATGGTAATACAGAGTATGTCAAATGGAAATGAACAGACATTTCTTCTGCAGCTCCGTTATGTGGAGTATAGAACAAGATGCGTACAGTCATCTGTGTAGTGGATGTCTTGTTTACTCAGTACAGAAAGTGAGGCTGCAGCATTAGAGGGGAAGAGGAGAAAATAAGAGAAATGGGGATGATCTCAATGGTTGGTAAGGTGTTGAAAGTTGTAGCTTTGTTAACCTACATCCTGTGACATTAACTTGAATTCCATACAGTGATCATTACATATAAACTGCAACTTAGCGCCACTGGGACAGCCGATACATCATCCTGCTGAATATATCCAGGAACTGCCCACAGCCCTCCCTCAGGACTCTGCACGCACTGAGGGATGAGGGGGAAGGTATGAATGTTGGACTTAGTAGAATCTCTTGATGATTGGCATGCTTCTTGGTTGTTACCAGCTAATAAATTCCAAGTGGGTGTATGCGGACTTGTGGATTGGACAGACACATGACAGATGAAGTTTAATGAGAGAATTGTGATGTGACACATTTTGGTAGGAAGAATATATGTAACTGAAGGGTACAATTCTAAAGATGGTGTTGGAAGAGACAGATCTAAGAGTAAATGTGTGCAGATTGTCGAAGTCGGCAGTGCACGTTGAGAAAATGTTTAGAAATATACTCTCAAAAAACAGGATTGTGGGCTTTATAAGTAAGAACAAAGAACAAAAGAAGGTAGAGCACGGGAAGAGGCCCTTTGGCCCACCAAGTCTGTGCTCATCATGGTGCACTAAACTAGAAAATAAAAACCTCAGCCTTCTTTTGGGCCATATTCCTTTATTTCCTTCCTATTCACGTACTCGTCCAGATGCCTCTTAAATGTTGCTAATGTACCTGCTTCCACCATGTCCTCTGGCAGCACATTCCAGGCACCTATCATTCTGCATGAAAAACTTCCCCTTCACATCTTTCTTAAACTTGCCTTTCTCACCTTGAATCTGTGGCTCCTTGTAATTGACATTTCCCCCCGCCACCTAGGAAAAAGCCTCTGACTATCCACCCTGTCTATACCTCTGAATATCCACCTTGTCCAAGCCCCTCATAATTTTGTAGACCTCTATCAGGTCACTCCTCAGCCTCTGCCTTTCTTAATCCTAATTTATTCAACCTCTCCTTATAGCTAACATTCTCGAGACCAGGCAACATCTTCGTGAACCTTTTTTGCACTCTCTGCAAAGCTTCCACATTTTTCTGATAATATAGTGACCAGACTGCATGCAATTCTTCAAATAAAATATAAAATAGGGGCATAGCATACAAAAGCAAGAATGTTATGATGAACCTGTACAGATACTGGTTTGTCCTTAACTGGGATGTTATGTCCAGTTCGGGGTACTGCACTATAGGAAGGATGTGAAAGCCTTTGTGGGGATTTATTGGAACGATTCAAGGGATGAGTGACTTCAGTGAAGTGGTTAAGTTGGAGAAGCTGGGGTTGTTCTCATCAGAAAAGAGAGGGTTGAGAGGAGATCAAAATGTTCAAAATTGTGTCGAGATGGAAAAATTGTTCTTATTGGCAGAAAGATCTAGAAGCAGAAAACAGATATAAGGTGATTAGCAAAAGATCCAGTGGTGACAGGAGGAAAAATATTTTTACACAGTGAGTGGTTATAAACTACAATGTACTGATGGAAAAGGTGATGGAGACAGGTTTAATTTTAGCTCTCAAGAGGGAATCAGATGATTCTCGGAGGAAAACATTTGCAGGACTAACACTAAGGAGTGGAATTAGCTGGATTGCTCTTGCAGAGAATGGTGCAAACTAGATGGGATGAATGTCCTCCTTCTGAGGTGTAACCATTCTATGAATCTATTGTTTGTTCATCTGTGATTGAAGAAGCCCAGAAGAATTCATGGTGACTGAGATATTGATAGGATTGAACACAACATTTCTGGTCAATTGCTATGGCGATTTTAGCCAACATATAAGATTTGTTTTTGAGCCAAGATGGGCAACTCCAGTGGTGCTCATTCAAAATTTAAACTGATTTCTTCTCCATCTATTAACCATTCCGCTAGTAAGGAGAGGCATAAAGAACAGACTTTCACAAAGGAGCCTCTGGCAAGAATCTGCCCTCTTAATCCTTTCTAAGCAATCTGGTGAATGCCAGTGCAGCTCAGACCCTACTCAGAATTTGTAAAGTTGAGTTCAGTTTCCAGCCGAAGATGTGTGGTAACTGCAGGTACCCCCGTAGTGCAAGCTGCAGGATATTCAAGCACATGAGTCATGTGAGCAAGAAGCACCAGCTGGCTGGCCAACCTGAGGGCATCCCCAGTGTGGGAGATAGGCAATGTAATAGATTACATGATTAATTAGGAGGACATTGAATGAGAAAAGCTTGGAGTAGGGGAGACCCAGAGTTTGCTTGTGGGACCCTTGGAGCCCTATTTCTCACAAATATTGGAAAATAGTTTTACATGGTAGATAATGTTGGGGAGGAATCCGTAGATATAAAACAGGACCCCTACTGCTGGCTCAGTAGATTTTAATGAACTACTTAAAATCCTGACTGGGGGGGAGGCTGTGGGATTGGAGGAGGCCAAGTTGCCACTATAATTTTCATTGCCTGCATTCCACTGGGGAGGCAGTGTTAACATCAGGCCCTTGTGGATAGAATAAGAGAGCACTCTAAGTCACCCACAGTAAAAGGTCTCTTTAAAAGGTGGCAGCAAGAAATAAATCATTTTGCAGTCATTCCAGTGTGACAGAGGCCTCATTTGCAAGGACACAGAATTCAGCTGCAGCATCTTGCACATTATGCTTGAGTTTTAGTTAAAGGGACGAAACGGGGACTGTGTCAGTTGTGGAGATTTCACAGCTTCCAAATTATTTTGAAATAGATAATATTTCATGTTCATTATATACTATGAATGGGAATAAAGAGGTTATGTACAAAAAGAATCACAAAACAATCTAGACCAATATCTGCTGTATCAGCCTGTGTCAATCAATGTACAATGCAGGTGTGACCAGAATGTTAAGTATACTTCTGTTCTTCACTGCTTTAGAGTTTTCTTTGGGCTTTCTAGTACATCTCGGTGGTTACTGTGGCATATTTTGCTTCTAAATGTCTAATCCATATTACACATTTTAATTCTTTCACAGGATGTAGGTATGTCCCTGGCTCACGGCATTTAGAGCATATATTGCCCATTCCTGATTGCAATTATAATAGCAATCTCTTCAAACTTCATATCCTCACTTAGACCTTTGGCAAATTTGTCTGTGTCCTGCTTCTAATTAGACTAGAACTATCTTTGGAATATCTAACTCCCTTCTCCAATTGCAGTGTTGAAATATTGCAGGTTTAGACTATTCATAGTGGATGAAGGGCTCAAATTTCAAACTTTGTATACTTGTCAATTTTCATTTTCTGGTAATTTCTGCGTATGAATCAAAATCTTCTGGGGTTCATACTGCCAAGGCCTTAAGTTAGGGCTTGGATCACCTTTTAGTTCTGCTATTACATGACTTAATTCAGTGTTAATGTAACAGCAACTTCATAACTGACGCCTGTCCTAACTTGCCCTATGTCCATGAAATCCATAGAATGCCTACAGTGCAGAAGGAGGCCATTCAGCCTGTTGAACCTCCATCGACAACAATCCTACACAGGCCCTATCCCCATAATCTCACCTATTTACCCCGTTAATCCACTTGACATTAAGGGGCAATTTTAGCATGTCCAATCAATCTAACCCACACACCTTTTGGACTGTGGGAGGGAACCTGAGCACCCAAAGGAAAGCCATACAGACAGCAACTTAGCCTTAAACCGAATCCCAATTACACTCCAGGAATGCAATTCTTTGTGCTTTACACGGTGTAATGTTCCTATCCTAATACTGACTTTGACTGACTTTTTGTGAGCAATACCACAAGAGATCAGCTAACAAATTAATATGTGGTGAAAAAGTTGGTTGGCTTTCATTCTCTTCCAACTGTTTTTTTTAATTGTGTTGCCCATTTATTTTTAAAAAGTAAAGTTTGAGATGTTGTGGTAATTGAAAGCTCCGATGTCTGCACTGTGGCACTGAGAGGCAAATTTGATTCCAGCACATCATCTAAGTAGCTGATCTTGGCGCGATGTTGTGGAGAGACACACGGGTGAAGATAAGTATCCACAAAGTGGAGGGACGATTGAAGAGAATGGTCTCTTGGTGCTACTGCTCAACCCTTGGTCAGCTCATGGATTAAGTTACAATCACAGACAATATCTCTTTCAGTGTAAGCTGCAGAATAGCACAGCACAGGGTAAAAAAAAATGAAGCTTTCTCTTGTTCCTATTGCAGCTTACGAGAGGCTTATAAATAAATCTTGTGTGACAGCAGAGGAGCGGATCGAATGAGCCTGTTGACAAAGTCACTTCTTTATTGTGAGTGAGCCACGTGTTAGTGCTCATTCTCCACAGTGTTACTGCCACAGTTCAGATGCACTGGGCACAGCTGTGTGATTGATGCCATGGAGTGCCTTCGCTAGGACAAAGGGCTGCAATTAGAATCAGGTCATATGACGTCTTTAATAAGTGAGTGGAGCACAAGAGCCTCAGCTAGTACCAGGAGTTCTGGGCACAGTAGGAACAATAGGACCAGCATTTGAAGGGATGAGGAAACTCCAGAATCCTGATCGAGAACAGGATGAGTCTCAGTATGGCAAGGGTTGGGTGGCTTGATAATTACAATATTGGCATACTAGACCCCTAAATAGGAGTCATAATTAGCAATCATAAATCGGACCCGTGGATTATTTGGGTAGGTTAACTTGTTCGGTAGGGGTGTTTTCTGCATCGTCCTTGTATCCCACCTGATACTGAAAGCATACACTAAAATGTCTAAGGTGAAAGTTAAAGTTAGAATACATCCAACATAAATACAGGTTGCAAACAAGTGAAGCAGATGTCAATACAGGTGTGCTGCAGTCAAAAGTTGGGATTCACACTCCTACACAGTGATATCAAAGCCGAACTAATGAGAAGCCTTGGCGCTTAAACCAATCTTCAAAGTGAAAAGAGAAGCAGCTTGAAGACGTGAATCCATTCTCCAAGAGGGAAGGATATTACTCTGGGTTTCAGCTCCTGACCTCCAGAATGGCTGGATATTGTTCTGGGCTCAAACTGTATGGCTGGAGTCACACTGCCCTGGAGATGAACTTGAGTTCAGTTGTGATGTACCCTATTTATATATTTTGTATCATCCAATCAGTTAGTAAGATCAAACCAAGCAATCCAATAGGAAAATCGCACCCAGCCTCAGATTTGAATTGAATAGACTTATGCTGAATTTTGATTGTTTGCACAGGCCCAAATCCCAAATAATTTTGGGTGATGACTGACTTGGAATACTGTCTTACTCCTTCTGCTTTGTATAAAGTGGAAATGAGTTTGGGCCAAGAATGCATCTTGATTCTAAACCAGAAAACTGAACTGAGATTTTAACAACTTGGACCAAGAGAAGCGATTTTCCTCTTCCTCCAACCCATGTGGTAATTAATCAAATCTATCTGCTGTCTTAGGATGACTTCAGTGACAATAACCAGTGGAAATCCAATAAATGAATAGCAATGTGAAGATTGGATTCAGTCAGGTAAGTGTTAGAAAACTGTTAAATATTACGAAGGAAGGACTTACTTTAGTCTCAGGAAATAACTCCTCAGTTAAGATACTGAGACTCATCCCATTCTCGATCGGGATTCTGGAGTTTCCTCATCCCTCCAAATGATGGTTCTATTGTTCCTACTGTGCCCAGGACTCCTGGTACTAGCTGCATTTTAGAATACTATAAATAGCATGAAAATAGTTAATAGTGGTACAGAGAAACTGCACATCCTGATCAGGAGGCTGTGCCCGTAGGTAACAGTGTGTCCAGTTGTTATTCCTCTGGCTAACGAGTTACTGATTTTTTCATGTCTTGTAAACTCAGTATTTGTCTTTTTTATAATCTAGATACAACTCTCAATTTCATTCTGTTCTTTATAAAGCCTATTCCTAGATCTGTTCCAGTAATGGATCCACTACTACCTTAGGAAGTATCTGATCTCAGTCTGAGCCCTGCATGAGCCTGAGTGGGGTTTGGAAGGGGTGGGGAGGAATTGTAACAAGCTGTCCAATTCACCATGGCACATAAATGGAGTAATGAGCTGCAACATTGCAACTAAGACTTTTCAGTTGTTACAGCTGAGCTCTAGCTAGAAAAGTGTTGAGAGGTTGCCTCCATTTGGACAGGGTTTTCACTTGCCCCCTGCAGCCTTCTCTCTTTCCCCTTCCCAGACACTATTCCCATCCATTTGGGTCTCACTTTATCAATAAAGACACTGTTTCTAACATCTTGGGGAAATAGGTCAATGCAGCAACAGCACTAGAGGAGACAAAGCTCCTGAAGGATAAAGCAACGCCCAAAAATCAGAATGAAGCTTCCCACCGAAGGTTTCCATTATGGATTTGGTGCTGGCTGGAGAGAGGTCCGTTTTCCATACGACCCCTGTCAAGAATCGGATGAGTTTTGGGCCTTTACTGCCATCTCAGGAGTGTCTGATGCTGCCAATGTTGGCAAATCTGGGCATATCTTCCCAAGTTTCAACATGTGATGCAATGGAATTAAGTACTGCTGTGCTCGACTCCTTTCCTCACAATATCTGTACACTGAGAGATGGGTGAGAGAGGCCTAGTATTGTAGCCCTGATTCTTTCAGTCATTGAGCAAACTGTAAAATACTGAGAGACAGACAATATGATTATAATCATTCACCATTCAGTATCTGGGAGAATAATTGGTAACTCTCGGAGACTCCAGAACAGTTCAGGCTTGTTTACTATAATAGTGGTCCCCATCCATGTGGTGACTGCTAAGCAACAGGAATAGTTAATACGGATGGAAGGAAAATCAATTGGGGACTCATTGGCTCCTGTTGTGTACTTTGAATGAGTCTGCAGAAGGAGCCAGTAAAATAAGACACCCATTGTAAAGGATGGGTGTGGTATTATGGAATTGGGGCAAGTTCGTTGTTATGATGCAACCAATTTTCGGACAGGATCACCAAAAAGAACTTTGTTCAGAAAATCTTTCAGTTAGCACTCAGCAAGCTCCCACAAACAGCAATGAGGAATGAGTAGATCATCTGTTTCAGTGATCTTGGTTGAGGGATGAATGTGGGCCAGGACACTGGGAATAATGGCCTCTACATTTCTTTGAAATAAGGTCTTGAAAAGACAGAGGAAGCCTGTAGTTTATTGAGCATTTCCTCAGTCTGAAGTTTGTACTCAAGTCACTCAATTTTTGTACATCATTCAGAAGAAAATGGTTGCAGTGCATTTCCACAAACAAGATTATTGGCTACAATACCTCAAGGAGTTTTCTTCATCAGAGAAGCCTGCATGAAGTATAACATGACAATATACAGCAAGAACTGTAAAAATATTGCAGTCACTGGACTTCTGCTCAAATATTGTGTGACTTAACTGAATCAGTGGATTAGTGTTTGAGCAAATGACAATAGGGTCATTAATCTGTTCCAATGTAAGTACAGACTGCAGCACTGCATACTCCCCACTGCAGGGAGTTTCGAGTGGCACCACTGCCATCACTCGCAATCCAGAAGGCAAAGGTGGTATCCTCTGGTGAGAACCAGAGCCGTCATTCTGTTTCTTGGTCACACCACAAAACAGCAAAGTGCAGGTTATCATGAATAAATCTTGAAGCTTGCTTGGTTGAGACTGGTGGATTTTATCCATTCGACCATCAAGTTCAGTATTACATGTCATCTCTTGTACAAAGTCACAAATCTGCTTCTGACTGTAGAAAGATCACAAAATTCGTCCCGTAGTAGCTGCACCAATCACAGGAAATCTGCCTCTAGCTTAAACAAAGACCACAGACTTAATTTTAATCCTCCCAGCCCATTGGACAGGTAAGCAATTAAAATCCACCGAGGTGAGTTGCCCAGCAGGGTCTTCCTGGGTCTCACTGTCATCACTTTTAATCTGCTGTTATAAGCATGCAGCTAAGGCACCTGTCTGAAAGCAGTAGAATCTTTCTTTAACAGAGCAGACTCTGGTCCATTGACATTCTGGCAATGACCCGAGCAGGGAATCCACTGTGACCTTTCCTGCCAAGTGTAGCAGGAGGAGGATCAGGAGCAGAAGAGGTTGTTCCTCGTAGGTTTGTTTAATTTCTTTGTAAGATAAGGAGGATCAGATCTGCTTCCTCCTTCCGTACAGCAAGACTCCTTCAAACTCTCTTACCCATATTTAACCCGAATGTCAATGCTGAGGAGCAGCAGAATGTTTGTAGGCCAATGGCAACTTCCTGCTGTCACGCTGTTAAAGGCCAATGGTTCAAAAGACCATGGCCACTTTCTGGCGCGAAATGTCATAAACGTAAGTGAAACTAATAGCAATTAACCATCCTTTCCAACTCATACCAGTAGCCAAATCCATCTCAACCAAATATACGCTTCATATCAGTGCAGAAGACCAGTAAAGGACAAAGAAAATTACAGCACAGGAGCAAGCCATTCGACCCTCCAAATCTGCAGCGCTCATGCCACCTGATTTAACTAAATCCCCCTACCCTTCCGGGGATCATAACCCTCTATTCCCATACTATTCATGTATTTGTCAAGATGCCCTTTAAAGCTTCCATCACCTCCCTCAGCCATGAGTTCTAGGTTCCTGTTACCCTCTGTGTAAAATGTCTGCCTCATACATCTCCTTTTATCTTTGCCCCTCACACCTTAAACCTGTGCCCCCTAGTAATTGACTCTTCCCCCCCGGGGAAAAACTCCTGACTATCTACTCTGCCCATGTCTCTCATAATATTGGAGACTTCTATCAGATCACCCCTCAACCTCCATCGTTTCAGTGAGAACAAACCAAGTTTCTCCAACCTCTCCTCATAGCTGATGCCCTCTATACCAAGCAACACCATGATAAATCTTTTCTGTACACTCTCCAAAGTCTCCACATCCTCTGGTAGTGTGACAACCAGAATTGAACACTATATTCCAAGTGCGGCCTCATTATGGTTCTATAAAGCTGCAACATGACTTGTAATTTTTAAACTCATTGCCCTGGCCAATGAAGGCAAGCACGCTGTATGCTTTCTTGACTACCTTCTCCACCTGCATTGCCACTTTCAGTAATCTGTGTACCTGTATACCCAGGTCCCTTTGCCTATCAGTACTCTTAAGGATTCTGCCGTTTACTGTACGTTTCCTATTTCCTAATGCTGGGATTTTCCAGCACTTACCACCGGTGGGATCTTCTAGTCCTGCCAAAGTTGACCCATACTACAGGTTCCCTGGTGGGGGGACAGTGTGATTCATGCAAATTGCCAACGTCTTCAGTGAGACTGACTGATCCCATCTGTGCCCAATGATAAGCCACTTCCACAAAGAAAAACCCATCGCGGTGGGGTCTGGAAAATTCCGATCATCATGTTAATAGTTACATTTCTGATGGGACTAAATGAAGTCACCAAACCCTGAGCTAATGTAGACATGGTCGCTTGGCAGGAAACCCTGTGTCCTAGCAGCAGGTTGTGCCAAATTGCATTGGTAAAAAAGTATGTTCTGTGTTCAGCATTAACTTAAAGACATTCAGATCAACTGAAGATTAAACCACATCCAAACCTAGAAGAATAAAAACAGAATAAATTACTGTACGAATGAGGAGAGCTTCATTAGAACCCCAGATCCCTCATTGCCCTACCCCCACATTCAGTAGTCATCTGTGGAAAGGAATTTATTTATTTTTTATAAACTGCCTGGATGTCTATAACACTCAGGAAACCCATTACCATAATTGACTATCCAGACGAAGCTACATTGTCACTACACAATCACATCCCACTTAACAGAGCTTTGTCACAGGTTGTGAGAGCTGAGGTGAGGAGACCCTGAAATATGCAGTGGATTACAGGCAAATTTTGCCTGTCTGGTTAGAATCACCCTACTGATTCAAACTTAGAGGTTTAGCTGGAGCCTAAAGGAAACGATCCCAGCCCCTGTGACAAGTCTATCCCTCCACATTCCATTGGTGAGTCAGGCTGCCCAGTCAGTCATCAGCACAAGATTGCTGAAGCTGTCATAAAGATTGACCTTGCATTACCAGATTCACCAGAATGGGACCCTGACAATCCCAGCGCACAGCCTTTTGGTAGTGACAAGCTGCCACTTTCCTATTTATCTTTCTTCATGTTTACTTAGATGATTTAAACTGAGGGATATTTAAAGTTCCCAATCCATCTTCTCTGTTACTGCAGTTCAATGTCCAGGATAAAATATGAATATTTTATTGATATGTTATTACTGGACCTTTACAGGATTATTATTGTAAGCACACTTAGCAAAATTGGTAAAACTATAAGCAGCCATAATTTGCATTTACTAATGGAAAACTGGAGCATTCGTAAGCAATATTTCCAAGCTAGATTAGAAAGGGGACTATTTGTGGGCATTGCTCTTTGTAGAGTTTACCATTTTCTTGCATATGACTTGCAAAGGAATCTTTTATAAAATGAGTAAAGGGTTAAGTTATGCTGCTTCACATACCAACTACACAGTTGTGGTGAGGTGTTAATTAATGGCAAGTAAACCAATATATATTCGGTTGGGGTAGTTAAGGGCTTTGTTTAATCTGTCTGGAAAGATTCACTATTCTATGTACATTACAGTAAAAATGTTGGGAATTAAATGCAACAATTAACTGCCATTTGGTCCAATTACAAAAACACTGTTCATTAAAGATGTAGCAAATCAATAGCGTTAACTAGGGTTAAAGTGGGCTATGGCCATCTGGTAGACTGGTGCTGGTTCCTGTCAGGCTGATTGTTAACAGTCCCAGTTCTTCTTTATTGTCTGAGATTTTATTCTTGGGTCTTTTAAGAATATAAAGATATTTTTGGTCTCTGGATTCTAGTTTAGTTCCAGAGCATCGACCTAGAACTACAGGTCAGAGTACTCTAATCTCAGCCCACTGCATTTACTCCTGCTCCACATCTTTGCTGTGCTTATGAGCCTTGTTACTCCCTTAGCCTTTTTCCTGTTTGTTCCTGTTGATGGTTTTAACTATCAGTTTTTGTCCTCGGCTGAGATTTGGGTGTTTTGAATCAGGTTGTGTTCAATATAGAATGGATTGCAGGATAGGATTTATATACAGTGCCATCATCACCTGTGACAGGTGAAGTCATTCATAGTGAATGTGCAAATCCAGCTTCAGGAGTGTAAGTCTGCCACCATTTGTCGCTTCTGTACAACTTACATAATCATCAACTTGTGTCATTGTTCGATTCATGATCAGACATTATTCCTGCAGATGTACAGAACAAATGGAGCAAATGCTATTGATCAGGGATAACTATGTCAATGTGAGCTTGCAGGTTCTAGGCAGTGAGTTGCTGCAAGGGACAGGTCAGAGGTACATATTGTACTGACAGTGAGTTCTCCTCAACCATTTCAGCTTTAATGCAAAGTCTGCTGAAAATGTTAACCTCGAATTTAAGACATTCTGTAATATGAATGCCTTTTGCATTGTAATAAATTCATTTCCCTAAATCCTTTTCCTGCATTTATATAGCATATTTCAAGACAGCCCCAATACACCCAGTTAATGAAATGTTTTCCAATTGCAGGCACCATTGTAATACAGAAAACATGGCATCCAATTTTCACCCAGCAAGACCCTTGAAGATAGCAGTGAGATCAATGACCACATACACTGTTTAAGTGATGCCAAGGGCAAACTCCCTTGTTCTTTTAATATTGCCATACAATACTTATACATAGAGAGAAGATTGGGCCTCCATTTAAGATCTCATTCATAAGACAATGCTATACTCCAAGCACTGTGGCAACATTCAATTTCTGAAATGGGCCATGTACACATTGACCTGTTGCTAGAAACTGAGCTAAGGAGGATGCAAATATAGTAAGCATTTGTACCAAAGCTTCACTAACGATAGACCATAAGACATAGGAGAAGAAGCAGGTCATTCAGCCATCGAGTCTGCTCTGCCATTCAGTGAGATTATGACTGATCTGAAATAATTTCCAGGATTATCTATTAATGCAAATAGGCAGGGGAGGTGTGAATGACTATTAGTGTATAGAAATTACAACACAAAAATGGGTCATTTAATTCCACAGCCCCTGTTTAAGTTGATGTGTGTTGTCTCTTGTAAAGAACAGAATTACTCCTATTTAAGATAATCTGTGAATATTATTTTCAGTAAACCATGCTTTGATATAAATCTTCCTGTATATATTTTGTTAAATTCACAAGCCATGATCATGAAAAAACTGGTAACAGGAAATTGACAAAATATACAAAGGTTGAGCAGCTTATTTAATACCACATTGTCATCTGAGGTTGGTATTATAAAGTAACATGAACAGTAGTGAGGTGAGCGAATACTTTAAGATAATGCTCCTATGAAGGATGAAAGCATTTTCTGATTCCATGTTCCATAAGAATTTGAATACTCATTCTTTGTACAGAAACATTCTGAATCTTGGCTCTCTCTTTTTCTCTCCCTTCCCTTTCCCCTGCCACCACTACTGAGACCTCAGCTGGCAGCTCTCATCAGTACACTGCCAGAGTGAGCTAATCTGCACTGTTACTGCAGACAACCTAACTTAATTAAAACCGTCACAACTGGGGTTCAGATCCCCATCCCAAAACCACCATTTAGCAAAACTCTCTTGATTGAAGATGTTCCCCTGCATTGAACTTGTTTTTAAACCATGGCTTGAGAAATAAGGTTTTAATGGGTCAGGAGTTAATAACATTGATGCACTTCTGCAGATCCAGCTCCCTTTCTGGGTGGGAGGATGAAGTAATCATCTTCTAATTGACCTGTAGTTTGACTGTATGCATGAGAACCAATTGTGTGAAGAAGCCCTTTAGATGATCTGCAACACAGACCAGATCTACGCCCATTAGCAATCCAGCTTATTGAATCAGAGCTTGTGATCTTGCTCATGTTGTGTCCAATAAAGCCTGCTCTTTGGCAAGTTAGGTTGATGAGTTGTGGGTTGCTTACAGAAGAAGCATATGTAAATATAGTACCGGCTCATCCAGAGGTATCTTATTTGTCTGTCATAGATAATGCAAATGTAAATGAAGATAAACCCTCCTTTAGCTCTTACCTGAGACCCATTACCTTTATTTTGGACTAGCTGTCAGCCATGACTCTGGAAGTACATTGATATTTATGGGGGCTGGCTGTGTCCAATTGCTGCCTCTTTTATATTGCTAATAGTGACTACACTTCACATTCTTATTTACTGCAAAGCTGTTTGGAACGGGTGAAGATTGCGAAGGACACAATGTAAATGCAAGTTTGGCTTTCCTTCTTGCATTAGTGTTCTGGGAAGTGGTGGTTTTAATTTCAGCCTGTGATCTAAGAAATAGATTTTTGATTTCCTGTTCTCATTGACCCTCATTCCCCAATTCCCACTTCCTTCTCTACCTGTTCCATAAAACACTGGTAAGAGGAAGTTAATCATTCAGAATCAAGGCATGTTGACTGCTGAAGTACTGTTTTGCTTAACTACTCAAGATATAATCCACACAACGTCTTTGGTGGAATCAAATGCAGCACCGTTTTAAGGAAACTTGTCACCTTATCATGTTTCCCAAATGCATCCCAAAGTTTCTCACAGACAGCTAACTGATTTGAAACCTGGAAACTGTTCGGCAAACACAGCAGTTTCTGCAGCAGAGAAATGCCAACAGCAGTGAGATAGACAGCCAGTCAATCTGCCCTGTGTGATGTTGTGTGAGGGAGCAATGAAACAAAGAGAAGTTTCTGTGATGAGTGTTATGAGATTTTGGCATATATCTGCACACAGTAAGAAGTCTCACAACACCAGGTTAAAGTCCAACAGGTTTATTTGGCTGCACAAGTCACTAGCTTTTCGAGCGCCACCCCATCATCAGGTGACTGGAAGTTCTGCTCTTAAACAGGGCAAATAAAGACACAAACTCAATTTACAAAATAATAAACTAAAATAAAGCTAGTGGCTTGTGCTATCAAATAAATCTGTTCATTATTTTATAAATTGAGATTGTGTCTTTATATGCCCTGTTTGAGAATAGAATTCCCACTCACTTGATGAAGGGGCAGTGCTCTGAAAACTCGTGGCTTGCATAACCAAATAAACCTGTTGGACTTTAACTTGGTGTTGTGAGACTTACTGTCTTTATCTCAGTTCAATACTGGCATCTCCACATCAGACACCTGAACAGACAGAGTCTGGGTTCAGAATTGCACCTGTCAGTAGCATCTCTGACCATGCCAGAGTCAATAGTTCATTGGGGGTCAGCATCATTTTTGCACTGAACTCTGATACTGGGGCATAACCATGAGCCTGTCTGAGGTATCAGAGTATGATCTGAGCCATGCTGACACTTCATCCAACAACAAGTACACTATCACTCACCTCTGAGTAAGTTACTCAATGTGCCTTACCAATGAAAGTAGGTAAAACACACAGTATCCAAATGAATAATAGGGAAACTGGAAAATTGGATTTGATCTAGAGTTCTCTGCTATGGTTAGTACTCCTACAATTGTCAGAAATGTTGCAGATTATTCAATGGTATGATGGTACTGCCTTCCTTGGAGAGTCAGTGATTAAGGGCTGTACAGTTATGAGCTATTGATGATTTTCTCATTGTTCAGTCACACTTTTCTCAGCAATGGACTAATTCCTGTTGTGACTGATTAGAATAACTCATTTGATAGTACAGAACTCAAATGAAGTTGAAAAAAAAGTTATTGTCAAAGCTTTTAAACTTGCTCTCAGGACAATTGCAAGAATAGCGATGTAAGGGGAATCAACAAATTTATAGTGTATGAGAAGAACATGCTGATTGGTTGACAAATGGATTCTGATTTGTGGAGATATTGCCATGGAGAATGCACCAGTTGAGATTGATTGATAGTTAATTACCCTCCATTGTTTGAAATTTAAATCAGGCAATTTGACTCCGATTGGTCAAGCATTTCCGTGAGGAATGAACCAGCAAATGCTGTCAGTTATTTTGTTTAGATGAAACTGACACAGTTTGTATATATGTTGTTTATGTCTGCAAAGAACAAAGTCCTATGTATTAATATATGTAGCTTCCAAAATACGTAGATGTGTCACACTATGAACCTTATTGACAATCTTAAGTTAGTTGTCAGTGTAATTTTTCACACATAGATGATTATTTAGCAAATGTTGTCCACTCTCAGAATCACATCAAATGTGCAACACAGTTTTTCAGTTTTGCAGGCATGGGTTGATCGGGTATGGGTTGTACCTTGACTATCACAAATAGTAGAAGAGCATGCTGTTTGATGCCATCTTCCTGTTATTTGGACGTATTGTATGAAACAGTATATCCCTTCTCTGTTCACAATAGGAAAGGTACAGATTGTACACAACTAGTCCACGCTTGCAAACCTCAAAACGTGTGTTCAATATTAATGTGATTCTGAGATTTGACAGCATTTGCTAAATAATTCTTAGTCTTCTAATTCTACTAAGAATTATGCTGACAACTAATTTAGGATTGTCAGTCAGACTTGCAGTATGGACATTTCTATGTACTGTAAGCTACATACATAATACACAGGGCTCTGTCCTTTACAGACAGAAGGAACATAAGCACATATTGCATTTGATAAATCTAAACAAAATAAATGACAGCCATTCACTGGTTCATTTCTCAGGGCAATGCCTTGACAAATTAGACTGCAGTTGCCTAATTTAAATTTCAAACATGCATGGCAGTTAATTATCAGTCACCATTAACTGGTGCACTCTTCGTGGTAATCGTCTTCACCAATCAGAATCCACTTGCCAACCAGACAGCACTCTCTTCTCATAGTATAAATTTTTTGATTTCCCTTGCACAGTTTTTTGCGAAAGTCCTGATGAGTGCAAGTCAAAAAGCTTCAACAAATGTGTCTATTTTGTCAACAAAACTTATAATTATTAAATGACCTTGAGAATGAAATTGTTCAATAGAAAATGAACCTCATATTGACTATGTATTTTCAGATAGAACCTGATAAAATCCAACATCCATATAATTAGAGTTCCAAAGGTACTTTTTGCCTTATTTGGTAGATCAACTCTTGTGCTTGAATGGAATAAATACATGAGCTTTGACCTATGAGAGTAAAATGAGCCACAAATTAAAGTTCCTTATTCAAGATTTGAAATCTTGTTCTAAGTTGTGAGAATTTAAACCATCTGGCAAGCTTATGATTGTATTTTATTTTAATTATTCACTTTTTTGTATATCCTTCATGGTATCCCATCAGCCAATCTATTCCTGAAACAATGATTCCTTTAAGCAGCAATATTGAATTAAAATGAGCAGAAACACTGGGTGAAAGGAGTGATAGCAAAGCAGGGAAGGGGATTGATGCTGCTTTAAGCACTCAACAAAGCACCATTTGGTATGTTTGAGTGCCACTTGGTCTGCATTCAAGTGGCCTTTTATTTGCATCTTGAAAGGAATACCAAGCACAAGGTTTGGCTGGCTGACCAATTGGAACTGTCTCAAGCATGAAGTTGCTGCCTCCAACTGGCATCCCATCCAACAATCAAAAGATCCAATCTCCCAACCGAGCTCAGACTGAGCAGGTCACATTCTGAACTGCAGAACATCACTTCCCATCACAGCAGCCAGCTGGCATCTATTCAAAGTCTCGATCTAATGTGAAGTATCCCTGCTCGATGATGAAGATTGAGTTATGGGAAGGACAGATCAGTGGAAAATTCTATTCATTAGCTCACCAGACATACAAACCTAAGTTCAACTGAACAATTCTCAAGGAGAGGATTTTTTTCTTCCCAAAACTGACAAACCTACATGAATGACCAAGATCTGTAACTGCAGGAGATTTGAAAATTTGGTGAAATGAAAGAGGAAGCCGAGGTTAGTTGACCACAGGCTTGTGTTTTTAAAAACGACAAGAGGAAACAGATGGAATTGAGGTTCCCCAGCTCAAAAGTTTGAGGAAAAAATATGTGGTGGGGTATAGAGCTCTAAGTGTTGATTGAAATGAAGTTTGCAAGAAGGAAAAGTGCATTTTAGAAAACACGCTTGTGCCTTCAACACTGGAATCAATCACATTCTGATGAGGACAGAGATGGATACTATAAACTTGGGTAAAGTTGAATTTTTAACAAAGGTGGTCATGTTCTGCTTTGGTTTTCCCAACTAATAAAATAAACATTTAGGAAGATTATAGCTTTAAAATGCAACAGGAACAATAAATGGGAACAAAACCATGTTAGTTACCCATTTAAAGACTAGCATAGAATATTAAACATCTTTTCAGCAAACTTCTATATAGAGGTTCTCAATCTCCCAGCTCCTCCCCTCATTGAATATTTTTCATTGAGAATTTGTTGCGTGGATTCTGCATGCTAAATTGCTGCTTAGTATCTAAAGGTATGCAGGTTAGGTGGATTGGCAATGAGAAATATGTGAGGTTACATGGATAAGGCAGGAGAGGTGGGCCTGAGTAAGGTACTCTGTCAGAGAGTCCGTGCAGACTTGATGGGTCGAATGACCTCTTCTGCATTGTAGAGTATTCTAGAATCCTATAATTATCAACAAGCACTAGTCAAAGCTGTGCTCGAATACAATTTCTTTGATCTTCTGTATTTACAGCAGCCATAGTCATTTTTCCTGAGAGGTATGATGTTATTAGTTATAACTGATATACAAATCAAAAGGGACAATGACACAGTTGGAGAAAAGTTATATTGAGCAAAATATGTAAGATGGAGGAGCAGGATTACACCAGCAAGACTGAGAAGCCTGCTTTGCCATTTAGTGCCATCATGGCTAATCTTAGGCTTCAAATCCACTTTCCTGCCTGCTGCCCTCAACCCTTCATTCCCTGAGAGCAATGGGAATGCCAGTGATGATCAGGGTAAGAATGATGAGAGAGGCCACAGATATCTCCATAGTGGAGGCAGGAGGGTGATAAATTATTTTTCAATTATCCAGCCCAAATGGAGTCGGTTCGCAGCTCTGAGAGATCCACTTCATCAGAGTAATGGCAGAAACCACCCCCAGAGAGAGTGGAGAGATCTGAAGAAAAACTGGCCAATGGAGCTGGAGAGTTCCACCCTAGTTTTCTGACACCCTACCAAACTCTCACATTATTCTGCCTGATGGGTGCAATCTTACCAGTTGTTCATGCTGTGCTATCCTTCCAGCAAAGTCGGAGAATTTGGCAGCCAGTCAAGTCTCTGCAGCAGGATGGGAAAATCCCGCTGGTGTGAAATAGTCATAACGTGCCAGCTGAAGTCTCAGTATCTCCCCTGTCAATCCCCATGCCAAATAGTAAGTGCACCACAACCTCCAGGCAATGACCTTGTTCAAGAAAAGCGAATCGAACCATCTACTCTTGACATTAAGTGTCATTGCATCACCATCAGTATCATGGGGGTTACCATTAACATAAACTGAACTGAACCAACCATATAAATACTGTGGCTGTAAGAGCAGGTCAGAGACTGCGAATCCTATGGAGAGTAACTCATCTCCTGACTCCACAAAGTCTGTCCATCATCTACGCGGCACAAATCAGGAGTGATGGAATACTCTCCAGTTGCCTAAATGAATACAACTTCAATAACACTCTAGAAGCTTGACACCATCCAGGATGAAGCAGTCCGAGAGTTTGGCAGGGTGTCAGTTCTGGTGAGAAAACTAGGGTGGAACTCTCCAGTTCTACTGGCCGGTTTGTGGAGATATCTGTGGCCTCTCTCATTATTCTCACCCTGATCATCACCGGCATTCTCATTGCTCTCAGGGAATAAAGAGTTGGTGGCAGCAGGCAGGAAAGTGGATTTGAAGCCTAAGATTAGCCATGTTGGCACTAAATGGCAAAGCAGGCTTCTCAGTCTTGCTGGTGTAATCCTGCTCCTCTATCTTACGTACTTTGCTTAATATAACTTTTCTTCAACTGTGTCATTGTCCCTTTTGATTTGTATATCAGTTATAGCTAACAACATAAGACACCTCAGGAAAAATGGCTATGGCTGTTGTAAATACAGAAAATCATCCAGCACTTCATGCATTCATTCCCTCCGCCAAAGACTCATAGTAGCAGCCGTTTGTACCATTTACAATATGTACTGCAGCAACTCATTCAGGCCTCCTTAGCCGCTACCAAACCCATGACGACTGTCATCTAGAAGAACAAGAGCAACAAGCATATGATCTCAAGTTCTCCTTCAAGCAACTCACCATCTTGACATGGAACCACAGTCCTGCTCCTTCACTGTTGCTGCTTCAAAATCTTAGAACCCCCTTTTTAATCACACTGTGAGGGTACCTACACCAGACTAACTGCAGCGATTCAAGAAGGCAGCTCACTACCACCTTCTGAAGGACAATTAGGGATGGACAATAAATTCCTATCTAGCCAACAACATCCACATCCTATGAACAAATAATAAAAATCTTGCATGTTTCAATAAGATCTTCAGAGAATATCGCTTCAATTTACATAGCCTCTCACGATAGGACAATCCTGTCACCCTTAGGATCAAGGATCACTTCAAGTACATCCTTCCTTAATATGAAATCAGAATTGTGCATAATATTCCAGGTTTGATTTTCCCGAAGTCCTGTATAACTGTAGCATCCTTCTTCTTGCACTTGAATCCCCTTGCAATAAAGGCCAACATACCAAAGAACAAAGAACAAAAGAGTACGGGAAACAGGCCCTTTGGCCCAACGAGCCCGCGCCGCCACCCTGATGTTCCTACCTCTACCTGTGATCCCTGTCTATGTTTATAGTTTTATGGATTAAAAACCAAATTTGAGACAATTTAGGGAGAACTTGTTTTGCCAATTAGCCTAAGAGCACATCTTTGGGATGTGGGAGGAAACCGGAGCACCTGGAGAAAACCCACACAAGCACGGGGAGAATGCGCAAAGTCCCACAGACACAGGCCCAAATCCATGTATCCGCACAGCACAGCGATAGTCACTGAGCTATCATGTTGCCCATCAAATGGTCCAGGTCAAGCATACATCAACGACATGAAGCACTAGGATACTGTCAAAAAAATCCAAGAGCAGCCCTCTCATGACCCATCGTGTGTATGGCCCTTGTTAGACAACAAGGTGGACCAAAGTACCTGTAGGATAAAAACAAGTACATCAATATCATCATCTATTTACACACTTCCCTGGAGCTCCCAAGGCTCATGATCCCTATTTTAAATCAGTTTTCTAAATCCCTCCATTCCCATTCTGTTCATGTGCCCATCTAAGTATTTCTTAAATAACTCCAGAGTGCCTGCCTCCACCACTTTACTTGGCAGCGCATTCCATACCCCCACCACCCCTTCAATTTTTACATTTTTGCACAGGTACATCAAGGGCTGAATTTTCCTGAATGGGAAATGTAGCAGGCAGGGGCTGATCACGCAAAGTCTTTTCACCTCAGGCAGGAATTTCTGGCTTTGGGGGCGAGCATATCTGGAAAATCCCATCCCAAGCCTTTCTGAACATCAACATTTACAAGTTTCACTCCTTTAAAAAAGAATTTTGCTTTTCTGTTCTTTATAACCAAAATGAATAAACTCATACTTCCTCATATTCCCTCTGCCACCTGGTTGCTCTCTGTCTAACCTGTCTAAAACTTTTGGCAACCTCTCTATCCTCTTATAGTTTGCATTCATTCCCACCAAGCCTTGATTCATCAACAAACATAGCTATGTTTCTCTTTATCTCTTCGCTATTTCAAGTCTGCTGTCTATACCAGAGGCCCCAGAAATGATCCTTGCAGCACTCAATAGTCATAACCTGCCAATCTGAGAATGGCCCATTTATCTCAACTCTCTGCTTCCTGTCTGTTAACCAATCTCTCCATGCTACCACAGATCGAATATCTTCTATCAGTACATTTGAGAACTGAAAGCATCCAAAACTGAACATTTTTCTGATGGTTGTGCTGTTAAATTTAATGTTAATAAAGCAATATGATATATATTACAGGTGTGGGAGGAATGATGACTGAAGTCTACAGGTTGATTGGTGTGGGAAGGATGATGACTGTAGTCTACAGGGTGACTGGTATGGGAGGATAGTGACTGTAGTCTACGGGATGATTGGTATGGAGAGGATGATGACTGTAGTCTACAAGGTAATTGGTGTGGGGAGGATGATGACTGTAGTCTATGGGACGATTGGTATGGAGAGGATGATGACTGTAGTCTACAAGGTAATTGGTGTGGGGAGAATGATGACTGTAGTCTACGGGATGATTGGTGTGGGGAGGATGATGACTGTAGTCTGTAGGTTGTTTGATGTGGGGAGGATGATGACTGTAGTCTGCAGGTTGTTTGATGTGGGGAGGATGATGATTATGGTCTGCAGGTTCATTGGTATGTGAAGGATGATGACTCGACTGCAGACTGTTTGGTGTGGTGAGGATGATGACTGCAAACTGCAGGTTGATTAGAGTGGGGATGATGATGACTAGGCCGGTGCGGGATTTAGTTGGTATGGAGAAGATGATGGTTATGGTTTTGAGACAGTTTATGGAATGAAAAAGTTCTAATTTGAAACATTTTAAGCGTTGGAAGTTGCTGAAAGGAACCGTTGTTAGAAATTGAGATATAAGATGATATACAGTGGAATGATATCATAGGAACATAAGAACATAAGAAATGGGAGCAGAAGTTGGTCATCCAGCCCCTCGAGTCTGCCCGCCATACAATAAGATCATGGCTGATCTGCAGTGGTTCAGTACCACTTTCCTGCTTTCTCCCCGCAACCCTTAATTCTGTTGTCAATCAAAAACCTATCCACTCTTGACTTGAACATATTCAGTGAGGAAGCCTCCACCAGCTCATCAGGCAGAGAATTCCAAAGATTCACCACCCTTTGCATGAAGAAACTCCTCCGCAATTCCAGTCTGAACCACCCGCCCCCTAATCTTGAAGCTGTGCCCACTAGTCCTGCTATCTTTGCTAAGCGGGAAGAGTCTCTCAACCTCTACCCTATCCATCCCCTTCATTAACTTATACGTCTCTATAAGATCCCCTCTCAGCTTCTAAACTCCAAAGAGTACAAACCTAGCCTATTCAGTCTCTCCTCATAAACCAACGCCCTCATCTCCGGTATCAGCCCAATAAACCTTCTATGCACTCCCTCCAAGGCCAATATATCCTTCCTCGAATGCGGCGATCAAAACTGCACACAATACTTCAGCTGTGGCCTCACTAGCACCCTATACAGCTGCAACAGTACCTCCCTATCTCCCTAGCTATAAAGGCCAACAATGCATTCGCCTTCTTAATCACCTGCTGCATCTGCATAGTGTGTTTTTGCGATTCGTGCACAATGACTCTTAGGTCCCTCTGCACCGTTGCATGCTGCAGCTTTTCGCCATTGAAATTGTAATCCTTCCTACCAAAGTGGACAACCTCACACTTGCTAACATTATACTCCATCTGCCAGGTCCTTGCCCACTCACTCAACCTGTCCAGATCCCTCTGCAGGCTTTCCATACCCTCCATGCAATTTGCTTTTCCACTCATCACTGTGTCATCAGCAAATTTCGTCAACCTGCACTCAGCCCCTTCCTCCAGATCATCTATGTAAATGGTAAATAGTTGAGGCCACAGCACCGAACCCTGGGGCACTCCACTAGTCACCAGCTGCCAATCAGAATAGCACCCATTAATACCTACCCTCTGCTTCCTATTAGACAACCAATCCTCTATCCATTCTAACACCCTACCCCCGATTCCCTGCACCCTAACCTTCTGCAGCAATCTTTCTTGAGGCACCTTATCAAACGCGTTTTGAAAATCCAAAAACATCACATCCACCGGTTCCCCTCTATCTACCGCACTAGTCACTTTCTCATAGAACTCCAATAAATTCGTCAAGCACGACTTCCCCTTAACGAATCTGTGCTGCGTCTGTTGATCAAATAGTTCGTATCCAGGTGCCTCGTTATTTCTGCTCTGACGACCGATTCAAGCATTTTTCCGACTACAGATGTTAAACTAACCGGTCTATAATTCTCTGCTTTCTGTCTGCTACCTTTTTTAAACAGTGGCGTAACATTAGCCGTTTTCCAATCTTCCGGCACTTTGCCGGAGTCCAGCAAATTTTGAAAGATAATTACCAGGGCATCTGCTATCACCTCTACCATTTCCTTGAGGACCCTGGGATGCATTCCATCTGGTCCTGGGGACTTATCTACCCTCAGGCCCGTTAGCCTATCAAGCATCACCTCTCTAGTGACTGTAATCTCATCAAAGACCTCATCTCCTACCACCCTTCTATCCTTAATTTTGGGCAAGCTATTTCAGTCCTCCTCCGTAAAGACTGACACAAAAAACTTATTCAAGGTCTCCGCCATATCCCTATCATCCACCATTAAACCACCCCTCTCATCCTCCAAGGGTGCTCCATTAACTCTGGCCATCCTCCTATTCTTTATATATTTATAAAAACTCTTACTATCCTTTTTGATATTTCGAGCTAGTTTAGCCTCATATTCCATCTTTCCTTTTTTAATCACCTTTTTAGTCACTCTTTGCTGTTGTTTGAAACTCTCCCAATCTTCTGATTGCCCATTATTTTTAGCCGCTCTGAATGCCTCAGCTTTTGATTTAATACTCTCCTTAATTTCCTTGGAGAACCATGGCTGATTTTCCCTTCTCCTACAGTCCTTCTTCACCATGGAAATATATTTTTGCTGAGTACCGAAAAAGATCTCTTTAAAAATCCCTCAATGTTCCTCAGCCGTCCTAGCAACCAACGCACTCCTCCAATCCACAGTCGCCAATTCCTCTCTCATCCTATTATAGTCCCCTCTGTTCAAACGTAGTACACAGGTCCGGGATGCTACTACCTCATCCTCCATCTGCATCATAAATTCTACCATACTATGATCATTCATCCCTAGAGGATCTCTCACATGAATATCCCTAATTCTACCTGCCTCATTACATAGTACCAATCCAAGATAGCACACTCTCTCGTCGATTCCGTAACATACTGTTCAAGGAACCCATCCCTACAGCATTCCAAAAACTCTTCCTCCAGCCCGCCGTGTCCGACTTACGTCGCCCAGTCAATATGCAGATTGAAATCACCCATTACTAATACCATTCCATTTCTGCACACATCTCTTATCAGTAATATGCTGAGTGCAGGTGGTGCAAGCAGCCTTCCTCTGAGGTAAATACATGTGTTTTTTTTTGTATGATGACCCTGTTGCTCTGAGTGAGATTCCAGATAAGATACTTTGAAGAGAATTTGAAAAATCTATAGGACAGTTGTTAGGGTAAATTATAAACAGCACAAGTATTCTGAAGCCCTTGCTGAAGCCAATGTAATGTAGCTGGGGCTACTTTTAATGTTGATAGGTTTGCGGTTCCGTTGGATACTTGGACTGGAATTTTACCAACATGCACACTGAGGCTCATAACATCATGCCTGAAGCCAATGAAGAATGCCATATGTGAGCCTTGTCTACCCTGATTTCAGGGCAGACATGCCTGTAAAATCAGGCCCTTGGCCTTGGCTTTGGTTTGTGTAAAGAAAAACTAATTTGAACTGGAATGAATTTTGGAGAAAGCATAACTGTTTAGCAAAGCAAGGTGATATCGAAATAAAGAGAGAGAAATTAGGACAGAATTTGTACAAGATCAGTATTGAGAAATATTTAATTAGAAACAGAAAAGAAAATAGGAGAATTTATGTTTGTCTTAGAATGTTTCTGAAGCATCCAATTTAAATTGTTTTAGTTCAGGGGGTGGATACGCTGACCATTTTGAAGAAGACAACAATGTGAATTAGCAGATTCTGTTTTTGGCATATAGACTAAGGGAAAAATTTGGCAAAGGGACCAAGATAGACACTCTCTGCTCCATTTGAATTATAGCCATCGAGATTTGAATATCCATCATTCAAACCAGCAGATTGAGTTCTGGTTAAACATTTCATTTGAAAGGCAGTACTTTCAACACTGTTGCAGTGCCTCGCTGCTGCACTGAAGTCCAGCCTAGATCAGGTGCTCAAGTCTCTGGATTAGGATTTGAACTCACAACTCTCTGGTTCCAAAGGTGAGAGTGCTACCGTTGAGCTGAGCCAATAGATAGAATTGAGGGTGGCATATTCATGATAACAGAGCTGAAATATTAAGAAAACAGCAAGTGAAAATCAATAAATGAGTACTTGCAGCATTCATTGTGATGTTGACAGAATAAAATATTTTTGCACTACTATAAAGAGTACTGCAGCTTCAGGGTTATTGGGAGAGAGAAAAGATGGATAATCTGCAGCTCATAAAGACCAAGTTAAAATCAGGGTACCAAGGAATTCATTGCAGTAACACACTCCCTTGTGGATAATGTGTAACTACTCCACAAATGTTTATGAACGGGAAAAAGTTTTAAATATTCAGGATGGACAAAAAACAGTCTACAGGTTTCAAAAAAAATGTGTATGGATGAGGAAGGATCTAACATTTACTTGAAGACTGGATCATCTTTGCTCAAGAGGAGTGTTGAATTAATTTGAATGGAAATCCTTGATGTTCAGAACAGCAATATGGGAGTTCCTATTGTAGATCAGAGCAGTAAGGGAATGGATTTGAAATTATTTGAACCTACATGGAGAAACAACAGCATGGATTAATAAAGGATTTTAATGGCACTGAATCCAGTGGCAATCTTTCAAAAAGAATGGACAAATCTGTGCCGCTTGTAGAATTGTTACTGGATGTATAACATTAGTAGAAGATCAAGGAGAAAACATCTTCCAATCATCTAGTCTGAGGTGATGGAAAATTTTGAATGTTAGCAACACTTGAGCAGCAGTGGAGGGCAGGACCAAGGAATAAAACAGAAGACTAATATTTACTATCTAGTGCTGTACTACCTAATACGGGTTGTAGATGTGAACAGTGTGATGCTTTTAGACACACTAATTTTAGTAGAAACCTTTTACATAGACACAATACAAGTAAATATACTTCTTGAGTATGTATATTTACTCAACAAACATCTAACTCCAGTCAGTAACTAAGGAAGTCAAGCACTCACAAGGACGAAAAAGCACTCACATTTTTTCTTGTCATTTCATCACTAAATGCCCACAAAGGTTAAAGTCCAAATGCACACCTTGTGTGAAAATGAACATTTGGATTACATCCCTATAATTTAGTAATCAATTACAATTTGCCACATCTGGATTCCCAATTAGACACGTGGTTAGAAGAAGGTTAATGTTGGAGACCTGGAACAAGGTTGCTAAATAATGAGATTAATAATCAATAAAATATAGAAAAAACACAAGATGCTTTAAAAAGGGTTTCAAAGCTTATAAAAGGTGACCAGGAATCTAAAGGATAAATTCTAAAAATGAAATATAATGAGATATTCAGAGAATAAAAAGAGATTAGTCATTATTGGAATTGTGATAATTTTTTGTTGGCAGCATTGTTAGGAGGACTGCCAGTCTGGTTTTGGGACTATTAGTCATTTCTTTATAACATTTGCATTGTATTTTTCCAGGATTATCCATGAGGACGGTTTCTCTGGTGACGATGTGAAGCAGTACAAGCCTGTCGTGTACAGCAACACCATTCAATCATTGGCAGCCATTGTCCGTGCCATGGATACTTTGGGCATCGAGTATGGTGATAAGGAGAGGAAGGTAAGCATGTACAAAAACATATGGGGGGAGAAAGCCTGGTTATTAACTGAGCTAAGAAAACTATTAAAATTAATTTAATCGAACCAGGCAACATCAGCATGAGGCATGCATGTGCGATAAATGTTGGCTTTGTTTGAACAAGTGGTCAACACTGGATTTTACATAGTTCTTTTTCAAATCAGAAGTTGGATATTGGAATTTGCTTGTCAAACAAACAACAAAAGATTCTTGTGGCATTAGTGAAATCTCAAGTATAAAATACATTTTGGGTGTGGATTGATCCTTTTCATCCATGTTCAGTTGGCTGTGCTCAACTGTCCCAACGTGGCTACTTTAAGTTTAGAATTTAAATGGAATACATGATGTAACTCTGTATATGTCATATTTGACTCCTTGACTGATAGTCATCAATGATGCTAATTAGCAAGTCCAGCACAAATCAACTTGAGGTGCTTACAGTGGCCTCCATGTATTATATTGAAACAAACTTGTGTTTTGTTTCCTGGAGAGCAAAGGCATTGATGATTTGTTCACATTAAAAATGCTGAGTTTGCCAATTCAGTTGTGCCCAGTGCTTATAATGCCCAGAGTCAGTATATGGGTGGAATTCTCCCATTCTGAGACTAAGTGCCATGGCGAGGGTTTTGGGAACATGGAGTGTTTTCCGCTCTGGAGGCTGGCAGGAAATGATGCCAAAACCTTTGGACCTGATCTTATTATTTATGCATGTGAGTTTTTCACATCATATATAGTGGTGGGTCAAGCCTAGAAGGCATGTAGTTCATCGTCATGTCCAGGTATCATATTGAAAAGACACCAACATCGTTGTCCCACTGTTGAAGAAAGAAGGTGGACCTCCTGATAATGAAGATGGATCTCTGTGAGCATTCCAAGACGGGAAGACAGACCTCCAGACAAAGCAGATGGACCTCCAAGAACATTTTTGAGGCTAGAAAGTGACTCCTCTCCAGGACATCAAATCTGGAAGATTCCCCCTGAAGATGCTCTCCTTACTCACTGCTGTGGTGTTCAAGGTTGCCAGCAGCCTCTATCCTGAACTGTGGAGGCAGCCTCTTGCATTATTTAAATGAATTCTGAGATCCACACAGAACCATAGAACATTGTTCCAAACATGTTTCATGCCAATGGGTTTTCTTGCCAGTATTGTGGAAACTATGGCAGGGGGATGAGGGGAATTGGGGAGATGGACAACTTCATAGTTGTCCCATTAACAGGATACATATGAGGTTCACTTTGGCTTCTGACAAGTTTCCTGACCTGCCATGGCACAACAGCTGTGGATCCCATCATAAATTCATATTGATGAAACCAATTTCATCCCGTCGTATTTTTCACCCACTCCTACCATCAAACTTGTCAGTGGGGGCTTGGGAGAATTCCACTTTGTCTCTGCCAGATTTGAACTTTATCCAGACTCCAATCCCAATCATATTATGAATTGGATCACACAGCTAACTCAGAACAAAATGGACAACATGTGCTATCATTGCACTTGGAACATGTACATTACCTTTACGAAAAGCAGCTGATATTAATAGATTTTAAACAGAGCATTAGGCCCTCTGTCGCCTTCAGCTGTTTTGTCATGATCATGCATAAGTGCAATTGTATGTGTGCCGAGTATGGGTACTCCCTCCAGTGGTTTGGTGATTGCACCATTTCCTCAGTAATTTTTGGATTGATGTTTGTATGAAATTGCATCCTCAGACTTAATACGGAGTTCGTTTTGCGATTGGATTACAACTCTGGTATTATTGTTAAAGGCCTGAGCTGACTGAATTACAGACTTATAGACCTATCCTCAATGCATCCACATAACATAACCCTCAGGCATAATATCAACCAATCCTGATGGTAGAATGTGGTAACCTTTCTACATCTAGCATCCATTCATTGTACCCATTAAATAAAAAACTGTAAAACTCATTTAGATGCAATGGATTAATACCCAGTTTGTGGACTCCTTTACTTACTTCATAGAGATATAAATTTATAATTGCTGTGGTAACATTTTTGAGATGTTAGTAGAAAGCTGACCAAAATAGGAAGCTGCATGATCTTTCCTTATGTTGTGTAATGTATTATTGAAAAGAATTGTGATGGAAGAACCCAAAATCTGAAATATAAAAAGATGACCATCTTCTCTGAAGATACAGACCATGCCATATTTAGTTCTGCCATCTGATCAGCATCTTGTGTTTACTTCTGAGAAATTCCTCATAGTTATTTGGTTACTTTTTTATTACAATCTCCTGGTGTAGGGTCATCTCCAGAAGCTAAGTAAGTATTAAGAGTTTCAAAGCTAACATTGAGATATTGACAGTTGTTAAGTTAGAATCCTAATGGGAGAGGTGCATTCGATCTCCATGTAGGAACGATGAAGAGATATGGACTGGAATTTTATTGCCTAATTTTGGGGCGGGCAAGGCTCACAGAACGGAATTCTCCCTTGGCCTCAGAACGGATTTTATGAGTCTTGCCTGAACAAAGTCGTAAAATCCCGGTGATGGTTTGAATTCCTTTTTTGGTCGTGAGCTATTCTTGGGAACATTTCAGATGTTACATCCGGCATAAATGACAGAGAAAAACTCCATTTGCTTAGAAATGGTGGGTTAAAATAGCATAGTGAACTGTTAAAGTTGCATAGTCACTGTTCAAAGCATCATGTGAACCTCTTTCTTCAAGCAAGTAGATTGTAGCATGCTTGCAGTCATCTAGTTTGTTATAGAAGCCTTGGCTTTTAATGTTACAGAGTGCAGTTCTTGTCCAATGCAATTAGACTTTAATGTATTTTGCTAAAAGCTTGCTGGACTATTCTGTTGCAAGACTGTCTAACTTAGAGCATTTGTAGAATATGATAACTTTACTTGTAGCACAATGGATACTTCTCTGCTTTTCTCTCTGCACCCTCCTCTTCTTACCCACAATGGTTTTGATTCTGTAATGGAGTATGAATCTAGGACCAGGCTTCCTTTGCTAGCACACCAGTGGCCATGTGTAGATTTTCACAGACAAGAGTTACCAGCCTGATTCATGAAGAGTAACTCCCAGCTAAGCACAGTGCCATGATACCTGATCACACATTCGCAGTTTCAGCAGGAATTATTGGTTAGTGATAAGGAGCAGGCATACTGGCCAATCTTTTTCTCCCTAACCCACAGTAGCTGAGGCAGAGTTGCAGCTTTGCCTGAGATTCATCACCTTGGACTAGATATTAAATGTATGGCTGTTTAGTTTGTACAGTTTCTGTTTCAAATGATCTTAACTCAATTGTAACAGATAGCCCACTGTGAAAGTTAAAGAACACGGCATTTGCAGTATGAAATACCTTATGGCACTGGGCATGGAAAGAGTAAATAAACTAAGGGTTAATATTAGAAAGTGCTCATCCAGGCCTGATGGGTCACAAGTGTGTGTATTCTATAGCTGGTAACTCCCTTGAGTCCAGTGTGATATGATTATAGTTGTTATGTAGAGGATATTCCCTTAAGACTGTGTAATGTGATTAGAGGTGTTTTTGTAGAAGATATTTCTGTGGGTATAATTAGAAGTGCTATACAGAGGATACTCTGTGGCCAAATAACTACCTGCTCCAGGTTCAAGCAAAAGACCATTGGCAACATTTTCAGAATAAACAACCTTCTTCAAGCTTCCCTTCTCCATTTACTCTATTCTCACTTCTTTCACCTGAAGCAAGGAGATAATGACAACCTCCTCAAAATTGATGCTATCCACCAGCTGCCCAATTTTCTTCCTATCCTGCAACACTTGTTCATCTTCACCCAGTTCTTGTCAGTTTCATCTTCCTGTGAGAAATGCTCATGGTTTTAAAATTGAAATGCCTATCAACTTTCCTGTCCTCTCAGCCTAGAACCACCCCCCTCCAAAATTATCTTCATTCAAACATCTTGAATCTATTGGTTCCACTCAACCCATCCACCATTCCCTGCTTCAGTTCTTCCAGTCTGGTGCTATCCATGTCCAACTCAGACTCTCTTGATCAGAGTCATCATTGACAATTTATGTGAGTGAGTGTGCTGTTCTCTTCCTTCTCCATCTCTCCGTGACTTATTGCATGATTAGCCATTCCATTCTGTTCCATCGTTAGTCCTCTACAACCCACCTCAGCAGCATTGTATCCTTCTGGTTCCATTCTATGTTATTGAAATGAATTAAACATATATTTTACAATATTTCTGCTCAAACGTTCATTTCTGATAAGCCCAGAAGGTCAATTCCTGGTTCTCTCCTGTTTGTAATTTCTACAATGCTTTTGCCAATACTATAAAGATATATGTCTGCCCAGAGTACCACACTGTCTCGTGTTTGATTCCATAACTGGCATTTTTATATCTGACACTTTTTGCATTGGATCCTGAACCAGCTGGAATTTAGTTCAGTTTGTGTGAACAGAAGTGAAGTCATCCTGATTGGCTTAAATCAAATGATGTTGATTTTGCTTTTGTCCAGTGCTTCTTGATGGAACTCAACTGTGCACTACCCAGGCCCTGTGCTTAGTCTATAGCTAAATACCTTTGCGTTCACCTCTGAAACTGTTCAGTCTAATGTCCTGACAACAATTCCATGAATGCTGAGACTTTTAGTCATGCCTTCGTCATGTTTGGCATCAACCACAACATTTTTTTGAGCCACAGTGATGAAGCTGACATATAATAGAAATCTTTGCATACTCATTACTCCTGTCCTTGCCAACTTCTGCTGATTCCCAGAATATTAATTTCAAAATCTTAGCTGCCATCTTGTTCTTACTCCTTTGAGCCTCACCAATCTTTCCTTCAATCCTAGATTTCAGCAGGTACCCGCTGCCCTGCTAAGACAAATTATTTTGTGCCCCTTAACGTTCTGCTTTTCTTTCATCTCTTGTCCTGCACTTTTTCTCCTCTCCTTCAAAAACCTCCTCAAAATCCATGACCAAGTTTTTCACTCTTCTGCTCTTCCCCTGCTCTTCCCAATTCTGAGACAGCTGAAAAGTACCTTGTGACGAGTGGTGTTATGTAGAGACTATTCCCTGAAGACTGGTGTGATATGGTTAGCTACACTTCAGAGGTTATTCGCTCAGGACTGATTTATTTAAAGATGTGTACAGAAGGTATTGATTTGGAATAGAATTGATGGGGGATTAGATTATCCTCCTGAGGTTGCCAGCTGGTAATGCCTGCATGCTGGTGGCATTGCAGTGTCCTAGGAGTAGATTACATATTTGCTGTTTGTGGCCAGTGCATCTTATGGACCTAGTTGACCAAATGATTAGGGAGAAATTAAAGATACCATTGTTTATTAGAAAGAATTAAAATTCTGCACTATTTTTCTTTATTCTGATGTTAGTATAATCACGCATAATACAACTCAGTTCAAATACCACCTAGCCTCCTTCAAATATGTGTGTACCGAGTTATATCTTTTGTGTTTGTAGTCCTTTGCATAGACTACATGATAACACTTATGTTGAGTCTCTATTCACAGTACTTATTGGTAGCACATCCCAGCTGAGGAAGGAGTGTGGAGAATTTAATTCTCACTTTGGGTTATTAATAACTCCTTATCTTTCCTTCTCTCATCTAAAGAGAGCTCAAGTGTTAGTGACTAGGATTGGTTTCTAAAACTTGGACCTTTGACTGTGGTCATAAGGGAATACATTCATGTAGAAATTCTGCAGAAATTTCTCAAGTCATAGTCATTTTTATTCGGCTCCTGCTGTGCCAGTCTGATTTTCATGTTTGGGCATTTAAATTAATTTGTTTAGTTCTGATTACTTTCCATTACTGTTCAATCTATTTTTTGAAACTTGCTTCATCAAAATAACTAATTGCATGTGATTACTTCAACTGCCATTTTTAGAATTGTTTTAAAATTAAAAAGATCCGTTTTTGAAAAAAAAATCCTTGTTAGACAAATTTACAAAATGCAAAGTGCCGTTGTACTTTTAAATGATACCGTACCAATTCAGTCAGTCACAGATTTAACATGAGTGATGTTTTCTTGAGCCTGGAACTGCTGATGTTATATTGTGATTCTACCACTTCTGTAAACAGCCAGCTAAAAATGATTTTTTCATTTATACCAATATAGTTAGCTATCATGGTATGACAAGATTTTCATCCAAATTGAGAAGCCATTAGACAATACGTGAACTAACAATCATTAACTGAAGTTAATGCATTTCTGAGAGTGGCCATATTACTGATCAGGATAATAAATGGAGAAGGAAATAAAATGCTTTCGGTTTCTCTATCTCACTGCCTGTTTGACTACTTGTTACTTCATGTATCTCAGAATCATATGTTGGTATAAGAGGTAAATGTGAGTTACCTGATGAAACCTAACCAAAAGGTTCCAAGTATGAAGCTGAATCTCTACTGGCCTAGCCAGTGCTGTTGCTTGATGAATAGTTGGTTTTAGTGCCCTTAACAAAAGGTGGGGGAATAAAATAATCTTAAAGTTTGCACTCCTTATTGCTGTCCAGTAACTGTCTCACCTGGCTTCAAAAATGTCCCTTCCATTATGCCTCTGCCTTCACTTGGAAAGTGAACTTTGTACAAGCAGAGATTGGGCTCAGCTACAATGTCTTGATAATCAAATAGCCTACAAAATTTACTGTCTACAGCCAAACATGCAAAAAAACACCCTCTTGGGCAAGATACTGGAGGGACCCGAGTGGGGTGGAAAGAGGAATAGTATTTATGCACAACTGCACACAAATGTAAGGCTTCAGAGAATTGGTAAAGCATTTAGGTGAATATTAACCACTGAAGCATAATCCCATGGGTAAGCCCAGGCCTGGCAGATTAACTCATGGCATACCAGATGCTGTAACCAACTATAAATGTCAGTAATAATGGATTGTCCCACTATACATCGACAATTCCACTAAGTTCTTTATCTTAAGGAAAATCAAGCAAAAGAAGTTATATCTATACCTGAGGAGAAACATTTTATGGTGATGTTTGAAACTAGCAGGGTGATAGTAAGGCGATGGACTTTAGTAAGGCGTTTGATAAGGTCCTACAAGATAGTAAGGTGATGGACTTTAGTAAGACGTTTGATAAGGTCCCACATGCAAAGCTTCTGGAGAAGGTGAGAGGGCATGGGATCCAAGGGGCTTTGGCCTCGTGGATCCAGAACTGGCTTGCCGGCAGAAGGCAGAGAGTGGTTGTGGATGGGTCTTGTTCTGCGTGGAGGTCGGTAACCAGTGGAGTGCCCCAGGGATCTGTTCTGGGACCCCTGCTGTTTGTCATTTTCACAAATGACCTGGATGAGGAAGTGGAGGGATGGGTTAGCAAGTTCGCCGACGATACAAAGGTCGGTGGTGTTGTGGATGGTCTGGAGGGATGCCAAAAGTTGCAGCGGGACATAGACAGAATGCAAGACTGGGCGGAGAAGTGGCAGATGGACTTCAATGCGGATAAATGTGTAGGGGTCCATTTTGGCAGGAATAATGGGATGAAGGAGTACAATATAAGGGGTAGGAGTCTTAGCTGTGTTGTAGAGCAGAAGGATCTCGGGGTCCAGGTCCATAGGACTCTTAAATCGGTCTCGCAGGTGGAGGAAGTGGTCAAGAAGGCGTATGGTGTACTGGCCTTCATTAATCGAGGAATAGAGTTTAGGAGTCAGGAGGTAATGATGCAGCTCTAAGACTCTTGTCAGACCCCAGTTGGAGTATTGTGCGCAGTTCTGGTCGCCTCATTATAGGGAGGATGCAGAGGCTATTGAGAGAGTTCAGAGGAGATTTACAAGGATGCTGCCTGGATTGGGAGGCAGGCCTTATGAAGATAGGTTGAGGGAGCTGGGACTCTTCTCACTGGAGAGACGTAGGTTGAGAGGCGACCTGATAGAGGTTTATAAAATGTTGAGAGGAATAGATAGGGTGGACTCTCAGAGACTATTTCCCCGAGCTGAAATGGTCACTACGAGAGGACACAGATTTAAGGTGCAGGGAAGCAAATACAAAGGAGATGTCAGGGGTAGGTTTTTCACTCAGAGGGTGGTGAGTGAATGGAACCGACTGCCGTCGGAGGTTGTTGAGGCAAACTCACTGGGGTCTTTTAAGAGACTTCTGGATGAGTATATGGAAAAGAATAGGATAGGGGGTTATAGATAGGTCTGTGTGATCGGTGCAACTCGTGGGCCGAAGGGCCTGTTTGTGGTGTATTGTTCTATGTTCTATGTATGTTCTATAGAACAAATAAATATTAAATGGGTTACTAGAAGAAACTAACCAGATCCCTGTCAACAACCAAAATTAGGTTGTTACAAAAGTGGATGGGTGGGCTGGATGAGTTGGAAATCCTCTCCCATCTGCAACTGATGTAATGTTCCGAAACAATTCATTGAAGCAACCACAACTAGACATAGTGTTATTTTGAGTTGCCACGCCAGTCAGAAATAAAAGAATTGTGTTTTGGGATGCCTTGAGTTAGTAAATTGAAAATGAGCTGAGTCCCCAGGGTAGCGAGGATGTCTTCAATTTCACCAATGTTTGGTACCAATACCACTCTAATCAATAGGGATTACAGAAAGAGCATAAATGAAGTTCTTTAATCTCAGCAGCATGGGTGTAAATCTATTCTAAGTAGTGAAGCTCAAAAGAGTGGAGTGGAACACTCCCGCTTTGACTCTGGATTTGAAGTGGATTTGACTTCAACTTGATCTGGATTAACTGGTTTTGAATGATATATTGAGGTAATTGGGAACATGTACTCATCTCCCTATTGACTGTCATAGATTCTGAGGGCATATTTACCTTGTTTTATTACAGTTCCCAGCAAATGTCTGCTTAAGCTTGGATTTTGGCATATTGCTCGGGTAAGGTAGAGTAAGACTTACATTGCAACTCATCCATCCATGGACATTAATTCTAAAGATTATTTGCTTGATTACATCAATATAGCTAGAAAAAATGTTTAAGACAGTATTGCGGAGAAAAATCTGGGTACAGTAACACATTCAGATAAAGTCACCCAGGTCTGGCTGAGAGCAGAAGTCCCAGGCAAGTTAGTTTCTTCTATCCCTCTGCCTCACTCAGTAGGTATCGCACAGGCTTCCAGTGCAGTTAGGAAGTAAAGATATGAGCACTTTTATTCAATTTTCTTGCATTGGTAGCATTTCTGTATCCTTTCTGAGCACAGATAATTCCATTGCAATTGTTTATTAGCTTTTATCATATCAACTCATCTATGCTTAATCTCAATAAACACCTCACAATCTGCAGTTCACTTGGGTACTACAGATATGCAGAATGATAGTTGCATTAAAAGTTATGGTAACAGTGTAGGTGTATGAATTCAGAATCCTTACGCGAATGCTGCATTCTTGTGAAAGGGTTGATGGTTTGGGTTAAAGAATATTGCAGGGCAGGCAATGAGGCTTTGAACAATCTAAGGAATGGTAGAGGGGATGCGATTTCAAAATTGGAACAGTTATAGGCCATTCAACCTGATCCACCCATCAATTAGATCATGCCTCATCTGGCATGAAGCTTCTCTTAACTCAGATTGGATGTTCAGGGACTCTGCTCATTTCTGGGAGAAGGGTGCTAGAAAGTGCTCGGTATGCACTACAAGCAGCCGGTAACACTTGAGGCAAAAGCCAGGTCCCTTGGTGGAGATTTCCACTTTGCGTTTAACTGAAGTCCACACCAGCCTGTTAAATACAGTGTCAGGTCAGTATGTTTGACTATCTGCAGATTGTTGCACGGTTTTAATTTGTGATGGAACAAATTTTAACATGAGCCAATTCCAGCTCAAAGGGCCCCTTAATGAGTCATGGGCTTGACACCAGTTGATTCAAGTCAATTGAAAGTCAGTGAACACTATGGAATTGGAAATTAGCGCAGAGTATAGAATTTCCCGTTCTGATTTTCCCCTCTCATTCAATCGCTCCCAAAATCTCCGATTTGCAAACAAACACAAATGCCCACTTAGTCACTCAAGTTAATCTCAGTGACTTCCTTTAACAAGGATCTTGGATCAAAAACCAACAGGCAAAAAAAGGAAGCGTCTGAATGCTGTGCTCTGTCCAGGGTACTGAAAAGTCACTTTACTCCAGCGGTTAATAATCAGTCACTAAGGTTTTGTTATCACTGTGATGCAGACTTGAAATACATCTCACAGTTAAGAATGGGCCAATTTAGGTCGTCTCCTCTAGCAAAATATATTTTTTAAATTGCATATTTAAGTTTAGATATTCAGAATGGATTCCTAAGAAGAAGCTAATTTGGACGAATCATAGCTGAGAAGCTGCATGTGTCCCTGCAGTCTTGAAACATACAGCCTCATTAATCATAGTAGAGTCTTTTCACCTTATATACTGACCCCATATTTATAATAGTAATTTATGGATATTACAACAAATCAAATGCATGACAATCAGCAAAGTCTGCATTTCTTGTAGTGTGATAAGAATTGCATTTATATAGCAGCTTTTGCAACTTCAGAAATGCCAACACCAGTGAAGAACCTATTGAATTGTAGTAGCAGTTGTCATATAGAAAATATCATGGTCAATTTGCACATGGCCACCTGAAAGGGTAGGCACTGCCTTATCCACAAGATGGTACCTCTGGTAATGAAATGCTCATCTGGACATTGTGTTCAAGTATCTGGAGAGAGACCTGAACCTTTAGCCTGCAAGGTGAGAGTGCTGCCACCAGCTATGCTAACTAGCATGATGATTTATTAGCAGGAAATGGATATTGAGTGGTACAGAGACTTTTGTTGTTTGAGCTGAGATTTCCAATGCTGTTCAGTTTACTGATAAACAATGCAAATGGAAAACAATGGTTAATACAAGATACCCACTTAATTTGGTGAATCTCTCCATTCTTCCCTCATCCACCTTTGTATTAATGAACACTTGACAAACCAAAAAATTGACACACAATCTGATGGCAAGTGGTGTAATTAGCCTCTAGGCAGGCTACTAGAGCAGCTTCCAATGATTTGCTTGATAACTTTCCCATCCTCCCTATTGGGAAGCTGCTGTTCCTCATTCACTACTTCCCTGAGATGGCACTGTCTAGATCAGTAACTCTCTGCAAGGAGCTGGGTTAATTTAGGATCTCATTAGTGACAGAAAATTAGTGGCATAAATCAGGCAAACTGTGTCACACATGAGCAGGCATTTTCATTTTGTGACCTCTCTGATCCCAAGTGAATGTAAGAGCAAGTGTATCTTCTGAGACCGTAACCATATGCTATGTACCAGGAATATCCAGGCACCATTTCACTCATCTGATGCGTGCAAAGATGTACACACCTATTCTTGCATCATTATCATCCTTTTGCTACTGCTGATTTAGCCTTGAAGCCTGAACTGGAATGTTTTCCCTAACCACCTTACTACCATTAATTTACATTATTGCTTTAGATCTCCAGATTGTCTGGACTGTAAACGTTGCTGGTTCAAAAACTGCCTCAGGTGAATGAATAAAATCTCAGCATTAATAGACCAGCTCTTTTTAGATTGACCAATCCTGATTTTAGGAATTGAAAGTATACTTTTGATTGTAAGAAACCAAGTGGAGTGCTACGGATTTAAAAAAAGACAAGTATGCTCAATCAGTGATTGAAATGGTTAATGGAGCCACTGGAGACACTGAGGCACATTGTTCAGAAGCATGTGCAGGGATGAGCTCATCTATTATTTTCTTCAGGGGCACAGAGCAAGCACTGAGCTCTTCTGTAAACTCCAATGGAGTGGTCATCCTACAGATCTAATTATAAATGAGCAAAAAACTGAAGAATCACATTTGAAAACATCCCAGCCCTCTGGTAAACCACATCCCTGTTTTTTTTTGCATGCAATGTGACATAATCTCTGGAGTTTAGTTTGCATTAACCCTGAAAATGACACTCATTCATTAGCTTTGCTCCTGGGCACTGTTTCCGGCCAGTGCACAGCCCCAGTGAGTCAACTGGAGATTGCAATACATCTCACTACTCATGTAGCGTGATTTTGGAGGATTAGAACAGTGCTGTCAGATTTTACTTGAGACATTATTGGGGAGAGAATATTCCTATACCTCCCCTTGTGAATACTCTAATCTTGTAGTAATTTACTGAGAACTCTGTATCAATTATAATTTTGTCAAGTTGCTAATTATGGATGCATTCATCGTACCTTTTGCCAGTTATTGTAACTATGCCAGAAGTCAGATTATATTTAAAGTGACTGCTGCAGTAGTGTGAATTGGCAAACTAGGTTAAGGTATTGCCAAATATTGTGCCTAGCCCACAGCAAAGCTTGGGATGCCAAGAAGATGGTTCATTATTTTTATACAAAATTGTAATGAGTTCAATCATTAGATTAGTTTGATTTAAAAATGCAGTGTGAAATAGTCACATTTACAGATCCTATCAAACTACCAGGAGCAATGAAATCTCATTTCATTGTTCAGTGTACAACATAAGTTGAACAAGATATACCAGTGAGCAGAGCAATGGTGAATGAAGTTCAGTGCAGATAGTGTAAAGTACTATGCAGAGTAAAGAGAAATAAGCAACATTTGTACTTAATTAATCGTGTTGAACCAGCTAAAGAGGAAATTGAAAGAGACTTAGATATAATATTTCACTTTGATGTGGTAAACCAGTAAAGTGGATTGTCCAGCAGTTATACAACCCATCTGACTTTTCATTTCCGTTGGCGAAATGTGGGATTTTTACCTGATAGGGAAGGTTTTTTTAAGTTAACAAGATGATGAAGGGAATGGGAAAAGTTAATCCAGAAAATTAGTTTAAATTCTAGTAGAATAGTGATAGGATGAGGGTCATTTTAAGAGTGATGACAAGAAAGAGTTCAGCACCCTGAATAAACTTCCAAATGTAGCAGTGGGGGTAAAAATCCTGGAATTGTTTGAAAAGTTGGATGTTGAAATGGTGGGAGAGCAGGGCAAGAATCACGAAGATGTTTCCAGATGGTTAATCTTAAGGCAGCTTCACTCTCGTCACTCCTAGTTAACCAAAGAAAGAAACAGATTGGCTGAAGTGACTTTATTTCTGTACATACAGAGCTCAGTGCCAGGGGCTGCTCTGGGAAGCTCCACTGGGGTGGGTGTTGCCCTCATGTATGTTGATGGGAATTCCCTTATTCATTGAGGGGGAGTGGGAGTGGATTTTATCTATCATACATTGGGGTGATCTCGGCCGGCAATATTAGGCCATACCCATGACAGGGGCCATGCTACGCAATTTCTACTGTGCAGAGTGCTGTGAATGTGTCGAGAAAAGTTAGCTGTGCAGCCATGTAGGTTTACTCACCTCAGTCAGCACTCTGCAAATATTGGAAAATTCCACCATTATCTTGAAGATTTCAGTGTGCCTGTAAGGTTTAAGTCACAGTGATAAAGAAGTTCTCTTTGAACTTTTCAATTCAGACATTGTGGACCTGACCATGCCAGCTGTGAAATGGCTGCCTTCACTTCATTTTGACCTCTAGCAGGCGTAGCTGCACCTTATGAAAATTTCAGTCACACTTGTCTAACACCTGTCAAATCACATCAACTTGGAGTATCTAATGTGTCCTTGAATTTTGCTTCCTTTTCTCTGCTCAGTGGCATTGAGTAGCATCACACAGGAACACTGAACTTTTCCTTCAACACTATGCTGAGAGTTTTATTTCCACCACAACCAAATTTCAGTCTTTTTCTGCAATTTGGAGCCAACTGGTGTACAAAAATAAAGAGCTTGAAGCTGTTGGCTTACACCAGATGAAATTGAGTTGTAACAATGCAAGGTGAAAATCTGGAAACAGAGACATTGGGAGGCAATGTATTTATTACAATCTTTTCTAACACTTCCAAAAGAAAAAATCTGAAAGGGTAACTGTAGATTTTCTAATGGAACAATGCTTTTAATCTGTTTTTGTTTTTAAATAAGATGTATCTGAAGCATTGTGAGATGCAGTACAGTAGTTTTGGCAACGTGATCAACTGGCTAATTACTTAGAATTGTCTGCTATTTTGGGATAATCGGCTTTAAATTTTATGTTAAAGAACAAGCAGTTACGAATGTAAATCATTTAGATTCTAGTAATTAATGGATCTGTAATCCATAAAGGTCACTGATCCCTTTAGAACTACAGGAGGGCCATTTGTATTTTCTGTGCATCTGTTGAGTAAATCCTGGGTCTGCATTTGAAATATAAGAGTTCAGGGAAGTTGAATCCCAGGAATCCACAAATGTGGGCCATATTTTTGACCATCAAGTATTTTATAAGTTAGGCATCTACTCATCAAAGCATTTTTTAAAGCAAAGGATATTTATTTGTCAAAGTGAGCATTGTTTGGAAATCTGTTTGTCCCTGTGTTCGTAAACACATCATCTCACTTCACAGCTGTGACTCAATTGGTAGTGGTCTTGTATCTGAGTCAGAAGGTTGTGGGTTCAGGCTCCACTCCAGAGACTTTAACACAAAATCTGGACTAACAGTGCCATACTGAGGGAATGCTGCACTGTCAGAGGTGTTCTCGTCAAGCAGATATTAAAACAAGGCCCTATCTGCCACCTTGGGTGAACGTGGACAAACCCCCACATACAATGATGAAGTAAAGCAAGAGGGCTATTTCTGATCTCTTTGCTAATATTTATCCATCATTTAAAAAGAAATTATCTGGTCATTATTGTATTGCTCTTTGCATAAACTTCCTGTGTATAAATTGGCTGCCACCTATGCAAAATTACAACATTGTGTCTAGTTTTTTTGGTTTCCCCTTAGTCTTTTCCTTGGTGACAGAGGCAGCACATCTTTCGTCAATTCTCTTGCCTCACCTCTGTTAATGGCAGTTTAACATTGAAGCCAAACCCACACTGCAGAAAACCTGCAGCAGGGCGTGCGCTACCTACGAGACCAGAGAATCCTGCCAGAACAGCTGGAAAATTCCAGTCAAGTACTTCAAAGGTACTTCATTGGCTATAACTTGCATTGGGCCTTTCTAAGGTGAAAGATCATATTATTTTATTGCAGGTTTTTAAAATGGAAACATATGTGGTCACACCCAAGATCAGAGCCATTTAGCTCTGGATTTTCCATCCCCCTGTGACAGGTTTTTTGACAGCGGAAGCAGTTCGTCCTTGGCCACTGGTGGGGTCTTCAGGTCCTATGGAAGTGAATGGCCATTTGCATTGCTCACAGGTTGCACTGCCAAGGGTGCCCACCACAGGAGATTCCTTCAGTGGAACTGGAATATGGCGCCAGCGAGAAGAGTAGAAAAATCTTGCTCTTGGTTACAAACCAGGCTGGTGGATTTTTATGGTGGGTTCCAAATGGAACTTATGTGGCTTGTGACCTAGGATTTTTAAAAATAAAGATTGTCTGTTACACACCCAAGCCAACTACACTTTTTTTAAAAAAACCTCATGTCACTATGGTTATTTTGCCCAAATGTATAGTATCTGGACTGGCCAAAACATTTGTTTGCAATCACTGCATCCAATTCCTTCACCATGTTGGCAAGATCCTGTGATGATGAGTGTGATACCGTCCAAGGGTATTTCCTAGTTTTGGAAATCATTTTTTTAAATGATACCTCTAGATTCATTTCTAATGGGCTTTAAGTTGTCACCAACAGCCTCCATTTTCTGGCTTCCATATGATCAATTTGATGTTTAGGCTTTAAACTTAAATTGTGCTTGGATCCAGGGCGGCATAAGCACTTACTGTTGTATGGGGAAGATTGTCATCAAAATATACACTGCTTCAAAGCAGTTTAAGTTGGTGGAATGGTGGTTTCTTCAAATCTTGCCTCAGGGCTGAGTTGCAATATATTAATTGAATCTCAGCCTTTGAAATACAAACTAATAGTGCAAGGAATACTTAGGGAAAAATTAAAATTTCATGTACTTAATCAAACACCTTGAAATAAATTTACATCCAGAACAGAAAGGTATTATTCCTGCAAAGAATCAGGAAATGGAAGCAGGGAAGACAATCCATATGGCACCAATTCCAAAAATAATCCAATTTTCAACCAGTTCAAAACCTTCTCACTAGTTCAGTTAAAATCAGGCATGTTAAAGACTAATAGAAAAAGATAAGAGGCATTGGTGAAAGTATTAAAAAAATTCCAAGGAGAATACTAGGACTGAGCAGCTAAAACCATCAGGAAAAAGACTGAATAGGCTGTGGCTCTTCTCTCTAGAAAAGAAAAGACTGACAGTGACATAATAGAGGTCCTTAAAATTAGGAAAGGGTTTGATAGGACAGATATAGAGAAGATTTACTACTTGTGTGGAGGGAGGGAGTCATAAATTAAAACAGTTGCTCATAAATCCAGTCAGGAAGTAGAGAACCATTTCCTGAAGAGTGGTTTATAAGGCAAACTTTCTAACAGATGAGGTAGCACTGATGGCTTGAAGTGGAAAGCTACATCAGCAAGGGGAAGATGTAGAAGGGTATGTTGATGGGGTTAAATTAAATAGAGTGGGATGAAACTAGTGCAGACCATAAATTTTGACGCATCAATTAGTCTAAATGGTGTCCATTTTTGTGTTATAAGTTCAATGCAAATCAACTATTGTCTCCTGTTTGGCACTTGTGGTATGTAACTGTTAGACTCTTTGATTTTTTAAATTGACCGTCAACGAACAGAAAATAGCATTAGTTAAATAAAGTTGTAGCCTCAATGTCAAATTACTTCATACATTGACTATGACACTGACTTAAACCATTGATCATTTGGCAAGGGTGAACAGAAAAGATTTTCCCAGCGTGACCACTGTCAATTTCAAATGAAAAGCTGTTTTTGGGTACTGCGGTAATAAAGCAATAGAGGAAAACCTGATTCCAGTGAGAGTTGGGAGTATCCTTGATAATCTATATATTAATATGGTTACTCATAAAAATCTGATAGTTGGGAGGTGCAGTCAAATTTTAGAAATCTGTATCTTGTAGTTTCCATCTTTTAATAATGCAAACTAACTGCACAACATCTGTTTCGAGCTTTTAGGTAAGGATCCCTGACAATGTGGTATCTTTCGAAAAAGAAATTAGAAAGTGGAAAATGATGCAAATAGCTAGTCCAGGTTAATTTTCCAAACTATTTAGGAGCCAGGCATACTTTGGACACTTGCAAATTAGCTCCTGGGTTTCCGGCTGTGGCTCTTTTTCATTAACTATGTAATATTTTGCAAAGTCCAGAAGTCATGGAAGGCCTGTATTGGTGCAAGTTTGTTCTTTCCTTCACTGCTACTACAGTGCCCTTGGAAATGCCTAACCATAGATTCCACAGTTCTCATCCAGTTCAGTTTCTGAGCTCAGAGGAATTTAGTTGTGTCTATTGATATGGCATTAGCTTCTAAGAGTTATTGCCCTCCCTCCATCATTCTCTTCTGTTTCTGTCCTTTGCACTCTCTCTCAACTCCTGTGAAATATCTCTTGCCCTGTTATGAGCACCTTTCCTTGGTGTAGTATTTTTTGGCTTCTTTTGTAAGCTTTTAATTGCCTTTTGGATATTTGCATTATTCTCAGAGGTATAAGGTTTGCCACTTCAAACCAGGGACATAGAAAAACTACAAAATAATTCTTAGTCTTCCTTTGCTGGATGGCTGTTTTCTCAGGAATCGTTTTGGACCAGCCCACATTTTGGGTGGGATTTTCCAGCCTTGCTCACCCGAAACCGGAAAATCTAGCCCAAGGTCAATGGACCTTTCTATATTCCGTCTCTTGCCTACTCTGATTCGCATGGTGGCTGGGACAATATAACTCACTCTTCTCTAAAATAAAAGCAAAATACTGCAGATGCTAGAAATTGAAATAAAAAAAAGTGTTGGAAATATTCAGCAAGTTTGGCAGCATCTACAGAGAGAGAAATTGTGTTAAAGTTTTAAGGCAAATATAACTGCTCTTTCTGCTTTGAGGGTTTTCTGCTTCTGTTCCATATTTCATCTCATCGTATCTGGCTGTTCCACAAAAATCTCACTATGTCTTGATTAGACTGTTTGATGGTTTTAATGTTGTACATTAGTTCTCAGCTTCAAATTTCACAATTAAATGAATTTTGTTCATCATTGTTTAACATGTTCATCATTTCAATGGATTAATTCCACTTTGTATTTTCACGGTTATAATTTTGTGAAGTGAAACAATTACAGATAAAAGTGCTTTTCTTGGTTAAGTGACAATACAAAAGAATTTGTGTGGTGTGCGATGCTGAATAGTCACTGATGGACAATGCAAGGCTGAAGCCATATAGGAGGCAGTTGGAAAACGAAATTGCTAATATTTGATTTTTTTTGTCGCAAGCAGTGCTCTGAATTGCTGAATACACAGACATTTAATATTGGCTTACTGATTAGCCATGTGAATTTCTGCAACAACTCATCTTTATGATCTTTCAAATTGATACGAGCTCTAGGATTTGGCTGGCGGGATTACCAGATTGGATTTTAAAACTTGAGTATCTTTTTTTCTTGTTAATCCTTAAGACTTAGGCGAATGGAAAGTAGTATTCATTTGTCCATCATTAGTTAGCCTGTCGCAGGAACAAATAAGCATTTTTTAAAAAATAGTTGAATGAATGAAGCTTTTAAGGTTTTGAAATGTTATGCCTCAAAATTCAATCTCATCTCCAGCCTAAGTTAGTATTGTTTGGCCTTCTCCCTGCAAATGATAGTTTATTTTTTAGAGCAACACAGCACGGGAAACAGGCCCTTCGGCCCAACGAGCCCGCGCCGCCATCATGACTGTATAGTAACAATTCCATTTTCCTATTCTAATTTTAGGTTATTCCTAATATGGAAGAATCTCAATATAGGGACAATTTGTTTCCCAATCAGCCTAAGAGCGAATTTTTGGGATGTGGGAGGAAACCGGAGTGCCCGGAGAAAACCCACGCAACCACGGGGAGAAAGCGCAAACTCCCGCAGACACCGGCCCAATTCCAAGTGTCTGCACAGCTACAGCGATAGTCACTGAGCTGTAATGGTGCCCTTCAGATGGTCCAGATAAAGCACTCATTTACGACATGAAGCACCAGGCAATCCATGAATCAACATCCAAGAGCTGTCCTCGCACCACCTGCCGAATGCATGCTCCTTGTTGGTCAAGTTGGACCGAATTACCAAAAAGATTTGACAGATTTTTCATGGAATCATAGAATAGAATCCCTACAGTGCAGAAAGAAGACATTTGGCCCATTGAGTCTGCACCAACAACAATCCAACCCAGCCCCTCTCCCCATAATCCTGCATATTTGTCTGCTCGTCCTCCATACTAAGGAGCAATTTAACATGGCCAATCCACCTAACTTGCACATCTTTGGACTCTAGAAGGAAACATGAGCACCTAGGAAAAACCCACGCAGACACTGGGAGAATATGCAAACAGACAATACCCAAGGCCAAATTGAACCTGGGTTCCTGGTGCTGTGAGGCAGCAGTGCTAACCACTGTGCCACAGTACCACCCAATATGATTTCATGCAATTTGAACAATCACCAGAATCTTCACGTATTTTTGTATAAGACAAGCTCCCGTTTAAGACATTGACATATTTAAATGGAATCTAACACCAATCAGAGACATAACTAAGTAGTTTTTGAGGCAAACATGTTATAAAAATGATGTTATCCTCATGATCTTTGAGGCCAAGATTCTTTTGGTTTGTAAAGATCTTCTGACATGAACATCCAGCAAGGATCTATAATCCACCTTATTCACCTTCACCTCAGCAAAGACACTAAAGATTAACTGACACAGTTAAAAAAATTCATGGTGAAAGATGCAAAACTAAGGCAAATATCATTGGTTAAACCTTCTTAAATTGAAATGTGATTTGAGGATGTGGTGCATTAATTCGAGCAGCTGAATTGTGTGAGCTTGCTAGCAAGAGGAGATGTACCTCGTTTAAAAGAAATTTCTAATAAGATTGATGATACCACTATTCGACAATCTTTGTTATTACCGTGTTGTCTTATAATTCCCTCCTGTGATCTATAGAAGCATTTGGCATCATTGTGAGACTACGTAATGAAAATGAAGGTAAGTGCTTCAGACTGTCATTATAAATCTATTACTGCAAAATACTGAGTTAGAAATACAGGAAATTGCATCACAGGAGCCCCTGAGCATCAGCTGTGTTTAATGTGTTGTGATTGGTAAAGCCGATGTTATGTCATGATGACTCCCTTGGTTTCCAATCAAAAACAGCAGCTCTTTATAAGGTACTGTACTGGGAACCTTTAAAACAAACATAACCCTGCCTGTTTTTCTCTATACGTGTTTACCTTAAACTGAATGTTATTCGTCTGCCAACATAAATAACAAAACAGCGATAAAGCGCATCACAAGAGAGTGCCCTTGGTACCACATTATCTACGTGATGCGATATGAATGCTTTAGTTTGTGGCAGGGATGTGATCTGAAATTCTAGTCAGTATTTCCCAACCTTTTTCAGTCCTTCCATGGTGCCATGATTGTCTGTATCCCTTAACATCTGCAATTTCTTTCACTTCTTTCCCATGTTCAGAATGATCCAAAACATTTTTCAGACAACAGGTCGTTCTCTAAAGAATGGTTGCTCAGTGTGTCAGCAAAGCCGTCAGTTGCTTTGCACTTTCCAGGGTCCTGTGTTCTTCATCGTGGAAAAGGCTCAAGGAGCCGTATAGTCTCTCCCTCACTTCTCATGCTTATGCTCTTATAAACAGCAATTAAATAAATGACATTTAAATGTGTTGTTGGTATTGATTGAAGAGTAAATCTTGACCAAGATACTGGCAGCAATATTCCTCCTCCCCCTGACCCACCACCACACCTGTTCCATGTGCCCATTGTTCAAAAAAAAGTACTTCAGAGTAATTGACTTCCTTCCAAACAAACACTCGGAGATTGGGTTTAACATCTCATCTGAAAGTTGGCACCTCAGATTGTGCAGTACTCCTCCATATTGGATTTAAACAGAATTTCTGACTCGAGTGAAATTGTAATCGGAAACAAAGGCAATCTCAAGCTAATACATAAACATGTGCCAGAGATTCAAGATCATTATCTAGTGTGAAAATGTTTTCAAGATTGCCTGAAATAATGTGGCAGTCGATGCCTTGTCCCAACATTGCAGGATTAGGTGCTCTGGGTTTTTGGTGGCTGGCGTATGTTGACAGTCCTACCTGAACGCACAGTTGTCAGATTTCAGAAACCTCTTTGAAAGCAGCAGTGTTCATTTTCAGATTGTGGTCTGAATGAGCTCAACTGTCATGGGGGCCACCGGGTATGAGGAATGCAGCGTTTCAGGAAAACCTGCTTTCTTGGCTGGATCAACAAGCAAGGGCTTGCCATCTTTGTCCACACCTCGGGAACAAATCAGAAAAACAACATCAACGGTGCTTTCTCCAGTGTTATTAAATCAATAAAAACCTGAGTTTGTTGCTCCTAATCTTCATCCAGAGATTTGAGTCTCATATTGATATAACCCTGGCTATCCGGCAAAACATGCCTTATTAAAATTAACATGTTTAAAATTAACATAATTAAATTTTCAAATTAACATATTTGATTCTTTGCTTTAGTAAAAACCCGTTGCAGAAGGTAAGGAGCAATTAACCTGATACCTTGCTAAATCACATGCAGTACTATAATCGTTCCTATTGAAACTTGGCTCCTTAATCAGCTGTGCCACTTCAACAATAAGCTCTGTACATTGAAAACTGCAAGTTAATAATGCCAGCTTACATCCCGATGGAAGAGGCATGGATACCAATAATCTGCCTGTTCTGTTTTGCACACCTGCTGATTTCCCAGTGTTAAACATTTCCCCTGCTCGTCTCTGAAGTGAGCACGTTTTAAAAGAAATTTTCTGGAATTTTCTCCCTTGCCTCTGTTCTCCAGATAGGTGATCTGTCACTCCATTATGGCCCTCTGCTGTCTTACTCAAGAGGCTCTCCGCTGCACTGTGGCAGTGACACTGTTCTTCGAGAGTGTCCCTTTAAACCATGCAGGCAGTCAGTGCAGAGTTTCATACAGTCCTCAGGCCTAAGCAGAATGAAAGTAGGGCTGTTACTAATAGGGAGCACTGCAGAGTTATTAAAAGGAGAATAATTTTTCCTTTAACTTATATTTATCTTTCCCCTGGCAGGCAAGGCCTTGTATACCTATCTGTATTATTAAATACCATGTGTGTTTGTGCAATGATTAGAGGACGTCTCTAACTTTATTGACCGGAATCCTATCACTATCGGTTCCAGTTGGCTGGAATTCTCCAGCTGTTCATGTTCCACTGCTGGCAGTGAGAATGGGGAATTTAGCATTCAGTTAAATCTCCATTCACTGCAGTGGAACCAGAGAATTTCAGCTGTGGGTGAGCTCAGAGAATCCAGCCTGTTGCCTCAGAATTTGCAAGTGAGGAAACCGTGAGCCCAAAACCGCAGGGCCCAAAAACATTGTGGTTCAGAAGCAGTGAGTAGTAGGGAGATTGTTGCCTTGCTTTCTTTCCTTCAAAAAGGCAATTAAATGCCCCTAGCACATAGATGAAAGGGAGGTGGTTGACACCAGTCTCAAGATTGCAAAGGTCCTGTTAAAGGTATTGAAGGAGTGGTTTCCATTCACAAAATACTCAAGGGAGCCGTGTCTGTTCAAGGGTGGGTAAACTGCATAACACATACCTCACAAGCAGCAAATTTCTGCTGGCTGTCTAGTCCAGCAGCTGACCGGCTGCCAAAATGTGAGTGGCTTCACTCACTCATTCTATTTCCAGTCACCTGGAGCCCTGGGGTTTATTTATTTCTCTATGCAAGGCTATGAGTGACACCAGGATATTGTGCAGTGAGTACATAGGAATATGCCGTTCCCTTCGCCAGTAAACAACAGAGGAAAAATTCAACAGTAAACTGAAGCCAAATCCCAACTGCTTCTCATTCTGCTCAAACAATCAGACAGCAGGTGCAGCCTGGTAAGATTGTCAACACCACCAGATTAGGGCTAGGTGGAGATCGAGGTCACTGAGTGCCCTGCAAGGCAAGCAACAAAACAGAACAAAACCCTCATGAGGCTAGTTTAATTTATAGCTTTAAATTAAGGGGTGGTAGTTATAGGACAGATACTATAGGTGTGTTCTTTACTCAGAGGGTAGTAAGGGCGTGGAATGCCCTACCTGCAGCAGTTGTGGATTCGTCACGTTTAAAGGCGTTCACATGGTCAGTGGATAGGCATATAGATAACATTGGAATAGTTTAGGATAGAGGGTCATAAAATTGGTTACATTGGTTGGTGCAACATCGAGGGCCGAAGGGCCTATACTGCGCTGTAATGTTCTATGTTCTATGTTCTAGTCTCCTTGACTGATTTAGCAGGCTTACTATGCATCTGTACAAACAATGTTCCAAAGTTACATTCACCAACAAACCAAACTAGCTTACAATCTCTTAAGATCTGTGAAGCATCCTGTACTAGTGAGAGGTGATCTTTGTTTTTCTCTGGTTTAACTTGTTTCAAGAGCGCAAGTTTAAAATGTGAATTCTCCTGTTGAAATTTGTGCTGTTGCAGAGATTTTGAAGCTGCAGCATGAATGTCCTCCTGCTTTCTGCACCTAAAATCTGCTTTTAACTTGGGGTGGAAGTTCATTTATCTTGTATGGCTGCACTGATGAGACCAGGGCCACTTCAAGCGCAGACAATCCATTCCACAAGTCTGTCACACCATCTTTGAACCAGATGGTTAGAAAGTTTGAAGGAGTTCTCTGCTAATCAGTTTACTAACTTCCCTCCCTTCCCTTGCCCATACGTTCATTGGAGGAGCTTCCGAGGACTTTTCCTACTAAATGTTGCATGTAACTGTAGATGTAAAGGATGTTTTCAGTTCCCTAGAGCTATCTGTAGAGCATAGAAGAGGCGCTGACACTATTTTAATAACAAAGGTTTTACTTCCATATAATCTACCAGAGAGGAGGCATGCACCCAAGGTGTGAGTGCAACGCTCATAAGGTCCATGTTAAGACCCCTGCATGCTATGAAGCAGATGGCATTTTAACAAGCTCTTCCTGTGAACCCGGGTGATGCTTGTTTACTATAAAGAATATGGTACTGATTGTAACCTCAGCTGCTGCCTGTCCAGTGCACCCTGCTTTGCATCAGTCAACACCTGCAGAACAAGGCTGGAAGCTGCTGCCGCAGCTACATTAAAAAGAAGGTTTAAGGCCAAAGAGAATTCTGTGCATCAGTCCCAGCACACACAAGATATGTTGAGCAGCTGACCCATTCATTGATCCCATGAAGTCTGTTGCATTTATGCAATGCTTTGGTTAGACCACATCTGAGTATTATGGGCAGTTCTGGATATCATGTCTATGGAAGAAAATATTGTCCTTTAAAGGAGTACCACCTAAATTTACAAGAATGATATGTGGACTTGGGGTTAAATTACAAACTAGGAATTTATTCTACTAGTGTTTTATTCCCTGAAGTTGGACAGATTATGTACATGCTCAAGGTACTAAATGGAGCAATGGGAACTATTTTTGCTGTTTGGGAGGTCTGGGATAAATTAATATAGTCTGAAATTTAGAGCTGGACTTTTCATAAGTGAAGTTAGGAAACACTTCTACACGTGAATGGTGGTAGAGGTTTGAAAACTTCTTTGGGAATAGGAATTGATTCATTTTAAATCTGTGATTGGCAAACTTTTGTTAAGTTGTTAAGGGACATGGTTAAAGATAAGTAAATGGAGCTTGGTCACAGATCAGCCATGATCTCATTGAATAATTGAATAGGGTCAAGGGGCTAAATGGCCCACTTCTGTTCCTGTGTTCCATCAAATAGCTAGCACAGGCACGTTGCCTGAATGGCCTCTTTCCATGCTGTCTGAATCTATGATATCATAAAACTTGAGTAATGTATTATCAATCAATTCAATGATTCTGATCTATTTGAATTCTATTTAAATTTTCAGGTTTTATTCTGAAATGATTCATTTGGATGGTTACCTCTGGCATCCAACATAGTCACAAACAGTTTGTGTTCACTTGATTTTGGTGATGGGCAGTCCCTATTAGATTAGAGATTCCCATTGTGTTGCTCCACTGTGCTGGTTTCACACTCACATGCAATGACCAAAATGGAATTGCTTCGCTTGAGAACTATTTCAGAATACAAAGCTCATCCTGTTTGTTGGAAATCTTATTGGCATACTTGTCAAATTAATGGTATGTCACTTTCTCTTCATGTCACTTTTCCTCTTAGTTTTTATTCTTATATCCCTCAGTCTGTCACTGAGCTGTTTATTTCCTTAATGTCTAATCTTCCTACTGTTTCCAAAAGGGTGAATCACCAGCCTGCTCCCAGGCTTCTGCCAATTCTGTGCTCTTCCAATCATTCTTATCCCAATTGTATGTGGGTTCCTTTGCCAACTTGTCTTTTGATTTTGCCATCACCTGCATACTTGCCCCAATGTCAGCCCAGTTACTATGAGACTTCCTGATACTGTAGCATTCTAGTTTACTGTCTTTGCAGTTTACTGGGAATACCTAACATTTAGGAATTCACTGGTAAGCTATTTCCACTGATATCTCAAAGTTCAGGAATTACTTTTGAAAATCATGCATACAAATACTTCTGGTTATGCAGGACACATCTTGAATGTTAGGTGTGTCCACCTCTTATTCGCTTCTAATGCCACTGTGCACCTGGCTACCTGAAGATGTGGGTATACTTGATTTGCCTTGGATTTTCCATCTGTGCCTATAAGCATCAGTGTGAGCTTCCAGTCAGTTGGATAGCTGAGATTATGTGAGGGTATCTCACAGCCACAGCTCTATGCAGAGTACAGGAAATCAATGTCACATGATAATCCGAAAGGCTTAGCTGGCTATCCCTGAAGCAGTAGTAGTTGCCTTGTAGAAGATTGACAAGGCTTTGAAAGCAGGTGCATAACCCACTGTGACTCACTCTCTGGGGACAAGCAAGGCAACAATTGGCTCAGGTGTGCAATATTGGCTCAGGTGAATGTTAGCTGTAATTAGCTAAGGAGTGATTGTATAATATAGTGCAACGGGGACAACATTTTCCCCTCGTTTAACATTATCTACAATTGTGGAGTTACATTCTGTTGTTTGAAACAGATTCTGCAGAAAATTAATTACTCTTGTTTGTTACAGTTGCACCAGCCACTTCAACCTAATTGAAAATACAACTAGTCAGAGAGATTATGTAGCAGGGATCTGGGTGGGAGCTCAGGGTGCCAGGATTGAGGGGATGGGGGGTAGTGGGGAGCGGTGGTAGTTATCATGAAAGCAGAGTGGTAAGGAGATGGGGTTATTCATTAGGTGCAAGGTTCCAGAAGGGGGCAGCAGTGATATCAAGTGAGGGGAATCATGGGTGCTGGGTGGAGTTGATGGGCCTACGGTGCTGGCAGCAGTGCTGATGGGAAGGCTCATGGTGACATGATAGAAAGATTATGGGGTCAGTAGAAGCTCAGCAGCAGTTTAAGGAAAAACCAGGACAATGACAAGCTGAGTTTTCAGTAAAAGTACAGTCTTGAAGAAAGTGGCATTTCCTATTTATATAGCACCAGGAGAATGTTTACTTTCTCAGTGCACTCAATATCTTGTTTACTTCATAAATGCCACTCATCTTTAACCCATGGCCAGACATCATGCAGATGAAATTTAATGCAAAGGAGTATAGGAAGAATAAGGAGAGGCAATATAAAGAGTACAATGCCAAAATTTTATGGGAAAGGGTGGAGAAGTGGGACCAGCTAAATTATTCTTGCAGAGAGTTAGCACAAACTCAAAAGGATGACTAGCCACCCTCTCTGCTTGTGATTCTGAAGTGTGGTGGTTGAGTTGTGCACATCAGCTGACCAAAACCGTAGAAAAACCATAGACCTTTATCTTTAGTCGTTAATGTCAGATCCAATAGGGTTTCCTCTCTTATTGGAAGAGAACAGCCCAGGAAAATGATACAGCATTTAAAATAGAGATAGTCATTGGCTTCACTGCAAATTAGATCTAGCAGATATATATAATGGTGGCTGAATTGATATTGCCCATTGTACTATCCATCAAAGTTAAAATTAACCCCAGGAAGATATTAGATTGGAAAGAATAGGATGACTAGTTTTAACTCTCTTATTTTCCCATGTTTAGAAAAGGCCGATTAAAACCTGATTATATCTTGTCAGTGCATTAATGACTCTATATTTAGAGAATGTAAAAACATGCTGCGAGTTCTTTTCTACATAACATCTTGCAATAGGTGAACCTGTGGTGTGGTGGATTGAAGGTAGGTGTGTGTGCCTTCATACTGCAGATAATGGATCATTGACCCAAATTTCTTAACGGAACAATTGGAGTTGCTGGGGTCTGATCTTTGATATTCAGTGCTGTGGTCATCAGAAAGAGAGTATAAATTGGCTGCATAAATTGGCTACAAATCCAGCAGCATTAAGTAGTTATAAGTAGCTCTTGGCAGGGATTCTTTCCCCTCCAGTGCCCATCCCCGCCCAACCTAGTTATTGAGTAGTTTCAGAATTATGTGCATGGCTGGCCATCAGTGTAAAAATAGCACAGCATACCAGTGATGATGATTACTGTCTCTGCTTCGCTCAAGGGATGGGCTTCTGAACAAAAGGCAAAATAACTCTCAAGGCTTGGATCTCCACTGTCCCGGATTGTATCAGCGAGGAATGAGTAAATGTAGTGATGTAGGCTGAATTTGTGACATCTGTTATGTCCCTTGCCTTTGCTTTGAAAGACATCAGGGAATGGCAGGTTACTGCCTGTAGTCTTTCAAAAGAGCTGTGCATGGCAATTGATGTCAGCACTAGAATCATTAACAGCAAATTCATCAGCAACAATTTGTAAAATTAAATATGAGCAATACTTTGAAGATACTTTATTCCCAGCTGCAGTATAGGGCACTGAATGATGAGGACAGGCATGCATCAGGCATCCTTGAGCTTGGATTTAAGGGAGTGGGATCATAACACTGTTTTGGGAAACACCAAGGGTGGGAAGGAGTGAACAATTTGATGTAAATAACAGTGTCCCAAGCAGGGCTTCTGTGATAAAGGTGTCCTAATAGATGTAGTGCCAGAGTAGTGGGGGTTGGGAATATGAGAGCAAATTTGACAGCAAACTAAGGGATAGATTAAAAAGGAGGGTTCGCCCATTAATATCCACTTTTATATGGCAGGAACTCAGGTGGACACATTTTCAGTTCTGCCAAAAATAGTGTCCAGATTAAATTAAATTCACCATTAATTGAACATGTTGGTGGAGTCTGTAATGGAAAGCGTTCTAAACAACATGCATTGGAATCAGACTCAGTAAAGCTAAAGAGGGGCTTATTATGTTTATTCTTTATTCATTAACAAATCTTTCTTTGTCGACATCTTACAAACATCTTTAGGATTATCTTTACTGCAGTTGAACTGAGCAAATCTGACCCTTTCCATCCTGTTACTCTCCACCTTCCTTTCTCCTTTCCTTTCTGCAGTGAGAGAGTTTCAATTACAAAAGGTTCTAAAGAGCCCAGCGTTTCCTGTAGATGGGACCATTGCCTTACATTTATTCTATTTTTTATGAGCCCACTTAATGAACACTTGTTAGGCTATAACTGGGCACTGCAGGCAATTATGGTCATTGCATAAGGTGAAGGATGTGGTTGTACTACAGAGGGTACACAGGAAATTTACCAGGATGCTGCCTCAGCTGGAGGGTCTGAGCTATGAGGAAAGATTGGGAAGACTGAGGCTGTTTTCCTTTGAGCAGTGAAGGTTGAGAGGGGACCTGATAGTGGAGTGCAATATTATGGGGGACATCAAGAGGCTGGATGGGAAGGTACTTTTTTCATTAGCAGAGGTGTCAATAACCAGGGGCATAGATTTAAGGGAAGAGGTAGAAGGCTAAGAGAGGAATTGGTGGTGGAAGTCTGGAACTTATTGTTGAAAAGGTGGTTGAGTCAGAAACTCTTGTTACATTTGAGCAGTATTTAGATATTCACTTGCAGTGTCATATCTTCCAGGACTTTGGGCCACCTGCTAAAAAATGTGATCAATGTAGTCAGATCTTTGTTGACCAGTGTAAACAAGATGGGCCGAATGGACTTTTTCTGTGGTGTAAACATCTATAAATTGATGATTTTCTGCTGACCCCATTCTGATTTAATTTTTCAGGGAAACACACGGTTAGATTCCTGTCTTGGGATAGGGAGCTCATGAATGAGATTGGCTAGAAATTGTCGCTGCAGTACAACAATATAGACAATGATGGACATAGAAGTATGAACTGGCTCATTCAGTCTGACCCTTACAGTAGCAGAGATGTGGTAATAGCACTGGGCTAGTAAGCCTGAGGCCCAGGCCAATGCACTGATAGTTGGAACTATGGCAGCTGGTGGAATTTATAGTCGGTTAATCTGGAATTGAAAGCTGGTTTCGTTAACTTTTCATCACTACCATCGATTATCATAAAACCTATTTGGTTCACTAATGTCCTTTTGAAGAGGAAATCTTGTCTAAATGTCACACCAGGTCCACAGCAATGTAAGTGGTTGATTTTTAACTGCCTTCTGAACTTGCCAAGCCACTCAGTTCAGAGGCATTTAGAGATGAGAAACAAATGCTGGCTGAGCCTCATCCCATGAAAGAATAAAGAAAAAAAAATGCCTTGTGCAATAATATAGACATCTCACCTCATCAAAAAGACAAGATCCCCTGACAGAGGTTAAAAACAGATGAAAATCTAGGCCAATTGGACAGTGGAGGATGGTATGGAAAATCTCTGCCTGGACTCCTTAAGGTGGTTAATAGATCTGCAGCAGTTTCAAGTGAGGAGTCAGACTTTGACTCAGAATAATTCATCTATCTTCACTGGATTGGCCAATTCTGTTCATGTAGAGCTGCCAATCCATAGCCTGTAGCAGCCTATTTTGGTGATTATTTTTGTTCCTTCCTCCAGTAAAAAGAGGAACCATGTTGAAGGCTGATGTTAGCAACCAGCATTGCAAAGGTGATTATGACGTTACTCCTTTCTTTCATTATGACCTAATTTACATTTTCCTACCACATATTAAATTGTATGTGGTTCAAGAATCATGAGGGCATCAACTCTATGGGCCCCAGTTCACTCCTGTACTCCTGCTAAAGAGAGGAAGATGCTGCCTTGAGTCTCAGGCTAATAAGTTTTAATAACTAATAGGTTTTATCTCCCCCCAGCACTGGTAACATATAACATAGAACATTACAGCGCAGAACAGGCCCTTCGGCCTTCGATGTTGCGCCGACCAATTAGGAACAAGCAGTGACCCTCTAACCTAAACCATTCCCCTTTCATCCATAAACTTATCTACTAACCTCTTAAACGCCACCAAACTTGGCGCATCTACAACTGACGCAGGCAGGGCATTCCATACCCTTACCACCCTCTGGGTAAAGAACCTACCTCTGACATCCGTCCTATAACCACCACCCCTTAATTTAAAGCTACGTCCCCTCGTGCTAGCTTTCTCCATCCTAGGAAAAAGGCTATCACTGTCCACCCTATCTAAACCTCTAATCATCTTATATGTTTCAATAAGGTCTCCTCTTAGCCACCTTCTTTCTAACGAAAACAACCTCAAATCCCTCAGCCTCTCTTCATAAGACCTGCCCTCCATACCAGGCAACATCCTGGTAAACCTCCTCTGTACCCTCTCCAATGCCTCCACATCTTTCTTATAATGCGGGGACCAGAACTGCACACAATACTCCAAGTGCGGCCGCACTAGAGTTTTGTACAGTTGCAACATGACGTTGCGGCTCCGAAATTCAATCCCCCTACCAATAAAAGCTAAGACTCCGTATGCCTTCTTAACAACCTTATCGACTTGATTGCCAACTTTCAGGGATCTATGCACATATACACCAAGATCCCTCTGTTCTTCAACACTATTAAGAGTCCTACCATTAGCCCTATACTCTACACATTTGTTATTCCTGCCAAAGTGAAGTACCTCACACTTTTCCACATTAAACTCCATTTGCCAAGCAGTGGATTGCCAAGCAATGGTAAGCAGTGGAGAAGCTCAAGTCTTCCATATGATCAACTCCTACTGAGAATGATGTTGCCTGTACAAACAAGCCAGGAAGAATGAGATGATTATATTTGAAGGAATTATCACGACCTCCGTTTGTAGCAATTACTCTTTATTTATCTGATAGCCATGATGGGCAAAGCCTACAATACTGGAGCTAACAACAAGGGATAATATACGGAAACCAACTGAGCAAAAAGGGCAGGCCCCAGCACGAAAACGATTGCTTTTTGCAATCTGTGTGTATTTAAATGTTTATTATAGTTTTCACTTCAGATTCCTGCCACAAAGCAGTGACACATTGTTGTTAATAATTCATTTGCATCCCTGGAGGAGACTCTCCAAAGAAAGAGTTTGCAGTCTTGTTGCTAGGATGTTGCTAAGGGGTTGCCTAGGCAGGTTGTGAGGTTGAACATGGCAGAGCTCGTTGCTGAGGGCTCTGATGGATGTCTTGTGATAGCGGGAAGAGAGCAACAGAATTAGCTCCAAATGCAGCTATGCTCTTTCATTCTGTCCTCTGGGAGAAAGAAAATTAAAAATAATATTCACAGCTATTGTACACTACTTCATTGGGGATATGTCCTGCATTTTGCCTTTCCCTGGATTTAGCATTTAAGTCTAATATTTCTTCACTTATTTTGGATAAATGTGCAGAGTGCTATTTGCATTGGTGGGGTAAACAGAAAATAGATTTGTGTGCAGGAAAGAATTATTTTTTCTCTGGTGGCTGAAGTGGGGCTGCTTCATTTTCCACTTGCCGTAACTCCTCAGTACCTTTGAATTTTACTATATCAGGTGTCCACATGTGGGTGTATCTCCGAGTCGATTTTACCCAAGGGTCTGCTCAACCCAAATGCAAAACAATGCATCTCTAACCACACCATCTGCTGCTGAGTACCACACTGAACAAGACTTGATCATGGAGGTGAGGGAATTCCAACAAGGAGAATATTAAACCAAGGATATTAAATCATGCATCTCCTAGTACCCAACTGATCATCAAAACCACCACCCCCAACAAGTGATATAACTAGACAAAGCAACCTTCTCCACCAAATACTGGTGAGGAATTGGGAAGGGCTTCTTTTCCTGCTTCTTTTAATACCTGTTCAATTTAACACCTGGTCAATTCTGACCAGCATCAAACATTCCTAACCTCCCATCACATTTAAAACAAAGTGAAACCTTATGGTGGCTCTTCAGTGTAGGCTGGCCATGGTCAAAAGGTGTGGCCATTCTGCTGTCTTGAAATGGCTGTTATCATTAAGACCTGGTAAGAATCTGGCAACACCAATTTTAAATCCAACCGATTTATTTGTTAGTAAATCTGCAAGCTTTCAACTTTTTCGTCTTCGTCAGACAAAGACGAAAAAGTCGAAAGCTCGCAGATTTACTATCAAATAAATTGGTTGGATTTAAAATTGGTGTTGCCAGATTCTTACTGAGTTTATCCCAGTCCAACGCCGGCATCTCTACATCATCATTAAGACCTGGCAGGGACAGAAGCCCAAAGAAAATGATGGTCCAATTTTCCTTGGGGCTGAAGAACATTTGGGGATTTGTCTACAGTCCACCAGTCCATTAAACACAAGCATGTGGATAAATAGACTTGGCAGATCAAACGCAGATCATACCAAGCTGTTCTTAAATTTAAGCCGATTGAGCATTTTATTTCCAGTATTTTGGTGTGTTTTATCATATTTGTCTGGGGTCCCTAATGAACAGGTCTCATGGGCTCAAGAGTTAAACTGCCCATTCTCCACTAACTCCCAATACAAAGCTGCCATCGGTGATAGACAATTCTTTGTGTGTCCCATGAGCTGCTGTACAAATTCATGTCATGTCCTAAGCTTGCTGAGAACACATTCCGCAGCCTCAACTATTTAAGTGAAGCCATAATTTGAGTGAGAAACCCATTCTGTATATGAATCTTTTTCTTGTGTTTCCTGTTGGTACAAGAGTGTGATGTTCAAAAAGCTAGTGCCAACGGCAGTGTAAGTGGGCTGGCACTGTGTAGCTTGCTGAGTGCCCCTCCCAAAAATTCTCCACGTCTTCACTCCCTCTCTTCCTCTAGAAAAAGCTAAAAAGCTATCTCTTTAACCCAGCTTTTTTTTTTCCCTGTCATTTTTGCTTCAACATTAATTTTTGTGATTGTTGTGAAGTGCTTTTGGATATTTACTTTCTTTGTTAGCCCTCTTAATATAACTTGCCTGATTTTTGGCTATGACCAGTGGTCCAAATTCCATGATTCTTGCTACCTTTTTGTTAGTATTTCCTGGTTCACCAAACATATAATGGTCCAACCAAGTAATAACTTCAAGCTTCTACCTTGGCAATGATGTTTTAGCTGGAAAATCGATAAACTGTATTCTTTTTGAAATTTCTGCTCTGATTTTTCACTGTCAAATGCTTGTTGTATCCACTGGAAGGCATTCCATTCTGTTATATTTGTAATTCCTCATCACACAACTGATGGATGAACTGCAGAGTTCCGAACTGAAAGCAGCTTATTCAGTGCTCACAGTCTTAAATAACAACCAAGATAGAGGGAGATAAGCAGAAAAAGTGCTTGCATTGTACTACAGATAATATTGATATTGGTGTTACTCTCTGGAGAATCCAGACTTAGTAAATAAAATGAGATCAGCTGCATGGCCATTGTGAGTGGTGACTGCACATTGCTGTTATATTTAATAGCTTTTCCGCCACCTAATTATATATCATTATAGTATTGCGTGTAGGGTACATATTAACTGAGCATCATTTACATGCCGACTCCAAGCAGCAAGCCCGCTGATTACAGGCCCAAAATTACCATTGCAAACTGTACTTTTGCAATGAGGGAGGCTTTCAGGCTGCTTACTGGGCCAGGATTCTGGTTGATGCAGACAAAACTGGGATACAGTCACTGATCTTTAGCTGCAAAGTGCTGCTGAATTAGCAACCAAAGCCAGATGACTTGAGTCCTTTTTGACAGTTTAAATGCCGCAGATTTAGTTCATTTGGAACAAACAAATTTATCCTATCTCACTTATTCAAATGCCGCATGAATGTAGCTACAGCAAGAAATTCAAGAGATCCAAATGAAAATAATGAATCCCACCCCAGTCGATGTTCCTCCAAATCTCTTTCTTTACAGAATTTTAATGGACACCTCTTCTTTGCAGTGAACAGCAGATCAAATGTTTTTCTTGTTTGAAAATCTGATACATCCATTCAGATCTATGTCACATGCAGGTTACCTTTGTATGTTGCACTTCAAACATGTATGATCGTATGAGCAGTGCCCCAAAGATTCACTGGTTAAATAGTGACGCAAGTCCTTCAGCTCTTGTTGTCTCAGTGTCATGCCCATTTCTCCCACTGTTCCCTGTTTAAATATGTTCAGTCCTTTTTAGGTCCATCCAGAAATAGTGAAGCGATGCTAAGCACAGGCACAGAAGGTACCTTCTGTGAAGGTAGTTTATTATCTCTTCTAGTGCTTGTCCTCCCCACAGAATCTGATACAGTTCACTATACTTCCCTGCTCAAGTATTGTCCAGTTGTACAGGATCCTTCTTACAAATAGGCCTACCTGTCTAAACAAAACCTGTTCATCTACAATGGCTTCATTCTCCCATTCTCACCCCTGGAGTCTCTCAAGGATTTAGACTTCCCATTGGTGACATATACACACATGGGATTCAGCTTTCTTATCTATGCTGACAATAAGCATGTCCAAATGTGTAACAATTCTTCTATTCCTCCATGACCACTTCTAGGTAGAGCATCTTTCAGCTGTTCAATATTAGCAGCTTTAGTTGTAAATGGAAACTCTTTCCCATGTTTAGGTTGCCTGTCTATCACAATTGCAGCTTCAATTTAATATTTGACAGAATTGTGCTTCATTGCCTCATCCTCTGCGTCATCAAGTCAGTGGCATAGCCTGACTGTCCTTTAGCTCTAACCCTGCTGAATACCATTATTTCCAAGACTTCTTGATGGCTTTTCATTGTTCATCTTTCATAAACACAACTGCCCATATCCTGCCCCACACTGCCCATTATCCCATCATGTCCACATTCCCCATTATCACTGATCTGTACGCCTAGCCAGATACATCCATTATCTCACTGATCGCATCTCTTCAACCATCTACCCAAAGCCCATCTTTTCCAACTAGGCTTCAATAGCTTCTTTTCAACTCTTCTCATTAGCTGATGCCTGTTCCTCTTCTTCTATAAAACATTTTGCTTGTTAAGACCTATTGATCTTCAAATTGTTGATGATGATGAAAAAGAATGCTGTCTATATAGTAGTGCACCATGGAGATGAGGGAAAGAAAGTGAAATGATCTGCACCAAATTGGCTGTGTCAGCAAGATAACAGGAAGAAAAGTTAGTTTGTTCTGAGGAAGGATAAACAATTTAAGATTCTGGTCCCTGATTATTGCCAACTAAGTAGTTACGAATGAACTTCAGAGTGAGTGATTCTGGGCTCAATTACCTTGCCCTACCTGCAGTCAAAGGGAGGTCTCCACTGCTGACCTGAGGTAATGCATTTTAACATTAATGAAAAGCCATTGGTGTAGATGGGGATGGGGTAGATAGAGTTGGGCAGCAGTCATGGTTGCAGGTGGAGGATGCCTGGTGTGTCAGAGGTCTAAGATTTTCTTCATGGGGCAGTGAGGAATACACTTACTGCTTCTGGCCCACAGGGAGATGGTTCTTTTTCTTTCTTATGATAAAAGTTACATAAAATTTATGCAAGCGCTTGTCCATTTGGCCACAGTTTAGACCTATGCAGTTAGTACTCTATGAATTTGCATAGCCTAGGGTTAAAACCGCATTGAAATCTGAATGCCAACATTGGACCCTTGCTTTTGTATATTTATGAGGCCCTCATTCCATATGCCTTCTAAAGACATGGTAGCTTGCACGAGCAGGGAATTAAGTTATCTGCTTTGGTGTTAACCACTCCCGTGTTCTTTTTATTTCATAACTTGGAGGTTAAAATTGGAGTTAAGGGGTTAAAATTGCACTGTATTAATATTGCAGTTCGATATTGATCTGTAAGCCATTTCATGTAGAAGTGTGATATGTACGAAGTTGTTGAGGGAAAGAGTTTCTTTAAGAGCTTACTAAATATGGATTCCCATTGTTGCTGACTACTCATGTGTAAAATCTACTAATACAGTCACTCTGTTTGGGAGGTGTCAGCACATTTCCCCCATACTTAGCTTTGCTGCTGTTAATAATTCGGTTTTGCGGCAGTGCTTAGTAACAGAAATGTCTTAACACAATGTCGCAATGGACCAATGCCAATATATACACAATCTCCAATCAGCATGAACTAAGTCTTTAGCCTTATTAATTGCCAGGCCACCCCACTATGTGAACTAACATCAGATTTCTAGCACTGCGGTAAACTACACACTACTCCTCTTCTTCCCCTCACCACCACTCCTCTTCTTCCCCTCACCACCAAAGAAAAAGGCAACTACAATTTAGCTGGTAATGCCATTTTTTACTACCCATAGATACGGCTACTGGAGTCAAATGGTATAGTCCAGGAATCTCCTGCTCTGAAGGTCAATGGTCTGGCCTTCAGCATTATTCCTACATAGTGATGCAGTAGTCAAGCCTTTAGTGAGCTGTCTACCCAGAGGAACAATGGACTGGACTTTAGTCTTGAACCAACACTGAAGACTGATAATCTGGCTTTCAAGCATGTTGCTAGCAGAAGAGTCAGTAGGCAGCTTTTGGTTAGACTCCTATATGCAGGAGCAATGAACTGGCCTTTAGTCAGGCATTAACCTATTGGCTTGAATGTCTTGGGTAATCCTGCCAAGGTCTATACAATCTGTCAATGCCATTGGAGAGTCAAAGTCTTGCCATCTTTCCTAAATGTAGTCTTTGGAGAAAATGTTTTCTGTTGGTGAAATGAATACTTTTTTAAAAAATTCCTATACTCAATGACAATGCATTGTGCTGCAGTAGATTAAGGTTAACATACTCCGCATTTGTCAAGTGATGCTGTTGCATAGCATGATTTCAGTGTTGTTGATATCAAACACTTCCATATTCAGGTGTTGTATAGTCTACGTGCAGAATGAAATGTGTCTATCATTGCAACATTTCCGTGACAGTCTTCCAGGCAATTGCCAATTAGTACCAGCTTCTTGCATATTTATGGTGCAGGGTTGGCCCACTGTGGATATAAGGGGAGGATTTTCTACTTTGGTGCCTACCCAGATTATATAGGAGATTGCAATGTCTTAAACGGCAAGAACTATGGGTTAGGGATGCATGGTTCAATAATTCTGCCCTTCTGCAGATACAAGCTGAGACAGCCGGCATAGTTAGTATTGAATCTGCTTCCACCATCCTATCAGACAGTGCATTCCAACTCATCACAACTGACTGCTATTATAAGCATCATCGAGACCAGGAAGTTTTTATAAAAAGATCTGAAACCTCAGCTACGTACCAAAAGAACCATTTTAAAGAAAATAATTTTTACAATGCAAGAGTCAAACAAAGCAAGCACTGAATAATTTCTTAGGTAACCACATTTACTGTAATACCCAGGATCAATATAAGTCAAACCTATATTAACAATTGTAGTAGATTATAAACTAGGATTACACATTAAATGGTGGATACGGTGAAGACAGTTCTTATGACTTGGCTCAGCAGTCCATTCAGCAAATTTCATCAAACTGAATCACAAAGTTCTTCAAAATTCTGTCTTCCTCTCAAAGAATTTCAGCTCCTCCCTTTTCAAGGATTTAAACTGATCTCCAGTCAATAGAAGTGCACACTCAACCCAAGTTCCATATTTCTTCACTACATATGGGACTTCAACTGTGTTTCTGATGATCTGGATGGTGTAGATCCACCAGTCTGACCCTCACGTAATGGAAATAGCTGCTGCAACTGCATCTTTGCCTATTCTCAGCTTCTGTTTAAAATTAGCCTCTGTCTTCTTCTTCCTGCCTGTACTCATCTGAGCCCTGATGGCTCCTTGTTCTTTTATATAGTTCCAGCAAGTTTCAATCTCCCAGAAATGTTGATTTCTAATCTCTATTTCAGTTCAGTTTTTCTAAAAAAAACTGGAGGAAGGCTTTCTCAGTTCCCATTACAGTTTCCCTTTTCAGATGGAAGTTGCCTCAAAAAATACAAACTTTGAAACCAGGGATTCCATTGCACTGCTTTAAAAATATTTCTGTTTGTCATGTCTAGCCTGACATCAGTGTCCTCTGGTTACCAAACCTGCTACTTGGAAAAAATTTCTTATTTACCCATGTCAAAATGTATTATATATAAAATCTCACCATTATCTTTCTGCACCAAGGAGAACAATCTTGGTTTGTTACATCTTTCAGATCCATTTCTTATGTCCATTTTAACCAGAAGAATGAGCAGTTACAGTGAAGTGACTGAAATATGCACTGCATTCGCACTTGGTTGCAATTTTCAACCAGGTCTGTGAAGTGCCCACCTGAGTCAAAAACAAAACATCTCTATGCCATCGAAGGAGCCTGTCACCATTTCAACAAGAAGTAAATGGGCTGCCTGTCGCAACTGTCCTGAACTTGGACACTTCCAAGTGTCACAGGGAATGTATTTGCCTTCCCTGCCTGGACTTCTGCAGAACCTCCATCCTTGCCCTGAGCCTTGGTCGGCCTCCAATTGTTCATCTTTCCACTCACCACCAATTTCCTGGCTGTTCTTGTTGGGATGGGGACAATGTTATGTTAATGTTGCCTGACCTTTACAATTGGCTTCTGTTTCTGGACAAGCTAACTATGGCCACTTTGCCACACAGAGTTAAAACTGAGTGATGAGCTCTCGGACACAAGGTCATGAAACATGCTGTAAAATGCAGTTTTTCAGAGATCTGCATGTCCAAACGTCCCTGAAGATAGCAGGACAGATAAATAAGGTGGTTGAGAAGGCATATGGGATATTTGCTTTTATTAGCTGAGATATAAAATGAAACAGCAGGGAAGATATGATGGAGCTGTATAAAACATTCATTAGGCCACAGCTAGAGCACTGTGTGCAATTTTGATTGTCATGCAATAGGAAGGACCTGATTATACTAGAGAGTGGCTGCAGAGGAAATTCGCCAGGATGTGGCCTAGGTTGGAGCGTTTCAGCCCTGAAGAGAAACTGGTTAGGTTGGGATGTTTTCCTTAGAGCAGAAAAGGCTGAGGGGGACCTGACTGAACTGTGCAAAATTATAAGGGACATAGAGAGATTAATGGGAAAAAACTTTTCCCCTTAATAAAGGGGTCAATAACCAAGGGGCATAGATTTAAGGTAAGAAGCAGGAGATATAGAGGGAATTTGAGGAAAAACCTTTTCATTTAGGGAATAGTGGGAATCTGGAACTCACTGCCTGAAAGCATGGTAGAGATAGAAACCCTCAACATTTAAAGATTATTTATTAGAGGATTTGAAATGCAATAGCATACAAGGCTATGAACCAAGTGCTGCAAAATGAGATTTGAATAGATAGGTGTTTGATGGCCAGATGTTTTCTGTGCTGTAAAATTCTATGACATTAAATCAGATAATATCCTGAGGAATTCACATCATCAGGGCACTGGTAAGTTAGTAGCCACTGTAATACGCTACTGTCTACTGTTCTATAACTCAAGCTTTAGAATTGTTGATGAAATGTGGGATTGTCATCCCTCCTGGAATTCAAAGGCTGTGCGAGGGAAACATTTTGTTTGTGCGTTTTAAGGGCTGTGAATATCAGTTTAAACCCATTGAAACATGATTCTTACCAGTCAGAAAATCCTCAGCTTTATGGCATTAGAACAGATTATGGCTCACCATTCAAGATTCACAGAGGAGAGGGACAAGAGCCAAATATATCAGGTATCCAGACTGTCATTTATATTGTAAGTAATACTTTCTGAAGTCAGTCAGATGTTGCCAAGTCACTCCATTATTAAAAGCGTACTTGTGCATCAATTTGTTGCCTTTTGTTCAGACCACTCCTCAATAGCTAAAAGGATAAAGTGCATACATTAACTTCCTCTGAATTGCCAGCTTGTTATGGTAACAGCCCATATCAGGAGGATCAACTCATTAGGTAGAATAATGTCATGAGATTGGATGGCTAATTTAGCGTGGCTCTTTGGTAACTGATAATCCTCAGTTTCTCTCATTAGCTGTCTTCCCCAGCCCTGACTGAGGTATTTTGCGACTGGCGGTATTCACATATAGTGCTATCCTTTAGGATTCTGGTGTGTTCCAGCTGAGTTTCAGCAATTGTATAATGTTGTGATTACCCAATCACTATAAAGGGAAGGCACTAGTACATCAGAGCATTTCCAACATAGCCTGTATTTACCACAAGATTTGGCGATTAGTAGGTTTTCAAGACACCATTACTTTAAGGTTAGTATTCACCTATTGAAAATATTGGCAAGTGCCAAAATAATTACTAGAATCAGGAAATTTAGACTTAATTGTTTGATCAAAATCATCTGCTTTATTTTGTGTGTTCCAGCATGAGCTTTGTGTGTATGTAGTTTAATTTTGGATGTGATTGCCTCTCAGAGTATCTTTTTAGAATGTGAAGTAATGATGTTTTCCACTCATTGGTTGTTCTTCTAAGTGAACCATATCACACAGGTCAAAATACTACTCTTCCAAATGTTCCTTGCCAATCTTCACTCTTCTGATTGTTTCTTGCTGTTGCTATTGATCCTTATTGATCTTGTACAATTCTCAAACTCCTCTCTTAGAACGTTAAGTGGAAACTATTCTAATGGATACAAAATGTCTGTGCCGTGTTAATGTGAATCCCTAAAGATATGATCTGATTTGGAACTCTAAGAAGGAAAAAGGAAAATGAAGAAGCATTTATATAGTACCTTTCATGACGTTGGGATGTCCTGAACCATTTTACAACCAACAAAATATTTTTGAAACGTAGCCAGTGTAGGAAACACAGCCAGTTTGCACACAGCAAGGTCTCAAAATTGAGAATTAACAGGTAATCTGCATAAGTGACATTGGTTAAGGGGTTACACATTGGCTAGGAAACCAAGGGAAAACATCCTTGCTGTTCTTCAAAATATCACTGCAGGATCTTGTATGTCCAGGTGAGAGATAGAGTTGTCAATCATCCAGGGTTGGTCTGGAGCCTCCAGAAATTGAAGATCAATCTCCAGGACACTGCAATTTGCAGCCCTGGCCAAAAGCCATGGGGATATTTAAAAAAAAGTTAGTCATTTTTGGTGAACATTTCCCTTTACCAGATATAAAAATATTGAAAATAAAAAAAAACGTTTGGCTGATAGTCAAGTACCATCCAATTGGGTACTGAGTCTTTTTGCTTTCCTACTGGCAGAGGAAGAGAGTGCGTCTCAAAGATGGATGCATTGGCTAACTAATGGCTGGAGTATGGGGGCAAGTCACGTGCTGAAATCTCCAATTTATATTCCAGGCAAGCCTCGCCCTGCCATATTTCATCTCGCACAATCAACTTCTCCTTCTGTACTTATCCACTTTTCCCTTAACCATATCTATGCTAATTACTTAGGACCCTACTGCATGTGGTTCTGATGTCCACCAGTCTCAGCATTAGAAATAAAATCAATCGGAGATAACATGCCTACAATGTGTTCAGGTTGTGATGAATCACCATACATGGTTGACTGACTAACTTGCAAGCACAATGTAAATTATAGTCACATTAAAGAGTCATATTGGAAATATTTGTGATTAATGATTTTCCATTATATAATCTAACATGTGCAAGTTGTAGTGACCAAGGATAAGAAGCTTCCAATGACACTTTATTAAATTAGAGATATGGAGTAGAGGCGAGCAACTCTTCGAGGCAAGTGCTCCAACCTCTCTGCCTTGCAGTGATTGACAGGATGGTATGACCTGGAACTGAATTGCTGAAATGTCTGTACAGTTAGTTGCTTGTAGAAGGCAACCTGAAGGAATGGCATTAAGTGTGAAAAGCATTATAATATTTCAACTCAGCTGCTTGACTGCACCTCTGTTACTCTATCTGATTCATGGGCCTGTTCCACTGTCCTTTCATTCATGCTTGGAGAGAATGCACAACAGTTTTAAATAGACCATGCTCTCTTTGAGTCTAGACAGGTGAATCAGTAAATTAAAATGTTTACATAGCTTGAGAAGAAATGTCAAGTCTAGCAGTACATAACTGCTTTTTGAGACATGACAGCAAAAATGTGCTCAACATTTATGGATTGTTGATTAAACTGGCAGGGAGACACTGCCTCTTTCTGCCTTTCACTGTTACGACAATCAACGTCATCCAGATGGACAGCCGTGTAACTGAGGTTTAAATCCAAGGAGAGCATTTCTCAATTTATATAGGACCAGAAGTGAATGTAATCATGTAAAAGTTGGATATACTCCTTACAAATGGTGTTTCTTGAATTCGTGCATGCCTTCCATATCCAAATATTCCCTATTTATCGTGCATTCTAATAGCGCATTTTCAATTTATCGCAGTTTGTTATTTAGTTTAATAAAAATCATGTTATTACAGAAGATGGTGTACTTACCAGCTGGCATTAGGATAATTAATCTCAGTTCATGGAAAGCATAGAGGGTGATTATCACTGTAGTTTATATATGTAATTCATTTGTGTATAAAACCGTAAGACATAAGAGCAGTATTATTTCACTCGGCCCATCAAGTCTGCTCTGCCATTCAATCATGGCTGATATTTTTCTCATCCTCATTCTCCTGCCTTTTCCCCATAACCCCTGATCCGCTTATTAATCAAGAACCTATCCATCTCTATCTTAAAGACACTCAATGATCTGGCCTCCACAGCCTTCTATGACAAGGAGTTCCACAGATTCACCACTCTCTGGCTGAAGACATTCGTCCTCATCTCTGTTTTAAAGAATCGTCTCTTTATTCTGAGGTTGTGTCCTCTGGTTCTAGTTTTTCCTACTAGTGGAAACATCTCTCCACATCCACTCTATCCAGGCCTTACAATATCCTGTAAGTTTCAATAAGATTCCCCGTCATCCTTCTGAGTACAGAGTTCTCAACATTTCTTATATGACAAGCTCTTCATTCCAGGGATCATTCTTGTGAACCTCCCCTGGACCCTTTCCAAGGCCAGCACATCCTCCCTTAGATATGGATCCCAAAACTGCTCACAATACTCCATATGGGTCTGACTAGAGCCTTATACAGCTCAGAAGTACATTCCTGCTGTTGTATTCTAATCCTCTCAACATGAATGCTAACATTGCATTTGCTTTCCTAACTGCTGACTGAACCTGCACATTAGTCTTAAGAGAATCTTAAACAACAGCTCCCAAATCCCCTTGTGCTTCTGATTTCCTAAGCATTTCCCCATTTAGAAAATAGTCTATGCCTCTGTTCCTCCTTCCAAAGTGCATTATCTCACATTTTTCCAAATTGTATTCCATCTGCCTCTTCTATGCTCACTCTCCTAACCTGTCCAAGTCCTTCTGCAGCCTCCCTATTTTCTCACTATTACTTGTCCCTCTACATATAACAGTTTAAGGACCTTTTTTAACTTTCATACAATGTGGGTGTCACTGGCTAAGCCAGTATTTATTGTCCATCTCTAATTGATCTTGAGAAAGTGGTAGTGAGCTACTGTCTTGAAGTGCTGCAGTCCTTATTAGTGAGTGAGTGAGTTCCAGGGTTTTAATCCAGCAACAGTGAAGAAGGATGTATTTCCAAGTCAGGATGGTGAGAGACTTGGGCAGGGAGCCCTTGCAGCATCTCCTGTCATTCTGGATGGTAAGAGTCTGTTGGTGCTGTTGGAGGATCCTTGGTAAGGTGCTGTTGAAGGATCCTTGGTAAATTGCTGCAATGCATCTTATAGATTGTAAAAACCGTGACTGTCGTGCGTTGATGATGGAGGACGTGAATGCTGAAGGTGATTGCTGGCATGCCAATTAAATGGGCTGTCTTGGATGATGTTGAGCTTCTGAGGTGGTGTTAAAGCTGCATTCATCCAGGCAAGTGGAGAATATTCTATCACACTCCTGATTTGTGCCTTGTAGTTGCAGACAGGTCGGAAGATGAATTACTTGCTGCAGAACTCCTAGCCTCTGTCCTATTCTTTCAAACATGTTATTTATATGGCTAGTCCAGTTCTGTTTTTTGGTCAATGATAACCCTCAGAATGTTGATATTGAGGAGTCAACAGTGGTAATTTAGCAATGTGATGTACGAACTTCAGTGCCAGTGTGATGCTAGGTATTTGGGCTGTATGTTACAGAGACGTATATCAAATAGCATGTTGCTAGCTGCCTTTCACAGACTGTACCCAACCAGCCCATGGATGCAAAACTCAAAAGTGCTGTATCCAGTAGTAGATGTAATTTGGCTTTTAGACAATATTTTGCTACATAATACTCAGTCATAAAAACTATAGTGTCTAATGAGTACAAAATGAAAAGCTTCGACATGTCTCTTTTTTCAGTAATACTCATGATATTCAGTAGTGCTAAACCACTATTTGATCACCAAATGTTCAAAATCCCCCACAGCTCCCTTTTGCCCAATACATTTGTTAGTTTGAATAAAAAAGAGTGTGTTTGTAGTTCAGTTCACCATGCTAATGTAGGAAGGTGAAGCTTCCCTTAGGTACATTATGTTCAGGAATGTAATGGCTGCATTGCTTCATCTGTGGCACGATTGTTTGGTCCTGGCACAAAAAACATAGTGGATTTATATAGTTACTTCAATTATTTAAGGCAGCATCTATAACTAAATGAATAATTTATCTGTAAGAACCAGCAGTGTTGTGCATTAGTTTAATATTTATTTCAATAGGCTGTATTGTATATGTTTTATTACGCAGGGGTCAGATCTCAAAGGGGGTTCCTTTGTGAAATCATAAAACCCATTTTGTCCTTGTCACTGAGTGTGCTTCTAGTTATTGCTGTCTGCTACTGAGTGTCCTTGCACTGATTGGAATTCTATTCTCCTAAGTCTCATGTTCTGATGTTGAGGCGAGACTATTTTCTTGCCAGCTGGACTTCTCATTCTACATGTAGGGCTAGATCTGTGGCCTTGCCCAGAGAATCTTGAGTTGTCACAAAGTGATAGGCATGTTATAAATGGTGAGCCCTGGATAGAAAGAGTGAGGTTGGAGAACAGGTAGGCAGGGCCAAGGGATGGCGGGAGCAGATGTCCAGGGGCAGGATAAATGGGTGAACAAGCAAGAGTGAGACAGGAGAGCAGGTGGGCAGAGGTGAGGCAAGAGAGCAGGTAGGCAGGGATGAGTTGAGAGAGCGGGCAGGCAAGAGTGAAGTGGGAGAATGGGCAGACAGCATGAAATAGGGTAGGTGTGTGGTGCGAAGCAAGCAGGCGGGAGTGTGGAGGGAGAGTGGGCAGGTGGGAGCGAGGAAGGAGAGCATGTGGGAGAGCAGGCGGGCAGGAACGAGGAAGGAGAGTGGGCGGGAAGATCAGATGACAATATTAAAATAGTTTTATTGGGCTGCAAGGTGCTGGTGGGGCGTAGTTTCAGGGACTCGGGTATGTAGTGCAGGACTTTGATAGGGAGTATTTACGTGTTATAGAATCATAGAATCTGTACAGTGCAGAAGCCCATTGAGTGTGTATCAACTCTTCGAAAGAGCATCTTACCCAGGCCTATGTAACCCTGTGCATTTACAATTGGCTAAACCACTTAACCTACACATCTTTGAACTGTGGAAAGAAACCAGAGCACCCAAAGGAAACCCATGGAGACATAGGGAGAAGATTGATAGGAACATAGAACATAGAACATTACAGCACAGAACAGGCCCTTCGGCCTTCGATGTTGCGCCGACCAATATAAAAAGCAATGACCCTCCAAACTAAACCATTCCCTTCTCATCCATATACTTATCAATTAACTTCTTAAACGCCACAAACTTGGCGCATCTACAACTGCTGCAGGCAGGGCATTCCACTCCCTAACCACCCTTTGGGTAAAGAACCTACCTCTGATATCCATCCTATAACTATCACCCCTTAATTTAAGCTGTGTCCCCTCGTGCTAGCTTTCTCCATCCTAGGAAAAAGGCTATCACTGTCCACCCTATCTAAACCTCATCATCTTATATGTTTCGATTAGGTCTCCTCTTAGCCGCCTCCTTTCTAACGAAAACAACCTCAAATCCCTCAGCCTCTCTTCATAAGACCTGCCCTCCATACCAGGCAACATCCTGGTAAACCTCCTCTGTACCCTCTCCAATGCCTCCACATCTTTCTTATAATGCGGGGACCAGAACTGCACACAATACTCCAAGTGCGGCCGCATTAGAGTTTTGTACAGTTGCAACATGATGTTGCGGCTCCGAAGCCAAAGTTCTGCAACTGCCTGATGCCCCTTTCATTCTTTAGGCCTGTCACTTCAGGCTTTCTCTCTGAGGGAGAGAGAAGGAAGCAATGAACATATGGGAAGAATTTTATTCAGAAATAGAGTGGGTAAAGGGTGAGCCAAAATAAGAGGGAAATGATGAACCAGAAGCAGTATAAAGCCCATTAGTGATTTCCTTGATTTGTCAGTGCTTGTTGTACATTGCTGACTGAGGAAGTTACCATGGATACAAGGAGCAAATGGGATCAGAATGAACGGTGGGGGTTGGCGTGAATTAAAAAAAATACATATTTGGACAAAGGAAAATGACTGCAGCTTGGGTATTTTATGGGTCATTATGTAAGTTGTCTGAAAGTGAAACACTCCAAGCAAAAGGCTCTAGTTGTTCTGATTTAATGTTGGACAGTGTTATTTTGTTGTTCTGAATGCTGCTTGATTGTATCCCTGAAGATTTTGTGCATGTTATGATATGTTTGTAAACCATACGGAGTCATTAGGCCCACTGGCCCTGTTTGAGACCTGCTGCCCACAGATGAATTAGAACCTACTTTCACTGTGGAGAAGTTCAGTTGCAGGGAAAATGCACCCAAATACTTGGTGAGGAAAATGGGAACGATTAAAATTAAGGCTCCAAATGGTTGGCAAATATTGCGCTCACCATATGTGTGAAACAGTAATTTATTGAGGGAGGTGAGACAACTAGTTCGTTTACAGCAAAAACAGAAAATACTGGAAATTTTCAGCAGGCCTGACAGCATTTGTGGAGAGAGAATGGAACCAACATTTCGGTCTGGATGACTCTTCTTTAGAATCAACATTTTCTGTTTTTATTTCGGGTTCCAGCACTCACAGTAGTTTGCTTTTATTTTAGCTCACTTACAGTTCAGTAATTGAAGCCTCAGAGTTGAACTCCTTTGTTTCTCTTCCATTTAGTATGAACATTGGATGATGATATGATAAGAGGTATTTCAAATATTGAAAACCTTGAAAGGGTAGATATCAAGAAACTATTTACTCTGGATGATGACTGAAGAACGTGTTCCTCAAATTCGAGCTCAAGCATTTAGCCATGAAATCAAGAAGGAACTTTTTTCACACAAAGGATGTGGAAATCTCCAAGCATTTATGGGCACAGTAAGAAGACTTACAACACCAGGTTAAAATCCAATAGGTTTACTTGGAATCATGAGCTTTCAGAGCCTTCATCAGGTAAGTGTTAGAATTAGCCTGGTGTTGTGAGACTTCTTACTCTGTCCACTCCAATCCAACACAGGCAACTCCACATCATGGCAAATATTTACGGGTACGTCGACAATTTGGGCTTTTAAGATTGAGACAGATAGATTTTTATTAAATAAGAGTTATGGAGAGAACTTGTGTAAATGGAGTTGTGAATACATCTGAATGTAAATTAGATCAGTGATGATCTAATTGAATGACAGTGCTGGCTCAAAGGGTTGGATGGTCCAATGTTCACACGCACAAACATTTGTTGATCTTAACTATTGTGTTGAGACATGTGTAAGACTCTCACTCACCACCACAATGACATTAGAACAATTACCGAGGCCTTTACACTCAATATATGGATAACTGGAAACATTTTCTGGTTGACCCTTTCTGATGGGATGTTATCCAGTGGAGGTGTTTAGCACCATTCTGCCTGCTGGTGTACCCAATTCAGAGGGCTTGGCTGTAATTACAGTGTGAACAGGTTATTGGCCAGCATCAGGCTTGAACTCACCAGAGGCAGTGATGGATCGATTTAAAACCTTGCAACTAGTTAAAGGTAAGTGGTTGAAAATATATAAGGGTAAAAATGTTCCTATTCTATAGAAAGGTCAAGTTCAGGCATTAACAAAACTTCTTTCAGTAGTGCCTGACTAGCATTCGCAGAGGTTAGCCTTAACATTTGCATTGGCAACATTACAAAGAATATGACTATTCCATGGTATAAATTTTTAGAATGAAAAATATTGCCAATAATTTGCTTCCACGCCCTGTACCCACCTCCAAACCCCATTCCTCCTGAAGCAATATTCATTTCTAATTGCTATTTGGAGTTAGGCATCTTTGAAAGGATGAGTGAGATGCAAATTCTTGGAAATTATCCTTCAAAAAGAGAACAATGTTTTGGCAAATGTCCTGGAAGTGTTACAGTCTCAGACATGAGTTCAGAAAGTTGAGCATCCAACTCCTGAGTTCCATTGTGTGCATCAAATGATAATTGCAAAATCTGAGGGCATCAAAATCTCCAGTATTGAGAAAGCACTGATATTGGCAGTGATATTCATTCATCATCCATGTGGAATCCTGAATAACTGAAGCATATTGTATAGCAAGCTGAATCAGGACACTTGGAAACAAGGTGGGCAGCAACAGAGATAACAAAGATTCATTCAAGCACAACCACAAGCTTATGTAGCAATTGGTAAAATGGCTGACTGCACAACATGGCCACATCAGCTCCAGGACATAGATTGTTAATCTTCTGGAGAAAACATAAAAATATGAATGATACAGAGACCCCCTCCCAACCTCAGATGGGCTATTTGGATCTCTCTATTGAGCCATTCTTATTTTAGTTTCACCAGCCAAAAATACAACAAGCAATACTCATGCATTCCAAGAAGTATTGTCACCTTCCAAACAAAAAAGATTGTCATCAAACGTTCATGACCAAAGCAAAAGAGGGGTCTAAATTTCAGTCTAATTTGTCAGGCTGCCGTATTTCCAAGAGTAGAACTGCAGACTCAAAATAGAATGAGCCAAAGATTGTCTGCCATCCTGCGCCCTGAACCAGAACCGCATTAAATATAGAAGTACCTTTTCACAAATCAAAGACTGGGCCAACCATCAAAAACAGGACTGTTGCCAGGATGTTTACTGTCAGCTGGCCAGAAGCATATGAGAGCATATCCCAGCCAAGTGTTAATACCTTCAAAGGTGAAGAAAATTGTTAGTGAGGAAAATAAGGTGTCAACTCTGATGCACAATATGGGAAGCCTCTTAAAGTCATTCTTTGAAACCTTGCAACATAAAGACTGATGTTTTTTCTCCTGCCCTCATCTGATAGTAGCAATTGGTCACATCCTCTTATGCATTGTCTAAGTGGTCATTCCTCATGATCTGACCAAGGCAGTAGCTATCCTCTAGCATTTGTCTGAGTACATCACAGCTCAGCACAATCCTGCGCTTGGTGAAATCTCCATCCAGTGAGGATCTATGAACTAATCAGGAGCATGAAGTGTTCGCCAATCTTCCCTTCCACAACTGAGCACTGGTTGTGATTGGCAGTCGAATTGCTGAAACCAACCAAATCATAAAATGGCTACAGCACAGAAGAAGGCCATTTGGCCCACTGTGCTCATGCTAGTTGCCTGCATGAGCAGCTTCATTGATCCCACTATGCATTCCCATTATCCTGCAATTTCTTTCTTTTCAGGTCTTTATTCCACTCCCTCAGATTAGTTCACTCAGTGAATGTGGGATCGCCTTGGTCTGCATGACTATGTTGCCTGTTCAATGATCTCACTGGGGGAAGGCTATCTGGTGCATTTGTAGTTGGCATCAAAAATTGAGATTACCTGAGGCTGTGGTAATAGATACTTGCTGAAATTCAAGATGGTCATTGTATGCAAAGAATAGCCACAGCAAAATCCAACTTCAGTCATTGTCTAACACCACTCTTTTTATTGTTAGGATTCAATATATTCCTTTTGAATCTGAGGTTCCTTAGAGACTAATTTGTGCATTAAGCTTCTAGGCTCTCTGACAAGAAAGCTAGTGGCAACGAACTTCACGGGCATCCTTAATTTCTAACAGGATGGATGTTCTTCCATGTCACTGCCGACCAACCCCCCTATTTTACTGAAGAATGGCCAGACGGCCACCTACGGGCTGCTGAGCAACTAGGCGTATCAGCTAGATGAAAGGGTACAGGTCATGTAATCACTCTGCTGTCAAGCTCCAATTATTTGATTCCTATTTCACATCAGCTTAGTCTTCTTTGAATCAGTTTCCTTCTGGGTTTCGGATTTTATTGGGTTTTTTTCCTTGCAAATGGCTCACAGTACAAGGCAACTGAAAAAAAGAGACAATCATGTGATCATTCATTATGGCTGACATGACTGTCTCTTCCCGGCAATGGTCTGTGTACGGGACTATTTTCATTTCTAGCGCAGCATGCTTCCTTTTATGGTAGCTTTGGAATTATGGACCGAAAGAAAAAGAATTGCCCTCGGAAGGGGGCAAGATTAGTGCGATTGTTGGCAAAATATACATTACCATAGAAACATTCTGCTAAAGCATTAGCCAATGGCACTCAGGTGAGTTGGGAATTGCTGAATTTGCTGCCAAGTTTTAAACAGAAGTCATAATTCCAATTGTGATACATTTTCAATCCATTAGGAAGATTAAACATCAGTCAATTAAAAAAAACAGGGCCCATTACTCTCAGGGCAGTTGACACTTTACAGTACTTACTTCTGTCTATGTTGCTGCCTGTGGTCCTGCTGCAAAAAAATTTGCAGGTCAACTAGTGAGGCTGTGCTTCTTCTGCTTCTTGTCTGCTTTGGTTGTGTTATCACCGTAGCTTGGCACCCATTCTCCACCAACATTTCTGAATAAATGTGGTTGACAATGTGTTAATGACCAGATAATCTGTTTCTTTTGTGATATCAATTTGAAGGAAAGATACTAACCAGTGCAGCAGGAATAACTCCACTGCCCTTCTCTGAAATAGTGTCATAGGATATTTTACAGCCACTTGATCTGTCAGCATGTGGAAGCTCCTGGACACCATTGTAATCCAGGGCAAACACATCAACAGTGAGTGTTTGCAACTTAAGGAGCTTCAATTTAGAGTCATTGAGCTGGAGGCTGAGCTGCAGATACTGCGACACATCAGAGAAGGGAAAGGTACCTTGATGCTTAGAACCAGGAAGCCATCATACCCCTTAGGATAAGACCTTCTGATTTAGTCAGTGGTTAGGGATAGGAGTGTGTGACTGAGTCAGATGAAAGTACCCAGATGGCAAAATACAGGAGTGTCAACCTCTTAAATTGTTCAATAGGTTTGATGTTCCCTCAGCTTGTTTGGGTGACAGTGGAGGCTTCAGAGAGGATGAGCAAATTGACCATATCATTGTGGTACAGGGAATGAAAAGGAACATAGTGGTGGAAGGGGACAGTATAGTAAGGGGGATTGATACTGCACTCTGCAACAAAAAGCAAGAGTCTATATGGCTGTTTGCCTTGTGCCAGAGTTCAGAACATCTGCTCAGGGCTGGAGAGAAACTTGCAGTGAGAGGGGGAGGTACAATGTTGTGATCCAATGACATAGGTAGAACTTAGAAATAGGTTCTGCATAGAGAGTATGAGACGCTAGGCACTGAATTAAAAGCAGAACGTCACAAGTTATAATCTCTGGATTATTATCAAAGCCATCTGCAAACTGGCATAAAGTACATAAAATTAGAGAAGTGAAAACATGGCTCTGAGTCTGGTGTGGGAGAAGTGTGTTCCAGTTTGTTGGGCACTAGTACTAGTACCGGGGAAATGGAGCTACGCTATTGGGACTGTCTATACCTGAATCATGCTGGAACTAGTGTTCTTGTGAATCATTTAATTAGGGTTTAAACTAAATGATAGGGAGACAAGGGATCAAATGTGGAAAGATATGATACGTCAAAGAGCAGAGATGAGGGAAGAGAGGAAAATAGTAATATGGGAAATGTGAATCTGAGAATGGCAGGAAGGGAATGAGAGACAAAGCTCAATGCATGCACCAACAATCAAGACTAGATGTTACAAAGGTAACAAAAAGACAAAACTAAAGATTCTGTATCTGTGTATGGTATTTATAACAAAGTAAACAAACTGAAGTAAATATGATTTAATAGACATTACAGAGACCTGGAAAACAACGATTGGGACCTGAATAATGTCAGGTATGTGACATTCAGGAAGATAAAGGTGGTGAGTTTGAATGGAGATGAGGAACAGTAGAGGAAAGAAGTCACGAACGAGAATGGTCTACAAATCACCTAACAGTAACCAAAATGTAAGATCGAGTATACAGGAAGAAATATTGGGTGTTGGTGATAAATAGATGGCAATAATCATGGGTGATTTTAATTGACATATAAACTGGAAAAATCAGACTGACAGTAGTAGCCTCGATGAGGAGTTCTGAAAAGGTTTTTAAGATTGTGCTGCTCTAAGAAACTTTCTTCAACCAACCAGACAGCCAGCTGTATCACACTTGATACTGTGTAACGTGATTAACTAATGACCTCAAAGTGGAGGCACCCCCTACGTAGCAATGACCACTATATGTTTGAGATTTACATCCAGTTTGAAAGGGATGGGTCTAAAACTAGTATTTTAAACTTAATTAAGGGCAACAGTGTGGAATGAAAGTTGAGCTAGCTGCAGTGAACTGGGATACTAGGCTAGAGAATAGATCAATAGAGAAATAGCTGCGGATATTTAAGCATATATTTCGGAATACTCAGAATAAGTACAGTACTGCAGTTAAGGAAAATCCCTCAGAAGGGGACCCACCATCCACGGTTAACTAAGAAATCATGGAATGTATCTAACCTAAACAAAGCATATAATTGTGCAAACGTAAGTGGCAGGTCAGGTGATTGGTCAGAATATAAAGAATAGAAGAAAATGACTGAAAGGTTAATCAGAAGAAAGAAATTAGAGTATGAAGGGAAGCTAGTTAGAAATGTAAAAATAGGTAGCAAGGATATCTACAGATACTTAATCAGGAAAAGAGTAAGTAAAATGAGTATCGGTCCTCTAGAAAATGATAATGGGGAGTTAATAGTAGATAATAAGAAGATGGGAGATGACATGAATATTTTGCTTCTCTGCTCACTAAAGAGGATACAAGAAATATTCCAGTAATAGCTCTGAATTAGGTATGGATGGGAAAGAAGAACTCGGTGAAATTACAATCACCAGCAAAGTGTTACTGAGCAAACTGATGGAGTTGTGGGCTGACAAATCTCTGGATCCTGATGAACTTTATCCCAGGGTCTTAAAAGAGGTGGCTAATAAGGTAGAAATCAGGAAACATTAGGCCAGTTAGATTGACATTTGCATGGGGAAAGTTTTAGAACCGATCATTAAGCAAGTTATAGCTAGGCACTTAGAAAAATTCAAAGTAATCAGAAAGAATCAGAGTGGAGTCCCGCAGGCATCTGTAATGTGCTCTCAGCTTTCTGCAATTTACATCAATGAACCTTCATTAGATGGACATGGAAAGAATGTTTCCACTTTTGGGCAAGTCCAAAGCTCGGACATACTGCTTTAAAATTACGGGTTCCCCTTTCAGGAAAAGATGAAAAGTTACTTTACTTGGAGAATTGTGCACCTTTCAGACACTCTGCCTCCAAAAGAAATGGAAGTAAGATCACTGAATATTTTTAAGGTGGTGGGAGATAGATTCTTTGATAGAATCAAGATTATCGGGATTAGATGGGAGTGTGAAATTCGAAACATGAACAGATCAGCCATAATCTTACTGAATGCCGGTGGAGCAGGCTCAAGGGGCCGAATAGCCTACTTCAGTTTCTGTTTCATATGTTTATAATAGACAGAAGGGACCTTGGTTTAAAGTCTCTTTACACTGGCAAAGCTTGTGACTATGGTGTCTGCCCTGGATCAGTGTGGTCCTGTTACACAGCTGTTTGAAGCATTCCTGTTTACACTGTCACCAAAAGACTAATTGGGTCTTCTTCCTTTCTAGCTGAACTATAAGTGCCCATGCTGGATGAGAATTTTCTCTGAAGGAGAAATGAAAATAGTTGGATGTGAGGACTAAGAAGCGTTATTTAGACGGTACACTCCAGATGCATTGGGTTTTTAACCAGGCACATTGTTTATACATGTTTTTCACACAATTGCCCAAATGGATTTGGCTAGCACTCAACTCCTTTCTACAGCCAGCACCCAGGTGTAGGCCAATAGAAACATAATTGGCCAGGTGCAATGCTGCTGCACCAGTCAGCAATGAACAGCCTCCATACAGGAGCCCAGATGGCAGCCCAGAATATTGTCCTGCACTGTTTCACTTGGCTGACAATCTTGTGCTTTCTGCCAGATTTACAAAAGTGACTGATGAAGTTGTCCTCTCAGATGCCAATCTCTTTGAAAAATATGTAGAAGCAAGCTTTGAAAATTCTCTTTAAAGAGCAATCAATCTATTTCAGGGATTTCTTTTTTTAAAAGATTTCCTATGTAAAGTAGTGCCAGACTAAGATTGTCTCAACTAATAAATTGAGTGGCAGACTCTGTCGCTGTTGCTAACGCAGCAAAATGGATCATAAATCAGTACTCTTGCTATGTTGATGCAGATAGATGATGTCTAATAGTACAATGGCAAGTGAAGTCATGACATAAACAGATAGGTTGCAAAACTTGTTATTTCAGAAGAAAGATTTCTATTTCTCTGGTGCCATTTGGGATATCCCAAAACGTTTTTCAGCTGATGAAGTACTTTTGAAGTATAGTCAATGTTGTAGGAAATGCGACAGCCAACTTGCACACAGCAGGGACCCACAAACAGAAATGAGATAATGACAAGGTAATCTGTTTTGGTGATACTGGTTGAGGGAAAAATAAATATTTATGAATTCGTCACACAGAGCCATGAATATGCATTCTCCAAGATGCTGAAATTCTTGCTGACTTTCGCTAATGTGTCCCTGGGTGTGCAGATCCACAGTGGGAATGACAAGTCTGCCTTGTCAATCGTGTTGCCCTTAATAGTGAGGGAAGCAGCAGAGGGAGCTCTAAGTTCAGCAATGGATAACTGAGTATATTATGGACAGGGAGTGGAAAAGGGTGGTCAGAGCCAACTGAAGAAAATGTAGTGCTCACTTTCAAGTTATAAAGATGGATTATTTTGATTGCAGCCGCCTTGCTTGCCATAGGGACCAAAGTAGAAATGTTCTTGCTATTTCTACTGCTCATAAACACCAGCTAATTGACCATCCTGTTCAGTGTCCAACAGAATGTGATTATTTCAGCTTTTTGGGGACCCTGGGGTTTCCAGATTGAGCAGGACTATTTCTGGAGCAAATCATGAATTTAGTTATCTTTGAAAGATAACTGACTGAGACTGCATTGGACAAGCCAGCAATAGGAATGCTAGGAGAGAGGGGCAATAGAGAGAAATTGCAATGGGCCAGGCTAAACATGACTTTGAGGAAGGGATATGTCGCAATAATTTAAAGATTTGAAAATCTCTGGAATCCAAGGTTGAATTCATTCTTGGTCAAAGGAATGAAAATCACTTCTTTTCTGGCAGCAGAAACCATGTATTAATGCTAGCAGCTGTTGTAAATAATTACTATCTCTTCTCAGATACTGTCACCCTCCTTTTCAAATCCATCTTCATCACCCAAATTTAGGGTGGCACTGTGGAACAGTGGTTAGCACTGCTGCCTTCCAGTGCCAGGCACCTGAGTTCAATTCCAGCCCTAGGTCACTGTCTGTGTGAAGTTTGCACATTCTCTCTGTGTCTGTGTGGGTTTCCTCTGGCTGCTCCAGTTTCCTCATATAGTCCAAAAATGTCAAGGTTAGGTTGATCGGCTATGTTAAATTGATCCTAGTGTCAGAGGATTAGCAGGGCAAATATGTGGGGTTATGGGAATAGGGCCTGGGTGGGATTGTGATTGATGCAGACTCAATGGGTCAAATGGCCTGATTCTGCACTGTAGGGATTCTAAATGTCTCCTTGTAACTTCTCAAAACACTACCCATATCCACTGCACTCCCCCAAACTTTCAGGTTCTTTACCCATCGCCAATTTTTTTCCCAAAAGTCCTCAAATGTGATATCATCTTCCATCTATGCCCATCTTTTTTCATACCTGCTACAACACTGAAAGAGCCCCAATCCAAGTCACAAATAGCATCCATTGTGGCTTAGATTGTCTTGTATTGGCCCATCTCATTCCTCTCAACTTGTCTTCTTCAGCCTCTGGCATATCTATCTTTTCTGGCTCAGTTAAGCTGCCTCCACTCTAATGTATCAGACTGTAGTCAGACTATCTTCAGCATTGCTTTTTTATGTTGTCCTCACACAGTGACATCTGGAATCACCCAAGGGTCTATCCTTTGTCTCATCTTTGTCTTTATCTTCATCTTCATGATGCCCTAAGTATCATTATCCAGAGACAAGAAGCTAGGTTCCATATGGACCCTGATAACATTCAGCTTTAACTCTTTAACCCTCCCTTAATCCTATCTCTGCTGTTGAATGTTAGCCTGTTTGTCCTCTTCTTAGTCCTGGATACCATATTTAATTTCAGCTAACAATGGGGAAGCCCAAAGCTGTTGTATTTAACCCCATCACAAATCTCGTACCTTCTCTCCTTATCATTCCCAGCAACGGTCTCTGGCTGAACCTGACACTTTGAAATCTCCGAATCCTACTTGAGCTTTTGACACCACTTCCACTAGATCACCAAGACTGTCTACTTCCACCTCTGTTATGTTCTCCCTTCCTCATACCAGCCTCAGTACATTCATTGATCAAATTCACATCCATGCCTTTCCCACCTCCAGATTTGATTATTTTGCTGCTCTACTGGTTGACTTTCTATGCTCAACAAACTTCAGCACATCCAAGACCCATAATCTAATTCGCACCAGGTCCCACAGTCCCAGATACTCATTACCCCTGTGCTTATTGATTGTTTTTTTTTTGATTTTTGGTCCTCTTTCGATTTTTTTTTTCTTCTGGTCATATTTCAGTAAAGTCTTCTGAGTTGTTTCCTAGTATTAAAAGAGGAGGTTGAAATTCAAATTATTTTTATGCTGGTGGTTTTGTTTAAAGTGCCTGCATTTAATCACATCACTGCAGGAAAACAAATGACCACATTTGAGTGTTTGTTGAAGTGGGCATGTTCAGTGGGATTGTATATCTGTTGCCTGTCTGGATTTGACCTAGACAGATGAGCGGCCATTCTATTGGGGAAAATTATTTGGCAATTCCCAGGTAACCTATTGGGATAAGTTCAGAAAGTGACATTGTTGGACTGACCATATAGCAGGGAATTGTGCATGGGGTAGGGCTCAACATTCCTAGCCTCCCATGCTCTGACTGCTTGTATTTTCTCCATTGAAATTAGGCTGGGTAATGGCTGCTTTTATGATCACTTTCTGTTTGACTGATCACGTTAATAAGCACATACCTCATGTGACCAGTCAACTACTTAGCCCATGTGTTGAATTATTATCAAATTAGTATTTCATTTTCCCAATTATAGAATCCTGAATTATTGGTTTGTTTTGCTCTCAGCTGAAAGCCTTTTTTCCCCACCGGCAACATTTTCCATTCGTTTTCCATAAACTATCTTCTCCTGGCCTTTGCTGCTAGGAGATGGGTGGTTGTCATGGCAACACAGCTTCTAAGATGCCTGGTGTCTCCTGGATTGGTGCATCTATGCCGAACTGCGTTCAGGATTAATTTTATTGTGTTCAGATACAAAGAAGGTAGTCTGTTGTGCTGGCTAATGTTTTTATGGTTGATGGAAAGGTGGTTTGGGGGAGGGACAGGGAGGGTCAGTATCTGCAAGCAAGACTTGGCTCTGTATTTTATCTTGACTAATGTGACATATCCAGTCATTCCATTCAAACAGAGATCAGAAAAATGCATGTCTGCTTGTAACTCTGCAGAGTAATATCTGCACGCTCAGCCTGTTGTCCACTCGACATATTTCTGTTCATTTGTGACACAACAATGAGATACCGTCAGACTAAAAGGTCTTATTAAAGTAAGTTATCCTTCAGAATCATTCATCAGGTTATTCTTTTTTGCAGTAGGAGTTGAAATGATATTTACCCCAATTCTTTATCCCAGTTCCTCACTGTCAATAAACTTAAGTAATAAATGGATCATTGCATGTTGGATACTGCAGTTGTCTCCTAAATGCTAAAATGTCGGGGCAAAAGTAAACCATTTGGCCCATGGAGTCTGCTCTGCTGTTCGGTGATGCTGATATAATCATGGCTCATTTAACGTGATAATCCTGAACTCCATTTTCCTGCTTTATCTTCAAACCACTTGATTCTCTTACGATTAAAATTCTGTCTATCTCAGCCTTGAATCTACTTAACAATTGAGCGTCATAGATTCATTATCCTGTGAGAGAAGAAATTCCTCCTCGTTCCTGTCTTAAATGGGAAACCCCTTATTCTGAGATTAAGCCTTCTGGTCCTAGATTCTCCCACAAGGGGAAATAACATCTGAGCATCTACTCTGTCAAACCCCCTAAGAATCCAATCTGTCTCAATAATGTCACATCTTATTCTTCTGAACTTCAATAAGTACAGGCTCAACCTACACAACCACTCATCGTAAGACAATTCCTCCAAACCAAAGATCAACCTAGTGAACCTTTGCTGGACTGTCACCAATGCCAATATATCCTTCCTTAGATAAGGGGATTGTTCACAATGTTCCATGTTGGTCTAACTAGTAATGTGTTTTCCAATTCTGTGTCTTAAACCGTTCACAGCTGTCGGTGCTATTAATACAGAAGGTATTGGAGTGCTGACCCATTGTAGGGGGTGGGGTGGTGTGATTTAGCTGGTAAGTTTTTAGGATTGATGAAAATTTTGAGTTTTTTTGGAGGACCACATATGTAATAGCCTTTCTGTGTCAGTCAGAAATAGGTTGTTTCCATGTATATCTAACCCTATCAGGACTTGCAGCTCCTGTGCAATGTGAAGTACTTTCAGTCATGCAGGTATATTTGCCAGTTCAGCCATCTCCTTTAGGTTGTGATTGTTACTTCTGTTTGGATGCAGTGTTTTTATGTCCCAGCACTCTACTCTTATCAGTTCCATAGGATAGCCATATTACCCTCTTGTGTCTCTGAAGAAAACTGTATCCAGCTCCCCTATTCCCCACTTAATATCCTCAATGAAATCCTCTGGGATTAGGAAAAATTTGCATGGTTGGTATCACATGTCTAACAGAAAAGAAGATCTTTGTGGTTGTTGGAGATCAGTCATTGCAGTTCCAAGACATCACTGCAGACATTCCTCAGAGTGGTGTGCTAGGTTCAATCATCTTCAGCTAATTCATCAGTGATCTTCCCTCCATCATAAGGACAGAAGGAGGGTGTTTGCTGATGATTGCTTGGTGCTCAGCACCATTCACAACTCTTCAGATACAGTAGTAAACAGTGCTCTCATTACCATCACTGAATCTCTCACCACCAACATCCTGGGAGATAGCATTGATCAAAAACTTAACTGGACCAGCTACATAAATATAGTAGTTACAAGAACAAAATATAGTTATATGATGAATAACTCACCTTCTGCACTAATTGAATGAGCTTTCTCTAGAGAAATATACGGACCCTCTCAATGTCTCTATACTCGAGTGCATTGCAGTTGCTAGCTCCCAATATTTAAGCAGCAAATCATTTCCTGCAGTTGGGGTAGGGTCTGGAAGAAAATAATGGATGAAGGAATCAACATCTAATGATTCAGTCACAAAAAAGCTGATGTGAAATCCTCTACTCTAAAGATATTCTGATACAATGTTTTACAACATCTCTGGTTTACGGACTCCTCCCCAATATTTGACAGTAAATGTAACACAAAGAGCTGTTTAATCTGTTTGAGTGCACTGATTACATTTTGACTGGGATAATTCCAATCTCTCTCTTGACTAATTAACACTTCATGACCTCCCTGCTGCATTTAGATGCTGATCTTAAATGATCTAAGAAACTGGTGTGAGATACGCATAGAACAGCAAGAGATTACTGCAAAAAGAAAGCAGGTGTGAGTTGAGGCATTCACAGTGTCTCTGAGTAACTCGCTCTCAGCTTGAGGAGACAAATATGAGACTTGGAGTGAGACTTCAGCCTAGCTTCCTCTCAGGCAGCTCAAAGCACAGCTTGTTGATTATTGTGTTTGGAGTACCTCGCACTGTTTAGCTACATTGAAGGAGAGATAGTGAGCAGAGATATAGTGAGCACAAGAGAAGATTTCCATTTGCTTCAGAGCTGAGAGCTGTCAACATTGGGTGCTCTGTGAAATTTTTAATCAATAGCTGTTGCTTTTCTGAAAAATCTAGCTAGAATCAAAAGGAATAACATACTAGAATAAGAACACCGGGGGAATTCTAAAGTGATGATTCGAACACATTGTCCAGATTCCATGAAAAGAACATCAACAAATGTTAACATCCTTCTTGAAACCAACTCCAGAACCATTCAGGTAAAACTCCTCCAAAATTAATTTCAGTGGACTGAACACTGCCTCCTTCCATGTCAGATCCTGTTTTCCCAAATCTCAAATGATCAAAGAACCAGGGGGAAACAAATGAAACACTTCAAAGACACCTTGAAGCTCCCTTGAATTGTGTTGGCATTGACCTCATCAGGACTGAGAGGAGCTTGCCACTGATCATTCAGACTGGTGACAACTTGTCATCAAGCTATGTCATGCTTTGAGTTCAAATGTTTTGCTGATGAAATAGAGCAATGGCAAAGAAAGAAGGAAAAGGAAATGAATCCTGGATGCCAGGATCCCACTACTACTTGTCCAGTACCCAAACCTGTCTTATGTTCCCAAAGATCTGCAGATGGGGAATTGGTCATATGAAGATTCATGGCAGAAACTTATGACTCTAAGTGGATGTCATTCTCAAATCAAGGGACAGTCAATGATGATAACAATGGATGCTCGGGTGTTCCTGCTACAGTAAGCATTCCCTGTGGAAAGCATTGCTGCAGTTGAGGCATGAATACGCCTGATCATTAGGCCACCACCATATCCAGAAGTGTCAGTTGGCGAGCACAGATAAGATCAGATAGAAGCTTAGGACCAAGTTACCTAAACATGCTCACGGGTATATAGGCACACAGATGCATATACACGTGTAGTAAGGGGAGGATATAAGTGACTGTAGAGCAAATAATTCTCTGCGGTCATTTACCTCCTCAGATGATTAAATGATGAAGCTATCTTTGTATCACTCCCCAGCGCATAGAGAAGAGTTGGGGGCAGCAGGCAAAAAGATTCTTGATTCCTTTCTTTCTGCTATTCATTTCTACAGCTGGCCATAAGGAAGGAAGAGAGTTGTCATAGCAACTATATTTCCTTTTGTTTTGTACTTTCTCCTTCAGGATGAGAAGGAATGACCATCCGTTGCTCATTGCCCAAATTATGGACATTGAGAACAGTGTCATTATTCCTGTGCTGCCACAGTTTGATCATGGGTCTCTTGATTTTCAAGTTTTGTTTACAATGGATATTTAAGTGAGGTTACATCATACAGTGTGTTGCCAACTCTATCTTTGAAGATGTTGCCCTCTTCTGTCTATTATTATTTGAGCTGCTATTTCCTGGGGTGGGAGAGACAACATCTTCCTCTTGGTGTACAAAACACTGTAAAAGGAGTCAGTCATGGACTGGATCTGTGAAAACCTGTCAACATGAGATGGTGCAGCCAGATGTAGAAACAGTGGGGGGGGGGGGGGGGGGGGAGCATTGTCAACAGGATGTTAAGAAGACATTTGCTTCTATATCTTTTCTCTTTCACCAACTTCCCAAGAGAAATATCAGAGGGTGAGGAAGTAACTTGATATAGCTTGCACATGAAGTAACTGATTCATCGACAGAATAGGAATTGATCCAAGGCAGTAATGTAATCAAGATGGGTAAAAGCACTCTCCAGGAATCCATTATTTCATAGATAAAGCAATCAGACCTCGATTAGTGTATAATGTGTAACTTACACAAAGGTATCCATTATTCTATCTCAGCCAATCAAACCCTTCTGTTACATTGCAGCTTCCAGTAAAACCCTAATTATTCTGTTTGCATTGCAACCAGTTTTCTCAATTCAGATTTGAACTCTGCACGTTCTCCATTCATCTCATGCCTATGATTCACTTTTCTCATGGGCAGACAAGCTATGTTTTAAACCATGTGATTCTAGGAATAGTTTGTTCTATTTTTCTGTAAACTCAGATTTATGGTCCCCACCAATATTGCTGCACCCATTCCCTAGAGTTCTCTGTGTATGCACCAAGATATTGCCCATTAGTTGATGACAACAAGTTACTCCCCTGTAAGGAGCGTTTGTTGGATTGTATTTGGATGTTGGTTCATTGGCTGATATTTGTCTCCATTAGCCTTCAGCACAGCTCCAGTTCATATGCTTGTAGCCTAACTTAAATACTCAGCAATTGCTTCAATTGCTATGAGCTGACTCAGTGTAAACCAGAAGTAAGATGTAGCACTTCCTGATATGACACAGACATATCACCAGGCCACATAACAGCTTCAAGGAACTCTTATTATCTCCAGTATTTCTTGGACAGTTGGTATATTTCTGTGTTAGTCCATCAGCTTTGAATCGCAACAAAAAAAGGCTTCCAATTATATAGCTCTTTCTCAATTCCAAAACATCCCAAAATAATTTACAGTCAATGAAATACTTTTGAAAGTTCAGTCAATGCTGTAATGTGGGAACATGGCAGCAAAACTGTACTTAGCAAGCTCCCACAAACAGTAATGTGATAGTCTGTTTAAATAATTTTGTTTGAGGATAAATGTTGACCAGGCCAACAACTCTTCAAAATAGTGCCATGGGATCTGTTATGATAGGGCAGGTGGACCCTTGGTTTATTCATTTGATTTGATTTATTGTCACATATATTAGTATTCAGTGAAAAGTACTGTTTCTTGTACACTATACAGGCAAAGGATACTGTTCATAGAGAAGAAAAGGAGAGGGTGCAGAATGTGGTGTTAAAATCATAGCTAGGGTTTAAAGAAAGATCAACTTATAAGGTTGGGAAAAAGCTGTTCTTGAGTCAATTGATATGTGACCTCAGATTTTTCTATCTTTTTCCTGACAGAAGAAGGTGGAAGAGCATATCTGGGGTGCATGTGATCCTTGATCATGCTGGCTGCTTTTCCAAGACATTGGTCAGTGGATAGGGGGCTGGTTTGCATGATGGACTGGATTTTGTTCACAGCTTTTTATAATTTTTTGCAATCTTGGTTAGTGCAGGGGCCATACCAAGCTGTGATACAACCAGAAAGAATGCTTTCTACGGTAAAAGTTGGACATGCTGAATTCTCTCAGTCTCCTGACACTCTATCACTGCACCATGAGTATTTGATTGGAATTTGTGTTCATGTTTCAAGAGTAGGATTAGAACCTGCAGTCTTCAGGTACAGAGGGCAAGTGTGCTACTACTGGGACATAGCTGACAAATCATTGCATTGTCTTGCTATGTTGTCATTGGTGTGCCACCTGTCAGCTGCAAGCAGGGCAACCAGCATTCAAGTGGACCTGCTGAGTGTGCATTGCATTAAGGGCTTATGCTTAAGACAAGACAAGGCAAGATAAGATGTCATTGTAATGCCTTAGAGTGTGATTCTGATTGGATTTATAATGCCGAGCTGGCTGCTGCATAAAATCCAAGTTGTGCATCCCAGAAGATGATGCTCAGTGATTTACTGCAGTTCAAAAATACTCTGTGCTCCATGCTCTGCTTAATACAGGCTTCATTTTACCAAATCTTTACTCTGATCTTGTAGAGCAAATATCACCTTTGTTCCAAGATTACAAAAGAACTCCCAGAAACTTGGATTGTCTCTGAATATTCTCCAAGTGGGCTTTCTGATATGTAGCCCATCTGTTCTCATTAGCCTGAGTAACTGAATATTTATTACTTTCTGCAACCAGTGTTGGTATCTGGAACCTAAGTCAGCAGACCCAGTAAGGTGCCGCAAGGGCTGAATGTAAGTTTAAGAACTCCCTTTCGATTGGCTCACATTACTAAAACAGTAAAATCGCCACTGTCCCAGAGTGCATAGGTTGCCCCCCTTTGAGATGGAAAGCTGACTGGCAGTGATTTAACTGGCAGCATGATGGCACAATGATTAGCACTGCTGCTTCACAGCGCCAGGGACCTGGGTTCAATTCTGGCCGTGGATGACTGTGTAGAGTTTGCACATTCTCCCTGTGTGAGTTTTGCTCTGGAGGCTCTGGTTTTTTCACACAGTCTAAAGATGTGCAGATGGATTGGCTACGTATGGAAATACAGGGTTGGGGTGGGGATTGGGCTTAGGTAGGGTGCTCTTTTGGAGAGTTGATGCAGACTCAGTGAGCTGAATGGCCTCTTCTGCAATGTAGGAATTCTATGATTTTATGAACCTAAGGATCATCAAACCTCAGGCAAGGTTGAGAAGGTGGGCCTTCATGAATAATCTCAGCTAGTATGGGAATTGAACCTGTGTTGTTGAAGTGGCTCTGCTTTACGAACCAGCTGTCTAGCCAACTGAGCTAAACCGACAAGTGTATGCCAAGTTAAGTAAAAGGCTATCTTTCATATCTATTTTGTTTCAGCATAAAAACATCTGAGTGGCCTCACAATCTGCTGAGCCACCTAATTAATTTATATTAAAATCTCTGGGTTGAGAACACAGTAGCATACTGTTCAGCATTTTTTAATCTTCATCAGTCTTTGCTATTTGGCAAGCAGTAGAAAGAATTTTGACTTTCTTTCGATTGTAAGAAATAGAAGCTGGAATGGGCTCCGCATTCAACAAGTTTGTGGCCGATCTTCTACCACAATTCTACTTCTCCCCCACACTTTATTCATAGTATATTGCCAAATTCAATGAGGCTAAATCAACACCTAATAATGAAAAGTCTCGATTGATCCCTTGGGGACATCCCCATGACCATTGCAGGCGTCTTAATAGACCCTGGGCTGTTTTTGAATGTTGTACTGTAGTGAAGGAGCTCCAAATGGTATCAGGATAGAGGCACTTGATCAAACCAAACACTGCACTGAAAGTAATTCATCCTGTGAAATGCCTTGATGCAAAGGGGGATAATATAAATGCGAAATTTGTTATATTCCATTAGTGTTAATTCCCTGAGAAATCTGGAGGGAGTAAAAAGCGGAAGTTGGACAATAGCAGTCACTCATGCACATTTCTCCTAAAAGACTCAAATGGTAGTGGTCAATTCAAGGGCAGAAGTAGAGTTGTGTAAAATGTATACTCTCAGAACCAAAAAAAATGTTGGGCAAAGCATTGCTTTCACTGAAATTGCTGGTATTAAAATCAAAACAAAGCACCTCATTTTGTATTTTAACTAAACTTTACTTTGATTTCTGGGTCAGTGAGATGCATTTCTAGGTTGAGATCAGATGTGGTCCACTCACTCAATATTGGAATGAGCTTAGGGTATCCACCTCCCCAAATGTCCCTATCTGTAAGACAGGAGTCATAATGAAAACATAATCAGATCTGGAATCAGTGTTGGATCAGATCTGGAATAGATCTTGGATTGGATTCAGTCTGAAATAGATTATAGAGCAAAGCTTCTGCTTTGGTACAATTGACAGTCCATACATAAATTGTATTCAAACTTGCGCTGTTTTGCAGAACTTTATTTTTTGCTCAAGTTTCTGCTAAAAAATGTAGAAGGGGGCATGAGCCAGCCCAACTGCCCACTGCTTTAGAACACAATTTTAAATGTCTGCATTAAAAATTGATACAACTAAGGGCCTGATTTACATTGCCTATTAATTCAATTTAAATTTATGCAAATGCATTTAAATCATCGTTGCACCCATTTTGGGCACGATTCGGATCATGGTCAAATTTGGGCCTTAGTAACATGGTCATCTGCACAGATGCGGGCGCAGATCACATTGATGATTTCAAGTTTTTGCACTTGCAATGATAAAATCAGACCCATTGTGTCCATAATCTAAACTGTACATACAAAGCAGATCAAATAATACATTGTACTGATCATCATGCAGGAGCTCAAATCAAGTGCCACAGAATGGTGGAATCTGACAGTGGAGAGGAAGCCGTGCAGCCACAGTGTCAGCTCTCTGCAGTGGTTCAAATGATCGCACTCTCTTGCTCTCCCCCCATACCCCTGTCTTTTCCTTGTCATCATACCCAGATATTCAGATCAAATCAGGGAATATTCTCCCATTCCAAACTGCTAATTTTTTAGCGGGTCAAGGGATGCGCAAATTCACCAATTTGTGGGATTTTGCATGCATTCCTGATACATGCACATCCCTCACCACCGGAAATCTGGTGCGATTGGGATCACATGGGAAAGTGGCAGGAAGACCATGTAACTAACTTTAATTTTTTTTAATATTATTTGAATGTCATTATCAGGCCTGGGACCAAATTCTCCTGGCCTGATAGTATATCCCACTCTGTCAGTACAAGTTTACTACGGCAGTGATTAGAGTAGCTTCCACTTTCGGGGAACTAGTGGGAAACTCCGCTGGAGTGAAGGGGGGCAATTGGGACCCAAGGGGGTTGTGTGGCAGGAGGGTGACACTGGACATGAGCAACCTGGCAAATCTAGCTGTGTCCCGGCACTGTCCAAGAGGCAAAGTGGTCATGCCCAGGGGCACCTCGGCACTGGCCAGTGGGCAGTGCCAAAGGGTGGGATCTATGGGGTGGAGCCTAAGGGCAGGGCTTATGGAGCAGTGCAAACGGGTGAGGCCTATTGTGGATGGGTCTTAGCAGTGGGGCCCATTGGGGGCAAGACCTGTTGGGAATGGTGCTTCGGGCTGGGAGCGAGGCCTATGGGTTATCAGTGAGGCTGGAATGTCCTACTGCCATCTGCTACTCTGCATTGGGATCAGATGGGGCTGGAGGGAGGCCAGCATTCGGGTGAACTGGGGTAGTGGGGTTATCCAAGGAGTGTGTGCTTCTGTGGCAGGATGTGGGTGGTTTGCCAGGGAGGGGAAATTTGCGGAATGGGAGCATCATCACTGCTGGGCGGGAGGGGGGGAAGGCGAGATGGTGATTGGGCCACAAGGGTGGAGGGGCAGCACTGCAAAGGGTCCCAGGCTGGCTAACAATCGAACTGGTCAGCAAAATGCAGACTGACTGCTTGGGGCCACTGAGCATGAGCAGAGGCCCAAAATTCTCAATCCCTGATGTGAATAGGCCCCACCCCCTTGAGCTTTTAATGATATCCCCAATTATGACCACTGCTTTGCACAGAGTGTCTGAATTCCCGCTGAAAAGAAAAATCATCATTTGTACCATTTTTCCTGCAAATTCAGCACTCAGAATTTTTTGGGGATAATCGCCCCCTTGATTTGTGACCCCAATCAGACTAAAAAATACACACTTACTTACTTTTGATTTTTCTGATGGAGCAGCCTTCGCCACTGATAGAGTGCAGTCAACCTCAGAGGGAGCAGCGCAAACAAAACGTGTCGATAATCCACACCTGTTCATAATTTTGAATACTGTCAGATCTTTGAATCATTGCGGATTGAATGGGCCAAATGACCTCCTTCTGCACTTTTTAAGAGGATCCCATAGAATCTTTACTTTCTGTGCTCTAAGAAGAGCAACCCCACCTTCTCCAGTTTTTTCATAGAAATCCCACATCCCTGGTGCCATTCTTATAACTGTAATTCTCTTTCTCTGTTTTGTACCCTGTCTGGCCTTGACATCATTCTCAAATGTGGGTGTCCAGAATTGGACTCCATCTGAGGCTTAACCAATCCATTATAAAGATTTATCATAACTCTCTTTTCCTTTTTCCCCTCTTTCATTATGAATGAAGCCAAAAATCCCATTCTCCTCTGCCCCACGCACCCTGCCCCCCAGTCATTCTGTTGCAGCACTTTGAAAGACCTGTACGCAAACATCTATTGTTCTTTCAGTTCCTGCATTCCTTTTAAAATTCTACCATTAATTTATGTTGCCTCTCTTTATTTTTTTTACCAAAATGTTTTACTTCACACTTCTCAGCATTCGGTTCCATCTAGCTTGTGTCTGATCTGTCCATTTTAAGAGTCTGTTACACTCTTCTGAGGCCTGTTACTTTGCTCCCCCTCTTCAATACATTTCCAGGTTTTGTGCCATTTGTAAACATTGACTATGTATACCCAGGTCTAAGTCAAAAATGTACATTAAAAAGAGCTAATACTAACACTAACCCTGGGGAACATCACCGTATGTATTCCTGCAGTCTTAAAAAGGACTCTCTGCTTTCTGACCTTGGTCAATTTTGTATCCACACTGCTGGTGTTTCTTTAACTTTGCTAACAAGTTGATTATTTAGTACTTTCTCAATTTTTCTTTGAAAGTCCAGATACACATCTAGCAGACTACCCTCCTCATTCATCAAAGAACTCAATCAAATAAGTCAAATCCGATTTGTCTTTAACAAATCCACATACTGGCCGGAATTCTCCCAAAAAATTCTAAGTCACCAATTCACATGAAAATAGTAATTCCTTCTGTTTTTTTTTGGTAGGACTTTCAGATTGAATCTCCCACACTCTTGAGCATTGCAGACCCTTAGCAGGATTCCCTCTGAAATCAAAGAATGTGGCCAATTCCTGCTGGCGAGGCCAGCAGCATAGTGCTGAGTGGGCCACTGCGCATGTCCTGATCTGTTAGCGCTAAGTTCAGCACATGAGCAGTGGCCCCACGCTGCTGGCCTCTAGATCGCTGGCCAGCCCCATGAACCACAGTGCTGCCCTTGCTAACACACCTACCCCCAATTGTTGGCCTCCTGGATCTCCCTGAGCAAGCCCCAATGTTCCCAGTCCCTAGCCAACTCTAATCTCTCTGACGTCCTCCCTGCCACCCCCCCCCCCCCCCCCTCCAAACTGGCCAGACCTGATCTCCCAATTCCCACCTCCTTCCCCTACCCCAGCAGACCCAAAATCCCTTCCTACCACCTGTGTGGCCAGCCCCCAATCACTGTTTTCCTTTCCTTTGCCTGCGATCCTGAATGCAGAGTGGCAACAGGTCCTCCGACCCCCACCAATCACTCCCAATAGACCTGGCCCACCCAATAGATCCTGATGCCTCTTGGCTTGATGGGCTTTGCTGAGGTGCCCCTTGGGCACTGGCAGGGGGCCTGGCTGGTACTGCCTCCAGAGGGTACCTCCCCTTATCCCAACCACCCTTCTGCTCCCTGTTAGTGGGGAGCAGTTGTAAACCCCGTTGGAGTGAACCATTCCTCGTGATGGGGGTGATGCTAGCAGGCCCGGAGATTTCAATCCTGGGTCTACTAATGATATTGCAAATACCAAGTTAACATATTGTAATCAGCTCTATGCCTATTTTCAGTGCAGAGCTGATTACTCTGAAAACCTTTGCCATGGAGGCTGTGGTGCCCAGTGGGAAGTCTGTGAAATGGCCTCCACTGATATCTCCAAGCCCATTGCACTGTTAGAGCACCGCAGCAAGCCAGAGAATTGTCCTCACTGATTTATCAGCCCATGTTTTCCAAGTGCCAATTAAGTTAGTCCTGGATTGCTGTCTCTAATAGTTTTCTTAATACTGCTGACTGGAGTGAACTTACCAGGTTTATCCTCCAGTCCTATGGCACCCTCTTCACATCGAAGGACATTTGGAAAATTGTGGCAAGAGCCTCCGCAATTTCCATCCTTACTTCCCTCCAATAATTTAAGAAACATTCCAGCTGGACTGGGTGACTTCACCAATTTAAAGACTGTCCACCTGTTAAAAACATCATTTATCCTCAAAAGAAGTGCAATAAGAGGGTAGTAAAGTGCCCCATCTCCCTCGCAGTTGGCTATTTGTCACTCTCTGGTTCCAGCCCCAGAATTCAGCATTGCAGCTTGTGTGGAAGAAAGCAAAAGTATGATTGACTGTTGCCTCCTGGAGATAATTAGACATTGCTAATGTTAATTTAATAAGTCCATTTGGAAAATGAAGCTGCATGGGAGCCTAGCGACATTTCAGCACATTCAGTCAAAGATAAGCTCCAGAGGGAAGGAAAAAATCACCGTGGGAATTGAAGACAAATTTGACCGACAGTTAGTATTATTCTTTGCAAGCTTAATGTTTGAGTTTTGACCAAGTTGTGAACAGCTTAACTATCTCAGTTTGTGGAGAAAATGATCCAGATATGGTAGAATAGAGTCTTAACAACTCAGAGTTGCATTAGTTTGGATTGGGCTCTCAGTGAATACAGATCAAGTCTTCTGAGACATTCCCCTACTCGTTTGACTTCACTCCCCTTGCAAGCTGGAAGTATCACATTAAGCCCTAATTGGGGTATCCAATCACTTAGTGTAGTGCACCACAAGTGATAAATGGGCTATGCACATTATAACACTTCAGACAGACAGAATCAGAATTTAAAATATTCTGAACAGCACAGAATTTGAGAGCAGTGAATGCACTGTTTCACTCTAACTCATAACAAAACCATCAAAACATAAATAGGGTAAAAATTACATGCATGTGTTAAAAACCCAGGCTCCTAAATGTTAGCAATGCCTGTCTGCCTTTCTCCACTTACCATTTGGGCTAACTGGAGCGTACTATTTTTCATGTCTTGGCCGTCCTTTATGAACTTCCTGCCCTGCTCTTCATTACTGCCTGCTCCCACTGGGTACTGTCTACTCTAACCATGTTTGTTCTTCAATGCTACCTACTCCATTTGTAACCTTTTGTACAATCTTCAGTGTCACTGTTTAGTCTTCTGCTGTTTCAAACTTCATGTAGCATAAAGATGGTTAAAAGTATATTCCTTGTTGGAAGAAAACTGTTTCTTTGTTCCTTTAATGGTAGATTTAGTTCTATCCAAGAATGGCAAAGTTCAAAACATTGGAACCACAAAATTTGAATCTTAGGAAGAGATGTGGGGTTTTCTTAATACTGCTGACTGGAGTGAACTTACCAGGTTTATCCTCCAGTCCTATGGCACCATCTTCACATTGAAAGACATTTGGAAAATTGTGGCAAGAGCCTCCACAATTTCCACCCTTACTTCCCTCAAATAATTGGAGGAAGAAGCAGGTTAGTTAATTGTTGTGCACAGACCATGATTGGAATTCTCCAGTCATTCCACAGTTATTCAGATTCTTCAGTCAGGTTCATGGAATCAGTTAATCCCAGCTGCAGGAAAGTTGGAAGATTATAGAATCCCTACAGTCCAGAAGGAAACCTTTTGGCCCATTGAATATGCACCAATTCTCCGACAGAGCATTTTATGCAGGCCCTTTTGCCCGCCCTATCCCTGTAACTCTGCACATTCACAAAGGATAATCCATCCAATCTACACATTTTGGGACACTAAGGGGCAATTTAGCATGGCCAATCCACCTAACCTGCACATATTTGGACTGTGGGAGGAAACTGGAGGAAGCACATGCAAACACAGTGCAAGCTCCATTACAAACAGTCACCGAAGAAAGGAATTGAACCTCCCTGGTGCTGTGAGGCAGCAGTGCTAACCACTGTGCCACAATGCCATTCCACATTTTTGAGATATTCATTCAAAGCTATCAAATTCTCTACTTCTCCCTCATCGTTGGTCATTTCTTTTGCATGCTCCACAGACAATATTCTTGCTCATATTTATCGGAAGGTCCCATAATCAACTTTAACATAATGTTCGTGAGTATAGTTTCCACATTACTTGTAACTATTCACTTTCATTGTTTGATCCAACAACCTCTTATCATAACATGACCATTTGAATGTTATTTCTATATTAACAGAAATTTATTTCTGTTTTCTGTTCTTATCCCAAACAATCTATTATTAAATTTTCCTGAACATTCTGTCCGTAATTCAGATGCATTGCCTGTAATAATGCTGTGTATCTAACGCACAATCCAAATGTAAAAGAGGTTCTTTAAATATTTCATCAAATCAATAATTTAGTGACAATGCACATGAACCTCTTTGATGGTCTGTAAGATGCATTGTCAGCAGGGATTAGTTGCCATGGTTACCAGCTTGCTCCATCATGTGATGGAAGAGATTTGGGGTGTGAGGAGGGATGGAAGTTGCCATGGTGACAGAGACAATGATTGATTGTGTCTTTAAAGGCAGACAGCCTATAAACAACACTGGTCCTCAGTCATCTTGGGTGTCTTCTATTCAAACATTTACAGAATAGAACACACAAGCAGGCAGGCAAAACGAGGTGAAGAACTGTTGAAACTGAAGCTCTTATAGAGCACTAGAGAGAAGACATCATCTTATTGCTGCTTGTTCTGTCATGTATAAAGATTCTTTTTGTACTTCTACATCGTATTCTCCATTATCCAGCCCTGAAATTAAGCACACACAAGTAAAATGTGCAAGATATCATTATCAAAGAACGTCAAATGGATAGTATCCAATTGGCCACCTGTTACACACCCTTCTTGATTTTCCTTTTTCCATTGAGATCAGTGGGAAGCAGGCAGTCAATCGAATATCACATTCCTGCTAAAGTGGAAATCCTTCCCTATCAGCTGGGATCGAGTGTTCCTCAACATTACCTGACCAATGCTGTGACAGTGATATTGAGGTTATCCTGAGTGGTAGCACACTAACATCCAAGTCAAATGGTGATGTGTTCATGTCTGCCACCAGGACCTGAGCACATAATGTTCGGTGCAATGCTAAAGGACTACCAATTTGGGGAAAACCAAATGATCCTGTAGCATAATTTGAAGAATGGAGGAATTCTCCCAGTGTCCTGGCCAACGTTCATTCCTCAACCAATACCGTCAAAAATAGATTATTTGATTATGACCTCATTGTTGTTCTCTGCATTTCTCTATATAATGGGAACCGTACTTCAGAAATACTTGGTTAGTTATCAAGCACTTTGTGACAAACTGATAATTGAAGGTTACTATATAAATGTAAGTTGATTGTTTCTTATTGAATTTGTGAGTTGTCTAACTTATAATCAAACCAGTCGAACACATTTTCTTCCCATAGCTAGTGGCAAATTAAAAAAAAAATTTAAAAATCCAGTGTTTCTATTCCTTCATTAAAGTGAAATAACATTTGAGTTTTAAATGGCATTATTCTAAGTCTCAGTCATCTGTACATGAATTTATCACCATGGTGAAAATAACATGCTGGACATGAGACATTTTTGGTTGTTGCAAACACTGGGGTCAGTAGGTTTAATACCTAAAATTGTGATAACAGTTTTACACTGCTGTACTGAAAGCATTAATTTAACCCATTATTGACAGGGAAATTAACTTGATTCTCAATTCATGTCTCAAATTGTTTTGTCACATACTATGCTGCTATTATAATCCTGTCTATAGGACTTAATTTATACCATTCAGGAGCATTGGCTCTAATAGTGTAATTATCACACCAAGGAAATAAATGTTGTCATTGTTCTGACACAGGATTAAAAATGTTCACACATACAGATCAGGAAACTGCAATGCTTTTGTTATAAGGTGGCACTGCAGTTCATCAGGTAATGGAATGGGCATTACTGGAGTCAAGAATAAGACAGTATGGAGTATGTTGACATGTCTTGTGGTTGTAAACATGGTGATGACCTGTTGCAGCATCTAATCCTTGTTGAATTACATTTAAAAACAATGATAATAACAGGAGCAGCATGATTTATCAGACACTGCCTCCATTCCATACTTTCTTACAAGCCATAGCATATAGACAGCTGTAAATTATTTTAATATGAGTTTGTTTCCACCTGATCGGGTGAGAAATTATTTATTTAGTATGTGCTGTCAGGCTCCTTGATACAGATACAGAGAGAAACAAACGCTGAGGAAAAGTTTCTTCTTGGAGAACCATGTTTCTCATTCTGTGACAAACAGTTGTCGTACTCAGCTCAAAATTAAATAAGTTGCATTTATAAAATACCCCCCACCTCCTCATAAGCCCCAAAACATGTCACTGTTGTTCTGGAGCTCATCAAGATCCCACAAACAACAGACAATCTGTTGGTCTCATTGGTTGAAGGAGGAAAGTTGGCCATGGCACCAATTTTTTTCTGTCTTTGAATGATCTTGTGAGCTCAGCAGTGTCAGCACACTCTTGGTACTCTGTTTAAATGACAGACTGGACCTTATACTCTGATTTATCATGGTGCTTGAACCCACAGATCTGTCTAAATGCTGATGGCAGAGAGTTCAAACTTCTGTTGCCTCTTGCTTTGAATTCCAGGCAGCAGAGGATACCGATCAGTATGGATCTGGCTTAGCAACATGGTTGATTGCTGGGTCAAGCTGAAATGGAGCCTGATAGGGAGGCTTTAAAAATGACTTTCTCCTGAAAGGAAGTAAGGTCACTATAGTTCCAGGTGATCAGAGGCTGCTTTCCCCCTCAAAGAGGGCTAACTGTGGTGATTTATCCTGAAGGTCACCACACTTTGGACAGGGTTGGGAAGGCAGGGCCTTCATGAATAACCTCAACTGGTACAGGAATTGAACCCACACTATTGGTATTGCTCCGCACCACAAACCAATCGTCCAGCTAACTGAGCTACATTGACCTCCAAACATGTCATCCAGTCATCAAAGAGAGCACCCAGATATGAACCAGGGACCTCTTGAACTACAATCAAATCCTCTACCACTGAACTATACCCCCTCTCCTGAAATAGATGTGAGGAGAATACACAGAATTAATTTCCCAAGGTGCTTAACATGTTGATCAGGCTTGCAGATCAGTATCAGATCCTTGAACAGCTGAAATGGAAGTGACTGCTGTGTCAGGTGGCCAGTCATCTGCCTTAAGAGATCTTGAGGTCTGTAGATCCGAGTCCAGAAAGAAGGTCAGGGAATGGTCAAAGAATTCAGTCCGCTACTGCAGACAATAAGGTACCCGCAAAAAAACTGTACAAAATAGCAGTGTTTTGATATGAATCACATCATAATAGCTAGCATCAGATACCAATTTGTTTTGTCCAGCTTGTAACTGTTACTTGATCTTGCCCATTAAGGATCTTGGGTTTTGGTGCAGGTATAGAGATTTCACTTTGCGTACTTTTCTTTCAAGATCAAGTGATTTATTGGTGTTTTGCTGAATACTATGAAGCCATTCTCATCTCCACATTTGAGATCGATCAAGCATGGTGCTGCTGGAAGTCAAGATACTCAACAGCAGCCATTGCATTTGTTGCAGAGGCGGAGCTCCACATCCCATCACTAGGTGACTTTGGAAGACCATCTAGTGCTTTCTTTTATAATACCACCCTCTTCTAAAGATGCAGCGGTTCTGTCAACAAGACCTCATTAACAGAATAGCTATCTGACTCTGTATTCCAAGGCTCACATCAATCAAAGCAACGCAAATATTCTGGTTGAACAGTTACCTGTCTGAGCTTCAACAAGCGATAAAGCCCTTGTTTTTAATATTTCTAATTTCCTAGAAATTCCAAGTCAAAACCACAAACTTTTTCAGGGCAATAGAACTGTATATAGCAGTGATAAAACTGCTAATCGTTCCCCAGTGCAAAGATATGAGAGATGCATAATTAAACTTGGTTAAGCTGCAGACTGTACAAAATGTTTATACAATATAAAAACCAGATGGGTGAGGAGGGATAATGTGCCTGCTTTAGTTAGGCTCACCAAAAGTGGACCTCTCAAACTAATTGCTCGGCTGTGTCCCAGAATACCAATATAAGCTGTCTGCTTTTAAAGAAGGATGCAGAGGCCCTCCTATACTCCCACATTCCCTGATCTCTCATCCTTGTCTCTTTCTGTTAAGTTGAAATCGATATTCGATTCCCATTGAAAGTATTCAAAATAGTGCAATCTGGTGTTGTCTGAAAACACTTGCCCAGGAGATCACAGAATGCTATCAAACAGAAAAGAGTCAGTTTGGCTTATCATGAAAGGGCCAACTTTTTTGGACGAGCTACTCAGTTGGTTCCACTCCTCCTGTTTATTCTCTGTAACGCTAACATATTTGTAAAATCTTTTTAAGAGCAGTTGAGATTCCCTTTTGAACATTACAATTGAATCTGCTTCCACCACCCTTTTCAGCAATGCATTCCAGATCTCAACAACTTACTGTGTGAAAAAATTCTCACCTCTGGCTTTGCCAATTATTTTAAATCTGTGTCTTAATGTTTACCAATCCTCCTGCCAGGGAAAAACATTCCAGTTTCATTTTCTAGCTTGTCACAGCCTTAAGCAATAATCTGTGTTTTTTGATTCACTTTCCTAAGCAAATATTTCCTGGAGAGGTGCTGTGAGTCGATTCACCCAATGTTTTTATTCCCTTGTTTTGATCCTGACAGAGTAAATTTCTGACCATTTCCAGTTTTGCGCTCTATACTGGAATGGGATTTGCACCATTGATCCTGGGTAAAGAATGCTGCCACTGAGCCACGGCTGATACTAGGAGCACATCATGGCTCCCTTCATAACCCAGATTCTGGCCACAGACTAGACAGAAGTGTCGCTATACCTCACTCCATCTCTACCAAGAACCCTCTCAAATGAAGGGAATTGCTCCCCTCTATATGCCTGGAGCCCAAACCGTATATAAATGCTGGTGTGTATATGTGCCTGTGTAAGAGTACATCAAGGTGGGGGTGTGCGCAAGGGGGTTTTGTGTGTGTGGGGGGGGGTGTGTGTGTACACATGCACGTACATTGGTGGATATTGGTTGTGTGTGTCAATATGTGGGTGGGTGGATGGTTGTGTACATGTAAATGGGTGTGTACGTGTATGCATGTAGGTGGGTTCATATGTGTGTTTGTGTACATTATAGGTGGGTGTTTGCATGTAGATGAGTTTGTATGTGTCTTTATGTAGTTGAGAAGAGTGTGTATGTGTGTGTGCATGTAGGTGGGTTCATATGTACATCTGCATATGAAGGTGTGTGTGTATACATGTAGATGGACATTTGTGTGTTTGTATACACAGAGGTGGGTGTGTACATGTGTTTGTGTAGGTGAGTGTCCATTGTATAAGTATGTGGATGGGGCATATGTGTTTGTGTACATATAGGTGGGTGTATGTGTCTATATGTAGATGAATGCACGTGTGTGTGTAAATGTAGACATATATATGTGTGTACCTGGAGGTGGGTGTGTATGTGTGTTTGTGTAGAGGTATATGTGTGTGTTGTGTATGTATATGGGTACATGTAGATGGGTGTGTATGTGTGTTTGTACATGTAGGTGGATATGTATGTATTTTTTGTGTACATGTAAGTGGATGTGTACAAGAGGGAGGCAGTGGCCTAGTGATATTATCACTAGGCTATTATTCCAGAAATTTAGCTAATATCGGCAGATGGTGGAATTTGAATTCCAAAAGAAATATACCTGGAATTAAGAATCTATTGATGATCATAAAATCTTTGCTGATTATCGGAAAAACCCATCTGGTTCATTAATGTCCTGTTAGGGAAGAAAATCTGCTGTCTTTACCTGGTCTGGCCTACAAGTGACTCCAGAGCCACAACAATGTGGTTGACTCTTAACTGCTCCCCTAGAGCAACTAGCATGGGCAATAAATGTTTGCCAGTCAGTGACTCCCATGTCCCACAAATGAATTTTTAAAAATATAATGGATGTGAATGTGTGTTTGTGTACATGTGGGTGGGATGACTGTGTGTTTATGTACATGTATGTTGGTGTACATGTAAGTGGATGTGTGTTTGTGTAACTGTATGTGGGTGGGCAGTTTGGCTAGAACTGTTTTTCAGTTGCTCTCATTTTGTCTGTAGAAAATACCAAAGAAAAAATGTTTGAAAAAATGTTGGAAAGATCAAAGCCATTGCCTTCAGTTCCTGCTACAAACTCCATTCCTTAAACACTGATACCGTTTCAATGTTTGGCCATTGCTTCAAGCTGAATCGGACTGTTCACAACCTTGGCTGCCTTTTTAATCCTGAGATGAACTGCCAATTGAGTTTCTATTTGCATCATCAAGACTGAGTCTACTTCCTGCCCTTTAATATAATTGTTTCTGAGTCTGCCTCAACTTATCTGTTGCTGAACCCCTTATCATTGCTTTTTGCTACCTGCAGACTGAACTATCTCATTGCTTTCCCATCAACTCTCTGATTTTCCACCGCTGTGAAATTAAACTCAGCAAAACTGTCTGTCCTAATTTGGCATAAGTCCCATTAACCTGTTTGCCTGGATGTTGTTTCCTGTGGCAGCAAGGCATCTGTTTTAAAATTTCCATCCTTTGTTTTCAAATCCCTCCATTGCCTTGCTATTCCCAACCTCTATAGCCTTCTACAACTTTCAAGCTCTCTATATCTGCCCTCTTGGGTATCCAAAATTTTAATTGCCCCACCGTTGACAGCCATGTCTTCAGCTGCATAACCCCCTAGGTTCTGGAATTTTCTCCACCTCACTCTCCTCCTCAAAACCTTAAATTTTTTCTGAGTATTGGCTGTGCCTCTCCAGAAACTTACCAGGGTTAGTATTTGGCTGCCACCTTAACTGCAGAAAGTAATCTTTCTACATAGAAGTGTGGGAGAAACTTGTGTCTTTCTTCTTTAGGACAGAGAGGTTAAGAAATTTAATAAAGGTGTTTAAAATGGTGAGAGGTTTTGATAGAGTGAATGGAGAGAAGCCATTTACACTGACAAGTATTGGTAACCAAAGGAATCTGGAGAAGATGAGAATTTTTTTATATAAAGCCAACTCTTTTGATGTCTGAAAAGATGATGAAAGCAGATTCATGATAAAATTTCAGAAGGGATTGGAAACGAGCAGCAAAAGCTTCCCTAAAACTTTAAATGAAGCTTTGAAAGGTCTTTATTTCTTTTCTTCATTTCTGTGATGTGAACATCAGTGGCTAAGCAAGTATTTGTTGTTGATCCCTAAATTGCCCTTGAGAAGATGGTGAAGTGTTACCACCTTGAACTTTTGCATTTCATGTGGTGTGATTTCATCCGCAGGGAGTTCCAGACTTTTAACCTGGAACAGCGATACACTTTCAAATCGGGACAGTGTGTGGCTTGGAGGAACTTTACGTGTAGTGGCTAATAGTATCAACTGAATTAAATGCGTATAGGTGAAGGGTATTGATTGGGTGGTTATTTGGGCACCTTGTAGTCAGATGATATATACCAAGAATGTTTCACTCTAAATAAATTTATCCCAAGTAAAGACTAACTTTGGACTCTTCCTTCACAAATTGGCAATCAAGAGTATAACAATCGTGATCTAGAATTCAGCGTTATCTTCCTAGGTAATAGAAGTCAGGAATTTGAAAGGTGCCATAGAAGGAGCTTGGTGAATTGTTCCAGTGCATCTTGTAGATGGTACACAATGCGGCTGCTATGTGTCAGTGGTGGATGGGGTATCAATCTGGCAGGCTGCTTTGTCCTGGATGGTATTGAGGATTTTTGCGTTGTTGGAATTGGACTCATTCGAGAGTGTCTAGTCTTCCATCATGTTGCTGACTTGTGCGTTGTAGATGGCGGACAGGCTTTGGGATGTTGAGCATTTGGGAAATGCTCTTTAATATAGTTTAACAGTTAACGAACAGCATTGTCCGTGTAATCTAGATTGGTTTGGATCTAATGAATTAGTCAAAGAGGTGTTTTCTAAAGTTTTTTGGTTCTTGTTGGATTTTTCTGTTGTGTCTGTGGGGTGGGGAGAGTAGGAGTGTCTAATCTTGATGCTTCAGTTAGCTTGAGTGTTGGGAGGGTTGATGAAGCAGCTGATTGTTTCAAAACTCTTATGTTCTCCAGCATTTGGGTCATTTTTATGATCTAATTGGGAGATGTGATGAGTTGTGTTACAATTCACAACATTCGGGCTCCTTTTGGACTTCCACATGTGCTAGAAGAAGTCTTTAATCACCACATACATGGTCACTCTCTACATGAAGGCTTGCACATTATACTGTTCAGGCTATCTCAATGGAGTCCATTCCTGTCCTTGTCAGTGACCAGCTGTGTGCACACTCTTCTGGACAGGACCAATGATTTGGCCTTTTTTCCCACTCAGCCCTAATGCTGGTGGCTGGTTTCAAATCACAATATCCCCATTCTAACTTATCCCATCAAACACAGACAGATGTCAGATATATTTGTACACCTCAGTATCCTACACTAGGTAATGTGTTAACTCCATAAATCATCAAGATACCACTGGCGCTATCTTTAATGTCATGTTTTCACTAACCTGAACTCATTCCATTGTCTTGCCCAAAGGGATCTCCGCAAAAATTAAGAAATTCCTCCTGAATTCCCTATTAGATTATTAATAACCATCTTGTATTTATAGTTTCTAGTTTTGGACTTCCTCATAAGTGAAAATATCTTCTCTTCATGAATCCTATTTTTTAAAATTCATTCATGGGAGATGGGCGTCCTAGCTGGCTAACATTTATTGCCCATCTCAAGTTGAGAGTCAACCACATTGTTGTGAGTCTGGAGTCATACATAGGCCAGACTAGGTAAGGACAGTAGATTGTTTCCCTAAAAGACATTAGTAAACCAGACAGGTTTTTCTAATAATCAACAATGGTGTCATGTTCATCAGTAGATTCTTAATTCCAGATTTTTTTTTATTGAACTCAAGTTTCATCATCTGTTGTGGCAGGATTCGAATCCTAGTCCTCAGAACATTAGCTGACTTTCTGGATTAATAGTCTAGTGATAATACCACATGGCCATAGCCTCTTATTTAATTCTTTCAGAATTTCAGGACGTCTGTTAGGTCACCTTCTGTTTTGTAGAGAAAATAACCCTAGCTTGTCTGTTTTTTCTGATGGTTAAAACCTGGTATAATCTGGATAAATCACTGTTCTCCCTACAAGGGCAGCATGTTGGCACAGAGGTTAGAATTATTGCCTCAGCACCAAGCGCCGGGATTCATTTCCAGCCTCAGGTGACTGTATGGAGTTTGCACATTCTTCCCATGTGTGTGTTGGCTTCCTCCGGGTGTTCCAGTTTCTCCCACACTCCAAAGATGTGCGGGTTAGGTTGATTAGCCATGTTAACTTGCCCGTGAGGGACAAGTTAAAAATGGGAGGTTACAGGGATAAGGCCTAAAAGGGATTGTTGATGCATTTTCAATGATCATTTAGCCTGCTTCTGCACTGTAGGGATTCTATGCCTCTATGAATATGGAAACCAGAACCGAGCACATTACTCCATTATGTCAATCTGAGGTTTCATCAAAATTTAGTATTACCTCTCTCCTGTTCTGTTTCTGATAGCTGACTAGCTATACCAAAGCTTCATTCAAATTTCCTTCAATTTAAAGTATGTGATTTTGCTTTGTCAACTCAGAAATTCCTTTAGATGAGATTTAAAAACAAAAGATCCTCAAAGAGGAATAGTTTTCAAAATATTACCCAAATATCTTTGATTTATGTATGTATTAGGAGTGTGCGCACAGCTGGTCACTGACAAGGACAGGAATGGGACCACCTTTTCCCGTTCTTAAGAAACCTTCTACCCTTAATGAATAAAAGATTAAGGTATCTGATAGCGGACTTGTGAAAGAGTTTGCTAGTGTCCGTGTGTTTCCACTTGTGAGTATATTTATAACAAGGTATCATAAATTTATGATAACTACGAACAGATGAATGTAGGAGTTTCTTTTTACAGTAAGGGATGAGAATGTGGAACTGGTTGTCATCTGGAATGTTGGAAGCAGGTAGCATTAACACATTTAAGGGAGGATAATGTCTCAAAGTGAGAGAAGGAAATAGAGGAAAATGGTGGAGAAAACTAATTATAGTTTACACTTGTGTGAAGTGTAAACGTTGGTGAGGAAAGTTTGGCCGGATGCCTGGTTTCTGTGCTGTAAGTTTATTGAAACCAATCTAGGTCAACAAGGCACAGCAAAAATGTAAGGGAGCATTGAAGTGTCTGCATTAGAATGATGAGGGCTCATTCCTTTGGTAATGATGCAGTTTATAAACTTAGCAAAATTGACCACCAACTCACCCATGACCAGTTGGTGGGTGGAAATCTGTAATCCAGTATTGTACAGTATGACATTTGCAACACCGATCTCAATCCAGGTGGCACAGTATTGTTAGGTCACTGACATATCCTGTACCAGTTTCTAATCCTCCAAAGTTGTTCCATTAAGAAACTCAAAAAAAGTCACTGAAGAAAGCACAACCTTTGGATCCTCAGAGACCAGTAGGTTCCTAAGGGTTGATCCCTGAGTTGGTTGCCTACAATTGACCTTAGCATCACAATGCACAGGGCTGAAAAATCAAACAGGATTCCCGCTTTTGACCATTATCCAGTAATACTCTCACCAGCCAGTTGTAAAGTGTGTGTGTTTGCTCACTGTGGAACGATACTGGAGGGCTGCTACCCATGGAGCAATAGTTTTGCAACAGTCCATACTCACTGAGCCATAGCCTTGCAATAGTCCGTAGCTCCTGGATTGGTTTGTTGTTGCCCCTTACCATGAGGAAATTGGCTTATTGTTGTCCTTTTTCCATTGCTGTTCCTTGCATTGGCACAACAGTATTGGTTTTTGCCTCATTGTAATGCATTTTCTCTTCTCCCGCAGGCTGATGCTAAAATGGTATGTGACGTGGTGAGTCGGATGGAAGATACGGAGCCGTTCTCCCCGGAGCTGCTGTCTGCCATGAAACGACTTTGGACAGATTCTGGGATGGTGGAGTGCTTTAGCCGTTCCCGTGAATACCAGCTCAATGACTCTGCGCAATAGTGAGTAGACAACTGAATGGATTGTATACAGCGGGTTCATTGTTGAGCGAGGTATTGTGGAGATTATTGTGTGAGGGGCTGGAGATATTTTAATGGCTAACTGGGTGCAGGAACCTCATTCTCAGGGTATAACTCAGGAACATACTAAAGCCTGAAAGTATGAAAGGAAGACACAATACTTGGTCTAGGTGGACAGCGCAAATATGTGGTATTTGGGGAGGTAGCTAATATAATCTGCCATATGCGGGCAAGTATTATAAAGATTCATTGGACACCAGAATAATGTCCGAGGATTACAGAACAACAGATACAATACCATTTTATAAAGAGGAATCTAAACAAGTCTGGATTCCCAATCTAATGGATCTAATATACCTAATAGATCAAATAGAATTGGAGGACGAATAATGAAACACATTGAAATAGAACTTAAGAGGCCCATTACCGTTTTATGGGATGGAAGTCAAGTCTGACTCATTGTGTTTTGAAGAAATAATGCCCATCATGCATAGTTAGACTCAGTCGACATCACTACCTCAGGAGTTTGCCAATCTCCCACTATCTTTCAAAACTTTGGCAAAACTACCAGAATATCTTCAGAGATTGAATTGCATTGGGTTTTCTGCCAACCTTTTTAGGAGGCAAATTATGAGCGGAGATAGGATCAAGGCTGGGAAGTCAGCATGGTAGTGACTTCAGTGAGGCAAATTGGCCCACAAGGGTGAGCAGAGGCTCCATTGGGGGTTGTAGGAGTGACAGGGGTGTAAACACTAGAGAATGGTGCAGAGGTACATTGGAGGTACTTGGACCAAGCAGCCTCACTGAAGTGGTTGTGGTCTCCCACACTTTGTAGGCTCCATTTTGGAGAGAATTGCTGGCATAACAACTGTGGACAAATAATCAGGATCTCAGTCCACAGAATTTCAGAGTCTGTATATGTAGATTTTAACAAGGTCTGGCATACAGTAGATTAGAATGTAAGTGGAGTTTGCTGAAGTGGATCAAAAAGGTGGGTAGGCTTGCATGGAACTGGAACAAATGGAGAATGGTGATCACCAGGATGTCTCAAGAATCAATGCTTGGGCCTTTGTTGTTTGAACTCAGTAAGAATTTAGCAACACCAATTTATAATCCAACCGATTTATTTGATAGTAAAAACGCGAGCTTTCGACTCCTGTGTCTTCCTCAGGCAAATGCAGTGTTCTGGTCTGCAATAGCATACATCAGCACAGACAGTCAGAGATTGCTGATTAGAATGCGAAATCTGACTGTCTGTGCTGATGTATGCTATTGCAGACCAGAACACTGCATTTGCCTGAGGAAGACACAGGAGTCGAAAGCTCGCGTTTTTACTATCAAATAAATCGGTTGGATTATAAATTGGTGTTGCTAAATTCTTACTGAGTTCTTACCACCCCAATCCAACGCCGGCATCTGTATATCATGACCTTTGTTGTTTGCACAGTCATAAATTATTTCAAAGTCATCTCAGTTTTATGATACAGAATTAGGCTGTTCAAGTGACAGAACCACACTGACTACAGGATTTTCTGGGCATGTTTTGTAAAAGGAAGTTAGGAGGTTTCATGGGGTAGATAAATAAATCCAGTAATCTCAACAATGGCAAACTTGGGAGGAATAGGCAGATATTCAGAAGAGGGAATCGAGGACTTAGATTAACTGCTTTACAAAGGATAGTAAATGCTTAAAACAGACTGTTTGTGAAGTGTGAACAATTGTTGGAAGGAGCTGAATAGTTTTTAGTGAAATAATGATTGAAGAATAAAATAAATAAAGTATGCAATTTTAGAGTTTACAAACTATCCATGTGAACCATGTTGCCTCAACCATTCCAATGTTTTTAGAATTACTTAGTATGAAGGCATTCCAAGGCTACAGACTCCAAAATACATGTCAGGTTTAGGCTTGACTAGTCTGAGGTTTGGCCCAACTCCATCTTGCAGTTGCAGGCTTCTGCCACTAGATGCTGCTGGTAAGTTGGACTCCTGCTTTGAGGACCTCTGGTGGCAGAACTTTATACTACAATCTCACTCTTCAGGGCATTTTTCGCTCACTAGACTTAAAGAAATCGATCTGCTGTCATACAAGGTGACTTTAAAGATGTATACCGGAATGACAGGTGTTTTTATATACTGTACTTTAAAAATCAGTTTCTGAAATAATTGTATGGCAGGAGCATCCTTTTTCTATTTTACTTACTGAGTGAAATAGTGAACAGATGTGCTTGCCTTGACGTCAACTAACAGGATCCCTTGCAACACATCATTGATTAAAATTGGCATTTAGTGTGCACAGTCTGTTTGTGGGTTTTTTTTTCATGTATAATTATATAGTCCATGCTGTATGTTTGCTCTATTTAATTCTTTCAGTTGACTGGGCCCTGTTTTGCGCTTAGACTGGCTTATATTCCATTGCAACTAGTCACTTCAAACCCTGAAACAGTGCCTCTATCTCTAGACCAGGATTTATAAATCCCTCCACTAGAAAACTTTAGCTAAATTGACCACCCATGACCTCATCAAAAAAATATACACAATCTAGGGATCCTGAATATCTTCACTAGTTGTGCTGGTGAAATGATCTGAGTGTACCATCATCTGATTTCCAATAAAACAAATAATATTATAATGGAAGTTGATAAATGTTATGCAATATATTGCTCATCGTATGTCTCTCATTAGCATCAGGTGTTTTGCTACAGCCTATACAGAATTGTGAACGTAGCCCAGTCCATCATGCAAACCAGTCTCACATCCATTGACTACATCTACATTTGCATTGCCCCGGAAAGCAGCCAACATAATCAAGTACCCCATGCACCCCAGATATATTCTCTTCCCATCTTCTTACATCAACAGAAGATACAAAAGTCTGAAATCATGTATCAACTGATTTGAGATCAGCTTTTTCCTGGCTGTCTTCAGACTTTTGAATGGTTATATTAATAAAACCTTATATTAAATTGATCTTTCTCTACACCCTAGCTATGACTGTAATACTACATTCTGTACCCTCTCCTTTCCTTCTCCCAAATGTACTCCATGAATGATATGCTTTGTGTGTATAGCTCACAAGAAACAACACTTTTCACTGCATTCCAATACATGGTACTTTATCCCAATGCATGGGTTTTCTCCAGGTACTTTGGTTTCCTCCCATAATTCAAGGATGTGCATATTAGGTTGATTGGTTATGCTAAATTGACCCTAATGTCAGGGGAATTAGCCGGGTAAATGTGTGGAGTTATTGTAATAGGGCCTGGCTGGGACTGCAGTTGGTACTGGCTCGATAGGCTAAACAGCCTCCTTTTGTACTGCAAGGATTCTATGATTCTATGTGACAATAATAAACCAAATCAAATCAAAAAACTCCACTGTCCTGTCCTCCAGCATTACCATAGATCTTGTCAGTTCAATGAGGAAAGAAGGAAGAGCTTAAAATTTAATGGGAAATCTACATAAAGCAATATCAGTGCATTACAAAATAATCCAATTTTGCAGCTTTCCAAGGCAGTGAAGTTATGTAGGGTTTTCCTGTGAACACCCAAAGTTGCAGCATGAAATTGAATGAAATATTTACTGACTTGGACCTCTGAATATTAGACACTATATCAACTCTTACCCAATCCCAAACTTCCCTGACTGAGCACCATGAATGGCCCAGCATCCACATGCTCTATCATAATGATGATCACCCCAATTATAGACTGGGACTAGGTGCAAACCTGATAGGATGGCGCATCAGAAAATCTGATTGTTGCCAGGAGAAAAATTCAAGGTTATCATACTAGAGGTTGCAGTTTCTGGAAAGTAAAGCATGATGTGTTTTGGTAATGCAATACTTCACTCTCCTATCCTGCTCCCTATACAATCCAGTCCATTCTCATCACTTATGTTTCTCATTGTTCCTTATGTGTCCATTGTGGCTCAGTCAGTGGCATTTTCACTCCTGAATCAGTTTCACTCTAGGACTTGAGCATTAATAGCAAGGCTGACAGTCCAAGGCCATTTTTCAGATAAGTTATTAAACCAAGGCCTGGTTTGCCCTCTCAACTGCCCATCAAATATGTCATGGTACTATATGGAATAAGAGCAATGGAGTTCTCTCTGATCAGTACTTATCATTAAACTAATATCTGAAAAACTGATTGTCTGGTAATTATCATGTTGCCACTTGTGTAAGCTTGCTATGGGCATATTGGCTGCTGCAACAGTGACTACATTTCAGATGTATTTCATTGGCTGTAAAGTGCTTTGAAATGTCTAATAGTTGTGAAAAGTGCTATATAAATGCAAGTATTTCCCTTGTTTTCTTGTGTTAAACAATTAATGGACAGCACCAATCCGCAATAATTTCTGAAAAATGTGAATAGTCAATATATGGAAACAAATGCCCAAGCTAACATTGCATACAGCCATTGATACCCAGGATATCTGAAACTGGAGGAAGTGATGTGAAGGGGAGTTCTTGAAACATTTCCAGATGAGAATAATAAATGGAAGGGTGAAACACCTTTATTAAATGTCACAATTGGAATAGTTTTACTGCGCCTGTTCATCCATGCCCATGGAATTAGGGATAGTGCAGCTTGTGTGCCCAGGACTAGTCCAACTTTTAGATATGAAGGCTATCTAGTTTGTATGGATATTTATTCTATGAATAACTAGTTTGTATCGATAGTTATTCTGTGAATATGATATTCCGGATAGCTTGAATAACCTGACTGTTGCACTTAGCATCAATCGTGGAAGCCTCTTACTGAATCCAAAACATGGCTGAAGGTCTATCACACTCAACTTGCTTTCTGAATTTCTGGTGGGGCCTGTACAATATTTCAATTCAGTGATCTTAGGAGAATGACATTTCCATAACTCCACAACTATTTTTGATTAGTAGTTATAGAGATAGGGATTGTTGGCAAAACTGGCATTTGTTGTCAAGTTGCCCTTGAAGAGTGTGGAAGGACAACCTTGCAGTGAAGCTACTGCCACAGGTATTGTTGAATGGGGAGTTCTGGGCTTAGTGTCAATGAAGGAGCAGCAAATGTACAAATATTGATCACGCAGTCTGAATTTTCCAGCTGAAATCCAAGATTCTTTCATTTATAATGGATTGTAAATTGTTCTTTTCAGCCAGAATGCAGGTTACATTCCATTCAGTTCACTGTATCTCACATGGGTTCACAGGCAGTAATATGCCTTCCCTTACTCACATCTCTCTTTCAATTGTTGCCTTTGATTTATTTCAGCCAAAGAGAACATTGTACTCCTCAAGACAGTTTGTGTTTGGGGAACCAGGAGCCAGTAGAGCCGGTGACATGATTTTTGTCATAGTAAATGTCATGGTATACTATGTGCATCAGTATGCAATGGCATCCCTAATACAGAACTGGATATTCTTTCTAATTTACAATATGACCGATTAAAGAAGAGATTAGCAGTGTGAACCTCAGTGTCAGCTGCATCACTATAACCATCACATGACCAACTGAATCGTACTTAACTAGTGCTCCTCCTCATGAATATATATTTGTATTAACTGGCACAACAACATACAACTAGCTGCATCCATAACCAGGGAGCTCTCATATTTACCCTGTTGTGTTGTTGGGAATTTGAAAAGACTTGGAATAATTGGACTTGAAAAGAAAGACTTGCATTTTTATTTTAACTTTAATAAGCTCATGACATCTAAGGGGCAATTTAGCACAGCCAACCCATCTAACCACACATCTTTGGACTGTGGGAGAAAAGAGGAGCACAAGGGGAGAATAATGAAACTCCACACTGTGCTACACAAAGAAGTACTTAATTAAGTATTTCTGAATTGTAGTCACTACTGGGGGAAAAGGTGGCAATCTGCGTAACAAGCTCACACAACCAGTGATGTGATGATAACAAATCATCTGTTTTGCTGATTAAAATTGACCAGAACACCAGGCAGAATCATCCTGCTCTTCTTCACAATAGTCTCATGGGATCTTCTACATCAACCTGTGAGCTGATAAGTCCTAGATTTAATGTCTTCTCCCAGAGAAGCACTTCCAGCAAAGCAACACTCCCTCAATATTATAAGCCTTCATTTAAAATTGTGGTGCATTCCTGAAGATAAATGAAACAAATTCAAATGAATCATGGATGCTGATCGGAAGTAGTGGTAAAGCCAGAGTTGGGATCCTTCAAGTGCCAGTTACTGGGTTAAACAAATCTACAAGTTCAATTACTATACCATACATGTGCAGCAATGTCCATTCCGCACATGAATAACTTGCAAAATAGCATAAATCGCTAAATATAGCATAAATACTATATATGTTAAAGTTAGATAACATTAAATTGCCCTAACACATCCTGAGAAGCAGAGCTTCTATGTCCCACCCACAGCACTCCTGAAACACGGCTCAACTTCTGCTTGCTTTCCTTTCCCACGCTCCCCTTTTCTCTCTCTTTTTCTCTTTCCTTTCCCACTATGCCTCGTTTCCCAGTTTGTGTCCATCTGTCTGTCTATCTCTCTCTTTCCAACTTTTCCTTTCTCTGTCAATTTCCACCCTGTCTCTTTTCCTCTTCCTCTCTCTTTCTCATCTGCTGTACCTCACTGGATTTTGTGTCCAAGTCTCTGGAATTGGATTTGAATCCACAACTTTGAATTCTGATAAATAAGAATTACAGTTGAGCCGCAGCTCAAGGGATAAGTCCCAAGAGAAATAGACGGTAACATTGGGTTTCTCTGTGCATCCTATGGCAAATAATAAATCTGCATTTTGCTATATTTTAATTTCTGCAAATGAGGAACAGATTTCCGAATGGTAACATTGTCTGGTAGCAAGTCCTATAGACAGGATGAATTTTCCAATCAATAAGTGTAACTCCAGTATTCGTTTTGTAAAGGAATGTTATCGACAGATTGATTCTAGGGGATATACTTGAAGAGGCTGACGCTAAGGGCACCTGGATCATACAAGTATACGGATTTTGAATAAATCTGGGAACGTTATGAAGGCAAAGGGCTTCCATCAGGGAATTGTGAATTTGACAGCTTTATCAGCAGAATAGAGGAAGCTATGATCAAACCACACAGCACATTCATTAGAACACACCGTAGGTACCATCTCTAATTCTGGTGAACATTCAATTCCTGGAGGCAGTGCAGAGAAGAGCAATGAGGCTGGGAGCTGGTATCAGAGCCGAAGGTTAGGAAGGAATGCTGGAGAAATTTGGATTGTCCGGCTGGGAAAGGGGCTTATAGTAGGTCATCTTGTAAAGCCATGTAAGAGAGATGATCCGTTTATATAGCAGGAGTAAGATAAGGAGATATGGTGAAGGGTAAGGTAATTTTAGAACTGCTGTCAGGAATTACTGTGCACAAAGAAAAAGCAATAGAGGTAAAAACCTTGGGTTCAGAAGCAACTTGAGACTGAAGACTGTATAGGGGAGAGGGGGTGTAGAATTTGGAGTCTGGATGGGGAGCAGTTTTGGATTAAACAATTTCTTCATCAGTCAATATCTTGGAAGTTTGTGCCTAATTTCTCTGAAGCACCACTTGGCTATTACAGGTCTAACATTTAATATCACTCAATGAGCTGAGGCGCAGTACTGTAGGTCAGAATATACTGGATTAGCAGAGTTATTCACTGGACACTGTGTACAATCAAACATTTTGCTTTCTTTACAATGGGACAGCTGATGTTTTTTCTTTTCCAGCATTTCAGACCAACTTTTAAGATCCAAGAGTTTGTAATTATGTTAATGGGGGAGAAGGTGGATGGGAGAATAAAGCACCAACAAAAAAAAACTTGTATTTATATAGCATAGGAAAATGTCACAACCAAAATTTGACACTGGGATGAAAAAGAAAGAGACATTAGGATAGGTGATGAAAACACACAGAGTTGGGGTATAAGAAAGATTTTAATGAATATAAGAAAGAGACGTTTGGTGAAGAAATTCTAGAGTTTAAAGCCTGGCTGAAGGAATAGCAACCAATGGCAGGATGAGGGAATGGGCGTTGCATAGTAAAACAATGATAATGGCTATATTTGTACTTTGTAGAGGATGCTTTCTGTTAATTTTCTCAGCACAAAGGAAAGGCAATTAAACCTGAACTTAGTTTGAAATGATACAAAAGAGAGCAGCACACAGACCCAAGTACCGGCTGATTGGAGAGGTCTGGGCTGCACTGTTGATGCACAGCATGATTCCCACAGAGCAAAAACAACAAGCATACCAGTTTCAAAACAACTTGGAGGAGCAAAAGGTGAATTGGAATTGCAACTCAATCATCACATTGAAATAACCAGGGGGCTTGCAAGTTCAGAAACGTTCAATAATTAAGAGAATGACTTGAGGCTCTATCAGCTGATGTTTGTCATTCTGACCGCAGAAATGAAAAACAACATTTAATTCAATTAACAATATTGCAGCTGATGCCACAGCTTTGTTTAATTGGTCAATTTGTCATACATTTGTTAGTTTGGCAGAAATAATTACAGTTGAGCAATTGAGTACTTTATTACCACTTAGCTATTAAAAATGGTATTCAAATACCAGCAATGTACAAGATAAAGATTTGTCACTTCATGGTTAAATAGTAGAGATTTTCCTTTAAATTCCAATCCCAAATAATAATTCTGCTGGCCCATTATTCTGGTCTAATACTTTGTTCCAAATCACTTGATCATCTGCAGTGTTGAGGTGACTTGGCAACTGGCCCTCAGCATAATCCCAACTGACATGATTTCAGCTCTGCTTCGGTGTAGCCTTGGAAGTTTCATCCTAAACATCCCACATCACCCACACTTCCAATCAGTGTTACCCAATTTAATTCCAGTCCTCATGATTCTATGCCTGTTTTGAGCATGCTATCTATCCCAGAAGCCTCAAACTTGTATCCAAGATCACCATTGCAGATGTCAGAGCAGCCAACCAATGGAAAACGACTGGCCTGGATGGGATACCTGGACGAGCACTCAGAATGACGGGCGTATTCGCAGATATCTTCAACCTCTCTCTTTACAACAATCTGAGATCCCTATCTGCTTCAAGAAGATGACCATCATCCCAGTACCAAAGAAAAGCCAGGCAGTACACCTTAAAAACTATCGTCCGATGACTCTGACATCTATCGTTATAGAACAATACAGCACAAACAGGCCCTTCGGCCCGCGAGTTGCGCCGATCACATCTACCAATCCACAGACCTATCTATAACCCCCTATCCTATTCGTTTCCATATACTCATCCAGAAGTCTTCTAAAAGACCCCAGCGAGTTTGCCTCAACAACCTCCGACGGCAGTCGATTCCATTCACTCACCACCCTCTGAGTGAAAAACCTACCCCTAACATTTCCTTTGTATTTGCTTCCCTGCACCTTAAATCTGTGTCCTCTCGTAGTGACCATTTCAGCTCAGGGAAATAGTCTCTGAGAGTCCACCCTATCTATTCCTCTCAACATTTTATAAACCTCTATCAGGTCGCCTCTCAACCTACGTCTCTGCAGTGAGAAGAGTCCCAGCTCCCTCAACCTATCTTCATAAGGCCTGCCTCCCAATCCAGGCAGCATCCTTGCAAATCTCGTCTGCACTCTCTCAATAGCCTCTACATCCTTCCTATAATGAGGCGACCAGAACTGCGCACAAAAGGTTACTCATGGTAAGTATCAATTCCGGCCTCCCAGATTGCCTGAATCTGGTGCAGTTCACCTGCCTACTGCTGTAACAGATCCACAGCAGAAATGCCATTTTTCTGACCCTGCACTCAACCCTGGAACGCCTAAGTCAAACTTCAGTTTATTGACTATAGCTCAGTCTTCAACACCATTATTCCTACAAAATTCATCTCCAAATTCTGTGGCCTGAGGCTCAGCTCCTCCCTCTGTGACTGAATCCTGAACTTTCTAACCTACAGCAAGGATAAACAATACCTCCTCCATGATCATCCTCAACACCGGTGCCCTACAAGGCTGTATCCTCAGCTCCTTACTATACCCTTTATAAGACTATAACTGTGTGGTCAAATTCCCCTGTATCTCGATTTTCAAGTTTGCTGATAACACTACCATAGCAGGATGGATCTCAAACAATAATGAGATGGAGTACAGGAAAGAGGTAGAGGATCTGAACTGGTGTGATGGCAATAATTTCTCCCTCAATGTCAACAAAATGAAGGAGAAAGTTATCAACTTCAAGAAGTGTAGTGGAGAACTTGTCCCCAGTCTACATCAATGGGAACGAAGTAGAAATGGTCGACAGCTCCAAGTTTTTAGATGTCCAGATCACCAATAACCTGTTCTGTCCCTCCACACTGACACTATAATTAAGAAAGTCCACCAATGCCTCTTCACAAAAGACTAAGGAAATTCCACTACAACTCTCACCAACTTTCATAGATGCACCATAGAAAGCATTCCTTCTGGTTGAATCACAGAACTGTCCAAGACTGCAAGAAACTACAAAGAGTCGTGAATAAAGCCCAGTCCATCACTCTTACCAACTTCCCACCCATTGACTCTGTCTACATTTCCTGTTGCCTTGGAAAGGCATAATTAAGGATCTCACTCCGGACATACTCTCTTCTACCTTTTTCCATTCGGTGAAAGATACAAAAGTTTGGGAACATGTACCAACCGACTCAAGAACAGCTTCTTCCCTGCTGACATCAGACTTTCAAATGGACCTGCTTCGCATTGAACTGATCTTTCTTTACACACTAGCTTTGACTGTAACAATACATTCTGCACTCTTTCCTTTCCTTCTCTATGTAAGGTATGTTTTATCTGTGTAACATGGAAGAAACAATACTGTTCACTGTATATTAATACATGTGACAATAATAAATGAAATCAAATGAGTTCACTGTCTTTTTTCACCAATCGAAAGCAAATGGGCTTATCATTGCCTAACTGGATGATTCTTGACTCACAATCTAATAATCCATCCTTTATCTCCAATATATTTTGTAATAAAATTATTCAAAGAAAATGAAAAGAGCATATAGTTGCCCTTTAATGCCCGTATGTTTATCCATACGGATTGCTCAGAACAGTGTCCTAGAGATTAATCTTCATTCCCAGAGGCTCCACGAGAACTCTGGAGTGTAGGCATTCCTACTGTATCACATCCCAACTTGCTCAATACAGCCAGCTTTCATATTCTTGAATTGTGTTGGACACTGAGTATTTTAAAATATGTGTGACTCTCATCTAACTACCTGCTGATGGATTGTACTTGGTACAGGAAGAGACCAGGAAGAGTAACGGAAATCAAGATGGCAAACTAACTAAACTGGGCTTGAAATCAAGAGGCTGCACTGAACTCGAACACTGAAATTGCACAGCACATCAGCAAGCGGTTTATTAAAAGCTCAACAACACCAAAAAAAAGCTGCAGTGTTGCTACAAAGAATCTTTCAAAGAAAATGCCAGACCATTCCCTTGGGCTGGCAAATTGAGGCTCTATTTAATAAAATGAGGTAGAACCTTTTCTTTTTTGTCAAACCCTAGCTGGTCTCTGATGTTTTTATGGATACGGCCTTGGGCACTTGTCTTCCAAACTCTGTTCGGGGTTTGTTACAAGGTTCACACTCCCTTTGTGAGAAATGTAGAACAGGTTTTATGTGCAGTGGTGGCTAAGTGTATCGGAGAAGTACGTGATGAATACCGGAAGCTAGCAGAGGGAATGTTGTGAAACAATTGGAGAGTTTGGATCACATTTAGTTTTAGTAAAATATTGTTTGTAGATTCAGCAGGAGCAATTTACCGATAAAGCAAGCTGCATATGTGAGAGGAAAGCAAAAGAATGCACAGTGAAAGCAGAAAGGCTAGAGATAAAGAGGCCAGGTGACAAAGACTCCTGAAAGACAGCAGAATTGTCGTGTGTTTGTTATACGCTCATTTCCTGAAATGAGGTTAAAATATTCTGCAAGCTGCCGATTTTCTCCCCTCCTCTCAATAAAAACATACACTTGACCATCTGATTGCATTTCCATCCTCTCAGAAGGGGCAAGCACAGGGGATTACAATAATGTAGCACATAAATCTCATTCTAATGGATTATTATCATATTAATTGAGTTTTTGATGCTGTTTTAGAATTATAATATTTCAAAAGGCAATATCTCAATTGTCATAGCTTGTCTGATGTTGTGTGTAAAATAATGACATACAATTACAGTATAACCCATTTAATCTCTTGTGAGCTTCTGTTCACTGCCCATCTCACATAATGCATCAGAGTAATTATATAGTGCAGCATGGATATCTTGTACAATGGATCAGCCCTGTGCTGAAGAGGAGCATTAGATTCTTTGCAGGCATTGCCATACAATGATCTTCCCTTTGTTGAAGTGGGAGCTCGCTGAGATGGACAACATTGCATTGGAAAGAATCCTGAATGACAATGGCAAACTCATTCAGTGCTTTAATATATTTTGCATATCAGAAGAGAACCATCACCTGAATTAAGGCAATGTCATTCGCTATCAAAATTTCATTAAGAACGGATCGAGCTTTTAACATTAAAGTAGCGACAACAGTAAATTCTCGAAGAAGGAGATTACACCATTTGGCCCATCAAGCCCACTTTTCCAAAATCTTAATCCTGGACTGTTGCTCCTGAACTCTTCCAGGACAGATAACAGAATTTGGCAACAGTTGCAATTTTAATATTGGTATGCTTGCCAGATCTCTCCCCAACCCTCCCCAATCCCACAATCTCCAGAGTAGGATCAGTTTGTCGACAAATGACCTGAATTACAGTGAGCTGCGTTAAATGTTTCCCTGGCTAAGGGTGGGCTTCATATCCACGTTTTGAGGTTCATTCAGATGTTTTTAGGTCAGATTAGCTTTTAAAGAGGAGACAGCTCCAAACAACCAGTTCCAGCTGCAACTGGAATTAAATCAGAGACATTAAGCCAGTTTTATTTTTCTGTTGCAAATGGTGAGACTTCCACCTTTCCATTCATTTTTTAAGGCATCTCTTCAGTTCCCTTCATTGGATCATTTCATTCAAAGAATCACAGAACTGTTACAATGTGGAGGAGGCCATTCAGCCCATCATGTTTGCTCTCCAAATGAGCATCATGACATAGTGCTATTCCCCTGCCTTTTCCCTATAGCATTGCATTGTTTCTATTCAAAAATCATCAGTAGAATTTTCCTCCACCACACTTCCAGGCAGTATATTCCAGACCCAAACCACCCACTGTGTGAAAACGTTTTTGTCACTTCACTTTTGCTTCTTTTGCAAATCATTTTAAATCTATGTCATCTCATTCTTGATCCTTTTACAAGTGGGAATAGTTTCTCTCTATCTACCCTATCTAGCCCCCTTATGATTTTGAACATTTCTATCAAATCACCTCTTAGCCTTCTTCTCTTCCAAGGAGAACAGTCTCAACCTCTTCAATCTATCCACGTAAGTGAAGTTTCTTATCCCTGGAACTATTCTTGTAAACTTCCTCTGCAGTCTTTCCAATGTATTCTGTCCCTTCCTACAGTGTGGCATCCAGAACTGTACACAATAGTCCAATGGAGATCTAACTGTGTCTTGACAAGTTCAGCATAACCTCCTTGCTCTTGTACGTTATGACTAAATTAATAAAGCCCAGAATACTAATTGCTTTATTAACTGGTCTCTCCATCTGTCTTGCCAACTCTAATGATCTATGCACATATATACTCAGGCCCCTCTGTTCCTGAACACCTTAAGAGTTTTATCCCTTATTTTATATTGTCTTTTCACATTCTTCCTATGAAAATCCATCAGCTCACACTTATCCACATTGGACTCCATCTGCCATCAACCTGCTCATTCAACCAACTTGTTTATGTCAAGCTCTACAGTATCACCTTTATAATTTACAATACTTCAAAATGTTGTATCATCCGCAGACTTTTAAATTGTCCCCTGCACACTAGTTTCTAGATCATTAATATATATCTGGAAAAGCAAGAATCCCAATACCAACCCTAGGGACAACATTACAAACCTTACTCCAGCCCAAAAAATATCCATTGACCAGTTCTCTCTGTTCCCTATTATTCAGCCAATTTTGCATCCACATTGCTACTATTACTTTTATTCCATGAGCTATAACTTTGCTCACAACTCTGTTGTATCAGATGCCTTATATTATGATACAACTCTGTTGTATCAGATGCCTAAAAATCCACGTACACCAACCACTCAACAACATTACCTTGACTGACCATTCTTGCTATCTCTTCAAAAAACTCCAAGTTTGTTATTCAAGATTTCCCTTTAGAAATCCACATCGGTTCTTCCTAATCAACACACATTTTTCCATGTGACTACAAATTTTATTCTGGAAAATTGTTGATAGCCAAAAGGAAATGCAATTGAATGCAGCCCTATCCCATTCACCCAACAAGCTCCCTTCCCAAACTGTAGCCACCAAAAGGTGATTGGCGCAAAATCTCAATATTCCCCTTCACCCTTGTCAAAGGAATTCATGGACTCGACTCATCACCTCCCCACAGTGGTATTGCTATTTATATTTAGAGGCAATAACCTGAATTCTAGGCCTGTTGGCATAGAATGTGATCTGGGTGGGGAAACCTCAGAAGAAGTCGTGCAGTCCAGACCAGGCCTGCAGCCGGTGGTGAGAAAATAAACATAAGGGGAAAACTTACTTGACCTCGTCCTTGCCAATTCACCTCTTGCATACGTCTGTCCATGACAGTATCAATAAGAATAATCACTGCACAGTTCTTATGGACATAAACTGCCTTCTTCACACTCAGGCCCCTCCATCATGTTTCTTGTGCCACTGCCATGACAAATGAGGTACATTCAGAACAGATCAAGCAGCTCAAAACTGGGCAATCATGAGACACTGTGTCATTAGCAGTAGAATTATACTCAATCACATTCTGTAACCTCATGATCTAACATATCCACCACTCTTCTATTACCACCAATCACGGGGAAAAACTCTGGCTCAATGAGGAATGATGTGGAGATGCCAGCATTGGACAGGGATAAACACAGTAAGAAGCCTCTCAACACCATGTTAAAGTCCAACAGGTTTATTTAATAGCTAAAACCACTAGCTTTTGGGGCGCTGCTCTGTCATCAGGTAAGTGGAAGTTCTGTTACAAACAGGGCATATAAAGACACAAACTCAATTTACAAAATAATGGTTGGAATGTAAGTCTTTATATGTAATCAAGTCTTTACAGATACAGACAGTGTGAGTGGAGAGAGGACTAAGCACAGGTTAAAGAGATGTGTATTGTCTCCAGCCAGGACAGTTAGTGAGATTTTGCAAGCCCAGGCACGTCGTGGGAGGTTACAGATAATGTGACATGAACCCAAGACCCCGGTTGAGGTCGTCCTCATGTGCGCGGAATTTGGCTATCAGTCTCTGCTTAGCGACTCTGCATTGTCGTGTGTTGTGAAGGTCACCTTAGAGAATGCTTACCTGAAAATTAGAGGCTGAATGCCTGTGATTGCTGAAGTGTTTCCCAACAGGAAGAGAACACTCTTACCTGGTGATTGTTGAGCGGAAAACAAGGATACTTAATTGTCTAACCATACACAGCTCACTCACTGGTTCAAAATGCACATATCTCACTGCACTTCCTCACCAGCTCCAACATATTGTATTTAGAGATATTTTGACATGGGCTGTGAAAATCAGAGTACATTACATTGGCAGACTGTACTCAGTTGACCATTCAGCACCCTTTTAATCTAAGTGATCAAAGGAGCAGTGATTCAGTAATTGTCTCGCCAATCTGTCAACACGAGGATAAGACTTGGCATGAGATTTTCATCTAAGAATCGATCAAAACTGTAAATGTGGCAAGTTGTGTCCATCATTTGGGCCCCACGGATTGGACATTCTTTAATAACATTCTTGTCCCAGTGATACTTGCACTATAATTCATTTTTCTATTTGAAGAGCTAAATAGTGTCACCTAGTTAATTACAGAACAAAAAGCCTTGATAGAGGTAGAAGATAGATAAGTTGAAATGTGAAAGCAGCTGGTGCAAAGGCCTGCCAAGAATCCAAACTTATAAAGCGTTATCTACTCAAAAACCACTTATATTTTAAATGATTTAGAAGAACAGACTAACTTATCATCTGTTACAATTAAAACTGGCATAGCAACAGAAATCTGGTAAACTGAGCTTCATACATGGTTTAATTTGTGTATTGTGTACAGAGCTGCATCTCCCTTCTTGTCACAGTCCTGTGAGCAAGCTGCAGAAGTATGACTGCCACTTTGTAAAAATAGAATCAACAATTTTCAATCTTTCAGTGTAGTTAACCACTGCTGTTTGTGTTATTTCTCTCTCCCCCTATTGGTCTCTTTCTTTTCTTAGTCTCTCTGTCTTTGATTTTTCTCCCCTCTCAATTCTTCTTTTCCTTCCTGCATTGGTACTTTCTTTTATTTTCTGTCAATGTCTTTCTCTCCTATCATTGTCTGTTTTGTTTTTCTTTTTGTCTCTCTATTTGTCTCTCTCTTTCCCTCTTATCTATCAGCCTCTCCTGCTGTTTCTGATCTTTTACTTCCCTTCATTTTCTCATATGATTTGTCTTTTTCCTTGTCTCCTACTGATTCACATTGTTCTCTCCTTCCCTATCAATTTCATTCTTTTTCATCCCTAAAATGTTCTGTGCTCCTCTCATTCTGGCATCTTAAGCATCCCCGATGTTAATCCCTCCACTTTGATGGAGTTGGATCTTCACTTCTACGGCCTTAAACTCTGGATTCCCTGCCTGAACCTCACAAACTGTCCTCCCCTTTATACCTCCTTTAAAACATTTCTTAAAATCTATCTCTCTGACCAGTCTTTGCTCATCTACCCTAATATCTCCTTCTGTGGCTTAGTATAAAATTTTCTTTCATAATGCTCCTGTGAATTGCCTTGGTGTGATGTGCTATTTACAGTGCAGCATAAATGCAAATTGTTGCTGCTGAACTGGCCCCTGAACAAAGAGCCATTAACAAGTTGCGGAAAAGAATCAACAGATTAGTCCTGTGTGTTTTGCCATTGATTCTGATGATTCCAGCTGGTAATAAGATTCCAGGGAATTATTAATCTTGGGAGTTTCTTCTCATACCAACTTCTGCACTGGGAGTCCATGGGGAATAGTTATTCAAATAATGTCCAATTTAAAAAAAAATGCTCTAAAATGTCACCTGTTGTGTAACAAGTGATAAATGTGCTGTGTTGATGTAATGGATAATGCAGAATCTTGACCCTCTCAGAAAGTTTCCATGTTTGATTACCGATTTGTACTCTGTCAGCTGGGGTAAAAGTATAGATGGAATGATTAATTCCTGTCTGTGAATTGGAAATAGATTTAAGGACAAAACAAATAATCAACAGATCAGTTACACTGCTGAAGTCTGAGATGGAAGAGCAGCCAGAATGTATAATAGCTGATTAATCTATCAATGCAACCTTTGCCCCTGTCAAAATGGAATCCTACTCCCTCAATGGTTCGTCTCACTATGAATGAACAGTTCCTGATACAAAATAATGATTGTCATCTCTCGGATCATATCTCAGCATGCAGTGTCACATCCACTTATTATTCTAACATTCCATTTATTTTAGAAGGAGTTATGACTGCTGCTAATGTATGAGGCAGAGAAATGTTAAGTGTTTATCCTTTGATATTGGCTGTGGTTGTTTTTAGGTAACTGACAACTAACTAGTAGTCAGTTACCTAACTGTCAGTTTGAATGCATGGAGAATTTTTTGTCGAATCGTTGATTAATTTTGTTAGTAAAGCATTGTTTGAGACTCCCATCTTACTTGTGCCGCAGATGTCTGAAGCATGCTGTATCTTTTATAATGCAATTGGACATCACTCATGCCATCTTAATAATTTGGCAGCATTTTAAGCAGTAGTTAAACAATGCAACAAAAGAAATGTGTAACTCCTGAATGCAAATAAAAATGGTATTGCTAATTTCCATGCATAGATGAACTAAACTTTCAGGCATGTTAATAGATGCCAGGAGTGGTCTCACAACCTGGCTCCCTCCATAGGGAGCAGCTACCATGCAGTGAATCACAGGAACAAAAGCCATGATTTTCTGAACACTAAAATGAGTGAATGGCACGTCCCATTTCACTATGTACGTTCCCCTTGTGAGAGACACCTCTTCCAAACAGCACTGGATGGTAGGTTCATCTCGTAAATTACCTGTTCTTACAAGCTCTGTTGGGAAGAAATCATTATGGTTGATTTGCATCTAAATCAATTTAACTAAATTATGCATAACTTTAGGTATTTTACCATAACCTCTGAACTGGTTAGTTTGTAATGCCTCTTGCCTTATTAACAGAAAAAACATAACTTATATTAATGCAGTTCCTAAATTGCCATTGAAATTATTTGGTTTTATTTCCGTTTTTGGAATGCTGAAAACGAGCTGGGTTTGGACACAGCTCCAAATCACAATACACTTGGATAGAGGCAATGTGAGATTTCATATTAACAATCTATTCTAGCAAGGAGATTGAGTGACTAGGTGTTTACTTCACAGCCCTTATGATGTGAAATCAGGTTCATAGACTGCAACATAAAACTCATAATGCACTTTTTACTGAGGTCTGTAAGCTTCAGACTAAACAAATCATCAGTAAATACCCCAATAAGAGTGAAAGTCTACAATGTAAAATTCTCACTTACAAACTGTGCACTACGCACTTGTTTTTATCCTACAGGTGCTTTGGTCCACCTTGTTGTCTGACAAGGGGCATACATGCAATGGGTCGTGAGAGGGCTGCTCTTGGATTTTTCGAGAATATCCTAGTGCTTCACGTCGTTAGTGTACGTTTGACCTGGACCATTTGATGGGCAACACGACAGCTCAGTGACTATCGCTGTGCTGTGCAGATACATGGATTTGGGCCTGTGTCTGTGGGAGTTTGCGCATTCTCCCCGTGCTTGCGTGGATTTTCTCCCAGGTGCTCCATTTTCTTCCCACATCCCAAAGATGCGCTCTTAGGCTAATTAGCAAAACAAATTCTCCCTAAATTGTCTCAAATTTGGTTTTTAATCCATAGATCTATAAACATAGACAGGGATCACGGGTAGAGGTGGGAACATCGGGGTGGTAGTGCTGGTTTGTTGGGCCAAAGGGCCTGTTTCCCGTGCTGTTTTGCTCTTTGTTCTTTGATTCATCAGTGTGTTCGGTTAAATGTGCTGGAATCTTTGAATGAGTATTATCAGGTTAGATTTGAGGGAATGCTTGATTATGATTGGGTTAGACTGGAGGGAATTGTTGAGTGAATAACTGATTCAATTTTGCTTGATATGGTGAATATTCCAGTAAATATGCAGACTGTAGTAATAAAGGAGACTTAGCATTTTACTACTGTCTTTTCCATGTTAGAGTATGCAATAGTAATGTTTCATGGAATTATCAGGGATTGGTAAAAAATTTATTGATTTTGTGTTTATATTGCTGTTGAGTTTAGTAAGACAAGTACTTGCAATTGCTCCTAGTTAGTGTGATTTATTGCACTGTGAATTCATTTCTATTGCTAATACCGGCTTTGCAAAATTAAATTACGGAATAGAATTTGTATACAATTAAAGGAAACAAAGAACATATTACACATGATGGGTTCTAGCCACAGAAACCCCCAAATAACTCATTCTGACCTTGTCTTCAGACTTCCAGTGAAGATAAGGGTAATTTTTTTTGACACATAAAACTGGGTTGATATTTCTACCAAAGAAAGGTAGAAAGAACTAGCCAGGAAGGCATTTTCAGTAAGTTACTGCATGTGGTTAAACAATAATCCCTGTCCAGTCTGAGAAGTTAATTATTGTTATTCATTGGTGACATGCTGAGATTAATAGGAAGTTAATGTGCTTTAAATATAGCAGGTAACCTTCACCCCTGCAGTGACCATTCAAATCAATTCTTACAGTTGCAGTAAAGGGGCAAGTGAAAGAGTTTATGTCTCCTTAATTACAGTCTAACTTACATAAAATGAAAAATAAATTTCTTGTCCCTATCCTATAGCCTTTTAAAAAGATGTAATTCCATCCCCAAAATTGAGCGCCTTGCAAAGCAATAGCTCAGTCAATTAATTCAGCAAAAAGTGGCCATCAGTTTCACTTCATCCAAACGCCACAGACTGAGGATAGCTGACTGAAGAGAAGAGGAAAGATCAGCATCTTCTCGCAAGGCTAGCAGAGAATTCTGCAGAACGTTTGTGTATTTCAGTCCATTCCTGTTGATTAGTTGAATGCTTTGAATGAATATGTATGTTAGTATGTTATCAACACTGGGAATAATCCTCTGTGGAAGAGCATTTCTTTATAATTGTTTGATTGATTTACATTTGAAAAATGTCTCTGGAGACTTCTGACCACTTTGCAGTGCAGTACATTATTATTGGGAAGTCCAGCACTTAAGTGCAATTCAGGACGTGTTTCATAACTGCTTCTGTTTTCTTACAGTTATCTAGACAGCTTAGATCGGATTGGAGGGAATGATTACCAGCCAACAGAGCAGGATATCCTCCGAACCAGAGTGAAGACCACTGGCATCGTAGAAACTCATTTTACATTCAAAAACCTGCACTTCAGGTGAGTCAGGTTAAATAGGACAGAATAGTACCTCCCCCACATAGGAGGGCTACGCCCCATCATATCTATAGATAATTAATCAAACATTTACTATTAGCTTAGATATAGAGGAAATATTGAACAAGATCTTATTCAAAACTCACCTACTTGAACTGTGTTAACCTTAGATTCATTGAATGTGATTGTGTTTGACATATTTAGGAGTGTATCAATAAATAAGAAAGGTTGCCCTATGTTGCCTCTTCAGTAAGTAGTGAGATGCTTTATGGAATCATCATTCCATATCCCTTTCTAACAAGAATCTCCATCCAAGTACGTACAATATTAACATGCAAGAATCAATGTATTCACCACATCTAAGGAGCTTCATTCATACAGTTAGAGACCAGTGGCAGTCAAGAATTCACCAAGTTGGTACATGCTACATTGTACAATGGATTATCAGGTATAACCAATCTAAATGTGTTTAATTGGCTTTTGCTCTGGTAAGGAATCAGTCCAGACTTTTATCACTCACAGCCGTGGATAGCACACAAAAAAGATTGGAACCCAAATACTAATGTCATGGAAATGTTATCATTTAAACTGCCCCGTTGCTTAGGCAAAATATGTGTATCATTAAACATTATATCAGGCAAAGGCACAGAGTACAGGGACAATGAGAGAGGTGATGGGGCCAGGGAGACAGACTTCATATCTGCAAATGATCGCACCGAGGGAAAGCAGGTGGATGGAGAAGAGAAAAGGACTAAGGTTGGACAAAGACTCCAGAGTTGACGGTGACAGCAGAAACTGAAGCCAGTGCTGGAGCAGCTCTGCCTGGGATTTGATAGGAAAAGCAAAACTAGGCAATGGCATTTCCACCCAGTTGGACAATGAAGAAGGATGATGTAATCAACCATGAAATTGAGGAGTGCATCAAGATGACTGTTACAAAAGATGCCATTTGTGACTTTGATAGAAGAGGTTGAAATATAGATTTCCTAGAAAAACAGACATGGATTCGAGAGGTTTTTGTAATAATCCAGCATCGTATTTTTTTTAATTCCCTATAAACTATCAAATTCAATTTTACAACTTGTGGTGGAATTTGAACTCTGACCTCTGGATAACTAATCCTGTATCCAATCACAGGAGTCCAGCAAATTACAGAACTGCTTCACTTGCGAAGAGATCGGTCATGTACGCGCTGATGGAAGTGGCTGAGTGGCTGCTTTTTTGCCTGCAGAGTGGAGGTTTCTATCCTTGGGGCAGTGGGTTCAGACTGTTTCCCATTCCCCAGGCTCTAGTTTGCATTTCAAAAGATTTTTCATTTCATTAAGTGACTTATTGTAAAGAATGATTAAATGATTTTTAGAGACAGTTTGAGATACCTGCAGATGAGGGATTGTGTGGCTCACGGGAGTTGATAGCAGGTGGTTTTCATTAATTAGCTTGCATGGGCACAGATACACCACAGAGGTTTGATCATTAACCTTTTAACGGACTGCTAGTCTTAACATAAAAGATCAAAATTTACATTTTAAAAAAATCATATTATTTCCTATACAAGAAATAAACATAAATCAAAGGGATTACATTTTAACTGATGCACACCAGACCAATACAATTGCATTATAACTTGAAAAACAGACTAAATAGACCATTATAAACAAGGTTAGTTACTGTATTCAGGTTAGTATTACAGTATCCTGTACATGGTCTAGATCTATTCTGTGCCCATATTAGTTCTCGTTAGACTGTATCAAGGCTAAGACCTTGTACCCAAATTGCTACTTAGCACCATCTGTCCTGTGCTCAGTATAAGTCAAAGGCCAGCAACCCCTGCCAAATACACAGTGCTCTGAACCTGCCTAAAAGGAAGTTCCAATAAAACTGGGACCAGTTGATCCCATTCTGAACTGGGAAATGAAGGCCAACTCTGAACTGCTGGTCCAGTAGGAACTGCCAGTAATACTGGTGCTTACTGGTCATCTTCCATTTTACCCAGTGGAATCTTTGGCTCCCATCATGAGCTGTATTTATTAGTGGTGTACTTGTATGTTCGAGACTCAAATGAGGATCGACTGATGCCAGTAATCAACTAAAAGAACACAGACACTTTCCTTTGTATCGGTGTCTATGCATCGGTATCTGTGCCTGAATATGTCCACATGTATTAATAGGTTAATTGAGCAGAATTTGAGGTTATAATTTATATGTTCAGACAAAACATTCAGAATAAGAATAAAAGTTGGGCAATGTTTTACTGTCAGGGAATAAAAGATGACAAACACAATTAAAATATAGACACTACTGACACTGCTTGTAATTGATTCTAGGCAAAACACTCAGAATGAAGGTTTAAATAAAAGCTGTGCAAACTTCATTGTGGAAAAATACCTTCCCAATTATGCTGTTGCTCCACATACATGGTTTCCTCCACAGGCGTGACAGTCTTTGCGGCGGCTGCAGTCTCAGTCTGCCCAGATGGTGCTATTACACTGAGAGTGTCTTTCTGGTCTGCATTGTCTATAATGCGAGGCTGATGCAGTCATCTTGCTACAACTGAAGCAAAAGACTAAAGTCCATGATTTTTAAATCAAAGATTGGGGGGAAACCTTGAGGTAACCCCAGTAAATCTATCGTCTTCTCCTAACCAGAGAATGCTGCACTGGAAGAGATGTGGTAGCCAAAGTTTAAATTGCAGTTCTATAAACAAATGCCTGCAGGCTGCAAGAATTTCTTCTTGGAGGCAGTGATTCAGCAATGGAACTATCCTCCACATTTTCTTGGATGGCATGCAGACATCTCTATCTAGTACATGACTAATGTCCATGAGCTGTTTTCAAGATCTATATCCATTGCTTATTGTCAACTCCTGAATATAACCTCTGGTGTCTAGGGCTGCTATCTTGGTCCTGGCTGCTATCAGTTTATATATGATGACTACTATACAAGTGTCTAACTAGATGAGGATATTTCTTCCTGTGTAACAAGTATCCTGGCCAAGTAACCTCTTAGCTATTGTGGTACATATTTTTACATCTCAGGGTAATTTGGATTATGAAGTTAGGCTCCTGTATCTAAATTTTGAATTATCTAAGTAAATGAGAAAATTTTGCCACTGATTATACAGAAGAGGGATTATAGTCCCCACAACAAGTGTATATTTGAAGAGTTACCCCTGCAGAGTATAGTCATTGTGAGAGCAGTTTCAAATCAGTCAAGCTGATCTTCAATGTCACAAGATCTCACTAAGTTGCTTAATTTCTCCAAATTTCTATTTTTGTCACCTTTGTCGCTTCATAGCTCCATTTTCTCAGTTTTCACATGGTCTTATCCCAGCCCATACTCACTCTGTCACCTTCCATGGTACCAATCTTATGTCATATGCTTACTCGTTGCAGTTGCAGTGAAATATATGCCGTTACGTAAGGGCCATTGTTTTGTTGCCCTGGTTGCTACCCACTTCCTTTGTACAACACAGTAAATTTCAACAACACCAGTTTCTGCTTCTGTGCCTTTTGTCAGTGTAGGATTGTGATTTATAAGATGCAGTTGATGAAGAGATATTTTGTTTCGGCTAAAGGAGATACACAACACAGAAACAGGCCATTGTGTCTAATCGATCTATGTCAATGATTATACTCCACATGAGCTGCTTCTGATTTCCCCATCAGCATAACCTTTTAGTCATTTCTTGCTCATCTAGCTTCCCCTTAAACATAACTGTGATATTTGTCTCAGGTACTCTGCTGTAGAAAATTCCATATTCACACCTTATGAGTAGAAAGGTTCCCTCATTGGTGACTAACTTGTTTTCCATTTATTCTTGGTATGTTGGTGTCACTGACTGGGCCGGCATCTTCTATGCACCTATCCTATCAAACCCTGCATATGCTGGTTCCTGCCCTAGAGACTGTACGTGACTGCAAATGACTGATTGCTACAACAGTGGGTGTAACTGGACAATCCTGCATGTTGGCTTCCTCAGTCAAGGCCAGAAACCCCACATAAAGGGAATTGTGGCCACAAAAATGTGTATTACTATTCCATATTGGACAGTATAGTAACGTCATAATAATACTGCTAGGTATTTAGTCTTGTGGACAATCAGGAAAGTTAGGCTGAATGTTATCTGTCAGTTCAAATTCCAAAACTGAATGGTTTGTCAGTCACCAGGTCTTATTTAAATAAATGTTGCATTTTCTTTACAGACTGTTTGATGTGGGAGGCCAAAGATCAGAGAGAAAGAAATGGATCCATTGCTTTGAAGATGTGACAGCAATTATTTTCTGTGTGGCCTTGAGTGGCTACGACCAGGTGCTCCATGAAGATGAGACCACGGTGAGTAGGATCCCAGTAGATGGTATAGGCCCAATAATCAATGTGTGGACTCTCTGGCAGAGTACTGAATGATCATTTTGGTCTTTGTCCTGCAGTTCATCCAATGAGAGAGAGAACCGTGGTTTCATTGATGTATGTCTGTGTGTGGATATGCATGAGTGTGTGCAAGTACATATTTGTGTGCATACAGCTCTATACATGGAAGTTCTCAAATAGTTTTGTGCATAAAATTATGGACAAAGTCTTCATTTTTGACAAGAGGGTCTGAACAAAAAGGAAGGGCAGAATTGTGATTCCTCTTTATTTACAGGCAGTGAGAGGATTGTATTATATTACGTGCAATAAGATTTCTCTCATGCTATATAAAATGCTACGAGAGATGGATTTACCGATGTCCGTGGGATACTGGTAGACATGAGGTGCTTTGGCTCTCGGATATTTATTTTATTTGTAATACAGGGTTGTGTTGCTGAAGTTGAAACAATTTGTTACTGACAGACTACTACCTCTCAAACTAACTGTACTTTATCTTTTGTTGAAAATGTTTCGCTATTCCATAGTGACATAGTGAGTGGTTTCCTGGCGCGTTTACCAGTCTATTCTCTCTATCAATACCCACCCTCCTCTTTTGACTTTCTCAAAATGACTGAAAAAATGTACATTAAGGGATCTGAAAATAAAACAATGAAGTGTTAATATAGAACCAGAGTTTGAGAACAGAGTGGGGACCTAGCTTGTTTGAGATTTGCTGCTCTTGCAATTCAGTTCCAGGATTCTCTGACACCATCCTCATTCAGGATTTTTAATGTAACAAATAGCATTCTGATTGATGCAGGGCAAGATTTGAAGTCTCTGACATGTAAATGCTTTTAGACAATTCTGGGAAAAGTATATTATCTCAATACAATGACATAGCATCTCTCATGTATCCCCTCTTCCTTTAAAACCATTCTATATTGTTGGCTGATTGTTAGGATTATATCAGTATTAAGCCGGATATAAAATAATGATCTTTGCTTCCTAGCATGTGTTCAATTCGATATTCCAACACTCCTTCCTCTAGCATAATCAAAAGCAGACTGATTATGTGTATTGATGCGTTCAAATGACACCACACACCTAAATGTTTTGTATTCTGGAGTTGGGAAGCTAGTTGCTGTCAAATTTTCAATCAAGTTTTCCCAGACTGAAAGTGTGATGTGCAAGGAGTCATAGATGCAGGAATGTTACTATAGGGTTACCCACCAGAGACCTAAATCTGGTCTGAATGTACAATGGCACTTGCCCATTCTGAGCCATATGGATTACCATGGAAATTTGCTCCAGTGGTTCCCACTTACTTCCAATGATTCTATCTCTTTGTTAAACAGCTATACAACTTAATACAAGACAACGTCTAACAATGCCCAGTGCAAGCTGTATTCTTCGTGTGTATCCCATTAACTGTTTCTTCCATTTATTGAAAATATAGTGATTGGTGTACAGTGAAATCAGCAGTAAATAAGTGAAGGGATAATATGGTGTTGCGTTATTTCTGTGATGCGAGCAACCATCATGGCTTTGTCTGGATGACCTTAACTTGCTATATGGTGTTTTTGCTAACAATGAAGCATTGCCAGGAACTCAAGACAGTCACAGTCACAGACAACAATCCTCCTTTGGTAATTCTTCCAATTTTGTTTTATTGAACATTTAATTTTACATAAATCTAATGGAACAATGCAACAATGATGGGGGCATGTTAAGACTATCGTATTCCATGCGATACATTACCATATTATATCAGTAACAAAATATAGCTAATAAAAGTGATGTAATTTTGTAAAAATAGATTCCAAACTGTACTCCAATTTAGTAGTAATCCTTTTTGAGGATATAACCGAGTCCCAAAAAGGCAGGATTGATCATATGTTCTTTCCCCATAGGATAGTGGGCATGTGGAACAGACTACCAAAGAAGCTAGCTGATTTGAGTTAATTTGACATGTATGAATCTGGATGAATACTATTGAGAAGGGTGATTGAGGTAGAGGCTGAATCTTAATATTCTTTAAATAGAAATTAATGGATGATAGGACTGAGGTGGAGCCATTGATATATCTTTTAGATGGAATTGTTTGATTAGTTGAAAGTCTTTTTCCTACATTGTTATACTGAAAGGCAATGGATGTCTATTTTCACAAGGCCAAATGACCTCTGGCGGCCATAGGTTAAAAATGTATTACAATTAGATATCCAGCCAATATAATGATATCAATTGATGCACACAAGTATTAATGACCATTCATTAATCTGATAAATGGAAAAGTCTGGGTTAGCAAAATGCTGAAAATTTGACCTAAATGTTAACCAATCTGTTAACATTTGAAAAGGTGGATTAAGATTTCATACTTCTTCAAAAAGATATGATCGTAGTGTTTATTCATATGTAACTAATATCTACATATAATGTTGCAGCATTCAAATTGACAGAGAAAGGTCTGACAACATTATCTTTATTCATATCATTTACTGATTTCATTCAGCCCTTCCAGCTGAAAGAATACGTTTTTACAATAATGAGCTGCTGTTCAAACACTTTCTCCTTGGAATATTAATTGATCAGGCATATGAACTTTCTGTTCAAGTAATCATCCTTGGAATGTAAGACCAAGGAAGGATGGGCAGGGTTTTCTAATTGTGATTTTCATTGAAGAAAAAATATTTGCAGTGGATGGTATATACGAGAGTGAAATAGATTGCTGCAATCATATGTGATGAACACAAGTTGGCAACACTGAAGTGTCAATATTCAGGAGCTCAGCCATCAGCGAACGGTATAGCTGAAACTGTAGAACTGTCTTTTAGACATACTGAGAATCTCAAGAAGCAAAATGCAATCAAAGTGTTCTATTTGTGTGAACTTTCAATGGTTATAGGCTAAATTCCACTCTATTAATTATGTAAAGAGACAGTCCTCTGGGGCATGCTGCATAGATGCTAGTGATTTTTTTTTGGATTGCACTGTGACATAACAGTGTGCCTTCAATGCTGTGTGACCATCCCATGATTCTGGGTGTGCTTCATCCTCCTTTTGTCTGCTCTCTGGTATCACGTCTCTGGGGGAAGGAAGCAGCCTCCCAGCTCACGCTACAGCCTCATGACACCATTCCAGCACCGGCTGACTGTTGCAAACAATTGCTAATAATGAGATTTTGAGACACCAAGCCAAATTAGCAGGTATGAAGCTTCTCTTGACCAAGAATTGAAAACAGCAGTGTGACTTCTGGCCTGAACCTTGTCACAAGTTCCTCCCACCGCCTTATGCCATGGGAGACATCAGAGTCTTTGCCAAATTTCTTTCTTCTGTCTTTTACTTTACTCAACATTTGCACTGTAAAATGTAACGTATCTTTGTTATACTGTCTATGCATTTGAAAGTCTTCCTTAGACAAATATCTTCACATTGTGACACTGAGGTGTTCAATAGGCATCAGACTTCCTAATCTGTGCGTTCCTTCACTCAGGCCTATCAAAACACATCTTTAAGTCATTGCAGCTAATAAAACAAAAAGATCATGGCAAAGACTCAAAAGGTCAGAAAGAGGTCAATCACGGTCTGTTTTCAAGTCTGGATTAATTCAAGGATTTCTGATGTCCTTGGTTAATGTATCCAGTTAATGTTTACCACTGCTCTCTGGTTGCAAGGTTCTGCATGGATTGAGCCTAGAAATAGAAAAAGGCGGCAAGTGTTCAGCTCTAATTCCCAATACATGCATGGTGCATGATTTATACTGTAAAATAAAATGATTTGTTTTAAATAGATGCAGCTGTAACATTGTGTAAAGTGTTGAAGTAGCATTGACCTTCTGTAATTAACTTTGGATTTAATATAAAAATAGTAAAATTAGATCTTTGCTGAGTTGTCAAGATAGAATTGCTATGGTTTGATTTTAAGTGCTTGCCATAACAAAGGATGTTCTTTGTTTCAGAATCGCATGCATGAGTCGTTGAAGTTATTCGACAGTATCTGTAACAACAAATGGTTTACAGATACTTCCATCATTCTCTTTCTCAACAAAAAGGACATATTTGAGGAAAAAATTAAGAAATCTCCGTTAACGATCTGCTTCCCTGAGTATACAGGTAACTAGGTTACCAACATATATTTTAGAGTGGAAGGGAAAGGAGCACCGAAGTCCGAAAAATGGCAGTTAGATTCATTTGGTAATTAAGTTTGAAGTTCTGTGGCTTCAATGCTTCACAGCCACTCCCCTTCAATTAGCAGAGAAATTGTGATAGTTAATGCCCAATTCCTCTCAATTAATTTAGTGATAATTCAGTCAGAGGTGTTACATAATGTAAGAAGCATTCAAGATAACGTGGGCTCATTATAAAGCAGATTGGAGATTCAGTTAAACATAAAATATTAAACTTCAAAAGAAGACTTGGGCCAGAGTCTCTGACCTGGCCTGTAGCTTGGATTCTCTAGTCCTGCTGAGGTGGAACAAAGAACAAAAAAACAGCACGGGAAACAGGCCCTTTGGCCCAATGAGCCCACGCTGCCACCGCGATGTTCCCACCTCTACCTATGATCCCTGTCTATGTTTATAGATCTATGGATTAAAAACCAAATTTGAGTCAATTTAGGGAGAATTTGTTTTGCCAATTAGCCTAAGAGCACATTTTTGGGATGTGGGAGGAAACCGGAGCACCCGGAGAAAAACCCACGCAAGCACGGGGAGAATGCGCAAACTCCCACAGACACAGGCCCAAATCCATGTACCTGAACAGCACAGCGACAGTCAGTGAGCTGTCGTGTTGCCCATCAAATGGTCCGGGTCAAGCGTACACTAATGACATGAAGCACTAGGATACCCTCAAAAAAACATCCAAGAGCAGCCCTCTCACGACCCTTCGTGTGTATGCCCCTCGTTAGACAACAAGGTGGACCAAAGCACCTGTAGGATAAAAACAAGTACATCAATATCATCATCTATTTACACACTTCCCAGGGGCTCCCAAGATTTATGATCCCTATTTTAAATCAGTTTTCTATACCCCTCCATTCCCATTCTGTTCATGTGCCCATCTAAGTATTTCTTAAATAACTCCAGAGTACCTGCCTCCACCACTTTACTTGGCAGCGCATTCCATAACCCCACCACCCTCTGTGTGAAAAAACTCCCTCTAGCATCCAAATTATACCTTACCCCCCTCACCCTAAGCCCGTGACCCCTCGTGCTATTCGAGTCCATCCTAGGAAAAAGCTTAACCCTGTTTATCTATACCCCTCATAATCTTGTACACCTCTATTAGATCTCCTCTAAGTCTACGTCTTTCTAAGGAAAACAGTCCCAATTTGCCTAACTTCTCCTCGTAACTCAGACCTTCCATACCAGGCAGCATCCTGGTAAACCTCCTCTGCACTCTCTGCAGAGTCTCCATGTCCTTCCAGTAGTAAGGCGACCAGAACTGGACGCAGCATTCCAAATGAGGTCTAACCAATGTTTTATACAACTGCAACATTAAAGGCCAGCTCTTGTACTCTACACCCCTTCCCATAAAGGCTAGCATACTATATGCTTTCTTCACAACCTTCTCCACTTGCTCTGCCACCTTCAGAGACTTGTTCACCTGCATCCCCAGGTCCCTCTGCGTTTCTATACTCTTAATAGGTCTACCCTTTATCATATACCTCCCCCCTACATTCTTTCTCCCGAAATGCATCACCTCACGTTTATCAGGATTGAATTCCATCTGCCATCTATCTGCCCAAGCTACCAGCCTATCTATGTCCTGCTGCATCGCCTGACAATGCTCCTCACTATCCGCAAGTCCAGCCATCTTTGTATCGTCTGCAAACTTGCTGATCACTCCACTTACTCCCTCTTCCAAGTCATTTATATATATTACAAATAGAAGAGGTCCCAGTACCGAGCCCTGCGGCACACCACTAGTGACCGATCTCCAGCTAGAGAAACACCCTTCCACTATTACTCTGTCTCCGATTACCAAGCCTGTTACTTATCCATCTAGCTACCTGTCCTTGTATCCCATGAGCCTTGACCTTCTCAACTAACCTCCCATGAGGTACTTTGTCAAACACCTTACTAAAATCCATATAGACAACATCAACAGCTCGCCCTTTGTCCACCGTTTTCGTCACCTCCTCAAAAGATTCTACCAGATTTGTAAGGCACGACCTCCCCTTAACAAATCCATGCTGCGTATCCCTAATCAGATCGCAACACAATATAGTGCCTATACATCCTATCTCTAAGAATCCCCTCCAACAGCTTCCCTACCACTGATGTCACACTCACCGGCTTATAATTCCCAGGGTTATCCCTACTACCCTTTTTAAACAACGGTACAACATAAGCTATTCTCCAGTCCTCTGGGACCTCACCTGTGTCCAAAGAAGAGACAAAGATTTGCGTCAGAGGCCCAGCAATTTCACGTCGCACCACCCTAAGCAGCCTGGCATAAATGCCATCAGGCCCCGGAGATTTATCAGTTTTAATACTACCTAGAAGTTCTAACACTTCCTCCCTCGGTATGGATGTTTCCCTCAACTGGTCCACAGCTCCCTCAGAGATAGGAGCTGTCAACAAGCCCCTCTTCTTCGTGAATACCGACGCAAAGTATTCATATCAGATTTCTGCCATTCCCTCGGGCTCTAAGCACAGTTCCCCTCCTCTGTCCCTAAGAGGTCCAATTTTTCCTCTAACCACCCTTTTATTCCTAACATAGGATAGGATTAAGGATTTTCCTTAATCCTATCCGCCAAAATCATTTATGCCCCCATTTTGCCCTTCTAACTCCCCGTTTGAGCTCCCTCCTACTCTCTCTGTATTCCTTCAACGCTGTCTCCGTTCCCAGCTGCTTTGACCTCTCATACGCCTCTCTTTTCTTCCTAACCAAGTCCTCAATATCCCTAGTAATCCACAGCTCTCTAATCCTCCCTTTCCCATCGTTCCTCTTAGCTGACACATATCTATCTTGCAGCATTTTCAGTATTCCCTTGAAAGAGTCCCACATACCTAGTGTGGACTTACCCTCGAACAACCGTTCCCAATTAGTTTCCCTAAGTTCCTGCCTAATCCGACCGTAGTTAGCCTTCCCCCAATTCAGCATCCTGCCCCTAGAGCAACAAGCGTCCTTTTCCATCTGTATCCTACAGTAGACAGAATTGTGGTCACTGTTAGCCACATGTTCCCCTACTACAACATCAACCACCTGCCCTGGCTCATTACTCAGAACTAAATCCAATATAGCCCCTTCTCTAGTCGGGCTAACCACATACTGCTCCAATGATCCTTCCAGTTCACATTTTACAAATTCCTGCCTGTCCAAAACCCCAGTTCTAGGTACTTCCCAATCCACCCTAGGGAGATTAAAATATCCCACTGTAACGACTCTTCTTTCTGCACCTATCCAAAATGTCTTTATATATGCCTTCTCCAACTACCCGCAGGCTGTTGGGTGGCCTATAATACACCCCTAGCATATTAATCGCCCCTTTTGTATTCCTCAACTCCACCCACAGCGACTCCGCTCCTAACTCCTCTGTATTGTCCTCCCTCTGCACCACCGTAATGCTCTCCTTAACAACGCCACTCCTCCACCTCTTCTGGACCCTCCTCTGTCATGCCTGAAACACTTATACCCAGGAATGTTCAGTTGCCATTGCTCCCCTTCCTTTAACCACGTTTCCATCACTGCAACCACATCCAACATTAAGGCCCTAAGTTCATCCGTTTTTCCCGTTACGCTCCTTGCGTTGAAACAGACACACTCCAGACCTCCAAGCCCACTCGGAACCTCCTCCCTGGTGTATTTCTTCTCATCCAAGCTTACTCTATCTCCCATCTCGCTCTCTACCGAGCTATCGGTCACAACCCCTCCCCCCCTCCATATTAGTTTAAATCCTGCCAAAACACTCCAGCTATCCTCCCAGCTATGATATTCATGCCCTTCCCATTTAAGTGTTCCCCGTCCCTTCTATACAGATGCCTTTCTTTCACAAAGACTTCCCAGTTATCCACAAATATGAAACCCTCTGCCTTACACCAGTCCTTCAGCCACGCATTCAGCTGTAGGATCTCATTTCTCCTGGCTCTGCTATTACCCAGCCCTGGAAGCAGCCCTGAGATCGCCACCCTGGAGGCCCTGCTCTTCAGCCTACCCCCCAACTCCCTGAAAGATTTAGCTGAGTACCAATTTCTCCATTCTCACTGGCGCAGCAGCAGAGTGTACAACATTGGAGAGTTCCAGCCCTTGAATCATCTTCTCCACAATGAGGGACACTTCAGAGGAGGTTGGAGCACTGCACTGTGGGAGCTAGCATTTTTCAGATGTAAACCATCAGAAGCTAGTGAAAAATTCCAAGGAACTGGTCAAAGAAGAGTTTTTTTAAGATGTGGTGACCAATATTTGTCCCTCACTTAATATTGTAAAGATCATCTAGCCATTTATTTGCTGTTTGTGAAAGATTGCTTTTCATAGTTTGACAGCTGTGTTTCTCTACATTACAACTGTAACTGTAGGGGTGGTGTGGTAGCTAGCACTGCTGCCTCACAAGGCCACAGACATGGGTATGATTCCCAGCTTGGGTCGCTGTCTGTGCAGAGTCTGCACATTATTCCCGTATCTGCATGGGTTTCTTCCAGATGCTCTGGTGCATTGGCCTTACTAAATCCTTGCTCTGTATACCTGAAAAGGTGCCACAGTGTGGCGACTAGGGGACTTCCACAGTAACTTAATTTCAGTGTTAACGTAAGCCTACTTGCAAAACTGATAAATAAATTCAAACTTTTTTATCTGCATACTTCAATAGTATTTTATTTGTTGCAAAGCTTGGAATTGCAACAATCTCCTGATTTCTTGCCATAAATATGGTAAAAGCTTGGCTGAGCCCTTGGAGAAACAGTGTTAATCATTGGCTATGCTACTTTTGCAGGATTCCCCTCCTATACTCAACAGCGATAGATTGGGTGCAGAAATTACACCCCACATGTTTATTACAAGGCAGGGCAATTATGCGAGTCTCAGCAAAGACTTCTTGGGGACAATTTTATAAAGAAACAGAACAGAAACTGAGACCAGTTAATGCTTTGGCCCTGTTACTCACTGTTTTAAAATATATGATCCGAGTTGGCTGGGGTCTGTCATCAGATGACGTAATTCTCAAGGAAAAACAACTCAAATATTGCTGATGCTATTTTTTTTCTCGTATTTGTCTCTCTCTCTCTCTCTCTTTCAGGCCCCAACCTGTTTGCTGAAGCTGTTTCTTACATTCAGTCCCACTACGAGACCAAGAACAAGTCAGCGAATAAGGAGATCTACACACACATCACATGTGCCACTGACACCAATAATATCCAGTTTGTTTTTGATGCAGTAACTGATGTGATTATTGCGAACAACCTGCGAGGATGTGGACTGTACTAGTCAGTTAGGCACTGTAAAGGTGGCATTTTTGGAGACAATTCTGCCGCTCCTTTTACGTCAGATAAAAACAATACAGCGATTGTGCAGCTGCTGCTCGAGTACAGAGCAGAATCGGACAGATTTTATCTTCATTTGCATATACATGGGCCAGGCAGATGACCGTACACACACCCCACTGCACGCACCATGCTCTTTGGAACAGTTATAATGCCACTTTTGCACTGATGATTTTTCAGTGGGTCTCAATGTACAAGTGGCAGTATAATTCCACTGACAGCATTACAACCAAGAAGTGAGAGTTCCCCTCCAGAAGCTGTCTGATGTTGAAGTTTGCATCAAGTTCAGCATAATTCCATCCTTAATGATACTGAACTATTCACTCATACACAGCTATTCATATTGTCAGTCATGCATGCACATGCATACCCAGCTCCAATGCTCATATACACACACTCACACACACTGAGTATACTGACTCTTTGCAGTCAGTATTGGCTATTTCCATTTTCTCCCCCTTTGGTTCAGTTTGACTAAATTTATCCTGAGGTTTGCTTTATCTGAAAAGTTCCACTATATTAAATTTTCAGAACTCAGAATCTGTACTCTTCAGTCGCAATTCAATTTTGGAAGAGTTTGCTTAAGGATTGGTGGCCTTGTGCAAAGAATGATGAACCCAGGACTATGTCTACCTCAGGTCGGGGACTAGACTCATTTTGTCCAGTCAATGGGGACTCACATTATCTAGTCAGTGTGGTCCTGCGTTCTTTGGTCATGTGGACTCATGTTCTCTAATCAGCACAGGCCTGCCTTGCTCAGTCAGCAGGAGCCCGCATTGCCCGATCATGCATCTGCCAGGCCTGTGGTTTCTTAGCTTTCCATGTTTCCATATTCCTTATTGATGTATGGTAGTTGTGGGCAGAGTCAGTCAATATTAAGCCTGTATATGAATATTGTCCATGAGTCTGACCTCTTCAGATACTGCATCCGCTAATTTTGGCATTTATTAACTATTGATATCTGTTGTATCCAACAGTCAGTCAATCAGTAGTACTGAAGCTTATTTGCAGAACTCTGATTGCAATCATACCCAAAGCCATTTTGGCTCATTGTGTTTCTGCCGATTCTGTGACAAAAATGCAGTTTTTCTTGCCAGCTAATCAAACTGGAAAATATTCAAAATAGTCTTTCAAATACTTCACAGTTCTAACTTCTGGAAAGCAGGGCTTATTTGTGTGTGCAGAGGAGATCCACAAACACTAAAAATATTTATCATAAATCAAAATATATACTAAAAATTACAATGTATATTAAAAACTGAAATAATATATTACAATAAAATATACAGGTGGCATTGAAATGAGATAGGATTTACTTTGTCTGCCCCCAGTTACAAATGATTGGTTGTTTATTGGATGCTACTCCTTAATATTGTGTTTGGGAGATTTGCTGTTGAGTATTGTGCCGGTTCCCTTCCTCTTCCCAATCACAGAGCTAGGTCCCTTATTTCTGCCAGTATTCCATGTGCTGTTATATCACTTATGAGAGTACAAAAGATTCCTGACTGGACTACTTGCTGCCTGAGGGAGAAAGATTCAAAAATGACTTTCTTCAGTGTTCCTGAGAACACTGGGACACAATCTGTTTCTGTGAGAATTGACAGGACCCCAGCCCAAAGTTTTGGATGGGGAACCTTGAAATGGAAAAGCCCAGAAGTAGTGTTTTATGTTCATTGTTTTACATAGCTTTTCTATGTAGATTTGCAGATGTTTCCTTTGTCTGCTGTATAATTCCAGCTGGGTGTTTGTTTGCCAATTCAGAGAAGGGATACACAACACCATATCATATTAGTCAAGTTGTTGAAGGAAGACAAGCTTGAGACAGTGTTTCATAGTCTGGCTCCATTTCAATGAAAATCAGACTGTTGAATAGAATAGTGCCTGATTTCTCTACAATCTTGGATACCTGGGTAGTTCACTCCTTCTGACAATATATGGGATGATGAACTAATCACTGCAATAAATAACACATCACCAATAGTATTAGAGAATGAACAGACTGGGCCCCTGAGAGTTTCACTTCTTATTACAGACCTTAAGTACCTTCAGTGACTAATCAAAAGGTCTGTCAACAGACAGGTCTGCACAGGGAAACTTAGTACATAGGAGAAATCCAGATAGGAGCCTGATTGTAACAGCATTGAAAGTGCATATGATAAGTGTATTGTAAAATATAATTAACTTGAGATGGAATGTTGTAAGTACCAGAGCAAAATTAGCCATATAGGGTTATTGAGTATATATTGTATATACTTAGTATTATACTTAGACCCAGCTCAGTGATAGGACTGGTTCATGGTACCTGTACCAGCCATTGTAGCTGAGAAGTCTTGAGTGCCATTCTTTTATTGGAAGCAGAAGTGATTGATGATGGTAGCTTAGGGGTGACTAGTATTAGTACTGGGTCCTGTAGGAGCAATATATTTTGACAACAAATGGAATTTGGCAGTAAAGTATTCTTGTTTTTGAAGTTCTATATCTATTCTATATGCTGGAATGATAGGCTGTGGCACAAAAAGATGGGACCTATACTGGGGTCTGTACCAAGACAAATATCAATACAGCATGCTATCCCAACTGACTTCTCTGAAGAGAAATATGTTTTCTGTATCCGGTATGGGATACACATCTGTCCTCTTTCTGTAATTGGAATGCAAGAATTTGTGGATGCTATTATGAATGCTGATTCAGTTTCGTGATGGTTGGTTGTTACTCTCTCGCTGTTATTCCCTGTGGGGATTTTGAGCGATTCTTTTGTTCCAATGATTGTCATTGCTTGCATGTTGCACTGTCAGTATTTCTGAATCTTCAAGACTACCTTCCAGCTTTGAACTGCTCATGCAAGTCTGTCAATTGCTGTGAAGGTTTTGAAGGTGAATTGTGCTCTCTTACCATTGAAAATCAGTCCACTCATTCTGTACTAAACTCTTATTCCTTTCTCAAGTACTAACCACAAACTGAATGGTGTCTACCCCAGTGCCATAACACAAATAGGAGTGAAGTACTTCAGGTAAGTGAACCATATGGAATGCAAGTAAATTTTTGTTCAAGATCTAATCGTAAGGAAGTCCTTACTTCTACCATATGTGCCAGCATTCAGTGGCTGTCTTTTAGCCACTTCTGTGTAGGATTAGAAACTGTTATGTGAACTTAAGTGACTGCTTAGGCTAACCTAGTGCTTTACTACATGTGAATGAGATTGTACTTAAGTGATTTTGTAACAAAATGGTATCTGCCTGTTTATATGATAGATTGTGTTATTATTTATTTCTGTTCTTAATGTATTTATTAGTAAGATGTCAATAAAGTGCCAGCGCTTTCCTAGTATGTGTTTGCCTCTCCTTTGTGCTTGACCTAATGAAAATAAGTGCACTTTTTCATTCATTCTCAGATTTACAGTTCTTAAGTGAGGAATCCATTCAAACTTCTTTCTCCAGTTTTCATATATAAGGAGTTAAAGCAGAAAAGTGGAATTAATCTTCGTCCCTGGATATCTACTGAATGTCTTTTAATGATATTTTACTTCACATGCAAATTCCAACGAATCACTGACCATCCTTATTGCCCCAAACTGGAATAATTTGCTCTTCTTTCTGTAGCTTAGTTTGCAAAAGCAATTTCATCAGCTAGTATGCAACTTGGATGTACAGTAAGCAATGCAGGTTCTGTTGATTCTCGCTCCACAAGCTTAACGTGTAATTTTATTTTTTTCCACAGGACATAAGCTTCAATACATTCTTCATATGAATAGAATGAACCAATTTATACTGCAAACCTTTGCGCATAATTTTCTGTGACTGACTGGCAGGGGACATATGATTGTAGTTGGTCAAGAGTCTCAGTTTCCACTCACCCTGACTCTCACCAATTCCACTTTATTGGGCGGGATGGGGTGTGGGGGTGAAGTGTTCTGCTTGGTGAGTCAAAACTCATCCCAGAAATTAGTAGCAGCAAATGCTGGGCCTCGCGTCGGCTCTTGTCTGGCAAGCACCTGTCCGTTTTTTTAGATTAGAGATTAGAGCAACACAGCACGGGAAACAGGCCCTTCGGCCCAACGAGCCTGCGCCGCCGTCATAACTATATAGTAACAATTCCATTATCCTATTCTAATTTTACGTTATTCCTAATATGGAAGAGTCTCAATGTAGGGACAATTTGTTTCCCAATCAGCCTAAGAGCGAATTTTTTGGGATGTGGGAGGAAACCGGAGTGCCCAGAGAAAACCCACGCAACCACGGGGAGAGCGCAAACTCCTGCAGACACCGGCCCAATTCCAAGTGTCTGCACAGCTACAGCGATAGTCACTGAGCTGTCATGGTGCCCTTCAGATGGTCCAGATAAAGCACTCATTTACGACACGAAGCACCAGGCAACCCATGAATCAACATCCAAAAGCTGTCCTCGCACCATCTGCCGAATGCATGCTCCTTGATGGTCAAGTATGGACCGAATTACCTGTGGAAAAAAAAGCCATAGTTAAACAGTCCTACTATATCCCTCTATCTGCATAACGCTCACGTGGCTGTCCAAGAGACCCTTAAACATCCCCAGCGTGCCTGCTCCCACCACCTTACTCGGCAGTGCATTCCACACCCCCACTACCCTTTGTGTGAAATACTGCCCTCTAATATTCGTCCTATACATAGCCCCCCTCACCCTATGGCCATGACCCCTCGTCCTATCCATTTCTAAAGGTGGAAAAAGTTTACCTCCATTTACTCTAGCTATACCCCTTATAATCTTATACACCTCTATGAGATCCCCTCTAAGCCGACGTCTTTCAAGGGAAAACAACCCCAGTCTATCTAATCGTTCCTCGTAAGACAGTCCTTCCATACCAGGCAGCATCCTGGTAAACCTCCTCTGCACTCTCTCCAAGGACTCCACATCCTTCCGATAGTACGGCGACCAGAACTGGATGCAGTATTCCAAGTGAGGCCTAACCAATGTTCTATACAATTGCAACATCAAACTCCTACTCTTGTATTCTATACCCTTTTCTATGAAAGCTAACATACTATACGCTTTCTCTCCATGTGATATGTACAGTCTCCACGGTGGAAGTGTATGTCACAAGCCATACTGAGTTAACACAAATTCATCAGCATCCATCTTTTCCCCTTGTATGTCAGCTCCTTGGTCTTCTTATTATTTGTGTTTGCCAGATAGATTCTGCAATCAGATTAGGTACAGCTTTTGTCCTAATACTGATGTCCTGATGAATCAGAAATGAAAATACTGGAAAAAGTAACTTTAGCTTCTGGATTCAATCTGGATTAGGTTCAAGTTTCCAAGAGTACAACTCAGTGCAATCTGCCATGTTTTCAACTCCAAATATGTCCCAGCTTACTTTAAGATATCAGTGCTGGCATTACACAGAATAATTCTTAAAACAACTCATTCACTCAAAGAAATTCTCAGTGGATTTTACCTGCATCTACACATTGAAAATCAGTCCACTCACTCTGTACCAACTTTGAAACTGCATTATGCTGGCACCCACAACACTGACCCCAACTTCATCTCTCCATCCTAATTCTTGTTCATGTACCAGTTCACTCCCAAAGCCGTGTGTCTGGCAGCATGAATTCCTGAGTGGGCCAGACTTTGTAGAAAGTTCTGATGACGACTTACTTGTACAATATTTTGAATAGGTTGACATAGAAAGCCCTTCACAGTCTTAATGTCACAGGAGTTTGAGTGCTGTAATTAGAATAGCCAGCAGTTCATGTGAGAGTCACATAGGATCTCTATATATTTACACTGCAAACTGAGTTAAATTGTATACCCACCATAATATATTTAAGAGAATGTGTCTGGTGTTAGAGGAATAACTTTTCATATGTCTGATATCTCAGATAGTTGTAAAACACATCAAAAGTATGTTCTTGTGAGGTCTATGATATGTATGCACAATAAACTATACTACCTACTTTATACAGCCTGCAATGTAGCTTTGAGTTATCAACAAGTCTTTTATGAATGGAGAACCGAAAGGTTCCAGAGATTGGTCTGTATTGATTTAGTTAAAATTGTGAAAACAATTTTAGCATATACACCTGTGGGACTATTGACATTCGAGAAAATGTGAACACATTTTCTTTAGTTATTGCAAGGTCAGCGCCTAGATGCTCTTTGAAATTGTCACTGAAAAATAGATGGACAGAAATCTTGTCAATCTACTTTTGATCTAGTACAGATCTCTCAACAATATGTCTGACTGTTGGACTACAAAGTTTTTTTTATATAGCCTCGTGTAATAACAGTGTCCCATTCTGACTATTCTCGATGCAGCGCATCATGAGCATGCAAAAGCATAAATGAAAGTATTTGAGTTGATGGGTTTCAGTATTGTGGGCCAGAATTTTCGCAGTAGTGTGTTTCCTCGTTGTGGATGCAGCAAGCCATTCAAATGCATATTGACTTTGGTGGGACAAAAGATCTGGCCAGTGAAAGGAGCCAGATCCAGCCATGATGATTAAAAAGAGGGAAGTATTATTATTGGACTAGCTGTTGATGATCAGGAAAGGCTGAAGTCTGCAAAAGTAAAATTATTTGGATAATAACTCTTGACTAAACTGTATAGTTAGAAGTGTTGGGAACACAAGGGAATGTAGTGGCACATTTTGCAGCTGAAGAAAAGTCAATTCAAGGTTGAATCATTGAGTAACATCTTATTGGACAGAATACCCATGTGGTCAATGTAAGATTGTCCAAAATGGCAATGATCTTATTGTCTGTGTTATATTTGCAATTGTGCGCAACTAGCTTAATAATGGCTTTCATGGATCTCATTCTCTATGACCCTGCCTAGCACCCAATTGAGTCCTGTGACATTTTAAGCCAGAAAGATTTATTGTGTATATTGGAATGGCATTTTTAACAGTCTGAAAACACAGATTTGAGTAGACTCATTGTGATATGTGCGACCAAATTTAAAGCTCAAGAGATTTATGAGAATAATTCCAAGCATGAGATACTTGGATAGATTTTAGAAGATGGAACTGTCTTGCTAGAGAAGAAAGGTCTAGGGGAAATTTGATAAAAAATTGATCAAAATCATGAATAGGGTGGACAAAGTAGATATTGAGAAACTATTTCCACTGCAGAAGGATTGGGAACAAGGGGGCATGATGTAAAGTGAATGGCAAAAGAGCCAAAGACAACATAAGAAAATAAACTTTTTTATGCAGTGAGTGGTTAGAATCTGGAATGCACTACCTGAATGTGATGAGCTACTTTTCGAAAGGAACTTAGATAATTAGCTGAATTGAAAAATTTCATAGGGCTATGGGAAAAAGGGGAGTAGGGCTAACTGACTTAACTTGAGGAGATCTAACATGGATACAAGGTCAACAGCCTCCTTCTGTATATAATAATTCTACAAATCTATTCTAAAACCTGCAGAGGTCATCAGCAAGGGGCTAAATTGATAAGGGCTTTGAGAATAATTATCAGCAAATGTTGAAAGTTTTAAGTGCTGGAATGTGAGTGAATGAGTGTATACTGCCATTTGTGTTTGTCCATCTGAACATTGGATGTCTGAACTTGGTTGAAAGCTTACTTATATCTAATATCTATTTGGCTCATGTTTATTAACTACACTCGTTCATACAATTTCTTCTTTCCGATGCTAACGAATCCTCCTTCTTTCACTTTCGTCTTTCCCTTTCCCTTGTTGCAGAACCGCATGCACGAGTCTCTTATGCTGTTTGATTCCATCTGTAATAATAAGTTCTTCATCGACACCTCCATCATTCTTTTCCTCAACAAGAAAGACTTGTTTGCTGAGAAGATCAAGAAATCGGCTCTTACAATCTGCTTTCCTGAGTACACAGGTAGGAGTTTTAATAAATTAAACTTCTCCTTCTCTCATCTTTCTCAGCAGCGACTCCCACTTTGTGCATGTTTGTGTGTGCATTTGGCTTTGTCCAATCATTTACTCTCTTAACTAACACTTTTTCATTTCAAGATTGCAAGGCACATGTCAGAAGTCTCTAACCTGTTAACCATAGATGTGTGCGTGTATGTGTGTATGTATGAACAGTGGAGCATTGCTGGTTGTAAAGCAGGCTGGATAGATTTTTGCTGCCACAATATTTTCAAACACTTGGTGATAAAAATTAACCCCCTATGGTATTGTAAAACAGGTGTTGGTGGAACAACGGTTGTTCTACACCTCATTGACTTAGTAGGAATAAATCAGGCTGCCAATTGGTTATCAACCCATTTTATATCGTCAAAGTTAAGACAACCCTTTTTTTGTGAAAATTACACTTTGAAACACTTCAAAGATCTCGATTGGGCTGTGATGGGTTTATGAATCTGTTATTGCACTGCCCTGTAATCTTTTGATATCAGGTCAGGAACAAAATATAGTATGTAATTAAGTCAAAAGTGTGATAAGAGTTTTCATTTTTGAGGTCAGTACTTGCATTTATACATCCTCGCAAAAATAATACAAATACATGTAATTACCTTACTTTTTTGTTTATGCTTTATTGAGTATACTTTTCCTTGTTTTAATCTGTATATCTTTGCATCTGTATGTAAGTACATATCTGTATCTATAGAACTCTATCTGTTTGAAGTTCTGTTTGCGTTGATGTATCTGCTTTTGTCTGCATATAAATGAACAAATGTATACTGTCCATACATTCACATACTAGTAGGTGAAATGTTGTCAAAAAATAGCAGAGTGTTTTTCTAGAGAGAAGACCAGTGCATTTCTCTCCAGATCTTATGACATTGCCAAAAAAAAAACAACACGCTGTCATACAGTGAGACAGGATCTCAACGCATCAGCAAAACCCCATTGCTCAGGGATTGGGATGCCATCTTTAAAGGCATCCCAATCACAACCCGAGTAAACCTTCCCCTCTTCCCCAGCCCACCATGGAGATCTCAAAAGGCCCCCCTTCCTACCCCTGATCAGAGTTGACACCTATCTATCCACCCATTTTGCCCCCCTCCCTACCACAATGATCAGCTGTTTCTTCCCCCCCATCCCATTCGTCATCGGTCTCTTCACATCTTCTCCTCTTACCCCATCCTGCACCACGTCCCTCACCACAGTCTGAGCCAGTACCTCTAAAGCCCCCAGCTATCACTAATTTATTAAAATTAAAATGAGTTTTCTGCAGTCATGCTACTCCAACAGCAAGGGTGGTAAGATCACAACTTGGAAACTCACTAGCATGAACTGCGCTCTCCAGATTTTGAGCATAACCACTATTACTGTAGATGAAAAGTATGGACTGAAAATTGCTCCCAGTGTGTAACTATGCCTCTTTAAAAACAAAATTCTGCAGATGCTAAAATCTGAAACAAAAACAGAAAATGCTGGAAAATCTGACACCATCTGTGGAGATGTGTAGCTCTATTCTCTCCCCACAGTTGTCAGACTGGCAGAGATTTTCCAGCATTTTCTGTTTTTATGCTTTTTTTATCCATGGATATATACATGTGCCTATATCTGGGTATAAAAATCTGTCTATATGCATACTACGTGTTTGTGCTATTCCACACAGATTTGTATGTGCCTGTCTTGTTTATCTAAGTTTATATACATCTAGAGTCTATCTATATGTGTTTACATCTGATCCTGCTTTTATCTGAATATGCGGTTAGAGGATTAATGGGGAACAAATGAGTATTGGTTTTGTTAGTAAATATCTCTATCACAACAGTAGAACAAAAGGATATTCTAGGATGTTACATACAGAATCTATATGGATAAAGATAAGAAATAGGAAGGGAAATGGTAGAATTCTGAATAATAATCTATCATGCATAATCAATAGAGAAGTAGTGACAGATAGAATTTTGAGAGACTTAAGGTCAAAAGAACAATAATGTTGGGTGATTTTAACTACATCAAGGTAGACTGGCATAAAGATCATATATGTGGTGAAAGTAGAAGACATTTTTTTTAGGTTACTGCTTAGATCATTGCTTCTAGCCTGACAAAAAAAATGTTTTGCTTGATTTCATTTTGCTAAGTGAAGAGGCACTAATAAAATGGTATATAAAAGGTTCAGAGAGCTAGGGGATGTTAGGGATCTAGAGGAGTAATGGTGTGTAGAAGGGAACTTAAAAAGGAAATTAGGAGAGCCAGAAGGAATCATGAGAAGGCCTTGGCAGGGAAGATTAAGGAGAATCCCAAGGGCTTCTACAAATATGTGAAAAATAAAAGGATGAGAAGACAAGGGATAGGGCCTATAAAAGGTAAAGGGGGAAAAGTCTGTGTGAATCCGGAAGAAATGGCAGAGGTGCTTAACGAGTACTTTGCCTTGGTATTCACGGTGGAAAGTGAACTGGGAGATTGCACTGCAGGTTTGAGGCATACGGAAAAGATTGAGTATGTGGATGTTAGGAAAGAGGATGTGTTAGACCTGTTAAATTCTATCAAGATAGACAAGTCGCCGGGACCGGATGGGATGTACCCCAGGTTATTGTGGGAGGTGAGGGAAGTGGTTGTATAGCCCCTGGTGATGATCTTTGCGTCATCCATGGAAACGGGAGAGGTTCCGGAGGATTGGAGGATTGCGGATGTGGTTCCTATCTTTAAGAAAGGGAACAGGGATAGTCCAGGAAACTACCAACCGGTGAGCTTGACTTCAGTGGTTGTAAGCTGATGGAGAAGCTTCTGAGGGATAAGATATATGAACATTTGGAGAAGTTTGGACTGATTAGAAATAGCATGGTTTTGTCAAGGGCAGGTCATGTCTTACGAGCCTAGTTGAGTTCTTCAAAAATGTGACTGAACACATTGACGAAGGAAGGGCGGTGGACGTAGTGTACATGGACTTTAGTAAGGCGTTTGATAAGGTCCCCATGCAAGGCTTCTGGAGAAGGTGAGAGGGCATGGGATCCAAGGGGCTTTGGCCTCGTGGATCCAGAACTGGCTTGCCGGCAGAAGGCAGAGAGTGGTTGTGGATGGGTCTTGTTCTGCGTGGAGGTCGGTAACCAGTGGAGTGCCCCAGGGATCTGTTCTGGGACCCCTGCTGTTTGTCATTTTCATAAATGACCTGGATGAGGAAGTGGAGGGATGGGTTAGCAAGTTCGCCGACGATACAAAGATCGGTGGTGTTGTGGATGGTCGGGAGGGATGCCAAAAGTTGCAGTGGGACATAGACAGGATGCAAGACTGGGCGGAGAAGTGGCAGATGGACTTCAACGCAGATAAATGTGTAGTGGTCCATTTGGGCAGGAATAATGGGATGAAGGAGTACAATATAAGGGGTAGGAGTCTTAGCTGTGTTGTAGAGCAGAAGGATCTCGGTGTCCGGGTCCATAGGAATCTTAAATCGGCCTCGCAGGTGGAGGAAGTGGTCAAGAAGGCGTACGGTGTACTGGCCTTCATTAATCAAGGAATAGAGTTTAGGAGTCAGGATGTAATGATGCAGCTCTATAAGACTCTTGTCAGACCCCAGTTGGAGTATTGTGCGCAGTTCTGGTCGCCTCATTATAGGAAGGATGTAAGGCTATTGAGATGGTTCAGAGGAGATTTACAAGGATGCTGCCTGGATTGGGAGGCAGGCCTTATGAAGATAGGTTGAGGGAGCTGGGACTCTTCTCACTGGAGAGACGAAGGTTGAGAGGCGACTGATAGAGGTTTATAAAATGTTGAGAGGAATAGATAGGGTGGACTCTCAGAGACTATTTCCCCGAGCTGAAATGGTCACTACGAGAGGACACAGATTTAAGGTGCAGGGAAGCAAATACAAAGGAGGTGTCAGGGGTAGGTTTTTCACTCAGAGGGTGGTGAGTGAATGGAACCGACTGCCGTCGGAGGTTGTTGAGGCAAACTCACTGGGGTCGTTTAAGAGACTTCTGGATGAGTATATGGAAAAGAATAGGATAGGGGGTTACAGATAGGTCTGTGGATTGGTAGATGTGATCGGCGCAACTCGTGGGCCGAAGGGCCTGTTTGTGCTGTATTGTTCTATGTTCTATGTTAATAACTAATGGAAGTAAGAGAATAATTGTGAAATAGTAATTACAAAATTCTTAATGTCAATGCCAGAATGGTAAAGGTTGATGGAAGAGTCAGAGGTAGGAATGGTGGACCAAAGAAAAGCAACACAGAGCAAAATAAGAAAGGATCTGACATAAGTTAACTGGCTAAGTTGGTCAAAATTTTGAAATGCGAGGGGGATAAAATGAGGTCAAAAGAGGGTACGTTAGAAAGTTCCATGAATAAGTAGAAACTAAAACTCAACTGAAAAAACTCATTTATATAATGCTTTTTACCTCAGGTTGTGCCAAAGCATTTTATTTTTGAAGTATTTTCATTGTTATGATGTAACAAATGCAGCAAACAATTTTCACACAATAAGTTCTCACAAGCAGTAACATGACAATGATCCGATCATTTGTTTTACAATGTTAATTGAGGGATAAGTATTGGCCAGGGCATACAAGAGAGCTCCTCTGCTTTTCAAAATGGTGGCATGGGACCTTTTCTGTCCATCTGAGAGTAGAGCAGGCCTCAACTGAACATCTCATCTGAAAGATCAGCAGTGCACCATTCTGTAAGTACTGCACTGGAGTGTCAGCCTAGATTTTATCTCAGGTAATTGTTTGAAAAACTTAAACTCTGAAACTTTAAATGGATGCATAAGGGCAACAACATAAAGGATATCATGAGGAACATAGAAAAGGGCATAAAAGGATAATTAAAAGGACTAGAAGAGAACTTGAAACATGTTCAGATAATTGAAAAGGAATAGTATGTGCTTTTATAAGCAAATAAGAATAAAATAAAGATTATAGGACCAGTCAGATGAAGAAGGGAGCATAATTATGAAGATATCATAGTCATATTAACTAAATATTTTAACACTGATTTTTAGCATTGATGATGGAGGTGAGCATGTAGACGTACAAAAAGAGGCCTTATTAGCAAGAATTATAGAAAATAAATTTGTTTTAAAGCACACAAGGGGAATGAAGAGTTGTAGAGTCATACAGTACAGAAGAGGCCATTCAGCTCATCAAGTCTGCACTGATAAAACTACACTAAATCTACATTAATCCCACTTTCCAGCACTTAGGCCATCATCTTGAATGCTCATCCAACTACTTTTGAAAGGTTGTGAAGTTTCTACTATTACTCTCAGGCAGTGCATTCCAGACTCCCATCACACTCTGGATGAAGAATGTTTTCCTCAAACCCACTCTAAACCTCCTGCCCTTCAACATAAAATTATGCCTGTTCATTACTAAGGAGAGCAACTGCTTCCCATCCATCCTGTCCATACCCCTCATAATATTATACATCTCAGTCAGGTCCCCCTTCAGTCTTCACTGCTATACAAAAACAACTTGAGCCAAACCAGTCTCTCTTTATATAGCTCAAATGCTCCACCCCAAGAAACATCCTGGTGAACCTCCTCTGCAACCGCAATCCAGTGCGATCACAATCTTCCTATTATAAAGGGTTTAAACTGCATCCCAGCTGTGGCCTAACCGAAGTTTTGTACAGCTCCAACATAACCTCGCTACTCTTATAATCTATACCACAACCTTGTCAAAGGTTTTGCCAAAATCCATTCAAACTACATAATCTCCACTACCTTCATCTACATACTTGATCACTTCCTCCAAAAATCCACTCAAATTTGTTAGGCATGATATTTTTCTGACAAAGTCATACTGTCACTGATCAAACCTTGCCTCTCCAAGTGGAAATTAATTTTCTCTTTCAGAATTTTCTCCAGTAGTTTCCCTACCACTGATGTGAGACTCACTGGCTTGGAATTCCCTAGTTTATCTCTATCACCCTTGAAAAGTAGAACACATTAGTTGTTCTCCGATCCTCAGGCATCTTCCCCCTGTGGCCACGGGAAATAAAATCTGGGTCAGAACCCTATTAGCTCCTCCCTTGCCTCCCACAATACACTGGGATGTAATCCATCCAGACATGGGGATTTATCCACTTTTAAACTTGCCGAAACCTCCAATACCTCATCACTTCTTATGTCAAACTGCTTAAGAACCTCACATTAACTCTCCCCAAATTCTGTACCTACTTCCTCCTCCTAAGTGAAGGCAGATATGAAGTAGTTGTCTAACACCATACCAACGGCTTCCGGCTCCACAAACAGTGATCCCTATCGAGCCTACTCTTTTCCTAATTATCTTGATTATCTTTAATATATCCATAGAATATCTAGGGATTGTCCCTAATTATACCTGCCCAGTGCTTTTTCATGTCCCCCTTTGCCCTCCTAACTTTCTTAAGTTCCTCCTCACTTTGTTCCCTTTGTACCTGCTAAAAAAGTTTCTCTTTTCTTTCTTATCGAGTCCTGAATATTCCTTGACATCCAGGGTTTTCTGGGCTTGTTGCTCTTACATTTCACCCCGAAGGAACATGTTGGATCTATACTCTCTCCATTTCCTTTTTGAAATCCTCCCACCCCATCTCTTGTTGGAACTTATACATGTTGATATAAAAAGCTTTCCTGAATACATTTCAAGAAATCTGCCCCCTTGAAATTCTTCACACTATGACTATTCCAATTAATGTTTGGGGTACCAATATGTACCATACCCTTTGACTTATCACCCAATCTTTAGGATGCTTTGCAGCTATTAACATCCCTGATTCTGGCCCCAGGCAGGCAACACACCATCTTGAGTCATGTCTGTGATAGCAGAAATACCTGTCCTCCAAATTAATGAATCCAAAATCACTATCACCCTTGCTTTCTTCTTTCTCTTTACCTATACAGTCAGGCCATTTATGGTGCCAGAAGCTTGGCTGTGACTGTACTCCCTTGAGGAATCAGCACCATCATGAACTTCCAAAATGGAAACCAATGAGAGCAGGACCCCAGGGGTCCTGCCTGCTTCTTTTGAATTGCTTGGTGGCCCCCGTTCCAATCCCTTGAACAGTAGTATGACCATGTCTCTAAATGTTCTATCCACGTAACTTTCAGCCTTGCGGATGCACTACAGTGTCTCCAGCGGCTGCCCCAGCCCAGAAACACACAGCTCAAGTTTCTACACATGGTCATCTAGGATGCTGATAAGGTCCGTGACTTCCCACATATGACAGGTCATAGGAACCTGATGGCTATAGACCTGGCTGCTGGAAGAGATAACAGCTGCTGAAAGAGGTAGCAGAGGCTCTAAACATGATTATTCAGCCTACGTTAAATACAGAAATGATATCATTGGATTGGCTATGAGCACTAGCAGCAACTCATCACAGAGTTAAACCAGTGCTTCCCAAACAATTTGCCAATGTGACCCCATTTTAATGCATCAGACTTGGGCAGAGGGAGGGACAGAATGGGGTGGTGCCAAAATAACATATCAACATATCCTGTTAAAGTATCAAAATCAAACAAAACAGGATAATAGCCTTCAGCAATGATTACTGAAGTTTAAAGTAAAGGATGAAATAAAGTTTACTGTTATATCAAACTGTCAAATGAGACAAAACACCATGAAACAAATATAAATAGCTTTCTCCATCAGCCAAAAAAAAGTAAATTAAGTTGGAATACTTTATACTGCTAAATTCTTACTTGAAATAACTTTTAAGTTAAAAAAGAAGTTGCTAAGTTCTTTTTACTTACCATCCATTTGCTGCCTCTTCTGCAGGCTGATTCTGTGGTCACTTCCCTGCCAGACCCATTTGCTCATTGCTGCCCTGGCCAACTATCTCCTCTGCCCAACTCTCCTGTTCTTCACTTTCCTGCCCAAGCCTGCTGCTTGTAGCTACTCTTACTCGCTGCCTCCCTCTCCTGAACCCTCATTTGCAACAAAGAATTGAGAGAGGAAGGGGTGAGTGTGAGGGCAAGGCAGGGAGGTGGAGACAGTCATACTTGAAAGCAGCAAGTGGGAGGTTCGGACAAAGGAAGGGAATATTCAGACAGGAAAGCAGAAGGCAGGAATAGTGATTCATAAATAATTTCATGCAGTTTCTTTGTAATTATTTTTATGTAAAATTGAGATAATTGATTTTGTTACCCTCAATGTTGAGTATTTTATGTCAAAATGAGTATAATCCCTTGTATGTTTTGAAACTATAACCCTATGAACAGAAGCCATTTTAATTATTTTTCTTGGCCAATAGTCATCGATTGTTAAGAATACTTTTCAGCTTTATTTCAAGTTGAGCTTTCCAAAATTTCAGATACCTCATGCCAGTGAGGGGTTTGCAAGTTTCAGGTGCACAGAGGTTACTTCTGGTCCCACTCTGTCATCACACCCTTCCCCCATTTCCTGTTCCTCCTGTTGGGATTCCCATTGAGGTAGGAAAAAGCACACCATAGAATCACAAGGCTAGTCCCAGGATGGAGTTTTTTCTCTGTGGCTGCCATAATGCTTTTGGATGTTGCAATCCCAAATTCCATCCTGTGACCTCACAGGAGAGTCAAAACCCACAGTTAGAGAAGCCCTCGGTTATGTCTTGAGTTAGTGCAGCAGTGTTAAACATGTGATATTAACAGGTATTTGACATCTCTCCCATTACCTCAATATTGATGGCCCGCAGGTACTAAACTCAGAAGGCAGGATCTTCCAGTCCCATTGACAACAACCCCGCAGTTTCTCCGGCAACAAAGGGTGCAAACAACTGGAAACAGTTGACAGTAGCTGCTCCAAAAGATCCTGCAACTGGCCAATGGCAGGTCACCTCAGCTTCCACAAAACAAGCTGCTAGGGGAGGGCATAGGAAATCCCATCCAGAACTCATTTAATTATTAGCATATTCAAATGCAAAAAGTTCTACCTGCTATTGTAAGTTTTGAAATTGTCTACTTTGGTATTTGTTTGTACAGACATATGCCACTATGCATTTTTCTCTTATAGTTTGACCAAAGTATATCACTAACATCAGCTTTGTTCAAATTGCTTAATTGCTTAGTAACTGATTGTCATGTGACAGTGATCCCTCACAACTGATCTCAAACAAATAGTTCCACTATGTGTCTTCAGGTCAATCGTTGATTCAAAGTAGCACCTTTGATGAAGGTCATCTTAAAGAATTTAACAGCCAATTAAGAACTTATGAAATGTGATGTCATTCTTGTAAGTAAATCATTTTTAGGTGTTGATTGAGGGATAAGTATTGGTTTAGACACCAGGGATAGAAGATGGGTTTTTTTTTACATCCACTTAAGAGGGCAACAAGATCTTTGACTTAATACTTCATCTGAAAGACAGAAGCTCCAATAGTGCAGCACTTCCTCAATACTGCACTAGAGTATAGCACTGTGACATGAACCCATGATAACATAAAAGCAAATTACTGCAGATGCTAGAATCTGAAACAGAAAATGGTGGAAAATCTCAGCAGGGCTGACAGCATCTGTGGAAATAGGTGCTAGTGTTTTGAATCTGATGACTCTTCACCATTTTCTTTCGCACTGATGAACAGTCATCCGAGCTCGAAATGTTAGCCTTGTTCTCTCACCATATAGTTGAATGCATGACTGATTCAGATGAGGAGCGATGTCCACTGAAACAGAGTTGCCACAATGTCAGGATTGCCTATACAGTCAGTAATACAAACAAGAAAACTGAACTACTGTATATGCAGTAATAGGTGCCAAGAGGGAATGGGGCTGGATGTTTGGGTGTTTTGGTATTCATGTGTTTGCTGTAGTATGGAATCCCATTATCGGTGGCCAATCTAGTTGCCATCTTCATCAAGGACATTCCGAGCAGACCACTGAAAGCCCTCCTGGACTTCCAAAAACTATTGGCCTTTGTGAAGTCTCAGTGATGGAAATTCAGGAAAAACCTATGAAATGGAGAAGAAATTGGTTGGAGGAAGCTTCCATTCCCCTCAAAGCAACACAGCTCTAATTCAGGGCTTGGTGGTATTGGTGATTGTGGCATTTTGAGTGGTGTCACATGTTAGCTCCAATGTACCACACTACTGCTTTGCCAGAATCCAAATCTCCATCCCCAATGGCATGCAAGTAGAATTCGGTTAGTTAAAGACCTGTCATTTGTGAACTCTGTTTGAATAATGAAACAGAACCGGAACAAGGCTTGCTTTGTACTTAACACTGGTTCCAAAAATGTGGAAACCAAGTTGAATGTCAAAGCTCCATTTATGCTAGAGGTGCTCACATATTCAGTGCCATATTGTTACCACTCTGAATAGTATCAGATAATTAAGCTGGAACATGACAACTAAAAAGTTGTACAAAGATTCAGTTCCTATTATGGGTTCAGGCAGGCTTTATTGCATTAATTAATTAAATTGAATATTTACACATGTTACAATGAGATTCTACAATAGCATTGGTCCATCAATCACAGAAATACAACTGGAAGTTTGAAACTACAAACGAGCTTCTTAAAACTGCTGCAATACATTGTTGTAGACAGTCAAACACTCCATTCTGTCACCATGGTCCATTTGTAAAATATATTGTCCGCTGTCAATGTTCACTTGTCAAGTGATAGTTATTCCCATATATATTTTTCATTTGTAAAAATACATTCCAAAACATTAATCAAAACATTTCAAATTCAAAATTGCAAACAACAATAGAATTCCACTTTCCTCCATACAGCTGGTTCTACTCTAATGTGTCTCAATACAACTTCAATACTCTTGATATTCATATATAAGTTACACATCAGGCATCAAGCCCTAGGTTTTCACAAAGTTTCCAGCCTTTTGGTATACTATAGTTGAGAGGACTTAAACAGTGGCCTTTCACACCCATGCTGAGGCTGCTTCCAAGATTTAGTGTGTTCCTCAGCACGTAGTCCTGGACCTCAGAATGTGCTAGTCTACAACACTTGGTCATGGACAACACTTCACTGGAAGAGCAGCAAGTTTCAGGCAAACCATGAATTGTCTTTTATCGCGTTGATGGTTCTCCGGCAACAGTTGATGGCTATTTAGGTTTATGTTCCTGGGAACAGGCCGTGGAGCACAGAGTGGAATGAAACTCCATTTAAAAATCACTGCTTCTCTGCTGTAGGATTCAGTACACAACCTTTCGTCAGACTGTCCACGCGTCCTGTTCTTTTATTAAACCTTATGCAAAACTCTGATTATGCTGAACAGCACATTCAATGTTGCAAAGTCATCTCCCAGATTCTGTGACATGCATTAATTCCTCCCTACCCATCTCCCAGATTAATTTACATTATCACAGATCTGTGTCAACAATTCCAAAAATTACATCAGAGCTGTTGGGCTGATCAAACAGCTGCCATGTAACCTTGTAATTTACTGCCTCACCCCCATATTAAATAGCACTGAAAAGTTATTTCAGACATTGAAGTATTTTTGTATTTTTACACTGAAGCTGGCATTGATATTAATTACCGAGTGAGGTTCACTGGATTTACATAGCTATGTCATGCTCAACTATTCACTGTTTTGAAGTACTGGATGTAAAAACGATCGATCCCAGGATTTGTTTCAATGTCCTCATAGCAACACTTCTTTAGAAGCTGGATTCTGTCTTCAGGCCTCACTGAAAGTGAGGTTTAAGTTTTGTACGGATAAAGTAGTGCACGTAAGAGAGCAAAGTGATTGCCACAAATCCTCATTGAAAATATCCAGTGGCCTTGCAACATGTCCAGCCATTGTACAGCAGTGATTAACAAAGCAGTAGAACAGTGAACAAGACAGTCAAAGTAAAGGAATCCTTAAACTGCTTGTTGCTCTGATCAGACCACACTGTAAATACTGTGTACACCTGTAGTCCAACAACTACATTGTGCTAACAGAGGAGATAAACAGTGAATTCTGCTCTCTTTCCTATCAATGGCTTGCCTAACAGGGTTTTGTGTTGTCAAAGTGTGTGTGTGTGTGTGTCACTCCTTGTGCTTAAGGTTGGTTTTTTTCCATTTTATCCTTGCTTTAGGGCCCAACACTTACGAGGATGGTGCAGCCTACGTTCAAGCACAATTTGAGAGCAAGAATCGCTCTCCCAATAAGGAGATCTACTGCCACTTGACCTGCGCTACGGATACTGGCAACATCCAGGTGGTCTTCGATGCCGTCACTGACATCATCATTGCCAACAACCTCCGAGGCTGCGGCTTATACTGACTCTACCGTCTAGAGGCAAATTTGGTGATGATTATTGAATGCAAGTTGGTAAATAAAGGCATAACGTATATAATTCTTTTTAGTTATCATAAGCTGCCAACAGAACTAGACTCCTGAAACCCGCAGCCTTATCACAAACTTGTACACTGTTAACACTGTACTTCACTGGATATTCTGCTTTAAAGAGGAAAATTTTACAAAGAATGTTTTTAAAAAAAAAAAACACCCCCCTCCTGTTCTCCAATCCTTGGGCAGACAAGTCCTTTTCTTGGTACCATGTCTGCCTGTTTTTAACACATGGCCCATACTTTGGAATCAGTGTGACGTTTCACCTTCTAAACACAAGGCTGAGTTTCCAGTGTTTAGTTCTGTGGCAGCTCTTTGATTAATATGTTAGGAAACCTGAGGACGCACAGGACAGCACCATATCAGCTGCATTGAGCCTCCCTCTTCAATATGGTGGAATGGAACGGCCCTGAGTTAAGCACAGCAACAGCCTTGGAGCTTTCCACTCTGACCGAGGGAGAAGAGGGGCTTCAGTTTACTAAAAGCTTGAAGGTCTATTTTTTTGCCAGAGAAGTTTTTTTGTTTTTGTTTTATTTTCTTTGACTGTCCTTACCAGTGCCAACCTGCCCCGCCATCCATTCCCCCTATCCTTCCCCATCCCACCTCTTCCTTTGGTGAGTTTGTGAAAATGGTTTATACAAGTTGGTGACCTGATAAATATTTCTCTTCCTCCCTCCCCTCAGAGTGTGCATGAAGAATCTGTGTGTTTTGTGTGATGGGAAGGTTCCCTCAGCCTCTCTTTCTGCAGACTGTATAATGGACTATCCTGGTGCCCTTATGTACAGATAGCATGATCTTTGGCCTTTGTGAGACACAGCCTTCCTACACGGTCAATTCAACCTTTTGAAAACTGAATGGTGGTTGTGTGTTTCAGTAGAATGCTGTAGATCTGGTTTTAGCCAAGTCTTTAAAAGTAGAAGCTAAAATAATAAATTATTAAAAAAAATTCCATTTCTTGTGCTTTGTAGCTTCAAAAGGTTATTTTTCCCTTTTTTTAAAAATTAAAGAAATTTTGCTGAGAGGTTGTGTACAACACTCGGATTAGTTAAACCAAGTTAATGTTTGGATTATACTGGGTCAGCACTGCTTTGGTTACTCATTAGCCTGACGTCCTGCATTTGCAACATCTTTACTAGGCCTGGAATCTTTCAACCCACACTGTGGCCCCTGACTGTCCAAGACAGTGCAACTGTACAGTAATGATGAAACTCTGTTTAGACTTCTCTTCATTCTAATTGTATTGGGATTTTAAAAAAAAATAAACTTGTTCACCCTTCAGGTTTGTATAGAAAAGCACAGCTCTCACTGGCCAAGTAGGTGCAGTAAAGATGTCCCCGTTTTACAATATTTGCTATGATACTGTGTAATATATAAGTTAGGCTTCCTTTTTTCTCCGTGAACGTCTGTGCTGCTATTTCTTCTTTTTAGTGAATGGTGTTTTCTCCTGTGGGATGTTAGTGACGCAAACACCTCGAATGTAGTGTTTACATTAAAGCCACAGTTTTCATGACCAATATTGTTTGTCATTTCCTAGTTTAATTGAAAACAAGGTTGCACCCCACTGTCTCATTCTGAATAACGCGTGACCTTTAACACTGACAGCAAACCAGCTTGTAGGAAAATGGTGGCCGCCACGACGGAGGCCTTTCTACTTTATTTATTGATTCGTTTCTTGCTGGTGTCTGTTCAACGTGGCCAGTCTCTTTTACAGATGATGGAATATTCATGTGTAGCTCTTCAATAAAGAGGAAATTTGTCAGTAACAACCAGTCTCCAACCCTCTGGTTTTCAGCTTACAATTGTTCCTTCTTTTTGTGTTTTTGTTTATTTACTTGGTACATTTGTGATGTTTGAAAACTCACTTTCTGTTTTTAACCCTCTGTCATAATCAGTGGGAACCTATTCTCCTGAAGCCTATACCCAGTATCTAGTGGGACAATTGATAGCAATAGTAACACAAAGCAATGCCTTCAACTTCACATTAAATCCTGCACAAGTGAAAAGCCTTGACATTTCCTCAGAGATTTCAGATAATACAGATCTGATTAACCTTTCTCTAATGCATTTAGAGATTCATGCTGACTAATGGATTGGTAGACTGAAGGGAGGGGTCCCAGTTGCCAAATGACTCAAAGATTTTGATGATTGTCCACACTTTGGTTTTATTCTATTTAATAACAGATTGGGTTTTATTCTTATGTTAATCCATATCTTCATTTAAACACTCAATTTGAGGGACCATTTATATGGATCACATCTTCAAAATGTCCAGTTTGGATTCCAGTCATTATTGCATGTTGGTGCTAGTTTGCTGGGTCCAAAATCAATAGTGCGACCAAACATTGTATCACTTATTCCAAAAATGCTTGCATGGTTAAGGTAGACATTTCAACAACACTAACTCAAATTAATTCACTTGTTATCTCATTGAAGCAGATATACACCAACTTTAATGAAGTGGCAGTTCAGGTAAGGTTCATGAACTTGGGACAGTATCAGTCTTGTGATTTGTAAAGATATACGGATATTCTGAGAGGAGTACCTTGAGGAGTTAAGTGGATCAATCCTTTGAGCTTAACATTAGTCCCAAGTTAAAGTTGCTTCATGAACTGGTAGTTTGATTCTAGTGTCACTTGGGAACAGTCTTGGTTATATTACTGCAGTAGGGATTTATCAGCCTAGACTAAGGATCTGGAGACAAGAATTCAAATCCCACTATGGCAGTTAAATTCAGTTAATTAAATAAATTTAGATTTTAAAAACAGCAAATAGCATTGTAGTAATATTACAGGATCAGTAATCTAGAAACCTAAACTGATGGTCTGGAAATATGAGTTTCAATTAGTAAATCTGTATATAAAGAAATGCTAGTCTCATTAGTAATGATTATAAAGCTACTAGATTGTCATAAAAATCATCGGATTCACTTTCAGGGGAGGAAATCTGCCATTATTGCCAAATCCAGCTTACATGTGACTCCAGACAAACAATAATGCCTTAACTGACATTTATAGTGACCTAGCTAGCCACGCAGTTGTATCAAACCATTATAGAAAAGTTAAATACAATTCCAAGAAGGCTGCTCACTCCCATCTTAAGGGGGCAATAAATATCTGCTTTGTCAGCAACTCCCATAACTCCTATTATTTTTTAAAAACATCATTAGTTGTGACTATTAAAAAAAATTAAAACCCATCTGGTTCACTGTTGGATTTCAAGGAAGGAAATCTGATGCTGTTACCCAGTCTGGCCCATGTGACCCTCAGCAATGTGATTAGCAGTTGTTTGGTTCACCACCATTTTCTCAAAGTAGTTTATCCAGGAATGAGTTTTTAAAATAAAATAGCTAGGCTGAGCTCACTCTGTAACCTCCACAGAGAAGGTGGAAGTTTTGCACTGCTTTTGTTAAATCTGTCAGTTAAATTTAATTGACTTTGTGTTCAACATAGATTCCCTCCTGATTTCAAAGTTTTTAAGTCCCTCTAGGCCAAACTAATCTCAGACAAACTGGAGTCAAGGGAAGTGAACTGTTTCTAAGTCAAAAGATTCTGAGCTTGAGTTCCACTCCAAGGCAACATTGAAACTCCAGTGTAATACTGAGGGAGCACTGCAGTAATAGAAATGTCATTTTTCAGAAAAGATGTTAAACCAAAGTCCCATTTTCCTGCTTGAGTGGATGGAAAAGAACCCATGGCACAATTTCAGAGAGCAGGAGAGTTATCCCAGATTCCTGGGCAATACTTATTCCTCAATCAACATCATTGTCACATTGTTATTTGTGGGAGTTTGCTATGCACAATTTAGCTGCTGTATTTTCCTATGTTCCAACAGTAACTACGCATCACAAGTACTTAGTTGGCTGTAAAGTATTTTGAGACATCTTAAGGTACTGAAAGGCACTATTTAAATGCAAGTTTTTCTTCCTGCTGTGAAGATGAACAGGCAACAGTGTTCTGGCTAATATTTATCCCTCAATCAATATCACAGAAATAAACTTTCTGGTCATTATCACATTGTTATTTGTAGGAGTTTGTTGTGCGCCAACTGACTGCAATGTTTCCCACATTGCAACAGTGACTGCACTTCTTCATTATACTTCACTGGCTGTTTTGGGATGCTCTATGGCTTTAAAACATAGATCGAAAATAGGAGTAAGCCATTCAGCCCTTCAAACCTGCTCCACCATTCATTATTATCATTGCTGATCATAAAATTCAATACCCTTATCTTGCCCCCCCCCCCCCCCCCCCCCCCCCCCCCCCCCCCATACACACACACCCCTTGATCCCTTTAGCCCCAAGAGCTATATTTAATTCCTTCTTGAAATCATACAATGTTTTGGCCTCAACTACTTTCTGTGGTAGTGAATTCACAGAGGGCATCATATAAAAATATGCCCTACAAGGAGGAATAGCAGCTCCAATTTTAATCCAGCAAGAATGGGAAATTGAGGCACCTGCCAACCACCTAATCTAGCACATCCGCTCCTCCCATCTCTTTCACTACAAGCCTCGGTTTCATGAGGCCAAAAGGGTTCATCTGCATGTCCCCCAGTCAGTTCAAGTTGTCTGCCTGAATCTGGTGGAAGACAGCAGCTCACTTGTAGGAAGGGACAGAATATCAGCTAGTAGGAAACTATTGGTGGGGCTAAAGGAGTCACCCACACACTTGGGGAAGTAGCAAAGAAGGCGTGCTGGGAGAATCTCACAACCAAGTAGGGATGAAGTCTCAGGATAGAGGTTACAGCTTTCCCTGTGGGGTCCAAAGGACATCTGCTGCTCCTGGTCCAACAATGAAAAATAATAAACTTAACCTTTTTATGTAGGAACAAGAGTAGGTTCCTTGAAGTTGTTCCTCCAGGCAATAAGTTCATGGCTGATGTGTGCTTTAACTTCATACACCCATCTTATTTCCATACAGATACAGATTTGAAATTGAGTAAGCATTTGCAACTTCTTGTGATGGAGAGATTCACAACTATCATCCTCTGTGCTACGATATATTACCTAACTTCTCACTTAAATGGTCTCATTCAGATTTTAATGTTATGTCCCTGTCCTCGATTACTTTGATATGGAGATGCTGATGTTGGATTGAGGTAGACACAGTAAGACGTCTCACAACACCACATTAAAAGTCCAACTTGGACTTTAACCTGGTGTTGTGAGACTTTTTATTTAACTACTTTACCAGTGGAAAAGTTCCTCTCAACCTACTCTATTGAATCCTCAGAAAATCTTTAAAGCCTCAATCAAATTAACCCTTGATGTACTATATTCCAGGGATTAAGTTTAAATAATTAATTTTAATTTAAATAATCTCTCAATCTAAATTTGGAGCCCTTGTAGCATCTGCTGAATCCATGATGTGCATTTTTAAGGCCAATAAATAACTTCTAAGAATTATATGTGGCAATGGCTACTTCAAAATTTAGTAGTTCCATGTGGCCTAATTTTCCCACAGCTGCACAAAAGAGTTATTTATCACAAATATCTGCACAGCATCTTTTAGGCTTCAGGATGGTCCCACACCCACACATCTTAATGGGAAAATGCTACACAGTACTCCAGATGTAGTCTATAGTTGTAGCAAAACTGTCTCCCCTTTTATATTCCAGCCCTCTTAGTTAGAGAGGCCAATATTCTAGTAGACCTTTTGCTTATTTTTGACTATTACCTTTTGTTGAAATGCATGTGGATGCCTAAATTCCTTCAGATTTTCACTGTATAGGTTTTAGTTATTCAAAATCAATTCAAACTTTACTGTTCCAGAATGGATCACTTGGCACGTAACTGTGCTGAAATCCATCTACTAGAATCTAGCCATTGGTTTAGTTATCTATCAATGTTTCTTTGTAATTTTAAGCTCTCAGCTATAGTACTTGCACCAATCATTGTGTCATCATCAAACTTGGAATTTCTGGCTTTTTACTGTGTTATTTAAGTCATTAAGAAATAAAGTAAATAGTTGAGGTCCCAGCACAAGATTGGTCACTATTAATTATTATGACTTAGGTTTCTACCACAATCAAATCAATAATTTATTTCAATTCCATTTGCTTTAATTTTAGCCAATGTGTCTGCTGTGTACCCTTATCAACTACCTAGTGGAAGTCTATATAAAATACATCTGTTGACTCTCCCTGTCTATACTTCACTTACTAAAAATTAAACTGAGTTATTTAGTCCTGATCTATTCTTTATAGCTGTTATATTTTATGAATCAGCTCAAGTTGATCTAAGTGCTCAGTCAATCTGTCCTTATAGATAATGACTTCTGATTATTGGATCCCTAATTCTATGGTTTCTCTTTCTCATTTGTCTTAAATTCATTGGCAATTTACCAACCTAAAGGGCTAACTTTTGAATGGAGAGAATTTTGAAAATTAAAACATTTGCAGTTTCCTCATCCACTTCTTTAAAACTCTCAATAGCAACCATCGGATCCTGGGACCACGTTAATTTTAGTGTCATTATTTTTTCTAGGCTGTTTTCTTGTTTGCATTAACGTTACTGAGTTTTGCTTCATTATTATTTTCTTTGGTGTGGTTAATATATTATTCCCTTCCTCTACTGTGAAAACCGATGCAAAATAATTATTAAACAGTCTGCAATTTCCTTATTTTCATTTTTGATGCTGCCTGCATTATTTTTAAGGAAAGGATTCACATTACCTTTGACTAATTTTCTTCTAATGTTATAAAAAGTTGATGAGTGGGCTGTTCTCGTCCAGTTCATTGGCAGGATTTACCCAGCGCCACCAAAGTCAATGGACTTTCAGCTAGCTTGGCATATCAGCCTGGTGGGGCCAGAAAATCTGAGTCAAATGTTAGTCTTGATATTCCTCAATTTTCCATTTGCAATTTTTTCAGTCTTTTGTTCATTGTACCCATCATTGTTGTGTTCATTCTATTTCATGCTCATTTCTTTAGTCTTTATGTCCTCTGTGTCAACTCTGGCTGTATTAACTTAAGTTTTTCCTTTTCAAAGCTAACATTGAATTAGATTATATTATGATCACTGTTTGATTATTAATTAACCATAAGGAAACACTTATCTGAGCCTGGCTTATATATTCTCCTTTGCTGGTGCTAGAGTATATTACTCCATAAAATTATTTTGAATGTACTTGAGAAATTTGCTACCTTTCTGATTTGAGCTGCTCTGCTCTTCACATTAATACTAAAGTCCCATTAAAACAAGCCTGTTTTACATAGAACATAGAACACTACAGCACAGAACAGGCCCTTCGGCCTTCGATGTTGTGCCGACCAATATAAAAAGCAATGCCCCTCCAAACTAAACCATTCCCTTCTCTTCCATATACTTATCAACTAACCTCTTAAACGCCACCAAACTTGGCGCATCTACAACAGCTGCAGGCAGGGCATTCCACTCCCTAATCACTCTTTGAGTAAAGAACCTACCTCTGATATCCGTCCTATAACTCATACCCCTTAAATTTAAAGCTGTGTCCCCTCGTGCTAGCTTTCTCCATCCTAGGAAAAAGGCTATCACTGTCCACCCTATCTAAACCTCTAATCATCTTATATGTTTCGATTAGGTCCCCTCTTAGCCGCCTCCTTTCTAACGAAAACAACCTCAAATCCCTCAGCCTCTCTTCATAAGACCTGCCCTCCATACCAGGCAACATCCTGGTAACCCTCCTCTGTACCCTCTCCAATGCCTCCACATCTTTCTTATAATGTGGGGACCAGAACTGCACACAATACTCCAAGTGCGGCCGCACTAGAGTTTTGTACAGTTGCAACATGACGTTGCGGCTCCGAAATTCAATCCCCCTACCAATAAAAGCTAAGACTCCATATGCCTTCTTAACAACCTTCTCGACTTGACTGCCTACTTTCAGGGATCTATGCACATACACACCAAGATCCCTCTGTTCATCAAGACTACTAAGAATCCTAAATTGCTATAAACCTCTAATTTCTGAGTGAATACATTCTGCCATTTCATTGCTGCTATCAGAAACAATGAAATTAAAGCCATCATTTTTGTTTCCAACAAACAATTCCACTGCCTTTATCATGGGTGCACAGTAACGCTGTGTATGTACCATGTACAAGTTGCACTGCATGTAAGGCTCCTTCAAAAGCACTCCCCAAACCTGAGACATCTACTACCAAGAAATGTCTCTTGGTAGTCACTATTTGCATGTTTCCCTCCAAGCTTTACACCATCGTGATTTGGATATATATTACCATTCCTTCATCATCACCGGATCAAAATACTATTAACTCCTTATCTAGCAACACTGTGCATGTACTTACTACATGGGTGCAGCAGTTCTTGAAAATGGCTCACCACCACTTTCTTAAGGACAGTTAGGGATCAGCAATCAATGCTGACCTAGCCAGCAATCCTGTGAACAAACAAAAAAAAAAATCACATGGTGTAAGCCTCTATTCCATCAACCTTCCTCACTAAGGTCTCAAATCTTGGTTTTGCAAACTTGACATTCCATTTGAAGTTGTTTCACTGCCTGAAACACCTTCCTTGAATTGACATTTATATCAGTAACTTACCTACATTGCTTCTAAGATCAGGGCCACCATACGAATCCATCATTAAAGAAACCCTAACTTGTGTTTTCCATTTCCTTCGGGTAAAATTATTCTGTAAATGGGATTGGTGCCTTGGCAGTATTTAAATGGTAGCCATTATTGTAGTCTGCTGCAAAGAGTGGCAACCATTTGTCTTGGCTTAAGACCCCTGGAGTAATTAGTTCTCCTGTCAGGTGGCTTATTGTAGAGAGGGTTAAAACTGGGTGGCATTCCTGCAACCACTGGAATGATGACCCGTTTTAAAGCAGCTTTGCCTAGGTGACATGTCGATTGTCCTTTTGGGAGCAGGTTCTTGTGGCAAAGAGAATGCAAGAGGGAAGGAGGATCAGAAAAATGGTAACAGATATCAGCTAATTCCTACAGGCACCTTCATGATGGGAAATGGCAGAATGCCAAGAATGGACTGGACATAGACCAGGATATCCTATGGCAAGAGTACAATATAGATGAGCTACTCCAAATCCTTGTTCGGAAATGTTGCCGAAGAGTCGACCTATCCCAATGAGTTGTGGCTCGAGCTCCTCCGCCGCTGATGACAGTTGAACGCACGAGCGGACCAGGAGGAGAATAAATCTGTCCGAGCGTGCTTCTGTGTGGCGCGTGACAGGCGGGGGCTACCAGAGCGAGAGCGCGCCGAGTCCTGCGAAGTGTAGGTGAGCTGCACCGCGGTCAGCAAAAGGGATGTGCAGAAGAAAGGGGGCTAGGAGCCAGCGATGTGAAGGGACAGTATTCATGTATGAGGAGCCCGGCGCTGTCAAGTGTGAAAGGGAGGAGCAGGGCGCGGCGCCGTGAGGCGTGGGAGGGGAGGGGAGGGGCACATCACTGTCAGCGTGGGACGGAGGAGAGGAAGGGCGGGGCACATCACTGTCAGCGGGGGACGGAGGAGAGGAAGGGCGGGGCACATCATTGTCAGCGTGGGACAGAGGAGAGGAAGGGCGGGCACATCACTGTCAGCGGGGACGGAGGAGGGAAGGGCGGGGCACATCATTGTCAGCGGGGGACGGAGGAGAGGAAGGGCGGGGCACATCACTGTCAGCGGGGGACGGGAGAGGAAGGCGGGCCACATCATTGTCAGCGGGGGACGGAGGAGAGGAAGGGCGGGGCACATCATTGTCAGCGGGGGAACGGAGGAGAGGAAGGGCGGGGCACATCATTGTCAGCGGGGGACGGAGAGGCGCGGCGCTGTGATGTGGGACCGTCACGTGTGGGAGGGTGGGGCGGGCGCGGCGCTGTCAAGCGTGGGAGGGAGGGTCAGGGTGATGTCACGCATAGGAGGGGGAGGGGCTCGGTGATGTCAAGCGTAGGAGCGAGGAGAGGGCGCGGTGCTGACAAGTGTGGGACAGGACGCGGCGCCGTAACGCGTGGCGGGGCGCAGCGCTGTGAAGCGTGAGAGGGAAGCACGGGGCACGCCGCCGTGAAGTGTGAGGGGGCGGGGGGGCGCGATGCAGTCAAGCGCGGGAAGGTGGTGCGCGGTACTGAGAGCGTGTGGGTGGGGCACGGTCACAAATGGGAGGGGCGGGGCGCGGGGCTGTCACACGTGGGAGGGCGTGGGGCGCAACGCTGTCACTGATCCCAATACACTAGACTGTTACACTATAAGATGCATACATTAACATGAAAATATCCACTCATTTGTTGTGTGAATAGAGTTCATTTTGGTCCGACCTTCAGGTTTCAAATGTCCAATCTTCCTTGAATTTTAATATCTTGACAATGCATCTGCACAGTCCAAAGATGTATGTTCAGATGGAATGGTCATGTTAAATTGCCCCTTAGTGTCACGGAGACTAGCTCGGATAAATGCATGGAAAAGGGGCTTGGATGGTTTTGTGGTCCAAACTCAATGGACCAAATGGCCTTCTCCTGCCTTGTGAGATTCTATGATTTCAATATGGTTTTCTTATCCAATTACAAGCAAAATCTGTAAATTAAATGGTTGTGACAATGAATTCCAACTGAAAAGTAACGCATTTTGGTCTTGAGACATTTTGAAAATATTATAATGCCATCACCAGACTTGTCATTTTTTTTGATAGTGGAATATCTTTGGTGAATATTTAGCTTCTGTGAAAAATACCCCATTTGCTTTTCAATACCAATTTTGTCTTCCTGCAGCAATACAGCACCAATACCTGCATCACTTGCATCGACGGCCAATTTAAAATGCTTAGCATAATTAGATGCTACTAAAACTGGCACAGTCATCAACACAGTTTTCAGATCATTTTGACACTTCAATGCCCAGTGGAATTTCTTGTTTCTTTTTAATAATTCTGTCAATGGAGCAACCACACTGCTAAAATGTGGCACAAATTTTCTGTAAAAGCAGCTCATGCCCACAAATCTTAAAACCTTCCTTTCTGTTTAAGACACTGAGAATTCTGCAATAGCCTTTACTTATACATCACATGGGGCCGTCTGACGTGGCCAATAGTATGGCCTAAACATGTGATTCATGCTTTTGCAAATTCAGTCTTAGCCATGTTTACCATCAAATTAGCTTCTTGCAGTTGACTGAACAATTCTTTTGGATGATGTAAGTGCTCTCCCCATGTTTGCCTGAAAACCACCAAAACATCAATATCCAGAATACAATCTTGTAACAACCTTGTTTGTCAGTCTTTGAAAGGTTGCTGGTGCATCCTGCATTCCAAGTAGCACAACTTTGAATTGATAAAGCCCATCTGACGTTACAAAAGCTAAAGCCTCTTTTGCCCTTTCCAATAGGCGTCCTTGCCAATATTCTCACAGTAAGACAACCTTTATAATAAAATTTGATTGTCTTGCTTTCTCAATGCAGTCTTCCAAACATGGCATTTAATATGAATCTGCTTTTGTAACTACATTCACTTTTCAGTAATCCACATGCAATCTTTGTCTCCCATCCATTTCTGTACCATTAGAATAGGTAAACTCCAATTGCTGCGGTTTGATTCTGTGATACCATTCAAGACCATGAATTCAATATTTCTTTGCACTTGTGATAATTTTACTGTTTTCAATCTATAAGTGTGTTGCAATATGAAAATGTAATTCCCCACATCTACATTATGTATAGCCAAATTTGTTCACCGCAATTTACTCCTGCAGGTAGCTTTGTGACTGAAATTTCAAATCACTTTAATTCTTGTCTGGAAAGTAACTTAGCATTTCATTTAGATTTTTTAGCATTTCCTTAATTTCAGGGAAGTCAATTTCAAAATCTTCAATCTTTGCTTCCTTTATCTGATCCACCACTACCAACACTTCTTTCTGGTTATCCTTCTTGTCAAAGTACTTTTTATGTATATTTACATGACACATCCTCTGAGTTTTTCTTCTATCTGGAGTTCTTATCAAATAATTCACTTCACTTAGTTTCTTTCCAGTTTGGTAAGGCGCACTAAACATTGCCTTTAATAGTTCAACTGATACTGACGCCAAAACCAGTATCCTCAACATATCCCACAAGGCTATGTTCTCAGGCTTTTTACTAAACTTTTTATACACTTATGACTGTGTGATCAAATTCTTCACCAATTCGATTTTTAAGTTTGCTGACAACACCACCATGTAGCTCGGATCTCAAACAGTGATGAGAAAGAGTACAGAATGAGATTGAGAATCTGGTGAACTGGTACGGCAACAATAGTCTCTCCCTGAATTGTCATCGACTTCAGGAAGCATAAAGGAGAACATGCCCCTGTCTACATCAACGGGGACAAAGTAGAAAGGGTTGAGAGCTTCAAATTTTTAGAAGTCCAGATCACCAACAGGCTGTCCTCGTCCTTCCATGCCAACACTATAGTTGAGACAGCCCACCAAATCCTCTACTTTTTCAGAAGACTAAGGAAATTTGGCATGTCAGCTACGACTGTCATCAATATTTACACATGCACCATAGAAAGCATTCTTTTCAGTTGTATCACAGCTTGGTATGATTCCTGCTCTGCCCAAGACTGCAAGGAACTACAAAAGGTCGTGAATGTAGCCCAATCTATCACTCAAATTAGTCTCTCATCCATCAACTCTATCTACACATCTCGCTGTCTTGGCAAAGCAGCCAGCATAATTAAGGATCCAACGCACCCAGGACATTCTCTTTTCCACCTTCTTCCTTCAGAAAAAAGATACAAAAGCCTGAGGTCACATACCAATGGACTCAAGAACAGTTTCTTCCTTGCTGCTGTCAGACTTTTGAATGAACTTACTTTGCATTAATTTGATCTTTTTTTACACCCTAGCTTTGACTGTAATGTTATATTCTGCACTGTCTTATTTCCTTCTCTATGAACTGAATGTTTTGTCTATATAGCATGCAAGAAACAACACTTTTCACTATATGTTAATACATGTGACAATAATAAATCAAATCAAATCTTTCCCCAGCAACAAAACTATGAGTCTTTGCCTCCTTATCTGCTTTTGTTGCTATCACCTGCTGTGGTGTTCTTTAGTAATTCATATGTTCTGTTCTTCCTTTCCCTGAATTTGGTCATATAATCTAGGAGCGTAATTTCTGAGTTCTAATATATTGACTTTTCCTGAATTTGTTTGAATGGTCCACTTAGTCAGGGTCATAGACTAATTCAAAAGGATTAAACCCTGTTCAGTCATTGAGAACGTGCCTAATAAGTTATAAAAATAAAATTCCTCAATCCCAGTTTTGTTGGTAATCTTCATCGTGCCCTCATCATAGTCTATAGAATTTTATAGCATCTTTTTAATGCACCTTGCGATTCAGGATAACATGCTGATGAATTCAACTGCTTTACCCCTTAGCCATTCATGACTTCCCTAAACAACTGTGACATGAAATTTAAATCCTGGTCTAACTTTTTTTGCATTGGTCAACCATATCGTATAAAGAATTTAATCAGCTCTTCTACAATCCTCTTTGCTGTGATATTTCTTAAGGTTTCAATTCCAGGACTCTAGTGGACACATCCATGATTGTCAGTATGTGCCAAGTTCCATTTGTTGTCTTAGGGAAAAATCCTATACAATTAGAACCTGAGTAAAATGTTCCTCAAATGCTGGAATACGAATTAAAGGTGCAGGTTTAAATACTGCCTGAGGTTTCCCTATCACCTGACATGTATGGGATTCGACAGAACTTGACTACGCCTTTATATAGTTCAGGCAAGTAAAAATGTTCTCGTGTTTTAGCCTGAGTTTTCTTTATTCCTAAATGCCCAGCTACTGGAACTTCATGAGCTACCCTCAATATTTCCATTTTGTATCCAGATAGTATTACTATCTGATGTATTACTGCTCACCTCTCAATAAGAGAATGTCTCCACTTCCTCACTAATATCCTTAAAGTAATAACACTCTGAAATAATGCTGCTTCCATTTCTGAATAAGCTGCAAGTGTAATTGCTTCCTCTATGGATCTTCCTGTTATAACTTTATCAATTTCACTGAGCTAAACACCTCAGCCTCATTCTCATCAACTTTTTGTTCCTAAATAATGTTCTCAAAAGATAACCTCAGCTGACTGAATTGCAGTCTTTGTCCTGTCTTATAGACTCCTCCTCCTACTGACTTAACTTGTGATCATGTTACCAGTGTAGAAACAATCCAGGATGTTCCTTCTGCAACATCTCTGTTGGCTGCAATTCCATAGGCTGTGCAATCACCAACATTGTGACTCAGCTATATCATTTCCTTGGATAAATTGAACCCTCTCAATAGGCAATTTCTCTGCTACTCTGAAAATTACCTCACCTGTTTTCAAACTGTTGTTTAAATTCACCTTATATAATGGAACATCTTTTCTTTCTCCACAAATTCCACTTATTAATGCTTTATCCTGCAATACCTCACAAGACAACAATTAGCAGTATCCCATAACATTAAGGACTGACTAGTCCCTGCATCCCTTTAAAATTTTGATGTATTTTCCAACTCCACTTTGTATACTTGAAATGACTTTTTCTTCATATATAAAATTGTTAAATTTTTCTGTAACCTGCCTTCAACATTCCATTGGGTAGGTTGTGACACATTTTCAGACCTTTAGCTAATACCTGCCCTTTCTTTCCACTTGCATAACACTCACTGAACAAAGAAAATTACAGCCCAGGAACAGGTCTTTTGCTCCCCCAAGCCTGCACTGACCTCCTATCCAACTGAACTAAAACTTGCTGTCCTTCTGGGTACAATATCCCTCCATTCCCACTACATGCCCCAGCAGTGAGTTCCAGGCGCCCATCACCCTCTGTTTAAAAAAAAACTTACCTCGTATATCTTCTTTAAACCTTGCCCCTTGCACCTTAAACATATGTACCCTAGAAATTGACTCTTGCATCCTGGGGAAAAAGCTTCTGACCATCCATTCTGTCCATGCCCCTCATAATCTAATAGACTTTTATCAGGTCGCCCTTCAACTCTCTGTTGTCCCAGTGAGAACAAACCAAGTTTCTCCAACCCCTCCTCATAGCTAATGCCCTCCATACTAGGTAACATTCTGGTAAATCTTTTCTGTACCTTCTCCAAAGCTTCCACATCCTTCTAGTAGTGTGGTGATTAGAACTGAACAGTATATTCCAAGTGAGGCCTAACTAAGATTCTATAAAGCTGCAACATTACTTGCCAATTTTTGAACTTAATGCCCCGCCAATGAAGGCAAACATGCCATATACCTTTTTGACTACCTTATCCACCTGTGTTGTCACTTTTAGTGGCCTGTGTACCTGTACACCCAGATTCCTCTGCCTATCAATACTCTTAAGGGTTCTGCCATTGGTTTGCCTTGCCCTAAAATCCCTGAACTTGCAACACTTTTCCCACATATAACTACCAGCACATTAACCCTGTTGACCAACCTTATTACAGTGAAAATATTTCAGCTTTTTCACGTCACCTTTTCTAATCTGAGATGAAATTTTCTTAGAATCTCTAGCTGCTCCTTCTGTTCCTTGACTACATGCTTTTATTTCAACTTCCCATTTTCTATCCTCCTCACATTTAAAAAGGTGTTGAAAAAAAGACTTTGATCTGTGGACTAGCTCATAATCACCCACTATCTCTGCTGCTTTTCTAGCTGTTTTAATCTCTATTTCTCCACATGGGTTTTTAACTATAGAAAGAAAGAAATCTTCAAATTCTTCCAAAATAATTACTTGCCTCGGAGCATCTATTTTTAATGCCCATATCCACTAATCAAAATTACTTTTGTCTGAAGCTTCCAAACTAAGTCTGTCTAGGCTTTTCATCCATATGCTTCTGCAAGCAACTCACATATAGCCATTATAGTCCTTTTTACTGTATTATGTTCCCCAGATATTCTGACAATTACGCATGTACCTCATAAGCTTCGCCTATCAACCTATTCTGCAGGAGCACTGCCCAAGTTTATTTTGGACATTTCATTTGCTTAGCTGTCTTGTCAAATGAGATAAAGGATGCTTCTACATCTCTTCCCTGATATTTTGGAAGAGTCTATGCAAATTTGAGCATCTCCCCAAAGATTCTGATTTGGAAATAAGTGTTTCTATAGTTTCTGTACTTTTTGATACTTCGTATAATTGTCAGCTTTCTCAACTGGTATTTTCTTTCTTTCCTCCTTTTCTAACTTCACCATTTCCAATTCCTTTTCCTTTTGTTTATCTCTCACTCTTGCCTTTCTGTCTGTTCCCTTTGAAATGCCCACTTTCTTTTCTTTTCTCATTTCATTTTCCCTTTCTTTCAATTCATTTTTTTTTCATTTGTAACTGAATCTTAGCAAGGGAGACAGTGGATATAGTGGTATTTTACAAACATACAAATTAGAAGCAGGAATATGTCAATAGCCCTCCCAGCCTGCTCTGCCATTCAGTAAGATTGTGGCTAATAACATTGTAATCTCAACCCCATATTCCTGGCTACCCCAATAACCTTTCACCTATTGTTAATCAAGAATCTATTTAGTTCTGCTTTAAAATGTTCAAAGATTCTGCTTCCGCTGCCCCTTGAGAGAGTTCCAGAGAACTCAGAGTTAGGGGCAGGAGTAAGCCACTTGGTCCCTCTGAAAGAAAACAATTCTCATCTCTGTCTTAAATAAGCAATCCCTTATTTTTAAATAGTGATCCCTAGTTCTAGATTCACTGAATCAGGAGACTGTTCAGTCTGTCAATATCCCTTAGGTTCTTAAAGGTGTCAATCAAGTCGCTTCTTTTTCTTCTAAACTCTAGCAGGTACAAACGCTGTCTGTCCTACTTTTTCTCATAAAACAACCCATCCATTCTTGGTGCTAGTTTAGTAAACCTTCTTTGCACTGCTTTTAATATATTTACATCTTTTCTTAAATTAAGTCTTAAATATTTTCTTAAATATTTTACACATTACTGTAGGTCTCACCAATGCCCTATTCAACTGTAACATAACCTCCCTACATTTGTAATCAATTTCCCTTACAATAAATGATAACATTGTATCAGTTTTCCCTAATTGTACTTGATGTACCTGTATATCAGCCTTTTATGAGTCATGCACCAGGACCCCCAGATCCCTCTGAACCTCAGAGCTTTGCAGTCTCTCACCATTTAGATAATAAGCTTATTTTTATTTTTCCTGGCAAAATAGACGACTTCACATTTGCCCACATTCCATTGCCAGATTTTTCCCCATTCACTTATCTATGCCCCAATATAGCCTCCTTACATCCTCTTCACAATTTACTTTCCTATCTATCTTTACGTCATCAATACCTTCGATCTCTTATCCAAGTAATTTAGGTAAATTGCAAGAAGTTGAGGCCCCTGCACTGATATCTTTGGCATACTACTTGTTAAAAGTAGTATGCCATCCAGGAAAAAACCTATTTGTTCCAACTTCGTTTCCTGTTAGCTAGCCAATCTTTAATATACAGTAATACATTATCCCCAACATCATAAACTTTTATTTTCTGGAATAATCTTTGACATGGCAACTTGTCAAATATCTTCTGGAAATCTAAGTATAGTACACCACTGGTTCCTCTTTATCTGCAGGACACGTAACTCTTTCAAAGGACTCCAATAAAGGTTAAACATGATTTCCCTTTTGCAAAACCATATTGACTACCTGATTACCTTGAATTTGTTTTAAGCATTTAACCTGCTTCATAATGATTTCTAATCTTTCCCCTATGACAGTCATTAGGCTAACTGGCCTGTAGTTTCCTGCTTTTAGTCTCCCTCCCATTTTGAATAAGGAGTTACATTTACTATCTTCCAATTTAATTGAATCTTCCATGAATCTAGGGATATTTGGAAAATTAAAACATTACATTAACTCTAGCCACATCTTTCAAGATTTTAGGATGAAGTTCATCCAGACCTGGGGATTTTTCACTTGCAGACCCAATGATTTGCTCAATACCACTTCCCTGGCATTAATTTTTCTGAGTTCCCCCCTCCCTTCCATTTCTTGATTTACAACTATTACTAGGATGTTACTTATATCCTCTATAGTGAATATCGTTGCAAAATACCTATTTAATTCACCTACCATTGCTCTACTTTCTATTATCAGTTCCCCAGGCACACTATCCATAGGACTAACGAAAACTTCCTTAATTCTTTTCTTCTTATTTAAATATCAACAGAAACTTTTAATCTCTGTCTTCATATTACTAGCTAATTTTCTCTTGTATCCTGTTTTATCAATCTTTTTTGTTATTTTTGGATGCTCTTTATATTAGTTCCAGTCTTCTGACCCGCCACTTACCTTTGCACAAATATTTAATTTTTCTTTAAGTTTAATACTGATTTTAACATTTTAGTTAACCACTCATGTCACACTCTCCCTTGGAATATTTATTTCTCATTGGAATACCTCTTGTTTTGTGTTCTGAAATATGCCTTTAAATGTCTGCCACTGAACCTTTATTGATCTATCCCTTCAGTACATTTGCCAGTTTGTTTTAGCAAGCTCCTCTTCCATGCTCTTATAAACGCTCTTATTTACTTTCAAAATACTAGCCTTGGACACACTCTCCTGAGCCTCAAACTGAATTAAAATTCGTACATATTCGTACATGATCGTTGGTACCTAGGGGTGCCTTCAGTAGTGTTATTAATTAATCCTATCTCATTGCATAATGTCAGATCTAATATAACCTGACCTCTGGTTGTTCAAGAATGTGCTGTTCTAAAAACTCTCAAAAATAATCTATAATTCCTCATATGTACCAGCTTTGCCCATCTGATTTTTGCAATCTATATGTAGATTAAAATCCCCTGTCGTTATTCACTGTATCTTTTTTGCATGGTCCCATTATGTCTTATAGTCTGAACTACCTTGTAGTTACAATTAGGATGGGCCTGTACACACCCCCACAACTGAGGACTTGTCTTTATTATTTCTTATTTCAACCCAAATTGCATCAACGTCCTGGTTTCCTGAAGTTAGTTCATCCCTATCATCATTAATTAACAGAACAATCCCTCCACTTTTTTTAACTTCCTAAATGTCACATATCCTTCTTTGCAGGTCCCAACTTCTGTCGTGCTATCACCATGTCTTTAATGGGTATCAAATTGTACTTTTTAATTTTTATTTGTGCTATCAATTCATCTGTTTTGATTTGAATGCTAAGTACTTCGCCACTTATCAGACTCCAAGCTTGTACTCTGTTAACGCTGCACTGAACACTGAATTTAAAGAAAACTGAGCGGGAATCAGATTAAACCAGTTAGCTAATTAATACTCAGCTCCCACGACTGAAAATGAGTTTACTATGTTTGAAACTGGACAAATAATTCAGCAACCTATGGTAATTTCTGAGGGCCTGGGTTTGAAACCCACTGCTAGATGGAATTAAAAGCTTACAGATAATCATGAAGTTATTGTCATTAAAAACCCATCCGATTCATTAATGTTCTTTTAAGGAAAGAAATTTGCCGCTCTCACCTGGCCTAGCCTTCAGCAGGTCCACAGCATTGTGACTGCCTCTTAAATGATGTCTTGAAATAGCCTAGCAAGTTCAAGGGCAACTAGGAATGAACAATAAATGCTGGCCTAGCCAGTGCCACACATCCACGAGAAGATTTTTTTAAAAATTCAAGTGATTCACCCTTTTGGTTTCTCTGGTATCCCTTCCAAATTCAAATGTTGTGCTGTTCTGTCAATCATGCCTAATTTCCATACCTCTGCAGGTAATATTATCTGTAACTATCTGCCAGATCTGTTAAATGTGCTTTATTTACCTTTTGTAACCCATCTAAGGATACATCTTCTATCCTCCAATAAAGCCTTACAAGTTGCCAAAGCCATTAGAAATATAACAATACCACTTCAGAGTTCAATATTCTCCTTACACTCATTGCCTTTAAATTTGTCTAATTCCAAGCCAGTCAAGGAATTATTCTTTTAAATCCCACAAAGAATCCCCAATTTGTTATGGTGCGGCACATGGTGAGTGCCAGGCTGCTCAAATCCCAAAGGGAATCAGCTGCCAAACCTATTTTGTAATTTGTATATTATGAGGAGCTTTCTAAAGTCAATATAAGAACCAGTGAGGCCAATTGTGATGATTTTGTATTTAAGTTAAAAATGTTTAAAATAAAGAAATAGCACTTCAAAGCACAAAAACACCTTTACAGAGTTAACAGTATTTCTCAAACATTTTCTAAAAGATTTTGGCTTAAATAAACACAGAGCTAAACCCCCTAACAGTCCTAATAGATTTTCTAATTTGTAAAATTCCAGTAACAATAGCCTGCTGCTCTTGGGATGCTTCTGAGGTTAGCAGCAAACTGCTATTCATAGTTCTAGATTCAACCAACACTCTGGGGGCGATTTTACGAGAAGAGCTCCAAGTGTCCAGATGTGTTTTTTGGGTGAGTCTTTACTCTCAATCTTATGCACTTAGTGCATAAAAAAAGGGCTAGATTGTTTCCAGCCTTTAGAGGAATGGGTGGGGCTTCACTTGCTTTGCTCTACCAGCAGAGGGAGCTATTGGTGAGTTAAGTGTGACTGTTGCCTTTAAACCTTTCTGCCCAGGACCTAAGGTCCTCCTTGAGAAGAATATAGATATTTGTGAATACCTGCTATGACAATTGCCGTTTTCTATAACACCATATAACTTCGTAAGAGGTGTATGAAGCTGAGCCTTTGCCAAGAAACTTTCTATTGAGGGTTGTGTATTCCTCTGTCTCCTGCCTCTTGTTCAACTTGTTTATTGCCTATGGCTGTTTATGCTGCATTCCATAATTCTGCTGTCCCATGTTCCAGCTGATCACTCAGTTAGTGGACCTCTTGTCGCTATTGTGGTCTGTTCAGCCCAGTATTCTGCCCAAACCATCAGTTATGACTGATCCAAACAGTTTTTACAGCTCCTGCATCAGAATGACCTTTTTCCCATGGTCAGCCTCTGCAAATGCAAGAAATCATCCCTGCTGTCTTGCTTCTTTACGGTGAGGACAGCTTGTAATTTCTCTCACACACAGCTTCCTGCTGGGCAGCTGCCTTAGCTGATCCTAAATGCTGACCTTTGCCAGTGTGGCCTGTGAGATAATTGCAAGATCTCATGTTGCTTAATTATTATGAATTGCTCCTAATTGACCACCCACTTTTGCCATTTTGCAATTGCCTTTGGTAAGATAAGTTGAGAGCCAACCCAGTCAAAAGATGATGTAGTTTTAAAGTCACTGACCAATAATCCAGAGGCTAATGCCCTGGGAAGATGGATTCAAATCCCACCACAAATCTAGCATTAATTTTCATAAAATAATTTCACAGTAATGTCCTCTAGGGAAGGTGATCTGCCATATTTACCTGGTATGTGACTCTAGACCTAAAGCAATATGTTTGATTCTTAACTGCCTGCTGAATGGTCCTAGCAAGCCATTTAGTTCAAGAGCAATTAGGGATTGGGAGCAAATGCTGAACTTGCCAATGATACCCACATCCCGTGTTTTAAACCTGCTCCCAGTTCTGCCTCAGTGCTGTCCTTTGCACCTTGTTGAGGTATTGCCTGTCCCTGAACTTTTTGAGCTTCAATAGCATCCTATTGAGAGTCCTCTCCCTGCCCTCTTCCTCTTCCAGTTGCTTATGTTGCTCCATGTGGCCTCTGTTCATTCCCTTCATTAATGTCCAATATATAAAACAACTAATTTGTGCAGAAGCCTTTAAATGAGGACAAATTTCACCAGCACCTGTTACACACCTTCCTGTAGACTTTAATAATTTAAAGAACACAAGCATTAAACATTAGGACAAATGCAGTATCAACCAGTAGAGATCAATCACAACTTGCTGTAAATAGTTAATGCTGGGAGTATTTCATGCTAATGACATACGTTCAGCTGTGTGAGGTTAAGACAGAGCATTAGTAGGGTGTTGAGTGTCAAAATGGCCTCATTGGCATGAAGTCAGTGTTGCGGATGTCATGATCTACAAGTTCTGCATACTTTCAGTGGACACTTGCATGCCCTAACCCTTTTCACCAAAATAGTGTCACTGGTGACTCAGCAGAATTGTATGCACACTGCAGATACTATTTTGGACCTCCTAGGCCAAAGAAGAGGTGCTAGATGTCTAAATTTTATTGCAAATATTCTTCGATCTACTATGAGTAAACTCATGGGGGAACCATCAAAATATGGATAGTAATTTTCATCTTGGCTGTCTGGGTATTATTGGCAGAGAGGATTGCCCACCCAATGTAGAATTCTCTCAATTCTCATCTTCAATTGCCATCTATATTCTCAATTAGGCTCCATTATATATTTAAAGGGGTTGCACGAATGCTTTAAGAACTGATCATATGATTTGATAATGTAATTACCACAGGCTGCTGTTTCACTTTCAGTTTGTAATCTGTGCAATGCAAAGAATACCGCTCCATAAATCCGCTTGTATGTTACCTTGAATCCAAGTGTGCAAGCCAAAATTTTTCTTTAAAACTCACTGTCATTAACATAGTTAGGATATTATACATAAAGAAAATTGATGATGAGGATGGTATTTTGATTAATCAAGAAAAGATCATAAGTAAAATACACAAACTGAGCAATGTTTTTGTCTTCCATTTGGTTCCTTCAGTGGAACTTCAACTGTTCCATTACGATCAATGGCTCTAGGGAGTAATGCTCGTCATCACAGTTTGAATGTTAAGAGGCTGGGGATAAGCAACAACGGGATAAGAGAAGAAGTGCCAGTGCAGGAACAAGTAAGAAAAAGGTCTGTGTGGTTTTAAAAGAGGGTTTTTTTTTAATCCAGAAAGGGTGAGGTTCCAGTCAGTAACTGAAATATTTAAAAGAGGTATTGTTTTCTTTATGGCTAGGGCTATTTGAAAAGAGAAAAGTACATCAAGTCAGTGGTCTCTAAGGCAAAATGAGGAGGACTGGGTTGACAGTAAAAATGGTTATGAACCAGCTGACTCAGGACCAGCTTCTTCCTTGCTGCAGTCAGATTTTTGAATGGATTTATCTTGCATTAAGTTGATCTTTATGTACGCCCTAGCAGTGTTTGCCACACTATAATTGCACTCTCTCATTTCCTTTTCTATGGATGGTATGTTTTGTCTGTATAGCATGCAAGAAACAATACTTTACATTGTGTATTAATGCAAGTGACAGTAATAAATCAAAACAAATAAGTATCCTGAGCAGAGTCAAGTCACTCATGTCTATAGGAGAAATGGTTAGGATCCATGGGGCCTTTCAATTAAAGAAAAGAATCATGGAATTCCTATGCTGAGTATTTTCAGTACTTTGTACAAATGAATAAAATTGCAAATGAGTTGCTTGTACCAGCTTTTCTCAGTACAGTAGGAAACAAAATCTATAATTTGCTCTGAAACTTGGTTCATTCAGCAAGCCAAGAATCAAAATTTACAATGATTTGACAAAGATTCTTGACAAGCATTACTCCCTAGAGCCATTGATCGTAATGGAACAGTTGAAGTTCCACTGAAGGAACCAAATGGAAGACAAAAACATTGCTCAGTTTGTGGCAATCTTTAAAGGCAACATTGTGAGTTTGGTGAGTCATTGAAGATTATCTTCAAGATTGTATAGTTTGTACTCTCCAAAATTAGGCTATCCAAAAGAAGATTGCTAACTGAATGTGCTTTGACTTTAAAGACAGCAATGGAAATCACAGTGTTGATGGAACTGGCTGTTTGAGAGACTTCACAATTTGGTGCAGAAATGAAAATCCGTAAGTAAAATACAAAATCACTGTGGATCCTCACAGTTTGAATGTTAAGAGGCTGGGGACAAGCAACAACGGGGTTAAAGAAAAAGTGCCAGTGCGGGAAGATAAGTAAGAGAAAGGTCTGTGTGGTTTTAAAAGAGGGTTTTAATTTACAATGATTTGACAAAGTATGGACTACCCATACAAAATCAACAGCAACAAGCAAATCACATATGGGCCTTTCAATGCGTAGATGCTGAGTAAGAATAGTCAGTGCAAGAATTGAGGCAAAAGGGGTCACATTGCAAAAGCTTGTTGTACTAGACCAGCTTCACCTGAGAAAAATATTCAGATGAAGAACATGGGTACCTTCAAGTAAAAGAACAACTTGCTTTCTACAATAATAATTTACAACATGGAACAAAATAATTACAATTGTGAAGAAGAGAATGTTTAGAAATATGATGAAAAGCTCTAGTTGAATGTCTTATCCAAACAGGATGAATCACCACAGGTTCTGGATGACCCGAAGTTAAGTGAGAGACTAAATATCATCAAAAGCTGAAGTATCTTCAGTTAAACCAGCTGACGTGATTCCATAGACACACATAGAAGAGATCATGCAGTTAAAAGGTTAAATCATAGTCAATGTAAAATTGGGTAGACAAACAGCAGAGTTGTCTCTCCATGTGATTCATGGTAATTTTCCAGCTCTGTTAAGATCATTCACGGAGAAGATAAAGTTTAATTGAAGTGCTGTCAGCAGGTTGGTCAATACCAAAGCAGACCTACAGTACTTTTTGGCTAAATACAAGAGTGTATTTTAAGAAACAGTCAATGAAGGAACTTTGCATGAAATTTAAGATATACCTAATAGTCAACCAAAAAGTCTCAAAGCAAGACTGGTGCTATGTGCATCCAACAAATGTGATACATTTGAGATTTTTCCTATAATTTGTAAGTTATTATAGCAAACTTGTACCTGAATGTTCCTAAATTAGCTACATTATAAAAGCCTTTGCATTATTTATTACATGTGATCATGGAGATGAAACAGAATGTGAGAAAGTGTACAAAGATATTAAAGATGCTTTGCAGAAGCCTGAAGTATTGATTCATTTTAATTTAAAGCTACCATTATTCCTTGCTTGTGATGCTTCACCTAATGGGGTAGAGGGAGTAGTTTAACATATTTTGCTTTCTGGAGAAGACCAACCAATAGCTTTTGCTTTGCACACTCTGACTAGTGCTGAATCTAGCTGTGCTCAGCTAGAACAGGAAGTATTAAGTATAATTTTTGGTGCATGAAGGTTTCATCATTATTTAAATGATCATCATTTCATATTATTGACAGATCAGCAATCCTTAACTACTTTTTGGCCTAGAAAAACATACCTTTGTTAGCTGCTAGTCAGTTGCAAAGATGGTCACTGATCTTATCTGCACATTTGTTTGAAATAAAGTATCATCAATCAGAGTGCCATGCTAATGCTAATCATTATTGCTCTTATCTTTACCTATTGAGCAGATGGCAGCAACTAGTTTTACTAATATTCTTTATTTTTCACTATTAGATCATTTGTCTTTGACAGTTTTTCAACTACACCGACTGGCCGGAAATTATCCCCTGTTAGGGAAAGTGATGGCTATGGTAGTGAAAGAAATGAAAGCTGGAATGCATGGTTCACATTCTGATTTGAAACCATATGTGTCACAAAGGTTTGAGTTAACTGTGCAAGATGGGCGTCTGTTGTAGGGAATCTGATCATTCTTCCTAGTCTGCATAGAAGAGCTCTTGAACAACTATAAAAAGACTTCTTGTATAGTCTGGATGAACAAATTATCATGTAGTTATTTTTGGTGGCCAAGTTTGGATGCTCAGATTGAAGAAAAAGTGAGTCAGTCAATCCTGTGCATGAATAAGTAATATGCTATCATTATCTCCTTTACACCATTGGGTGTGGTCTAACTTGCCATGGCAATGATTACATGTAGATTTTGCTGGTCCATATGAGGGTTATATGTTATCAGTCATAATTGATGCGCATTCAAAATGGCCGGAAGTTGTTATCATGAGGTCCACTACATCTGAACAAACCATTGAAAAACTCAATGAAATTTTTGCAAAATTTGGTAAACCCAAACAGATTGTTGGTGATAATGGTTCACAGTTTACTTCACAAGAGTTTGAGAATTATTTCAAAGTAAATGGTATTCAGCATATAAAATTCACGTGCTATCATTCATTAACAAATGGATTACCTGAAACATTCATGGAGTCCTTGAAACAGTCTTTAAAAAATTCAAGAGAGAGCTTTGTGCCAGTAATGACTCTAGCCAGTGAAGAGTTTTCCCTGATTCTCGTTGACTCCAGTTTTGCTGGTTCCTTGATATCATTCTTGATCAAATGTGGTTTTGATATAAAGAGTAATCATTCTTACCTCACCTCTGGCATTCAGCTTTTTTGTCTATATATGAAACAAGTTGCATTAAGATCAGGAGCTAAGTAGCCCTGGCAGAACCCAAGCTGAGCATCAGTGAGAAAGTTATTGCTGAGCAAGTACCACTTGATTGCACTGTCAATGACTCCATTCATCACTTTACTGATGATTGAGAGTAGACTGATGGGGCAGTAATTGGCTGGGCTGGATTTGTGGTCAGGATATACCAGGACAAAGCAGTCTGTTTAATTGGCACCTCTTCCTTAAATATTCACTCCATCCACCACTGATGCAAATTCATAGCAGTGTATATCAACCACAATATGCTCTGCAAAAACTCACCAAGTCTCCTTAGTTAGTACCTTTCAGACTTGACAACTACCATCTAGAAGGACAACAGTAGCATACATATGGGAATACCACCACCTGGAAGTTGCCCTCCAAGCCACTCATTCACCATCCTGACTTGGAAATATATTGATGTTCCTTCACTATCGCTAGGTCAAAATTCTAGAATACCATCCTTAAAGTACTGTCGGTATACCGAGTTGTCAGGGATTGCAAATTCAAGAAGGCAGCTCACCACCACCTTCTCAAGGGCAGTTAGGAATGGGCAATAAATGCTGGCCTGACCAGAGAAGTCCATATCCCATGTACGAATGTACAAAAAAAGGATCAGGGTTTCACTTGCCCTGGTCACTGACTGCTCCCACTTGTCACTAGGCTCAATAGTAAATACTGGGCTCTATGTCAGAGTGTTGGATATTATTTGTAAGGTCTGAATGAAGTTCTTATAATCTTAAGTAGGTTAACTGTATGTATTTATTAACTGCAAGAACTAGGTATTGTTACAGACAGGAGAGGGGTGGCACACTGGGAAACATTGCTATCTTAGAGCAGCAGGAATTCAGGTTCGATTCTACCCTTGGGCAACTATCTGTGCAGGATTTACATGTTCTTCCTGTGTCTACACAGGTTTCCTCCAGGTGCTCTAGTTTCCTTCCAATGTGTAAAGATGTGCAAGCTCGGTGTTTTAACCGTGGTAAATGTGCAGGATTACAGGGAAAAAGTAGAGAGCTATTGGGGATAAGATGGTCTTTCGGAGAGTTGGTGCAGATTCAATGAGCTGAATGGCCTCTTTCTGCACTGAGGGATTCTGTGGTTCTATGGTATTAATTTAAACAGCCTTGATGTCTCCTCTCACTTCCCTTACGTAAACAGAAAGGTGATTTTCCCCCTTTTATAAATGTTGGCATATTTTCCCCAATCTTTAAGTTTTAGAAAGATCCAATCCTCAATTAGTAACCTCAGAACACTCAAGATTTGGTAAAATAAGAGGGTTGGTTTATTTTATACACATAGACAATGTGGGAAGGGGTTTTGCAATGTTTTCTCTTTTTATACTCATAATAAATTAGAAATCTTTTATATATCAGTAAAGGAATCGAGAATTATGGGGTTAAAGAGTGAACATGGAGTTGAGAATTTTTGTATCAGGTCAGTTCTATCTCATTGAATGGTGGGGCCGGACTCAATGGGCTGAAAGGCCAATATCTGTCCCTCATCTTCTGGTCTAAGGTGATGCTGTCATTCGCTTGAAGAAAAAGTTTATCCCTGCTTATCAGTTTTGGAGTGTCCTGTTGCAATGGCACTCATGTTCAGACTCGGAAAAATTTTAATCAATGGCTGCTTGGATCGACTTGTTGTAGACTTCCTTGTTTCATTGCTAAGCTTTTGGATCACGAAAGTGTTGAATTCTAGCTTTTGCTGGTCTTTAAATCAATTCTTTAGTTGTGATTCTTCCAACAAAGGATCTGCCTTTTAACTGTATGTTACTCACCCTTTTTGTGATTTGGTCAGGTCTTTTGACTTTGCATTTGCTCAGATCTGACAATGGAACTTTTTTCATCAATCTCCAGCAGTTTCTTAACTTTTTCAGGATTACTGTGTCTATTCTGTATTGTAGGATGCTAGATACCTTTCAGTGGGTTTTAATGAAGTCCTCATTGTCTTAATACATATAGTTAACCTGCTTTATTAACTACAAGAAATATACGTATATTGTCAAGAAAATAAAGGTAATTTTAAGGGATTTATATTTGTATTGGTAGAATTTAAAAATAAGATATAGCTTTAAATGGGTTTAATTTAGCGTTTCTGTGTAAGGAAGGGTAAACCTGTAGTTAGATTCCTACTGGACAAAGATATCTTTGTGTGGGTGTTTTGGTTTCAACTCTGTGTGAAGAGCAAATAAAAACTAGCAGGAACATATGGATTTTTGCTTAGCAGTTGGGGCTCTTTTAAAATAGAAGGCTTTTTTAATTTTTATTGGATATTGCAGTTGGGAATAAGGCCGTGAGAAAGAAGGAAACTCAGCTCTGCTAGAGGCAATTGGTTTGGAAAGCTATAGACAGAACATCTCTCTCAGCTTTGCAAGAAAGAGTAATAGTTAAGGAAACAAGTGTGGAGAGCTAAAATCCAGCTACTTAAGAAAACTAAAGAAATGAAGAGAAGTTTTCAAGAAGCTTGAGGTTAAAGATATTAGAACAGAGAACTGTTTAGTAAATTCAGGCAGAGCTAGGAAGTTGAGATATCAGAGAGCAATCTGAAGTGATTTTTCAGATTTATGTGAGTATACTACAGACTATGAAATGTGAGTTGAAATAATTAAACATTAGTTGCTAGATCTTGTAATTAGTGTAAAAGCCTTTAAGACAAATGAAATCTTGAAGAAGCAGGTGTAAAACCTGAAAGCGAAACTTTGATGAAAACAGATGAGGAGAAGCATTGCTTAAAAGAGTATTTGGAAGTATCTTTTTTGAAATTTGAAATCACTCACGTGGAACCTAGGTTTCAGTGACGTAAGGTGGCTCATGGTAGAAGAATCATCAAGGGAGTTTTGAGAAGAAATCCACAGACATCAATTTGGGTTCAGACTGGAGCATGTGTCTTGCCACAAATGGAACTGTGTATTAGAGACCATTACAAACAAAGATGCACTTTGTAACCTATGCCAAACTTAAAATCTGTATATGTCTATGAATCTAAGGAGGAGCAATGGAGTATTGTAAAGAGAGTGCAATGGAGTATTGTATAATAATCAAACTTTTCATGTTTAAATAAGTGCTTCATTTTCTTGTTAAATCTAGTTAGCAATCCTGTGACTTTGTTCCTCCACATTTTCTAAAAAATATAGTCTTTTGAGCCGGGGTTCCATTCTGGGACCTTCCTTTCAGTTATGATATTAACTGAGGTTGTAACATTATACAATAAAGCTGAAAGCTGTCTTTGTGGTTGGCCACATGTGCAGTTATTCCAACACTGGACTGACCCCTAGGTGCTCGTCATGTGTTTTCTTACATCATTGTATGGGTGGTACTGTACTCAGTCCCACGTTACGCCTATATGTGCCAAACCGTTATACTCCAATATCCACACCATTCCACAAGTAACACACACTCCCCAGCTATCCATCCTCCCAGCTGCATTTTCCAGCTCCCGACCCAACTCCAGGGACTGTGACCATAACTAATGACTCAGTGCATTGTGGCACAATGGTTAACAGTGCTGTCTCACAGCACCTGGAGTTTGCTCCAGGTGTTCCAGTTTATTCCCACAATTCAAAGATGTGCAGTTTAGGTGGATTGGCCATGCTAAATGTGTGGGATTACAGGAATAGAGCAGTGAAGAGAGCCTTTGTGGGACGCTTTTTTGGAGAGTTGGCACAGATTTGATGAGCTTGGTGGTCTCTTTCTGCACTGTAGGATTTCTATGATTCTATAGTTCTTGTCTAAATCTTGAAAATCCCCAACTTCTGAATGTGGTTGAGCCCCATCAATTCTGGAATAACTTCTCAATCTACCCAGGTCAATCCTTGGAATATTGTGGATACAATCAGTGTCATTGTGAGGGAAAGGTTCACACTGCTGCATTGGGAAATTTAAAATGAGAAGATCTCCCAGCCAGAACAGACAACTTCTTCCAAGCTGTGCCCAGCATACTTTCTAATTTTACCTTTTACTCTCAATCTATGGTTCTAAAACTTCATTCTAACTGTTTTAAACACTCAACAATGACTGCATTCTGCATTCTTTCATTTTCTTCTCTATGAATAGTACATTTTACTTCTTTAGCGCAAGAAATAATACCTTTCACTATATGTTAATACACGTGACAATAATAAATCAAATCAAAATCAAATCAACTGCAGGGAGCAGTGGCCAGAAATCCATATCCTATTCAGAGTGGCTTGTGGGGCTATATACAACACTTGGTAACTCTATTCACACCTGGGCATAGAACTGATTTTGTGGATTTTGTGTGTTCTTAATGAAAATTGCCTTATTTTCATTTTCATTGAATTTTTTTTACTCATTCGAGAAACATGGGCGTTGCTGGCTCGGCCAATATTTATTGCCAATCCCTAGTTGTCTTTGAGAAGGTAGTGGTGATCTGCCTCCTTGAATTGCTGCAGTCCATACTCTGTGGGTTGATCCACAACATATTAGAGAGGGAATTTCAGGATTTTGACCCAGCAACTGAAGGAAAGATGAAATATTTCCAAGTCAGAATGGTGAATGACTTGGAGGGCAACTTGCAGGTGGTGGTGTTCCCGTGTATCTGCTGCCCTTGTCCTTCTAGATGGAAGTCTTTGTGTATTTGGAAGATGTTGTCTAGGGATCTTTGATGAATTACAACCGTGCATCTTGTAGATAGTGCACACTGTTGTTAGTGAGCATTGGTGGTGGAGGGAGTGAGTGTTTGTGGATCTGGTGCCAATAAAGCAGGCTGCTCTGTCCTGAATGCTGTCAAGCTTCTTGAGTGTTGGAGCTGCACCCATTCAGGCAAGTGAAATCAATTATACGAAAAGGCGGATGGTTTCCATAACAAGAAGACTATACAAATTTCACAGCCAGATTGGCAAGTTGAAAATCTATCCTATAGAACTTTACAATAATTTTTTTTTTATTTCATGTGTTTTGAAGGCTTTGGAAAGACAGTACTCATCAACTCCCACAAGTCTACATTACACTATATCTGATTCAAGATGACATTGTATAGCAACAGGCCACCAGGTGTCAGTCTTGCTCCAAATGTTCTTGGCACCAGCAGTGCCCAATTCAATCGTGTGCTTTATTCAATTCAACTGCCCTGAGGCACTGGCACAGGCAGCATCCCAGGTGGGGCTGTCAGCTCTTACAGTGTATGGGGCAAGAGCTATACAGTGCATGTCAGCTGTTGTTCAGAAGCTTTGCTATTTATGTTGTATTCAATGCTTGTAGCTTATAAGCCTTAGTCTTTGTAAGTGGGAATGTAATGTCAAAAGTTATCTGTGGTTCTTCATCATTTGCTCAATCTACAATGAGAGTTTGGGAGAATTGAATTTCTCAATATTGAAATTGATATACTTTGTTTAGGTAGAGAAATCAAGGAATATGGAGCAATATGGTAAAATGACTTAGACAATTCTGTAGGATCAAACTGAAAAGTTGAATGCTCTACTTGTTCCTAAGGGACTGTGTATGTAGAGTGCTCCCAAACATGGCCACTGGTCCCTGTATCATTTGAGCATGACGCCATATACCGCCGACTTCCCTCTTCTCATTGAAATGTCACAACCTCCAATTGGCACAGTTCAGATCAGAAATGGAAATTGGAGGTGTCAAATCTTCACACTAGACTGTGGTTCTGTTAAGATATCAAGTTCAACAGAACAGACGCATTTTGTCAATTCCATAGCAGTCACCATGGAATATTGCCAGCCCCTCTAATTGACTAGAGAACACATCAGTGTTCAGCATTTACTTGTCAGATGTCAGGAATAATCTTTTCATTTTTTTTCCTGAGTTCAGGACCATGAGTGACATAAATTATCCATTACTGCTAGGTTGATATCTGTTTCAGCACAGTGCAGGGATAGAATCCGGATTCTTACTGGTCTTAGAGACAAAAGTAAACACTTAAATCCTGGACATAACTTGAAGAACAACCATTTGACTAAGCACTCGTATGCAAAGACTGACTGAAGGAATCACTGGGCTTTTCAGCACTGAGATAAAGCAATCTAACAGTTGAACTTATAGAAGTGGATGAAGTGATACAACACTGATGGAACTTCAGACTAAAACTAAATAGTCAGAATAAAAGAAGCAAAGATGAACTGATGTTAGTATGTTGCTTTTCACCCTTGAAATGGACATCTAGGAAGAATGGTGGAGGCAAAAACCTGTGGTTCATTGGCTGGCTCCTTTGTGTTTTTATGGATCCAGAATCAATGCTTGATCTGTTCTGAACTATCAGGTTGATGGTGCATCTACACCATGCTCTTGACCAATATTAAGCAAAAGTGATTCCGGTGTCGAACCTCTGAGATATAGTGACTGGAAATTGGGAAGTTATCCCATTTATATTCATCCTTTCCTGAGATTTCTTAATCAATTCATGATCCATCTCAGCATTGACAACAAAGACTTAATATTAACACAGTCCCTTTATGGACAGTGATTTTGGAAATTGAAGATGTTTATTAGACCTCCATGATCTTCCAATGTACCCATACCATTCGTGATACAGATCAACATTCTGTTGGCTTTGCTGATTGTTGCTCTGTTCATTATCAAACAGAAAGTAAAAGTATATAATGCTATGAAGATGGGAAAATTTATATAAACATTTAAAAATGATTTAAAAACAAATAAAGAGCAATTAGAATATGAAAGTAAACTAGGAAGAAATACAAAAAAAGCTTCTTTGAGATTTAAGATGGAAGAGATTAGTTAAAATGAGTTTTGGTCCCTCAGAAGATGTGGAGGGAATTAATAATAGAAAACAAAGAAAACGTGTGAACTTTGAATCAGTATTTTGTACCTGTTTTCATAACAGAAGATGCAAAAAGCATTCCAAGAATAATAGTAGAAAATTGAGGGCAAAAGGAAAAGAGGAACTTAAAATATCACTGCAGTAGAGGAAAATGGACAAAAAAAATGAAACCAGAAGTCGACAAGTCCCTGGACTTGATGACTGCATCCTACAGTCTGAAATGAAGTAATTGCAGTGACAGTGGATGCATTTGCTTGTGATCTTCCAAGATTTCCCAGATTATGGAAAGATCCCAGTAGATTAGAAAACTGCAAAATGTAACACTGCTTTTCAAGAAAGGAGGGAGACAGAAAGCAGGAAACACCTGTCATAGGGAAATACTAGAATCCATTATTAAGGAAGCAGTAGCAGGACATTTAGAAAATCATAATACAATCAGGCAGAGTCAACTTGGTTTTATGAAAGAAATTGTGTTTAACAAATTTATTAGAGCTCTTTAAGGATGTAATGAATCATGTAGTGTATTTGGATTTCCAAAAGGTAATCAATAAGATACAATGAAAAAGGTTAGTGCGTATCTTGTGGTGTTCATGGTATTGGGAGTTTTTATCATGGATAGATTATTAGCTAACAGGAAACAAAGTCAGAATGAATGGGTTATTTTCAGATTGTCAAACTGTAACTAGTGGAGTGCTACAAGGATTGGTGCTGAGGCCTCAACTACTTACTATCTCTATCATTAATGAAGGGATCAAATGCATTATAAACAAATTTGCTGATGATACAAAGATAGGTAGGAAAGCCATGTGTGAGGAATGACAAAGGGATATAGATGGGTTAAGTGAGTGGGCAAAAATTTGATAGAAAGCGTATAATTTGCGAAAATGTGTGGTTGTCCAATTTGGTGGGAAGAATACAAAAACAGTATTATTAAGATGGAGAGAAATTGCAGGATTCTGCGGTATACAGAGATTGTAGTGTCCTTGTAGTCGATTTGTATAGCTATTTTTGTTAGTCTCCTTTTAATTCTGCATATCTTAAAAGCCTATAATTATAATTAATATATTAGCATGCATATTAGTAAGTAGAAGAGAAATGGAATGTTTGCCTTAATTGTAAGGGGATTGAGTATAAAAGTAAGGAGGTCATACGATAATTGTACAGGGCATTGATGAGATCACACTTAGAATACTGTGCAGTGTTGGTCTCATTTAAGGAAGGATATACTTCCAGTAGCAATAATTCACTAGGTTGATTCCTGGTTGTCTTATGGGGATTGACAAGCAGGTTGGACCTATACTAATTGAATTTAGAAGAATGAGAGATATCTTATTGAAACATGTAAAATTGTTAGGACATTTAGAAAATCATAATACAATCAGGCAGAATCAACATGGTTTTATGAAAGAAATTGTGTTTAACAAATTTATTAGAGCTCTTTAAGGATTAACGAATCATGTAATGTATTTGGATTTCCAGAAAGTACTCAATAAATACTATGTAAAAGGTTTTACATTGTATTTTATTGAATACCTGAGAAAATGTTTTACTTTTGTGAGGGAATCTAGAACTAAGGGGGCACAGTTTAAAGTTAAGCAGGTCTCTCATTTAAAATAGAGATAAGGAAGAATTTCTACTTTGAGTTGCTAATATTTGGAGTTCTTTGCCTCTAGAAAGCAGTGAAGGCTGGACCATTGAATATATTCAAAGCTGACTTATAAGCAGATTTTTGATCTACAAGGGTTGAGGATTTTGGGGACAGGCAAGGAAATGGAGATCAGTCATGATCGTACTGGATGATGGGGCATGCTTGAGGCGCCAATTTAATTTATTCTTCCATTCAGTGTCAAGGCCAATGTTTGTTGCCCATCCTTAATTGTCCTTGGCTAAATAGGCCATTGCAGAGTCAACCATATTGCTGTAGATCTGGCATCAGACCAGGTAAAGAAAGCAGATTTACTTCACTGAAGGCGAATCAGATGGATTTTTTAAACGAACACTGGTAGTTTAATATCACATTACTGAGGTTAGCTTTATATTCCAGATTTTCTTTTTACTGAATTTAAGTTCCACCAGCTGCCATGATGGGATGTAAGCACGTGTCCCTGTAGCATTAGCCTAGTGACAGTACACACAAACATAGAATCATATGCTAGAATCATAGAATCCCTACATTGCAGAATGAGCCATTTGGCCCATCGAGCCTCCACTGACAACAATCTCACCCAGGCCCTATCCCTGTAATCCCATATATTTACCCTGCTAATTGCCCTAACCTACATACCTTGGGCTACTTAGGGAGAATTTAGTATGGCCAATCTACCACACATCTTTGGACTATGGGAGGAAACCGGAGCACACAGAAGAAACTCATGTGGACACAGGGAGAATGTAACCCAAGTAACCCTACTGGGAATTGAATCTGGGTTCCTGGCCCTTCCATCTCCCCATAAACAGCCTACCCCTGCTGCAATTTATTATGTTCTAATGTTTATGAATCTACTGCAACCCCTAGATCTTTCTCAGCTTCACTAGTTGGATATAATTCATAGAATATGTGTTGGTCACTTTACATTGCAATATTTTCACTTTGCAGTATTAAATTTAATGTCTCACTGAGCTTTCCCTTACATATTTTGATCAGCTACTTTGTAATTTCCTCCTCTTTCCATTGCTTCTCCCAGTTTTTTATCACCTATCAATTTTTGTTACATCAGTGGGTAGAAAATGTAAATTTAATATTCGTTATACTGTCTTGACAATACTCCAAACCCAACCTGATTTTAATATTTTATGATTTACTATTACAGAACATTTCCTGCCAGCCCTTTCTGAGGCCTTTGCTAAGTGTTATTAATCTCTGAGTGTACTTCTCTTTTTATAGCTATTTCTGTTTGTCTCCTTTTAATTTTGCATATCTCAAAAGCCTAGCAGGCAGAAAGTTTTTGACAAATCTTTCCATATAAATCTCTCTCTGTGTCTTTGTCATTTGCTTTTTTTTCTCTTGTTCTATTCATTCTGTTATTTATCTCACTATCCCTCCCTCATTCCAGGCATACACACAAAAAAGCTGGCCTAGTGCCAGAGAACAACCCAGATCAATGCTAACATTGTACTGTGTATTAGTTATGCTGAGCCAATTCGGATGCTAGTTACTTCATTGCTAGTTTCTGTACCTAAGGCACTGGCAGACACAATGATGGAAAAGATAAGAGATCTTATTGTACCCATCACTTCTTGAGTGACTCCGGAGAATTTTGCCTCCTGTGCCCTACCTTGTATGTGGAGATATGCCTCCTGATTTTAGTTCAGAATTTTTGCCATTTGTGCTGATATCTTTTCATCTTTCAGTCATTCCTAAACTTCGTCAGCTCTCTAGCATCTCTCCTCACTAACAGCTTGTATTTGTTTGGTACCTTTAAAATATTAAACATCCCAAGACATTTCGCTGGATAAAAGTTTGATCATAAAGCTATGTTTTAAGGAATGTTGTAAAGTAGGAAAGAGAGGTAAAGATGTTTAGAGAAAAAATTCCAGAACTTTGGGCCTTGATAGATGAAGGCATGGGTGCCAATGGTGGAACAATAAAAATTGGGCAGTTCAAGAGATGAAATAGAAGGAAGGGATAGTTTCATTGCAGTTTGTAATGATGTAGTGCCAAGTCCTTGATGCTGGATGCCAAGAAAAGCCATAGATTTATATAAGAGGGAGTCAAGCTTGAAACATTCTAATCTTTTTGTTTAATTTTGCTGATTTAAATCTACCACAAGGTTATTCTTTGAATCACTTTCAGGATTTGGATAGTCCTCTAGTGGAAAGGAACAGTGAACAGCCAAATAAACTGATGTAATAAGTTCCGTATTATCAAAAATTGAGTTGAAAACAGTATTTCTACACTAGCACTTAGCTCAAACAAAGCCCTCCACTCCACAGCTATCTCTCAGTTATTTCTTAGAAAATACCTTAGAAAACCTCTACGAGCCTCATTTTGAGAACCACTTTCTTATCTTTTCTGAAGATCTCTGAAGGGCACATAGATCTTGTTCTAGAACATAGAACAAAGAACATTACAGCGCAGAACAGGCCCTTCGGCCCTCGATGTTGCGCCGACCAATTAAGAAAAAGCAATGACCCTCTAACCTAAACCATTCCCTTTTCATCCATAAACCTATCCACGGACCTCTTAAATGCCCCCAAACTTGGCGCATCTACAACTGCAGCAGGCAGGGCATTCCATACCCTTATCACCCTCTGGGTAAAGAACCTACCTCTGACATCCGTCCTATAACTCCTACCCCTTAATTTAAAGCTATGTCCCCTCGTGCTAGCTTTCTCCATCCTAGGAAAAAGGCTATCACTGTCCACCCTATCTAAACCTCTAATCATCTTATATGTTTCAATAAGGTCTCCTCTTAGCCGCCTTCTTTCTAACGAAAACAACCTCAAATCCCTCAGCCTCTCTTCATAAGACCTGCCCTCCATACCAGGCAACATCCTGGTAAACCTCCTCTGTACCCTCTCCAATGCCTCCACATCTTTCTTATAATGTGGGGACCAGAACTGCACACAATACTCCAAGTGCGGCCGCACTAGAGTTTTGTACAGTTGCAACATGACGTTGCGGCTCCGAAATTCAATCCCCCTACCAATAAAAGCTAAGACTCCATATGCCTTCTTAACAACCTTATCGACTTGATTGCCAACTTTCAGGGATCTATGCACATATACACCAAGATCCCTCTGTTCATCAACACTATTAAGAGTCCTACCATTAGCCCTATACTCTACACATTTGTTATTCTTGCCAAAGTGAATTACCTCACACTTTTCCACATTAAACTCCATTTGCCACCTCTCGGCCCAGCTCTGCAACTTGTCCAAGTCTCTCTGCAAACTATAACACCCCTCTTCACTATCTACCACTCCTCTGACTTTGGTGTCATCCGCAAATTTACTAATCCATCCTTCAATACCCTCATCCAGATCATTTATAAAAATTACAAACAGCAGTGGCCCCAAAACAGATCCCTGAGGTACACCACTTGTAACTGAACTCCATGATGAATAATTTCCATCAACCACCACCCTCTATCTTCTATCAGTTAGCCAATTCCTGATCCAGTTAGCTAAATCACCCTCAATCCCATACATCTGCATTTTCTGCAGAAGCCTTCCATGAGGAATCTTATCGAACACCTTACTAAAGTCCATATATACCACGTCAACTGCCTTACCCCCATCCACCTCTTTGGTCACTTCTTCAAAAAACTCAATAAGGTTAGTAAGGCACGACCTACCCTTCACAAATCCGTGCTGACTATACCCAATCAATTCATTTCTCTCTAAATAACTATAAATCCTATCCCTAATAATTCTTTCCAATACTTTGCCACAACAGAAGTAAGACTCACCGGTCTATAATTCCCAGGAAAATCTCTATTCCCCTTCTTGAACAATGGGATAACGTTCGCTATCCTCCAGTCATCCAGCACTATACCTGTAACCAACGACGACCTGAAGATCAGAGCCAGAGGCTCTGCAATCGCCTCTCTTGCCTCCCAGAGAATTCTAAGGTAAATCCCATCCGGCCCAGGGGACTTATCTATTTTCAAACCCTCAAGAATATCTAGCACCTCCTCCTTATCTACTTCAATACTTTCCAGTTTACAACCCTGTATCCCAGTGTTCTCCACAACTACATTTTCATCTCCCTGCGTGAATACCGAAGAGAAATATTTGTTCAGTGCCTCTCCGATCTCTTCAGGCTCCGCGGATAACTTCCCACTGCTGTCTCTGACTGGCCCTAATCTTGCCCTAACCAATCTTCTATTCTTAACATATCTAAAGAAAGCTTTAGGATTCTCCTTGATCCTATCAGCCAAAGTCTTCTCGTGTCCTCTTTTAGCTCTTCTTAACTCACTCTTTAGCTCCCTCCTGGCTAATCTATAGCTTTCCAGTGCACTAACTGAGCCTTTAAGCCTCATCCTGACATAAGCCTCCTTTTTCCTTTTAACCAGCGAATTAACTTTTTTAGTACACCACGGTTCCCTTACTCGACCATTTCCTCCTTGCCTGACAGGGACATACTTATCAAGGACTCGCAGTAGCTGTTCCTTGAATAAGCTCCACATTTCAGATGTTCCCAGCCCCTGTAGTTTCCTAGTCCAACCTATGCACCCTAATTCTCTCCTAATAGCCTCATAATTACCATAATTGTTCTGAGAGATAAGGTCCTTATTATCTCTCTTCCTATCACATCCAGTCCTGGTTATCCATTGCACATGACTGGGCAAGTGTCTGCAGATGAGATAAGATGCAAATCTGCCATAAAGCTAGCCATCTAGCTTCTATGATACGACCTTACGGAAAATGGAGCCCAATATTTTAACAGTGGTAGGACATTATCTGTTGTTGGGGGACCCCTGAAGGTCATGCTGGTTTTCTATTTATTCCAAAACATACTTGAATGCCTATGCAATTATTAGAGCAGCACTGCTGTAGGATCTCTGACACTCTATGCAAGGGTGAAAATTGACAAAGGAATGTAACAACAGGAGGAGGCCATTCAGCCCCCTGACCTTATTCCACCATTCAGTTAACTCCTGGTTTAGTTTTATCTCATCTGTTTACTCTCCTTGGTTTCATATCCCTTTATTTCCTTGCTTGACCAAAATCTATCAAAAAGGACAGTATGAAGATCTGATTCTGATTAATCAATGCAGTTTGAAATACAGCACTTGTGAGTTACGAACTTGAGTTCTGCAGATGGTGTTGATCTGCCTCTAATGCATATTCATTTCCTCTAAATTGCAGTAATCCTCAACGGTGCTCATTGCCTCAGCCTGATTTCTCTACTGTCTCTTGATATTGAATCCCCCTGGGTTGTGGGTCTGAGTACTCTTGTGGGGGGGCTGCTTCCTTATGCCAACTTCCTTACCTCGGGAGAGCCTTATGAAGAAAGGAAAATGAAGTTGAGTTAATATAGGACGTGCGGTCAGTGTTGACACATACTGTAGCCAGGTAATTATAGTGTCTTGAAGGAGAAGGGCATTTTAATTATTGATTGAGTGAAGCAGAGGAATATGAACTGAGCCCATAACTTATGGACTGACACAAAACCACCAAATTCTTCCTCATTGGCATCCAACTTAATTCTTCAGAGAATCTTCTCCATGTAGCCATTGAAGAGACAAAAATTATTGTTCCACTACTGGTGCAATTTTTCTGCCCTTGGTTATACAAAGCCATCGACTTTATAAAGAGATCGCTGGAACTTCAGAAGATGTGTATATGTTTGAGCCTAACCATTGATTTTTTTTTTAGCATTATTTGGTCACTCCTATGAACAGTTTTAGATTTGTAGATGTGCTTGGACTGCCCAATGTTTAACTACACAGTAGTGTAACCAGGGAAGATGTAGCAATAGAATAGATGAGGTCACTTATACATTATATCATTACAATTATATTATTTTATTCACTGACAAATAACGTATTACCATCTATTACATGAAGGCTCTTCCCACCCCCTCCCCCACCCCCATACCCACAGCAGCACAAACAGAAATTTCAAAACATGGCAGAAGGACATTCCAATGAACAGACCACATTCAAACTGTTTTGAAACGATGAGTGAGTAGACAAGTAATTTCTAGAAATGATATTGGTAGTCAGAAAACATTTGATTTGAAGATAGTGTCTGTGTGGTGTTTGCACATTCTCCTTGTGTTTGCGTGGGTTTCCTCTGGGTGCTTCAGTTTCATCCCACAGCTGGTTAGGTTGATTGGCCATGCTAAAATTGCCCCTTAGTGTCCTGAGATGTGCAGGTTAGAAGGGTCAGCAATTAAATGTGTAGGGATCTGGGAGTAGGGCCTGGGTGGGATTGTGGACAGTGCAGACTTGATGGGTCAGATGGCCTCTTTCTGCATTGTAGGATTTCTGTGTTCTATAATTTGATTTATTATTGTCATATGTATTAGTGTATAGTGAAACATATTGTTTCTTGCACGATATACAGACAAAACATACCGTACATGGTGAAGGAAAGCAGAGAGTGCAGAATATATTATTATAGTCATAGCTAAAGTATAGAGAAAGATGAACTCAAGGTCCATTCAAAAGTCTGATGGCAGCATGGAAGAAGCTGTTTTTCAGTCAGTTGGTGTGTGTCCTCAGACTTTTGTATCTCTTTCCCAGTGAAAGAATGTATCCAGGTTGCACGGGAAGAAAATATATCCAGGGTGCAGGAGGTCCATGATTATGCTGGCTGGTTTTCCAAGGCAGCAGGAAGTATAGATAGAGTCAATGGATGGGAAGCTGGTTTGCGTGATGGACTGGGCATTGTTCATGACCCTTTATAGTTTTTGCAGCCTTGGACAGAGCAGGAGCCATATCAAGCTGTGATACAACCAGAAAGAAAACTTTAAATGGTGCATCTGTAATAATTGGTGAGAGTTGCTAAATTTGAACATGCCAAATTTCCTTACCCTCCTGAGAAAGTGGAGATGTTGATGGGCTTTCTTAACTTAGTGTTTCTTTCTTAGTGTTGGCATGGAGGGACCTGGACAGAGCTGCACTGTGGTTAGTATTGCTGCTTCACAGCACCAGAGTCCTGAGTTCAATCCAGGCTTTGGGTTACTGTCTGAGCAGTTTGGATATTCCCCCCAATGTCTGCATGGGTTTTCTCCAGGTGCTTTGGTTTCCTCCCATAGTCCAAAGATGTGCAGATTAGGTGATTGGCCATGACAAATTGTCAGGGGATTAACAGTAAATATGTGAAGTTATGCAGATAGGGTCTGGGTGAGATTATTGTCAGTTCAGGCTTGATGGGCTGAATAGCTTCCTTCTGCATTATAAGGTTCTTATGACAGGTTGTTGGTGATCTGGACACCAACCATTTCCACTTTTTCACGTGATGTAGATAGGGGCATGTCTTCCATTACGCTTCCTGAAGTCGATGCCTATCTCCTTCATTTTGTTGACATTGAGGGAAAGATTGTCATCGCAGCAGTTCATCAGATTCTATAACTCTTTCCTATATTCTGTCTCATCATTGTTTGAGATCCAACCCACTATGGTGGGTTCAAAAGTAAACTTGAAAATCAAATTGGAGGGAAATTTGGCTACACAGTCATAGATGTTTAAGGGATATAGTCAGGGCTGAGGAAGTTGCCTTTGTGGGACACCGGTGTTGGGAATGGTTGTAGGGGAGGTTTTGTTGCCTATTCTTATTGATTGCATTCTGAGGATTAGGAAACCTAAGATCCAGTCACAGAGTGAGGAACTGAGCTCCAGGCCTCAGAGTTACATGTCAGTGTTGTGTGAACAGAAGGAAGGCTATTCATTGACAGTGTATTTTTGCATATACATGAGTTTGAAAACTAAAAGATAGGGAACCAAAAGAGAAAATGCTGGAAAATCTCAGCAGGTCCTGCAGCATTTGTAAGGAGAGAAAAGAGAAACGTCAGCTCTTTTGTCTCCTTACAGATACTGCCAGATCTGCTGAGATTTTCCAGCATTTTCTCTTTTGGTTTCAGATTTCAGCCTGATGCTTTTCTCTACTTTCCTTATCCAGGTTCTCTTCATTGATGAGAACAGATATGACCCCCGTCAGCCATGTTGTTTATATTTAACAAAGTCACGCAAGGGAAAATGCTGCCTTCCTTTTAAGAGTTTAACCGCTTTCTAAGACCTGCTGCTTGATTATATGTGATCCCTGCCCCCAAATGCAACAACACTCGACAAATGAAGGAGATGATTTGAATTAACTAATTCTATAGATTCCAGTTGAATCTAGTGGAGGCATTGACATGTGGAGTCATTTTCAATTGATGATGGAATCCACCCTGAATTGTATGAATGTAAATTAATGTTATTGGGAAAAGAAAAATGTGAGATGGAGCCAGAAGCTGAGCAGAAATTATTATTACTGAAATCATTTTACAGTTTACTCTTGACACTGTTACACCCATATATTAATTGATTCTAAATAAAATGTTTTGTTTTTTACAGCCTCAGCTTTTTGTAAAAGGTTTTGTAAGTCATGCTACATGCAACGGGTTGTTATGATGCAGGAAATTGCTTTAGCATTGAGGTGATAGTTTATTCCAGTTCTCGAGAAGATTCTGTTTATTTAACGAGATGCTCAATAATGAACGAGAATTTTGCCTGATATTTACATTATCCTGGTTGTTTTCCAAAGGGCAATATATGTTTTTTACGCTTAAAGTAACAGGTTGATATCAAATGCTGAGTACACCAACTGAATATATGCATTGTTCAAATGGTGAGCACACATGATTGACAAATTAAAATGAGATGTTACATTACAATGTGACTCTCAGGCCAGGCAGGGAGCATCCGAGCAAGTGGTAGAGTTAGTACTTATTTCCGCATGTCCTGGATGCAGAGAAATCAGTTGAACTGGATGTATTTACAAGGAGGCTGCATTTTTCTCCTTACCCCTGCTTATCTTCAGCAGTTGCTGGAGTTACCCTGCACTGCTTTCCATTGAGTGCAGTGACAGCAGTGCTTCTTACTTAATGCCTGGATCGATATAGAGAGTGTAGGCCTGCTTGTCTGTCTGAGTATTGATCACAAGAGCTATATTCATCATTATCCCACCCTCAGCACTCTCATCTGCTGTCAGCTCATTAATCATCCTCACAAACAGTCCTACATGTCCCACCCACAGTTGTAACTGCAACCAGGCTTTTTAGAATATATGCAAGTGTAGTAAACATATCTGCATTGCATTTATAATGATGATTGAAGACTTCGATGCTTTTCATGCTGAGCAACTTATTATTAGCAGTCATATTCTTACATCAGGGAACTTTGAGATTTTGGTTGTCTCTATCACAGTTGGATGTCTCTATCATAGTTTTGTGTGGAATATGCAAGAGGAAAATATATACAGCAAGCTAAAATGACCTATTGGCCTATCTCCAATCCTACAATCTTAAAGTATGAAAAGCAAGAGCCCAAAATTGCTGGCTAGTTTGAGACTAACCTTACTGACTGAACCTGAAATTGAAGCCGAATAGTCCGCTTTCATTAAATACAAGAGAGATCTGAGTGGGATTACACTAAGAGCCACTCAAAACAAAGTCCAACTGCCTGATAGTGCCATTGACTACTGGTTACAACTCTGTCAGAATATTCTGATATCGTTTGAAGTAGGGAATGTCAGGTGCATCTATGAAGCGATTTAAATGGCAATAGGCCCATCAGCAAAGAAAATGGTTCCATTAAAAACAAAGGCAGAGGACATCATTGATGACTGCAATAAACAGTTGGAGAGATGGGTGGAACATTACCTTGAATTGTACTTTAAGGAGAATACTGAAATTGAGAAAGCTCTAAACACCACAGAAATCCTGCCTTTCATGGCAGAGTCAGGAATTGAACCCATTATTTAGAAGTTTACCAATGGTATTGACTCACTATAGCTAAAGCTCCAGGTGCTGATGGTATAGCAGCTGAACTCATCAAACAGAGGAATCAGCACTTTTGCATGCATCTGCACAAACTTCATTACCTCTACTGGAAGGAAGGCAATGTCCCAGGATACGTGTGATGTAAATATTGTGACCTTATGTAAGTGGAAGGAAGATTGCGTGATTACAAAAAAAATTGCGATATCTCCCTGCTGGGAATCATGGCGAACATATTTGCCCATATACCGCTTGTCAGACTGATGATCTTGACTGAAAGTTTCAGAACTGTAAGATCTAACATTTGACATGATCTTCATAGTCCAGCATATATTTCGTCTTCATCAATCTCATCAAGGAATTTGAACATATGAGCAGAGCAGTCTGTTTAAGCTATTGGAGAAGATTCCCATCCGCCAAAATCAGCACAATGTCTTCTTTCCATTACAACATGATGGGTAAGGTTAGCTGTGACAGGAACCAATAATGGTTCCATTATTGGAACCATTTGAGATCTGCAATGGAATCAAACAGGGTTGCGCTCTGACACTGTAGCATATTCTTTTTGCTGCCGTATACATTTTTAAGTCTTGCACAGATATTGTCTACTTGCATATCAGAACTGATGGAAAACTGTTCTGTTTTGCTCATTTAAAATCCAAGACAGAAATGTCAAATTCTGATCAGAGAGTCACCCTCTACTGATAATGCTGCACTAATATTCCACACTGAGAAACACCTACAGTGGTAAATGGATAGACTTTTTCATGCTTGCAAAGAGTTTGGTTTGACCAACATTAGGAATTCAAGTATCATCCACAGAATCCCTAAAGTGTTAAAGGGTGCCATTTGGTCCATCGAGTCTGTACTGACCCTCTGAAAATCCCGTAACCCGGTGCATTCATCATGGCCAATCAGCTAACCTGTGCATCTTTGGACTGTGGGAGGAAACCGTGCATCAAGAGGAATCTCACACAGGCACAAGGAGAAAGTGCAAATTCCTCATGGTTGTTGTTATTCAGCCATCTATCAGCATTGTAATGCGGGAGGTTGTTGATACCTTCATAGATCTAGGCTCTACAATCACCGATAACCTGTCACTTGATGCTAAAATCAACACACATATTGCAAAATTTGCAGCTATCATGTCCAAATTGAGTAAGGGAGTATGGAACAACAGCAATCTGATAAGAACACCAAATACTTGAGTCCTCAAAGTACTTCTCTACAATGGTGAGACCTGGTCAATATATGCTAGGCAGGAGAAAAAGCTGACCACTTTCCTCCTCTGCTGTTTCAGATGTATCTTGGCAGGAAATAGTCACCAACTCAAAGTTTCTGGAGTTTGCTCATTCTATCACTACACACACATTGTTAAGTCAACAATACCTGTGACTGACTTGACCATATTCATCAGATGGATGGCAGCCATATATTGAAAGACCTTCTGCATGGTGAATTGGCAACTGGATCATGAGTGTCCATACCACAACTACAAGAACATCTGCAGATGACATATGAAGATGGCAGATATTAACAGTACTAACTAGGAGATAGTCACTGGTGGCTATTTTGGAGACCGACTGTTTGGAAAGACATTCCAAAATAGAAATGATAACCACATCTGGCCATGAAAGCCCAGAGAAAACAGAGGGCAGTGAATCCTTTACCTCATCAGCCCATTGTCCTCCTCTGCAGCAAGTACAACAGAGGGCGGGATTTTATGATCTCATTTACCCCAAAACTACAAAATCTCATCTGTTGTCAACGAACATTGCCATTGTCCGTCCTTTGCTACTCCAATTCCTGTGGTGGATGAGATGGTAAAATCCCAACCAGAGACTGCCATGCCCGAGTGGAGCTCCTGGGCCATGAGTGATGCGCTTTGCGTAGAGTTAATTACCACAGCAAAATTATCATTTTACAAAATGGAAAACAATCATAGGTTATGATCTTTACAATCTATTGCATTTGATGTACTGTAAAATGAACAATATATTAATCATACATAGAATGCAGTATGTTATTCAAACAATATTTGTTATATACATTAATATACTGTGCATTTAATGTACTACATAACAGCATGGAAATATGTCAGATTGGACACATTAAGCCTAGCTGTTGTTGGTAAATAATATCTGTGAGACTAGTTGTGAGTTAAAGTACCGTAGGTTTATTACAAAAGCTTTTGGGAGAAGCCCGGTTCCTAAAGTGATTCACCAGACTTCTTCCAGAACACAAGTAAGAGTAAATTTTTGTACATCCCGGTTTCCACCTCTAGTCACGTCCGCAGTTCTCCAGGATGTCTGTCATAGTCCACCATTCATCATATGGTTATTGCTGCCTCAGAAATTTCATCCTTTACGTACTCCGTTATAATCGTAGCTGCTTTGAGGCCATGACTGTCTCTGTTCTGTTCCTCTAGTGCGATTGGTTGTTATTGCATCTCGACACCTGTGGTTAGTTTAGCCAGTACACAAGCTACAAGCTCGCACAAACAAGTTAACTAGCATATAGGGTTACAGGGTGCAAAAGTAAGTCTTGCAATGCTTTGCATAAATATTTAAGTATTACAAAGTTCATTAACCCATTCCCTTCTTCAGTAGCCATTATATTCAGGTATATTTATTACAAATTCCTTGAAAAGCAATCTAATTTTCATTCCAAAAATGGATCAGTATAAGAATACAAAATTAGACTTCGCTAACATTTGTACATGTTAGACATAATCTTGAAGACCAAGTCAATAAATCAGAATAAGCGTTTTTGTAATTTTACTCAGTCACCTCCCTCTGTGGGGTTTAAAGTTTATTTATTAGTTAAAAGTAGGCTTACATTAACATTGAAATGAAGTTACTGTGGAAGTCCCTTAGGCCACAGTTTGACTGCTATTCTGAACAATGCACCTAACCAGTATGTCTTTCAGAATGTGGGAGGAAACCAGAGCACCTGGAGGAAATCACGCACACACTGGGAGAATGTGCAAACTCCACAGAGACAGTGACCCAAGCCAGGAATCGAAAATCTGTCCCTGGCAATATGAAGCAACTGTGCTAACTACTGTGCTACCGTGTCACTGGGTTGCAAGATCTCTTCAATTACTAAGGTTTCAACTTCTTATATTTTTAGTCATACCTGACCAATAAATGGTACAAGTGGCTCATTAATGTTAAAATCGTAGAACTATTTGTTCAACACTGAAAGGTAATTTGGCTTTTATTCCTGTTGTGGAGATGCTGGTGTTACATTAGGATAAATACAATAAGAAGTCTCACATTACTAGGTTAACATTCAACAGCTTATTTGATAGCAAAATCCACTAGCTTTCAAAGCACTGCTCTCCTTCTTTGGGTAAGTGGGAACTCTGCTCACAAGCAGGGCACATAAAGACACAAAATTAATTTACAAGATAATGGTTGGAACGCAAATCTTGATAGGTAATCAATCTTGAAGGTACAATGTGAATGGAAAGCGTTAAGCACAGGTTAAAGAGATGTGTATTGTCTCTAGACTGGACAATTAGTGAGATTTTGCCAGCGCAGGCAAGTCGTGGGGGTTACAGATAATGTGACATGAACCCTAGATCCCTGTTGAGGCCGCCTTCATGTACAGAACTTGGCTATCTGTCTCTGCTCAGTGACTCTGCGTTGTCGTGTGTCATGATGGCCGTCTTGGAGAACATAGGCCAAATGCCCATGACCACCGAAGTATTCCCTAACAGGAAGAAAACAGTCTTGCCTGGTGATTGTCGAGCAGTGTTCATTCGTCCGTTGTCATAGCGTCTGCATGGTCTCCCCAGTGTACCATGCTTCGGAACATCCTTTCCAGCAATGTTTCAGGTAGACAACATCGGCTGAGTTGCAAGGGTGTATACATGAGATGATGGCATCCATGTTGATGATCTAGCACATCTTGCAGAGGTTGCTGTAGCATGGTGTTGTGGTCACTGTTCTCCTGAAGGCTGGGTAGTTTGCTGCAGACAATGGTCTGCTTGAGTTTGTGTGATTGTTTGAAGGTAAAAAGTGGAGGTATGGGGATGGCCTTGTCGAGATGTTCCTCTTCATTAGTAACATGTTGAAGGCTGTGGAGAAGATGTCATAGCTTCTCCGCTCCGGGGAAATACTAGATGATGAAGTGTACTCTGTCTGCGTGTCCCATTTTGTTTTCTGAGGAAGTTGGTGTGGTTTTTTGCTACGGCACGTCAGAACTGTCGATCAATGAATTGAGTGCCATATGCTGTTCTTGTGAGGGCATCTTTCAGCATCTGAAGGCATCTGTTGTGATCCGTCTCATCTAATCAGATCCTGTGTATACGGAAGGTTTGTCCATAGGGAATGACTTCTTTAATGTGTTTAGGGTTGAAGTGATTGAGCCTGTCACGTGTTCTGGTTGAATGGTATAATATGTTTCGGAATTCAGTGACTACTCCTGGTGCTATTAGAGTTAACTCTTAGTTGGGTTTATTATCTCTTAATTTAGGTATTGAATTGTATTTGTGTAGATGTCATTTAGAGTGCTTTATGTGTATCAGTGGAATAAATGGCCTATTCTCATTGAAGTTAATTGAAGTGGAGTATCGTGAGGTTATCCGTGGGCTTGCGATACAGTGGTGCTGAGGTGACTGCCCTTGATGGAAATGCATGTGTCCAAAATGCAACCAATTCCAGAGAGTAGCCCATGGTGAGTCTGATGGTGGAATGGAACTTGTTAATGTCATCATATAGTTGTTTTAGTGATTGTTCACTATGAGTCCAAAGGAAGGAAATGGTATTGATGATCTAGTGTACAGCATTGATTGAAGGTCCTGTGTGGTGAAGAACTCTTGTTCGAACCTATACATGAAGATATTGGCCTATTGAGATGCGAATTTGGCCCCCATAGCTGTTCCTTGTGTCTGGAAGAAAAACTGTTGAAGGTGAAGACATTGTGGTTCAGGATGAAACGGATGAGTTGTAAAAGTACATCTTGAGATTGGCAGTTGTCGGCGTTGAGTACTGAGGCAGTTGCAGCAATGCCATCATTGTGGGAGATGCTGGTATAGAGTGCCAAGACATCCGTTGTGACGAGGAGTGCTCCTAGTTCAACCCCTCCATGTGTGCTGAGCATCTGTAAGAAGTCCGTAGTGTCGCAACAAAAGCTGGGGGTCCTTTGTACAATGGGTTTCAAGATGCCCTCGATGTAGCCGGAGAGATTCTCGCATAGGGTTCTATTGCACGATACGATGGGATGGCTAGGTGTATTTGCCTTGTGTATCTTCGGGAGGCAGTAGAGATCTCCAACATGGGGAGTACGTGGGATGAGAGCATGGAGGGTGCTCTGAAGGTCCAGATCAAAGATCTTGATCAGTCTGTTGAGTTGACGGATGTGTTCTTCGGTTGGATCTGCGGGTAACTGTCTGTAGTGTTCCTCTTGCTCAGTTGTCGGTACGCTTCTTTGCAGTAATCCATTCTGTTTGGTATGATGATGGCCTCTCCTTCGTCAGCTGGTTTGATGACAATGTTGCGGTTGGTCTTGAGAGCGTGGATGGCATTGCATTGTGCTTGGATGATATTCAGCGTTGTCTTGTGAGTGTGGCTGATGAATCTGGTATTGATGCACCTCCTGACTGATGGCTTGATATACATATCAAGTCGAGGGCAGCGGCCTTCCGAAGGAGTCCAATTCGATTCTTTCCCCTTTGGTTGCTGCATTGCATTTCGTTCCTGTGCCAGTTCTTGCAAAATGCTATCCAGTTGGTCCCATTCCATTGCCCTTCCTCATGGCCTGCAATTCTAAAGTATTTATTCAATTCTCTTTTGAAGATAGATCCACCACCTTTTCAGGTAGTGCGTCACAGATCATAACAACGCACTGCACAAAAATAATTACTAGTTCTTTTCTTAATTACCATAAAGCTTTGTCTTCTGGTTACCAACATTTCTATTACTGGAAACAGTTTGTCCTTAATTATTCTATGTAAACCCTTTATTATTTTGAACACCTCCATCAAATCTTCCCTTGGCTTCAAAGGAAAAGCATCCCAATTCCTCTGGTCTGTTCTTGTAATTGAACTCTATTGTCCCGAGTCCCATTCTGATAAACTTCCTCTGTTCCTTACAAAGATCATGACATTCTTCCTGAAATTGTTCTGCATAGAATTGTATACAATACTTCAGCTGGGGCTGAACCTATGATGTATAACTGATGTAAGTTCTTGGTTCCCCAACATTGGATTGGGAGTATTCCAAAGATGCACCAGGGAGTTCCTCTTGGAAATTCCTAACTTACCCGGGATAATTGTTCTGCACTAGTAACCACCCACTTAGTGATTTAAATCACTAACTTCAGCAGATTCTGCCAATGTTATGCTAATTGTTACTTTGAAACTTTAGAAATACAACTACTAACATCAGCATAATTATTTTAAATATCTAATCCAGCCCCTACATGGGATTCCCTCACCTTCTGACTGCCCAGGAGATTTTGCCATCCCATTGTCCACTAAGCACCCCCCACCGTATTTCCCACCCCTCCAATCTCCATCCATGTGGGATGTTCCCCATCCCTCTTTCAATCAACCTGACAGACTCTTCTGACCCAAGCCGACCCAACTAGCCTCCAGCCCTCCTCTCGATCTGACACTTCGTTAACCGACCTGACATGACGCAATCCATTTCACCAACATCCCCATGTCCAAAGCCCCGACCTTCCAAATCCCACCCACTGATTTCAGACACTTACCTTCTCTCTGGTCTGTGTTTTCAATAGAATTTTTAAAGCCACTAGCTTTACAGCAGCTGGTACCTTTTAAAAAAGAGCATGTCTTCCTTTGCTGCGATTCTTTTGCACTCTGATGCTAGATTCAAGGACCTGCTGTGCAATCTGCATCTTGTCCGCTTGAGTCTGGAAGGTGGAGCAAGGCAGACATTGAAGATATTTAGTGCAAGTAAATAGGTACGGAGTGGCAATCTGATGCTGATTGTCACCGTTGGGAAGTTATAATGTGAAGACAGCATTATTTGCCAATGTCAGCAAATTTATTAGGGTAGAAATTGTTACGTATTTTGCCTGTTTGTTTACTGTATTTCTGTATGCATTGGTTCTACTGACAAATTTGTGGGAACCATTAAATTCAAGAAACCTCTGAATATTAACAAGTGATTGAGCCTGTCACGTGTTCTGGTTGAATGGTATAATATGTTTCGGAATTCAGTGACTACTCCTGGTGCTATTAGAGTTAACTCTTAGTTGGGTTTATTATCTCTTAATTTAGGTATTGAATTGTATTTGTGTAGATGTCATTTAGAGTGCTTTATGTGTATCAGTGGAATAAATGGCCTATGCTCATTGAAGTTAATTGAACTGAGATGCTAATTCTGTTTCTGTCTTCATAGATGCTGCCTGACCTGATAAGTGCCTCCAACATTTTTGGTTTTTTTCAGATTTCCAATGCACAGTACTTTGCTTTTGTTTGCTTGTGATTTTGATTTAAATAACTACCATATAGTTTTGTGAATGTGGGATCAACTGATTTAAATATAAGCAAGTGTGGGACGAATGGTGACACAGTTGTCAGCACTGCTATCTCACGGCACTAGAGTCCTGGGTTCAATTCCAGCCTTGGGTAACTGTGTGGAGTTTGCATGTTCTCCCTGTGTCTATATGGGTTTCCTTTGGCTGCTTCAGTTTCCTCCCACAGTCCAAAGATGTGCAGGTCATGTGGATTGGACATGCTAAATTGCCACTTAGTGTCCCAAGATATGTAGGTTAGTTGGATTAGCCATGGTAAATGTATGGGGTTACAAAGATAGGGAGGGGGAGAGGATTTGGGTAAGATACTCTCTCTGTCAGTTGGTGGAGTGAATGACCTCTTCTGCACTGCAGAGATTCTATGATAAGATTGAGGTAGTACATTTTGGTTGACAGAATATAGAGGCCATATTTTCCTTGAAAAATGAGCTTTCATGTGGGGTAGAAAAACACTAGGATCTGTGGGGACAGTTAGAGAGATAACTGGAAGTAGTAATTATTAAGAAGATTATTAAGACCATATTGAAAAAAAGCAAAATGCATCGAGATTAATTTCTAGGATGGAATGGAAAGCAGAGATATATTAAACTGAAATAGACACTTGGTTAGATCACAGTTGGATTACTGAGGACAGTTCTAGTTTCCATATTATAAAAAAAATAGAGAGACACTGGCAAAGATGCAAAAAAGATTAATAAAGAGTGGCTACAGCACGGAAGGAGGCCAACTGGCCAATTATGGATCTACTAGTTATTTGCAAAGAGCAACTCTGAGGCCCACTGCCCTGTCTTTCCCTGTGGCTTTGCATTTTCTTTTTCTTCAGCTAATTATCCACCTATCTTTGAAAAGCAATGGCTGAATCTGCCTCCACCACACTCTCAGGCAATGCATTCCAGATGCTATCCACTTGCTAAGTAAAGACGGTTTTTTTTCTCCTGTCACCATTAGTTTTTTTGTTATTCACCTTAAATCAGTGTCCTCTGGATCCCAATCCTTCTGCTGATAGGAGTAGTTTCTGTGCGTGTCTAGACCCCTCATGATTTTGAAAACTTCCATTAAATCTCCTCTAGGCCTTCTCTTCTCCATGGGCTGAATGGCCTCCTTTTGCACTGAAGGGATTCTATCATTTTATAAAGAGAACAGCCCACTCTTTTACAATTTGTCTATATAACTGAAATCACTCATCCCTAAAACCAGAGGACTTCAAAGGAGTCTGCTCATACCTGCAGATTCTGAGAGAGGGAGAATGTGAAATCCCCATCCTGAGTCCACCTAACCCCCCAGGTCTCTTGAAGGATCCTCCCTCTGCAGCCTGGTATCCGCAGAGGAGCAAATGGCCACTGCACTTACCTCTTTGACCCCTCGCGGCATCCAACATGCCAGATCCATGCTGGTACTTATCAACAGAAAAGACCATTCAATATATTTACATAAGAACTAGGAGCAGGAGTAGGCCATCCAGCCCCTTGAGCCTGCTTACCATTCAATAAGAACATGGCTGATTTTTTTCATGGATTCAGCTCCATTTACTCACCTGCAAGTCATAACCCTTAATTACTTTACTGTTCAAAAATTTGTCTTATCCTTGCCTTAGGCGCATGTAGGTCAGTGAACATGTGAATGATAGGGTAATGGAACTTGGTGCAATTTCAAATAGGAGTAGCAGAGTTTAGGTGAGCTCAGGTTTGTAGGGGGTGGAGATGGAAGTCTGGGCATGGAAATTGTCAACTTTACAGGAAACCAAAATGTGGATGAGGTAGCCTCAACTGCTTCACTGGGCAGGGAATTCCACAGACACAACGCTTTGTGTAAAGAAGTTCCTCCTCAACTCAGTCCTACATTTGCTCCCTATTATTTTGAAACTGCACACCCTAGTTCTAGTTTCATCAGACAATGGAAACAACCTCCCTGCTTCTAAGATATATATTCGTTTCATAATTTTTTGTGCTTCTAAAAGATTCCCCCTCATTCTTCTAAATTCCAAAGAGTATAGTCTCAGTCTAATCAGTCCCTCCACATAAGGCAATCCTTTCAATTCTGGAATCAATCTAATGAATCTCTTCTGCTCCCTCTCCAGTGCTACTACACCCTTTCTCAAATAAGGAGCCAAAACTGTACACAGTACTCCAAATGTGGCCTCACCAGGACCTTTTACGGCTGTGGCATAACCTCCCTGTTTTTAAATTCCCCCTAGCAATGAAGACAAAATTCCATTTGCCTTCTTAATTACCTGCTGCACCTGCAAACAAACTTTTTGTGATTCACGCATAAGAACACTCAGGTTTCTCTGGACAGCAGCATGCTGCAATTCTTTTACCACTTAAATAATAGCCCATTTTGGTATATTCCTATCAAAATGAATGATTTCACATTTATCTTTATTGTACTCCATCTGCCAGACCCTTGCCTGCTCACTTAAACTATTTATATCCCTCTGCAGTCTTTCAATGTCCTCTGCACACTTTGTTCTTCACGTCATCTACAAATTTTGATATATGACACTTGGCCCCCAGGTCCAAATCATCAATGTAGGTTGTGGTCCCAACACTGTTCCCTGAAGCACACTACTAGCCACTGATCACCAACCAGAAAAATATTCATTTATCTTCACTCTTTGCTTTTTGTTAGTTAAACAATCCTTTATCCATGCTAATATATTACCATAATGCTATGCACCTTTATCTTATGCAGCAGCCTTGTTGGCACCTTGTTGAATGCCTGCTGACTAGGCAATGCATGGCAGAAGGCTGCTAAATGGGCCATCCAGCATGTTAACTGTATTATGAATCCTAATTGCCTTCATGTCTGGTGGGAAGCCCAAGTTTTGGCCACAACCCATTCATCAGGCATCAAATTCCTCATGTGCTGTCTGATGGGTTTAATAGGGCTGGAAACCACCCCCACCCCATAATCTCAGTGGGGATTGACATTTGTAGTCAGTTGATCACAACAATAGGTAGGGACAAAGTCGAGGTGTTGCCAGAGGAGGCGCAAGTGTAGGCCAGTGATCATGTGAATGATAGGGTAATGGAACTTGGTGCAATTTCACATAGGCGCAGCAGATTTTAAGTGATCTCAGGTTTGTAGAGGGTGGAGATGGAAGTCCGGACATGGAAATTATCAAGTTTACAGGAAACCAAAATGTGGATGAGAGTTTCAGCAGCAGATGAGTTGAGGCAGGAAGTTAGAAAGTAAAATTAAGATCTGTATTTAAATACAAGGAACTCCCAAAACACATATGGAAATGTAGTACAGTTATAATGTAGGGATAAAGAACGCTGCGTATAGCAACAGGTAACTACTAACACTAATGGGAATCTGGAATGCAGCAGGCGGTTTGCCTCTGTAGGTGTAATTGGAATTAGCTTTGGAGACTGCAGTCCCATTAAATGGATTATTTTATTAGCTTTTGCAGAATGCATGTTGCTATTCTTCGCAAGTTATCGTGTTAGTGCATGAATTCTTTGTACTACGGCGGGGTATGTCAGGAATGAGCGGAACATGTCAGCACCGAGTTCCCGCTGGCCACTTCCGAGTCTGTTCGGCGCCGCACTGCCTGCTAAGAGCGTTCGGCAAACATCGTCAAATTACGACCGTTTCCGATCCCTTCGATAAAGACTAGTGCTGAGCGGTCCAATGAAACGCTGCACGTTGCGGGATGTATGTAAATCAAGGGAGGGCGGGGCGAGTGTGCGCCTGCGTGTTGCTGGCGTCCGCTGTCTGTGAATGGTGCAGTGAGTGAAGTTCCCGGGGGAGGAAGTGAGAGCGCGAGAGGTGCTGCCCGCGAGCTTGGAGGAAGTGAGTGCGCGCCAGTGAGTGAGGGAGCTCGAGCCGGCAGCAGCGAGTCGGACACTGAGCAAGAGAACCGGGAAAGATGCCGCGAGTTGTCCCCGATCAGAGGAGCAAGTTCGAGAACGAGGAGTTCTTCCGCAAACTTAGCCGGGAATGCGAGGTGAGAAGCCGGGCTCGGCTGGAGCGGACCGGGGGTTGTTGGGGGGGGGGGAGGAGGGTGGAGTGCGCTGCGCGGGGAAAGTTTACCCGAGTTGCCGCTCGGCTGAGAGGAGGTGTATGTGGGAGGAGAGGCTGGGGCCGGAGAACGTATGGCCTGAGGTCGAAAGTTTTTCCCCCGGTCTCGGGAGAAGGGTTGGAGAAGGGTTCCCGAGAGCCGCCGGGGCGCCCTCTCGCACAGGCGGCCGTTTTAACTTTTTATCTGATTATCTTTCCCTCACAGATTAAATACACAGGTTTCCGCGACCGGCCACACGACGAGAGACAGATGCGGTTTCAGAATGCGTGCAGGGACGGCAGGTCTGAGATTGTGAGTACTAAAACTCATCCTCACTTTGTTATCGGCGCCAACAAAACGCAGACAATACCTGACATCAAGTAGCTTGGCGAGGAGCGGCACCCACAAAACTGTCCCAAGAGTCAGGCAGTCAACCCACACGACTCCATACATTGTCATTTGACATAGAATGAAGTAAACATTAAAACGGGTAGCCAGCATGCAGAAAAGACAGGTGAACTAGTGGTTCGGGTAGCATTCCCCGTCAGAGTGCCAGTGGAGTTGATAACCTTTTTTTGGGATGCTGTATGTCCGCAGATTTAACATTTATATTTCAGACCTTTCACGATAATATTCTTTGATTAAGAGATGTATTTATGAAAAACTGATCATTCCTCCTGACGTCTAGATTTTGCATCTAGTATTAGGTGGGTATAGTATAGTCCCGCTTGGGATAAAGTTCACATTGGCCTATTTTGCAATGAATTAGTTTAAATGAGCTACCTCCTAAGGATGAAACTGAATAATGAAGATACTGAGCAAATGCTTTTCCTCCTGACTGATCTGTCAATATGAATTACATTTGGAGCTGCCAAATATTTTTTTTGGTCCTCTTGGGAATGGCAGTTTCCCTCATGCAGAAAAATAATTGGAAACTCAAATATTATTTGTTTGAATTCAGTGGCATTGCATAACTTTTAGACCTTTATGCTCCACTTATTTGTCTTTATTTAATGTTTGCAGATGCATAAGGGTCATCAAAACTTAATTCCATTCACAAAACAGATTTAAAAGTATATTTTCTGGAGCAGTGATATAGTCTAGCAAGATTTCACCCCAGGCAGGTGTTCCATTAGCTCAGATAAATTTATCTCAAATGTACTTTTTTGACAGTGCTTATATAATTATATAGACCTGGTTCTATGGCTGTGTTCATGTCCAGATGGAACTTGTGAATTAAGTGCCATTTTAATTAAAGCACTGTTAACATTGGGGAATTTACAGAGAATAGGAAATATTGTGGTAGGGAGCTTGGTATCAATTGGGCATCATTGCTGCCACTAAGTTCTGCATAGTTTTTTTGTGATAAATTGATGAAATTTGAGAAAGTAAGTGAAAATACCTATTTTACAATATATGGTTATTATGGTCAATTTACTTGCAAACCATAGGATATTTAGTCAGCCTCTATGAAATTCTAGGTAAAATAAAGTTTCTCAAATGTGAAATCTTTCTTGCATGAGCATGTTTTCATATCTTTCTTAAGTATGAATTCCTTCATTATGTTGAATCCAATCATCTGTATCCCAATCATATTTGAGGCTACAGTCAGCACCGACAGGCTGTCTGATTGTGGAGGATATCTTGGCCAAGCACCATCTTGTAGCATTTGTACATAAACATTCCAATAGGGTTGCTGCAATAGTAATCATATTGTCACAGTATATAGTGTAGCCCATCAAATCAATGTTTATGCTTTCTATAAGTGTGCCACTTAGTCTAACCCCATGCTTCCATGTGCTTTCCTATAATTCGATTTTTTTAAAATTAATTCCCTTTTCATACCATTTAGATTATCATTCAATCAGAATCCATGATAAAAGTTCCACGCTGCAGTGTTTCTTTTCTATTGCTAGGTGTTTTTGGAAAATTAACATTCATGCTACATGTCAAGCAGTTAATATACACTAACAGTGAATGACATTACCATTGTCTCTCTGGGATCACCATTGATTCGAAACTTAACTGGGCCAACCACATAAACATGGTGGTTGTGAGAACAGGTGGGAAGATGGGCATTCTGTGAAAAATGACTTTCCTTCTAATTTCCCAGAGCCTTTCCACTATCTACAATGCATAAACTAGGGATGTGCTGGAATGCTCCAAGCTTGCCAGAATGAGTGGTGCTCCAACATCTGTTGAAACTAAAAGTCAAAGCACTGTACCATGGCTAAGGTGGAATGATCTACAAGATGTACCACACCAATTGGCTGAGGTTTCTTAATATCCCCTCCCAAGCCAAATGATGCTACCACGAAGAAAGACGAGGGCACTGTGCATGTGGGATCACTACCTCCATGTTAAATACCATATTCATTTTGAAATGTATCACTTCCTTTATTGTTGCTACATCGAATTTCTGGGACTAATTCCCTAACTATAGTAAGAATAGCTTCATGAGTAGTGCAGCAATGAAGTGTTTTAAGGGCATGTAGGAATGGCCAAAAAATGCTGCCCTCTGCCCAAATTCCATGAATGAATTAAAATAAAATGGAAACGCCCTCACTACGGTTGCAGCTGAGATCAAATAATCCATCACCTCAGGATCAAATATGAACACTCCTAAGTCAATCTGAGGCATATCTCAAACTTTGACAATAAGCTTTCAGGATGGTCCATGTAAGTAATAACTTTGCTATTCCAGAGGTAAAATACAGTTTTTAACTTTCAATGATTTGCCCTCACCTAGAGTATATACCATTCCTCATCTGTGGGGACCAACAGCTGCCATCTTTGACCTGGCTATTGGATTGTGAAAAGGAATCCATTGCAACTTTCTAATATGGTTGCAATCAAAAACTCATCCCCCTATATCTTTCTGATCTGTAACATTGATGAAGTTCTGTATACTACAGTGCTATTTTGAGCCGTTCATCGTCGAAATTCTCAAGCTTTTAATTGATCATTTGCTATTTTTAATCAAATTCCATCAAGCAATTAAGTAAGGCCATTTCTCCTTTTTATATGAGGGGATAGTAAATAATTTGCCAAGAACAAAATACTGTGAATGTTCACGTCTGGCAGCATCTATGGAGAGAGAGGAATGGGATGAATGTTTCGGGCTGATGATCTCCATCAGAAACAAAAGCACGAAAGGTCATTTGATCTGCAAGGTTAACTCAGTTTCTGTCTTCAGATTCTGCCAAACCTGCGTATTTACAGCATTTTCTGTAAATCTTGTGTTTGGCCTTTCCTCTACTTTTGCACAATGGCAAGTCTGTTCATTAGTTGTTTTATTTTTTAAAATCAAAAAATAATAGCAACTATTTATGGAGCAGACTTTTGAAGCTTCAATGCATTAAATAGATTGAGTTGATGTAAATATGTGTAAATATACTAAAGTGAATCCTGGGGAGACTCCATTCCAAAATTGAGCACAGGATACAGCAGTTGTATTCTTGTTGAAGAAACGATACAGAGATTTGGCCTCTTTGAAACATGTTGGTTATTTTGTACATTTGCTTTATGCCTTTTCCTTCTGCATTTTCTTTCGCTGTCATTTCTCTTCCCAATTTTGCAGCATGCTCTCTACCTTCCCATCAAACACCCTAGCCGCTCCCCACCCACACCGGATAGCTTGACATTTGCAGTACAGAGATCATATTGTAATACCACATACAATCCCATAACATTCATTGAAGGGGTATATAACTGATTGTGATTAGTATTTTAAAAGTCTCCCTTCCTGATTTCATTTGATCTTGTCTTGATGGAAATAATTGTCATTATATGTTTAGCTTTACAAGATGCATAATTATTCTGGGCAGTGACTAAGTTAACTAATGCCTGGCTTATTGATTAGTGCAGTATCCCATACTATTGACATATTCTGGGCTGTGTGTCAAATCAGATGCCTGTAACTGTACACTTCAGAAATGATGAGTCCATGTTTTATCATGTAATTTCAGAGTTTGAAGTATACAGTGCCGCCTGGCAGACTATAACCTCGGGATGTAGCACTGATGTAAAAAAAAAATGACTGCATAATTTATTTAAAGTCCTGTTCTCTAATACAGTTTCTATTGATTTTTCTGAAAGGCTTTTGTGGCCTCTGGAACCAATCTATCTCTGCAATTTTTTCCGGCAAGTTGGCATGGAGAACAGCGACAGACACCCACACGGGAGTATGTAGACTTTGAGCGTGATGTAGGCAAGGTAAGAAACTTGTTTTGACATTCTTGTGAGTGGGAGAAATCCAGATATTCTAGACTGCACAGTGTTATATAGGTGTTGTTTTAATGTATTTAAAATGAACTAGGAATTGTTTTATAATGTCTGAATATTTGCTCAAATGTGTTAAATGTTTACAGTATGATGAAGTAATTAGCCAAATTTAAAATAATTAGATATATAGTCCGAATAATGGATGTATACAGTTGGGATTTTGCTGAATCTATAGTATATCTGTTGGACGACAATGAGTACTGCAAGTACTTTTGGAAATTGTGATATAAACAAAATTTGCAAATATTGGTGAGAGTACTGAGAAGGCCAAGTATTATTTTGAAACCAAGAGAGAATGCTGGAGAATCTCAGCAGATCTAGCAGCATCTGTAAAGAGAGAAAAGAGCTGATGTTCTGAGTCCAGATGACCCTTTGTCAAAGCTAAAAGGTATGGAAAGTGGGAGATATTTATACTGCAGGGGAAGAGAATGAAAGATGAATCATAGTTATAGAAACCCGGGGGAAAAGACTGCTGTCCACCGAGAATAAAGGATGTGAATGGCCAAACAGTAAAGAAGCTGTGACAGATGAAGATGTTGGGGTGGGAGAGGGGGCAGTGGAATTGGACAGAGGTTGAATGCAGAAAAGGGGAAGTTGGGAAAAGAAAAGGCAAGGAAAGGGGGATGAAGTAGGGGAAAGAGTGGGGAAGGGAAGAAAAATGAAGAAAGCCAATAAAGTAGAGAACGGTAAGAAAATTAAACAAAATAGAACGAAAACAAAGGGGGCCAAGGTGGGGTAGAGCAATCATCTGAAGTTGTCGAATTTGATGTTGAGACTGAAATAAGGCTGTAAAGTGCCTAGCTGGAAGATGACTTGCTGTTTTTTCAGTTTGCGTTGAGCTTCACTGGAACATTGTAGCAAGCCAAGGGCACACATGTGCTTGGGAGCAGGATTGTGTGTTAAAATGACAAACAATAGGAAGGTCAGGGTCCTGATTGCAGAGCAACTTCGGTCTGGGTACAAAATGATCACTCAATCTATGCTTGGTCTCTCTGATATAGAGAAGATCACATTGGGAACAGCAAATGCAATACACCAAATTGAAAGAGATGCGCATGAAATGCTGCTTAGCCCAGAATGAATTTTTTGGATCTTGGATGGTAAGCAAAGAGGGTAATGGTCTCTGCAGAATGCTGACAGGTTGAAGGAAAGATGTGTTTGGTGATGGCATCATATTGGAATTGGCGAAAATGGGGGAGGATTATGCTTTGCCTACAGAAGCTGCTGGGGGCGAAATGTGAGAACAAGGGAGATTCTATCTGTTGTGAGAGGGAGGGGAAGGGGTGAGTGTCATGGCATAGGTGGACTGCACACTGTTGAGGGTCTTGTCGACAACTGTAGATGGGAGTCCACAGTTGAGGAAAAAGAACACATATCAAAAGCACCGTTTTGGAAAGTGGCATCATTGGAATAGATGTAAAGGAGCTGAGAGAAAGGGCTGGAGTCACTATAGGATGTGGGGTGTGAGGAGCTATAGTCCAAATTGCTGTGGGAGTTAGTGGGCTTGTAATGGATATTGATAGTCTATTGTTGGAAATAGAGACAGGCTAAGGAAGAGAAGTGTCTGAGAAAACTCAGGTGAAGGCGATGGAGGGATGGAAACTGGAAACAAAGTTGATGAATTTTTCGAAGTCAGGACAACAGCATGAAGTGCTACCAAAATAGTCATCAATGTGCTGGTAAAGAAGTTGTGGGAGGAGACCTGTTTAGGCCTGGAACAAGGAATGTTCCACATACTGCATAAAAAGACAAGCATTGCTAGATCTGTGTAGGTACCCATTGTTACTCCTTTGATTTGGAGAAAGTGGGATGAGTTAAAAGAAAAGTTGTTGAGAGATAGAACAAGTTCAGCCAGGCAGAGGAGAGTGGTGGTGGATGAGATTTAGTCAGGTCACTTTTCAAGAAAGAAGCAAAGAGTTCTTAGGCTGTCCTGGTGGAGGTGTAGAGAAATTGCACATACATGTTAAATAGGAGACAATTAGGGCCTGCGAACTGGAAGCTGTCAATATGACGCAAGACATCAGAGGAATTCTGGATGTAGGTGGGAAGGGAATGGACCAGGGAAGTGAAGATAGAGCCAAGGTAAAAGAAAATAAGTTCAGTGAGGTAGGGGAGCACGTTGACGCAATGGGACTACCAGGACAGTCCTTTTTGTGGATTTTGGGAAGTAAATAGAAGTGGGTTGTCCAGGGCTGAGAGACAGAGTTTGGAAGTTGTGGGAGGGAAGGCATGTGGAGGAAATGAGGACGGTGATGGTGTTAGAGATAATGGCTTGATGCTCAGTGGTGTGGTCATAATCTGGGGGAGGCAGGAGGAAGTGCCTAAGAATTGGTGCTCAGTCTCTGCAAATAGAGACCAGTACACCAGATGACAACAGCACCTCCTTTGTCAGCAGATTTGATGACCATATCAGGGTTGGACCTGAGGAGCGAAGGGTGGTAAGTTTGCAAGGAAAAAGGTTGGAATGGGTGAGGGGGGGAGGGGTGGGGGGCAGAAAAATTGAGATGGCCAATGTCCCACCAACAGTTCCCATTGAAAAGTTTGAAGGCAGATAATTGTCCCGCTGTGGGTATTCAGTTGGAGGCAGAACATTGGAAGCACGTGAAAGCATCTGTGGAAGAAGGGAAGATTCTTGGCCAAAGAAGTGGGCACAGGGTTGAAGATGATAGAAGAATTCAACATCGTGTCAAGCCTAGAATTCATTGAGGTTAGGACGTAAAGTTTTGAAGCTAAATCCTTTGCTGAGAGCACGCTGAACCTCACAGAAGATGATCAGAGGGTATGGTGAAGGCACAGCTAGGGCTAGAAGAGATGGAGTTCAAGAGATTGAGATTGGTGGAGAGCTTGGGATGTGCAGTGGTGTTGGTAAGTTGTTGAAGCTTGTGATCCTTTACATCTGCAAGAAACTAGAAAAGTTTAAGAAGTCGAATGATGCGGAGGATGAAATGAAACTGGGGACAGGGACAACTTTGAGAGAGTGTAAGATGTGTTGCTGGAGAGAGAGAGTGTCTTCATGTGATGGCGTGTGGAACTGAGTGTGACTTTCAGAATTTGGCGAGAACAGCTGTTCGAAGAATGTGGTATATACTGGAGGTTCCATGTGGAGTGGAATTTGAGTTGAAATCCACATGGAATAAGAAGACAGTCACTGAAGAAGGAAACGTGGTTTGTGGAAGCGAATCTTCATAAATATCCTTGTCCAACAAAATGGAATGTAATGAAGGTGGATAGGGAGGCAAAATATACGGAAATCCTGTTGGAGAAGAAGAAGTTATTCTCCAAGACAGGCATTCTTGGAAGAAAAGTGGCAATGAGCTAAACATTGGATAGAAGTAAGTTACTGTAGTTGCTGGAATCTGAAACCAAAAGAGAAAATGTTGGAAAATCTCAGCAAGTCTGACAGCATCCGTAAATGGTAAGGAGAGAAAAGAGCTGAGGTTTTAAATCCAGATGACCCTTTGTCAAAGCTACAAGGCATAGAGAGTAGGAGATATTTATATTGCAGGGGGTAGGGAATGAAAGATGAGTCATAGCCATAGAAACGGGAAAGATTGTTAATAACTGTCCACAGAGAATAAAGGGTTTGAATGGTCAAACGGCAGAGAAGCTGTAAGCTGTGACAGATGAAAATGTTAGGTGAGAGGAATGGAACAGAGGTAGAATGTAGAAAAGGGGAAATGGGGGAAATAAAAGGTAAGGGAAGGTGGATGAAGTCGGGGAAAGAAAAATAAAGAAAGACAATAAAGAAATAGAAAGATACAAACAGTTTAAAAAAAAAATTAAAACACGGGGCAGAGGTGGAGTAGGGAAAATCATCTGAAATTGTTGAATGCGACACTGAGACTGGAAGATCATTTTTGCCAACTGTATTTTAATGAACTACAAGGAGAGACTTTTTATAAATTCATTTGTGGGGTGTGGGTGCTGCTGGCTGGACAGTGTTGATTGCCATCGCTAACCAACCTCCAAATAGCATTTGGGAGTCAATCGCATTGATGTAGTTTTGAGTCCCATGTAGGCCAGCCAGACCAGGTAAAAGACATTAGTGAGCCAGATAGATTTTTAATGACAATCAACAATGGTTTCATGGTCATTGGATATTTTAATTCCATATTTTCATTGAATTCAAATTTTGCTGCGTGCCCTGATGGGATTGGGATCCCCAGTTCTTGCTTGGTCCTCTGGATTACTTGCCCAGTGTCAATATCGCTGTCTCTGCCTCCTTAGTCATTTTTACTGATGGAATAATACAAATATATTAGCTGTATTGACTACATTATTTTAGAATTATGAATTTAGTAGCAATGATCATAAATATGAAATAGCAAAATATAAACTTGGATAATAATCATAGTATCATTGCAGCACAGGAGGAGGCCATTCAGTCTGTCAGGTCCATGCCAATTCTCTTAACAGCTTGTCCCACTTGGGGATTTTTCACAGTAACTTCATTGCAGTGTTAAAGTAAGCTGACTTGTGACTAATAAATAAACTTAAAACTTCACCACCTTTTCACTTGTAGCCTTGTAATTTTTTCTTCCTCAAGATAATGGTTGATTGAATCTGCCTGTAGTACACTCCAGATCCTAAACATCTTTTTGCCCATGTTGCCCTTTGGGTTTTTTTTTTGCCTTAAATTGGTGTACTCTGGTTCTCAACCCTTCTGTCTACTCTTCTTGCTTTTCATCATTTGGAACCTCTCTGTCAAATGTTATTGCCATTTCATGATGAAGTTGGACCCTTCTCCAATCTGTCCGTCTAAGTGAAATCCCTCATCCCTGGAATCACTCTGATCTTTTATGTGTTCAGTCTAATCCTTTACAACCTTCCTAACCTTGTCCCTTTCTTGTCTGTCACTTTCGATGAGTTGTGCATATGTACCTCCAAGTCCTTCTGTTCTAGATTGTCTTTTTAGAATTGTTCCCTTATATGTATTGCTTAATCTTCCTACCAAAATGCATCACTTCTTCCCATTAAATTTCACCTGCCAACTGTCAGTCCGTTCTACAAGCCTAGGCCCCCTTGAAGTTTCTCAGTATCCTTTTCACAGTTCACACTTGTAAGTATTGTGTCACTGACACAATTTGTACACAAGTCTAGGTAATTAGAGGCCCTACCTAACCCCTGGGGAACCCCACTATATATTGTTGTGTTCACTACTTCACTTCTGTTTTCTATTATTAGGGCAACACGGTGATTAGCACGGTTGCCTCACGGCACCAAGGACCTGGGTTCAGTTCCAGCCTCAGGATGCTGTCTTGTAATTTTTATATATTCTCCTTGTGTCTGCATAGGTTTACTCTGGGTGTTCCAGTTTCCTCCCATAGTCCAAAGATGCGCAAGTTAGTTGATTGGCTGTGCTAAATAGCCCCCCTCCTATCAGGGTAAATAAGTGGGGTTATGTGGATAGGGCCTGGGTGGGATTGTGGTCAATGCAGACATGATGGGCCAAATAGCCTCCTTCTGCTCTAAGATCCTATGATTCAGTCAATTTTGTATCCATGCTTGAATTGTCCCTTTTATTCTATGGATTTTGACTTTGCTTATAAGCTTATTATGTGGCATGTCATTTTCAAGTACACATGCACCACATCGACTATATGAACCTCATCAAAAAACTCAAGCTGATGAAACATGATTTTCCTGTTGAGTCATGCTGACTGACTTTAATTAATTTACATTTATCCAAGTGACAATTTGAACCAACTTATCATTAAAAGCTTTTATATCACTGAGATTAAACTGACTTGTTATAGTTGCTGGGCTTATCCTTCCAACTCCTTTTGAACAGGAGCGTAAATGTTTACAATTCTACAATCCTTTGGCAACACTGTATTTAAGGAGCATTAGAGAGTTGTGGCCAGTGCAATGCAATTACCACCCTTAATTCACTATTTTCAGATGCATCTGATTTGGTTAGGGTAACATCAGTTTTAAGTAAAGCCAACGTTCTCATTATTTTTATCAATCTTTAACCTACCCAATTTCCCATTCACTTCCTTGTTCACTGACTTTGTGTCCAGGAATAGTTAGTGCCCAGTCCTGCCTTTTAATTTTGAGCCTGGTTTGTGTTATCACCAAAATATCATATTTACACATGGCTATCCATGCTGACAGCTCACCAACCTATTTTTACCACAAACTTGCTCAAATATAGGCAAAATTTCATTGCATTCCCTCAACCCTGTCCTTGTATCTGATAACCCTGATATCTTATTATGTCATTACCTGGTGCTGTCTCAATTTTTTTTGTGCATTTTGTTTTCCTTCTGTCAGTTACTGGTTCCCATCTCTCTGCCAATTTGGTTTAAATCTTTCCCAGCAGTACTGGCAAAGTGCCCCAGAAGACCTTAATCTCTGCCCTGTTAAGGTGCAACCCACTTGACTTGATCAGGTCCCATCACCCCGAGGGCCAGTCCTAATTTCGTGGGAATCTGAAGCCCTTTTTCCAATACCACTTCTGTAGTCGAGCATTAATTTGCTGTCGTCTTGTTTCTACTCGTCAGCATGTGGTGTCAGGAATAATCTGAATATTATAACTTTTGAGCTCCTACTTGCTGTTACCTTTTGTAGCTTCCTGAAGTCTAACCTCTTTCTATATTGTTGACATCAGTATGAAATACAAGTGCTGGTGATTCAACGTCTCCCTTCAATATAAAAGCAAAATACCGTGTATACTGGAATCTGAAACAAAAACAGAAAATGCTGGGAAATCTCAGCAGTCTGACAGCATTTGAGGACTGAGGATAGAGTCAATGTTTTGCATCTGGATGAGTCTTCGTCAGTGCTTTGCAACATCTTAATGACATCCTTGATGGTACGATCATGCCATCATGGATTCATGACTAAAAGTCTTGTCTGTTCTTCTAACTAATAGAATCCCCAACTAGTATTGTTTTCTGAATTTTCTTCCTGCACTCTTATACAGCCAAGCTATCTTTGGTGATTCGGACTTGGCCCTAGCTGTACTCGAGAGGGATCATTACTTTCCACCAATGTTCAGAGGTTCCTGGGCTGCTTGCTTTGTCCTCTTTGACTGCATGTGGTCAGCCATATCCTTGCTGCCTGTATACCTTGGGCCTAATTTAGGTTTACTGTACTTATATATGAACACAGAGTTTGTCGTAAATAAGGTTGTTGAACTGCAGGCACAGATAATCATGTTTGAATGTGATATTTTGGTGGCAACAGAAATCTGGCTCAAAAAAGGCAGGACTGGGCACTAACTATATTCCTGGATAACAAGTTAGTAAAAGAGATGATCATCTGCAGAATTGTTATCATAGAGTCATAGAGGTTTCCATTAAACTCTCAGCTTTGTTTTCACAGCATTTGGAGCTGCTGATCAAGCTTCAAAACCTGAGCTTCAGCTGATACTCCCTGCACAGCATATTGAAAGTATCATGGAATTACTATGTAGAACATGATATGCAGTCAATGGAACTGTGATGACTTATCCTGCCATGTTATCCAGACTACTAATTAGTCAGGAATAAGCTGAAGACTTGATACCCCAATCAGTTGAATCCTTTATACTGACATCACTTTATTCATGGGGAGTTAACTTAAATGCTTTTCTTAGCTCTTATTATCTTTCTTCCTCGGATTTTAATTAGCTGAGAAATTCCGACCCTTTTCAAGTTACAGTGCCTTGCTATTTAATTTTAACTTCTACCGAATTTGATTAATTGAACACTATGATAAATTAACAAATTGACTTCAGTTTTTATACTAATTGATTGAGTCGAACTTAATGTTTAATTAATTTAAATTAAAAGCTTAACATTATACTTACCCCCAAGTGAATCCTTGTTTTGTGATGTCACTGTGATTGATGTTTCCTCCATTCAGTTCTTGCTGCTTCAATCCCAACCTCCTCCATGCTCTTTTTGCATAAAAAGTGATTAATTGGAATAATCTGCTGCCACAGGTGATAAAAACAAAGTCTGGAGAATTGTAACAAGTGTGGGATGGAACTTGGTGGGTTGAATTCATTTTTCATCCCATACTTTTCAGTCATTTTAATATAACTTTAAATCTGTAGCATTTTGTGACATTGTCTTAATTTCTTTGCATTTTAATGAAGTCAATTAAGATATTCTAAAAGCACCTTGTGTAGTTTCTCTATGATAGTGAAAATTTAATTTTGAGCTAGTTTTAGTTGATTTGATGTATTGTCACGTACTGGAATAGAATGAAAAATACTGTTTCTTGCACATTACTGAGGTGGATAGGATGCAGAATATAGTATTGCAGTTACAAGTAGGGTGAAGAGAAAGCCAGCTTAATATATGATGAGATTATTCGAAAGTCTGACAGCAGGGAAGATGTTCTTGAATCTGATACAAAAGTCTGAAAAGACATATCTCTTTCTTGATGGAGAGTGAAAGAGAATATCCAGGATGCACGCATTCCATAATTATGCTGACTGCTTTTCCGAGGCAATGGGGTATGTAAATTAGTGAATGAGAGATTGGGTTGTGTGGTACTGGGCTACTTTCACAACCCTTTGTAGTTGTTTTTTGCAGTCTTGGTATGACTCCTGCTCTGATCAAGCTGTGATGCAACCTGAAAAGAGGCTTTCTATGATGCATCTGTAAAAATTGATGAGTGTCATTGTGGACATGCTGAATTTCCATAGCCTGCTGAGAAAGTAGAGGCTTTGGTGAGCTTGCTTAATTACAGCATCGGCATGGAGGGTTCAGGACAGATAACTCGCGACTATCTCCATTTCATCACCGTTGATGCAGACAGGTATGTCCTCTATTTTGTTTCCTGAAGTCAATGGCTAGCTCCTTTTTACTGACATTGCGGGAGGTATTATTGGTGTTAAACTATTTTGCAAAATTTTTTGTCTTTTTCCTGTACTGTCTCGTTTAAAAATCAGTCCATTTCAACAGTCAGTAATCCAGTTTTTATCAGTACTAGATGACTCATTTCAGGTTAGCGAGAACTGGCTTTGATCACAAAATATGTTAAATACTTGTAAATAAATACACAGATGGATCAGTTGCAATGGAATATCAGTGTATCATTGTTATACTATTTCACAAAGGCAAACATTTTCAGATTAGCATTTTTTTAATGCTGCCTTCGTTGTGGGTTGGTCTGTACAGTCCATAATACTGCAGATTTTAGAAAATATATAAAAAGACAGGGGTAGTCTGAGACAGTTGGCATGAAAGTGGATACATTGTGTTGCATGTTTGAAAATTAGTTGCGTTCTGAGAAAATGGCAATTTACATGGCAAATATAAGAAACAATAGTGATAAGGAAATATATCTTGCACTGAGTGGTTGAGATCTACGATGCCGTGCGTAAATGTGGAGGCAGGTTTAATTAAAGCATTCAAAAGGGAATTATACTGTTGTTTAAAAAAAGTTTATTCAAGATTATAAGGAGAAAATGGGAGACTCAAACTTGGTGAGTTGCTCATGCAGACATGATGGGCCGAATGGTGGCCTACTGCACTTTTACCAATTCTATGGTGTGAGTGCAGTCCCTGTATTTTTAAAGCTATTTAAGATGGCACTCGTGTTTTATCATGATCATAAATGTTAGAGAGGCTACAGTCATGCAAATCTAGATGGGTATGCAAAAAATAGGTAGTAGAGAGCAACTGTATCTTTTAAGATATGGGTAGAGTTGTGTCCAAGAAATTTCTGCTGAAATTTTACTTTTTCTATCTGATTATGATCAAAAGCACAAAGAAATTTCACTGAAGTTTACTTACATTGCCATACTGAGCATCAATAAATGGAAGATTGCAAGAACACAGTCTCCTTATGAGTGGGGAAATAAGTGGCAGGTACAGTTCAGTGTTGCATGTGGGTGTGGTAACAAAACATGAGCGAGGACGTTTACCTAAGCAACAAGAATCTTGAGCATGGAGAATTCTTGTGGGAAGGATTTTAGAGTCATGTGAAAGATAAGTAAAGCTTCAGTAGAATTATGCTCATTATCTGAGTTATAGCTATGATGACACACTGGAAAAAATATATTTTAATCTCAAGAAAGGGATTGAGGGAATTCAGCTTTGTAAGATAATGAAGGTTTGGATAAGGTAAAAGACTGATTATGATTGGGAAAACGAAAGGAAAAATGTTAAAGGATTGACTCCACTGAAAGTTAGAGATTCTAACATTTAGGAGAATAATTATTTGAAAAATAAGAATGTTAAATTGTACCTAGACTTAAGTAATTTGACTGGTGAGCATTTGAAAGTTCAGTGGAATGTGTTGCAATTTCTACAAAATCAAACCAAATGATGTCTTTAAGGTCAACTGTAGGTAGTGCAATTTGGATGATATGGGTGTTGAGAGTTTATGCAATGTGTAAAAAGAGTTCTTCAGTGAGATGGTTACGTATTTGTATAAGCAATAGATATTGAAGGAGCGTAATTATGGGGAAGTTACTTTCTGCTTTGGCTTGTGGGTATTGTCCAAGACCAGTATTTACCTTAACTTTTAAATAAGTTTCTTTGCACCGTTTACTTTAAGTTTGGAACCAATTTCATGCTGTATGTTTTGACTTGTGACCCAAGAGCACTTTGCAGTAAAGTCTTTAACTCAACAGTTAAGTGCTTCAATTCAAACTGAATCACCCAAAATCTTGCCGTAATATCTAATTTCATCCCTGATCAAAATTACAATTAGTTATAATTACCTCAGAAATGTTGCATATTTTGTTCATTTTGTATTTTACTTTCAACGCTCCTTTATACCCCATTTAAACTAGTTGTACAGTTTTCTGTCCTGAGAAGGAGGGAAGCTGAAATAAGAGCCAGCAGTGTTTACAGCTCAGTTTTTTTTGCCATTTCTAATGTGAACCTATTTTGCACCTAGAGTTCTATTAAGTTGAAGTCTCTTTAAAATACTCTGAAGGTGAGAAGGATTCAAGTTTAATAATCTATAAAATATGAAAATACTGTACCACAATATATGCTCAATTGGCACAGCCACACCCCTGGGAACTTAAGTCTCGATGTGCAGGAGGGTACAATCATGTTGATATTCCTCAATTGCATAAAAGCTTGAGTAATCTTGACTGACTCGCAGAAACTGAACATTGCAAGTGTAAAGTATTTTTCACCAGTCTGTTGGTTACAGAATATGTTTTGCTGTTGGTCTTTTTCTCCTCCCACTTCATTTGCTGTCTTTCCTGTTCTCAAAATATCCTGTCAATGGCAAGGAAAGAATAGGAACTTGTTGCACCAGTTATTGTGGATAATACAAGGAGAATTCTGCAAGTTTAGTGGAACAGAATTTAGTTGGACCTGTATGAAGTGAGCAATTAAGGTGTAACGAGAATTCACTTCTGTATATAAAAATATTAATTGATTCAAGTCTTCTTCATAAACTATATTTTTCCTGCCTATGTTAGCAAAGTTAAACAAAATTTTTGGTATATCAGCTGATTAAATGGGCAATATTTAAATCCTCATAAGCAATGTCTGGCTTGGACCATGTATTCTGAGATGTCCTAAAGCATATTCAGTGTTGTATTTATTTGGTTTTTGTTTGGATTTCTCTTGCTTCCAATTCGATCTCCAAACTGACCTTGCCAAGTGTAATTTCTGCTCCAATGTTTGTTACTATTAGTGAGAGATGCTTGATAATTGGCTAATAAACGGTTGACCTTAGAATGAATAAGCTACAGGGGAAAAGAATGAAAGTAGATTGAAAAGAAATTACTGTATTTTGTAAAGTTAGAGCGAATGGAAATGCCCTCAGGAGCTGAATTCTTGGTTTCATGGTGTGTCTGTTGTGATAAGTCAACATGTTGGTATGTAAATCGTGGTTAATTACAGAAGTAATCAGGCAAAATGAGACTTGTTTTAATATTTTTAGTCCTACGTGTCTGGAACCTGAATGGGTTATGATGTTTCAGATATTAACTCGTTCAGTACATGGAAAATTGTAGAGAATCACTGCATGCTCATTGGCAGTAAGAAATGCTTTTGTGATCCAAGAATAGTGTTTGCTGACTAATGTTGAGTAGCATAGAATGGCCAGTCTGACTAAAGCCGTGAACTTGTGTGTACAGCATTATGGTTAGCAGTTTTAGATTCCAGACCTAAAACAAAGAACAAAACAGCATGGGAAACAGGCCCTTTGGCCCAACAAGCCCGCACTGCCACTCCGATGGAGGATTAACACTAGCATAGACTAGTTGGCATATCCACTATGCAAAATGCATAAAAACTCACATGCCCATGCAACAGAATTGATGTTTAGTAAAATCTGAGTTAAACCTGAGAACCAGTTTTTAAGTTATCAAGTGATAGCTGAAGAGTCCCCGTTCCCACATGAATGCATCTTTCTTTGTCTAACTTGATATGCTTGCAAACACAGTCTGTCAAAAACAATAGCTTCAAATGCTATATGAAAACACTATAAAAGAGTAAATGTCTTTATTCAATTTGTTCACACCTTACAATCAGCTATCTTAGTGACAGGATGGAGCTTTGCATTGAAAATGTTCAATAATCATTTCCTGCATAAGTATTTGTATGCATGTGATGCAGTTCACCAAAGTGTTATGCTGCAGTTTCAGGGCATCTCTACAGGCATTATAGCATTACCTAAAGAAACACGTGGACAAGCAAACGATCATTCATTCCACTCTGTAGGATCAGCAGCCTTCTTGGGCTCTGACATTGCACTTCTGTGTTGTTTAATTCCACTCTAGCGCAATCATATGACAAATTTGGATGATCAGAGATGCCAGTGTGGAATTTTCGCACATCACAAACATCTTTCTATCAAATTGCAATTCAGGTGAGAATGAATGTTGATGACTTCAAAATAACTGGAATTTCATTTCACTCAAATTTGGCTCATTGCAATTTCACTGATTTATTTAGTCTCTACAAATAAATGTACTTTCAAAACAGTTGCTTGTGATAAAGCCACAACAGAGTTGTAGAAGACAACTTCAGAAGCCTTTGTCCTTGTGTGGACCAGTAAAACATATTTATTAGTCACAAGTAGGTTTATGTTAACACTGCAATGAAGTTACTGTGGAAATTGAGCTAAATAGCTTAGTAGTTATAAACGTTATTTGGGAAATGCTGATCTAACAGCACTCTTCAACATTTACAATCCTAAACAACAGCATTTTATTCTTCAGTATTTTTACAAAGACTGTTTAGTTGTGCTGTAGCACTAGGGGGAGTACTTACTGCACTTGCGCAGATGCAGTGTCAGGCTGTTTAAAGTGAAAGATACTTCTAAGTGCAGCTCTGCTTTCTGTTGCTGAATAATGATTTTTTTTTTGCAATCTGGTGTCATACGGCTGTCCTTTACAACAAATGAGCTCATTTAAAAGAGTGCTACATGGAATGACCATATTAACAGTAAAGTGCTTTTAATGGCAAACTTAGATATTTCCCGCCCAGCGTCCATTTTGGGGGAGAGCCTTTCCTTAACTGAGCTTGCCAGGCTGTGTAAGAATTCTCCACATTTTTTCCAATTTATCCCAATAAATCAAAAGAAAAATATTGTTTAGTGTTGAAATTGCAGTATTAACTTGGGCTTTTTGCAGTGCTAAACTAGCCTGGGAGCAAAATGGTAGACACAGCCATCTAGGGAGAATTTGCTCATGTGCTAAGACAAAGGGACATGGGAATTATTGCTCAAGATCCTCTTAAGGTTAATGTGCAGGTTCAGTTGACAGTTAGGAAGGCAAATTCATGTCGAGAGGGCTAGAGTTCAAGAGTAGAGATGTATTTATGAGGTTATATAAGGCTCTGGTCAGACCCCATTTGAAGTATTGTCAGCAGTTTTGGGCCCCATAATCTCAAGAAGGATGTACTGGCCTTAGAGTCCAAAGGGCGTTCACAAGAATAACCCCTGAAATGAAGAGCTTATCGTATGAGGAACAGTTGAGGACTCGGGGTCTGTACTCATTGGAGTTTAGAAGGATGGGGGGGTGGTATTTTATTGAAACTTACGGGATACTGCGAGGCCTGGATAGAGTGGATGTGGAAAGTATGTTATAATTAGTAGGAAAAATTAGAAACAGAGGGCACAACCTCAGACTAAAGGGACGATCCTTTAAAACAGATGAGGAGGAATTTCTTCACCCAGAGAGTGGCGGATCTGTGAAGCCCTTTGCCACAGAAGGCTGTGGAGGCCAGGTCATTGAGCGTCTTAAAGACAGGTTCTTGATTAATAAGGGGTTCAAGAGTTATGGGGAAAATGCAAGAGAATGGGGATGAGAAAATATCAGCCATGACGGAATGGTAGAGCAGACTTGATGGGCCAAGTGGCTAATTTTTCACAATGGCAAAACCACACCAACCTCCTCAGAAAACAAACATGGGACACAGTGGACAGAGTGGCATGTTTTGTGGTCCAGTACTTCCCTGGAGTGGAGAAGCTACAACATCTCCGGAGCCTTCAACATGTCATTGATGAAAACGAACATCTTGCCAAGGCCATTCCCACACCCTCACTTCTTCCCTTCAAACAACTGCACAATCTTAGACCATTGTCCACAGCAAACTACCTAGCCTTCAGAAGAACAGTGACCACAACAGCACACAACCCTGCCACAGCAATCTCTGCAAGATGTGCTGGGTCATCGAAACGGATGCCGTCATCTCATGTGAGAACACCATCCACCAGGGACACGGTACATACTCGGTCAATGTTGTCTACCTAATACACTGCAGGAAAGGATGTCCGGAGGGATAGGGCATTGGTGAAACCATGCAGGCGTTAGAAAAATGGATGAATGAACACCGCTCGACAATACCAGGTTCTCTTCCTGTTGGGGAATGCTTCAGCAGTCACAGGTATTCAGCTTCTCATGTTTGGATAAGCATTCTCCAAGGCAGCCTTCATGGCACACAACGATGCAAAATCGCTGACCAGAAACTGATAGCCAAGTTCTGCGCACATGAGGACAACCTCAACCAGGATCTTGGGTTCATATCTCACTATCTGTAACCCCCATGACTTGCTTACAAAATCTCACTAACTGTCCTGGCTGGAAACAAGATACATCTCCATAACCTGTGCTTAACTCTCTCTCCACTCACATTGGTGGTACCTTTAAGATTTGATTACCTATAAAGACTGGGGTTGTTTTCCCTTGAAAGACGTCGGCTTAGAGGGGATCTCATAGAGGTGTATAAGATTATAAGGGGTATAGATAGAGTAAATGGAGGTAAACTTTTTCCACCTTTAGAAATGGATAGGACGAGGGGTCATGGCCATAGGGTGAGGGGGGCTATGTATAGGACGAATATTAGAGGGCAGTTTTTCACACAAAGGGTAGTGGGGGTGTGGAATGCACTGCCGAGTAAGGTGGTGGGAGCAGGCACGCTGGGGCTGTTTAAGGGTCTCTTGGACAGCCACATGAGCGGTATGGAGATAGAGAGATATAGTAGGACTGTTTAACTACGGCTTTTTTTCCACAGGTAATTCGGTCCAACTTGACCAACATCGAGCATGCATTCGGCAGGTGGTGCGAGTACAGCTCTTGGATGTTGATTCATGGGTTGCCTGGTACTTCATGTCGTAAATGAGTGCTTTGTGGACCATCTGAAGGGCACCATGACAGCTCAGAGACTATCGATGTGGCTGTGCAGACACATGGAATTGGGCCGGTGTCTGCGGGAGTTTGCGCGTTCTCCCCGTGGTTGCGTGGGTTTTCTCCGGGCACTCCAGTTTCCTCCCACAACCCAAAAATTCGCTCTTGTGCTGATTGGGAAACAAATTGTCCCTACAGTGAGAGTCTTCCATATTAGGAATAACCTAAATCTATAATAGGATAATGGAATTGTTACTATATAGTTATGACGGCGGCGCGGGCTCGTTGGACCGAAGGGCCTGTTTCCCGTGCTGTGTTGCTCTTAAAAAAAAAGACATACGTTCCGGCCATTATTTCGTAAATTAAGTTTGTCTCTTTATATGCCCTATTTGTGAACAGAACTCCATTCACCTGATGAAACAACAGCGCTTTGAACAAGCCACAAGCTTTATCAAATAGACCTGTTGGACTTTAACCTGGTGTTGTGAGACTTCTTACTGTGCTTACCCCAGTCAAACGTTGGTATCTCCACATCAAAGCAATGGTTACATTCTTACAATGAGGTGTCATCAAAAATGGTATCTCCTGGAGAAGGCCACTTTGAGCCAGAATTAAGATAAGGATTATCTTATCCTTGTCTGAAATCCACAATCCTGTCCAGTAGGATGAAGTCATTTTGGGGAAGACTTTATAAAAATTTGTAATGTTATAACTGTACCATAACAATTAGATGGGATATAAACTGTTTATATTGTTAAAATTATATCAATCGAATATAGATTTAACAAAATTCCCGTTCTTTGAATGAAAAAAGAAACTGGATGATTTAAACAATCTCTTTTAATAACAGTTAAACTAGTGTAAGCACAGTGAGGGAAGCATTTCATTTTAGGGATATAGAAATCTTAATTAAAAAATCTATCCTGTGGATTTATTTCATTCAGTATAAACAAATTTGGGTTTCAGTTATGTCAGTCTTTATAGAATACAATTCGGTTAAGGCAAAGTCCTGTCAAAAATACGTTTTAAGTAGCTTTTGGATCAGGAAGAGAGACGGAAGTGCAAGTGCAATCTTATTGCATTATTCAGAATGTTTTAAACATAATTCTGCAAATTCTACAATCTTATGTGAACCAGGTACCTATTTTGTTGCAAACTGGGTGAAAATAAATGCAGTAGGAAGTCTCTCAACATTGGGTTAAAGTCCAACAGGTTTATTTGGTACTCACTTTCAGAGCGCTACTCCTTCATCAGACTCACTTGATGAAGGAGCAGTGCTCTGAAAGTGAGTGGCATTTACTACCAGTAAACCTGTTGGACTTTAATCTGGTGTTGAGACTTTTTAACTGTGGTTACCCCAATCCCACACTGGCATCTCCACATCATGAAAATAAATGACCAGAATGCCAAACTGACTTGGGTGAAGACAAATGTTAGTTCTGTCGTATAACCCAATCTACAACAAAATCTGTTGGTTCATATAAGATTGTAGAGATTGCAGAATTGCATTCAAAGCATCCTGAATAATACAATCAGATTGCACTTGGTTTTTTTCTCTCTCTCCTGTTTTTTTGAGTACTTGTGATGGGGTTAAACCTTCAGAATATAATTTTTGATGGAGCTGGCTAGTGGCAAAGAGTGTGATGTGTTAATGGCTGTTGCTGCTTATAATGTGTTGATATGGTTGTCTTGTTGCAGGTGTTCGGCTTCTTTTGTTACTGATCAAATAACGTAAACAATAGTAGAGCATTAAGCAATGAAACCCACCTTGTGTCAAGCATAAGTGTTTATTCAGGTTTTTTAAATGCTTTTCTTAGCTAATGTGTTTAGAGCAGGTGGTGGAATTGAGAGAGACACACTTTACTGTCTTACTGAACTTCCGTCTATCAAAGTATAAAGGATTGTTGCATCATGGTGTGCTTAGTAAAATAGGGCAGTTAATACTGTAATTGCTATGTGCATAATAGGTATGATTATGGAACAGTTATGTACAATTTAAAGAACTCTGGTATCTTCTGTTTTCCCCACCTAAAAAATAATTTGGTGTCTACATTGAGTCAGGAATTTGAATTTTGTTTACTTGCATCCAGAAAGACGATTAGTTTCAGAGTTCCAAATAATGCAGTGACTTGGGTGAATGAATAGAAACTCTCATTCTCAAATTTGACCCTAAAGTGAGTGGTCTTGTAAAAAAAAATGTAGATGGAAGCATAAAATTATAAAGAAATATTGATAGATCAATTAATAGGCAAAACCTTTTTCCTGTTTTGTTTTTTTTTTTTGCTTGCTCTGTAACTGTTACTCTGCAGGGAGAAATCCAGAGAGCATCCAGAGACCATGGGAAGATAAGTGATATGAAGACCTACCTTGGGTATTTGCAGCAATAAATGAAGCTAAAAGTTTTATAAAATTTCTTAGTTTACTTGGTGATAGAAATGTTGGTCAGTGAGGTTAAGTGCTGTACATACGAGATTTGGGAGATCCATGATATTGCAGCTTCTCACAGCAACAGTTGGAGGTACTTCAGAGCATGAAGATAGCAGAAAGCATCATAGACAGGAGTTCTGGTGATGTGATGACACCCAAGGTGCAGGCAGATAGATGGGTGACCGCTAGAAGAGGCAGGCAGTCAGTGAAGGAATCTCCTATGGTGGTTGCTCCCCCCCCCTGTCTAACAAGTATACCATTTTAGATACTGTTTGGAGGGGATGATCTATTGGGATAACAGCAGGAGCAGCCAGAGCAGCAACACCATGGCTGGCTCTGTTAAACAGGGAAGGCCGAAGCACTAGAACAATAGTCATGGAAGACTGTATAGTTAGGGGTATGGATAGGTGCTTCTTTGGATGCAAAAGAGACTCTAGGATGGTACGTTGCCTCCCTGGTGCCAGCATCCAGGATGTCTTTGAATGGGCAGCAAACATTCTGGAAGTGAACAGCCAGAGATTGTAGTACATATTAGTACTAACAACATAGTAGGAAGAATGACAAGTCTTGCAGCAACAGTTTAGGGAGTTAGGTTGAAAGTTAAAAAACAGAACCTCTAGGGTTGTGGTTGCAGGATTGCTCCCTGTGCCATGTGCCAGTGATGCTAAGAATAGGAAGATAGTGCAACTAAACAGCTGGTGTAGGAGGGAGAGTTTCAGATATAAAGAAGAACAAAACAGCACGGGAAACGGGCCTTCGGCCCAACGAGCCCACGCTGCCACCCCGATGTTCCCACTCTACCCATGATCCCTGTCTAGGTTTGTAGATCTATGGATTAAAAACCAAATTTGAGACAATTTAGGGAGAATTTGTTTTGCCAGTTAGCCTAAGAGCACATCTTTTGGGATGTGGGAGAAAACCCAGGCAAGCACAAGAATGCGCAAACTCCCACAGACACAGGCCCAAATCCATGCTAACAAGCCAAAGGTCAAAGCAGCTGGGAACGGAGACAGCATTGGAGAAATATAGAGAGAGTAGGAGGAAGCTCAAACGGGGAGTTAGAAGGGCAAAAAGGGGGGCATAAAATGATTTTGGCGGATAGGATTAAGGCAAATCCAAAGGCTTGTTACTCAAATGTTCGGAATAAAAGGGTGGTTAGAGGGAAAAAAAAAATCGGACCTTGTGGGACAGAGAAGGGGAACTGTGCTTAGAGCCTGAGGGAATGGTGGAGATCCTGAATGAATACTTTGTGTCGGTATTCACGAAGGAGAGGGGCTAGTTGACAGCTCCTGTCTCTGAGGGAGCTGTGGACCAGTTGAGGGAAATATCCATACTGAGGGAGGAAGTGTTAGAGCTTCTAGGTAGCATTAAAACTGATAAATCTCCAGGGCCTGTTGGCATTTATCCCAGGCTGCTTTAGGGAGACACGAGGTGAAATTGCTGGGCTTCTGACGCAAATCTTTGTCTCTTCTTTTGACACAGATGAGGTCCCAGAGGACTGAAGAATAGCTAATGTTGTACCATCATACGCCTCTCTTTTCTTCCTAAAGAAGTCCTCAATGTCCCTAGTAATCCACGGCTCTCTAATCCTATCTTTCCTCTTAGCCGGCACATATGTATCTTGTAACATTTTCAGTATTCCCTTGAAAGAGTCCCACATGCCTAGTGTGGACTTGCCCTTGAACAACCGTTCCCAATTAGTTTCATAAGTTCCTGCCTAATCCGACCGTAGTTAGCCTTCTCCCAATTCAGCATCCTGCCCCTAGGGCAACAAGCATCCTTTTCCATCTCTACCCTACAGTAGACAGAATTGTGGTTACTGTTAGCCACATGTTCCCCTACTACAACATCAACCACCTGCCCTGGCCCATTACTCAGAACTAAATCCAATATAGCTCTTTCTCTAGTCGGGCTAGCCACGTACTGCTCCAACGATCCTTCCAGTACACATTTCACAAATTCCTGCCCGTCCAAACCCCCAGCTCTAGGTACCTTCCAATCCACCCTACGACTCTGTTCCTTGTGCACCTATCCAAAATGTCTTTACATGTGCTGCCTTCAACTATCCACAGGCTGTTGGGTGACCTATAACACACCCCAACGTAGTAATTGCCCCCTTTCTATTCCTCAACTCCACCCACAGCGACTTCACTCCTAACTCCTCTGCATTGTCCTCCTCTGCACCGCCGTGATGCTCTCCCTAACTAACAACGCCACTCCTCCACTTCTGGACCCTCCTCTGTCACGCCTAAAACACTTATACCCAGGAATATTCAGTTGCCACTGCTCCCCTTCCTTTAACCATGTCTCCGTTACCGCAACCACATCCAAGTTGCTTGCAAACATTAAGGCCCTAAATTCATCCATTTTTCCTGTTATGCTCCTCGCGTTGAAACAGACACGCTCCAGACCTCCAAGCCCACTTGGAACCTCCTCCCTGGTTTATTTCTTCTCATCGAAGCTTAGTCTATCTCCCATCTCTCTCTACCGAGCTATTGGTCTCAGCCCCTCCCTCCCTCCATATTAGTTTAAACCCTGCTGAAACATTCCAGCTAACCTCCCAGCTAAGATATTCATGCCCTTCCCATTTACGTGTTCCCCGTCCCTTATATACAGGTGCCCTTCTTTCACAAAGACTTCCCAGTTATCCACAAATATGAAACCCTCTGCCCTACACTAGTCCTTCAGCCACGCATTCAGCTGTGGGATCTCATTTCTCCTGGCTCCGCTATTACCCGCCCCTGGAAGCAGCCCTGAGATCGCCACCCTGGAGGCCCTGCTCTTCAGCCTACCCCCCCCTCCCCCAACTCCCTGAACTGCCTTTGTATATCCTCCCTGCTCTTCCTTCCTACATCCTTCTCTCCTATGTGAATAATCAATCTGCCTACGTTCCCTCATCCTTCAAAATGCCCTCTACCCTGTCAGACACATCTTGCACCCCTGCCCTAGGGAGGCAAACTACCATTCTGGAATCCTGCCTTGGACCACAGAAGCGTCTATCTATTCCTTTAACCCTCCCATCCCCCACCACTGTCTCCCTTCTAGCCCCCTATCCTCCCCTTTGAGGTACTCTGGTCCTCCTGCCTTGCCTTTTTTAACCCTCTGCCCTTGATATTTTGGAGGGCTGCCACTGGGGAAGTCTTTGGACTGTCTCCCCTCTCCTTTTTCCCCTTCCTTACAGTAATCCACCTGTAAGGGTCAGGTTCCCCTGCCTCAGGCTCCAGGTCTGCCACCTTACTCTGCCTCCCTTCCATGATTGCCTCGTTCTCCCTGACTAAAAATGCATCTTCCAATTGCTGCTGTAGTTGATTGACCCCAGTCCTCAGACGCTGCAGCTCCAAATACTTGACACATATGTGGACTTTCGGGAGAGGTCTTGCCTCCAGGAACTCTGGATCATTGGAATCTCTTCTGGGGCAAGTGGGACCTGGACAAGAAGAATTGGTTGCATTTAAACTGGGACGACGTAAATATTCTGGCTGGGAGATTTGCTAGTGTCACACAGCAGGATTTAAACTGGTCTGGCAGAGAGGTGGCAACAAAGCAAAGGTGAATTAATTAACTGAAGGGGAAACTAGAGAATAGAGCCAATAAGACTGAAGAACAGGTAGGGTGTGGTTGCTGATTAGAGGATGTCTGGTGAACTGAAGTGCATTTGTTTCAGTGCAAGAAGTGTTACAGGTAAGGCAGATGAACTTAGAGCTTGGATTAGTACTTGTAACTATGATGTTGCCATTACGGAGAGTTGGTTAAGGGAAGGACAGGATTGGCAGATTAACATTCCAGGAGACAGATGTTTCAGGTGAGACAGGAGGATGTAAAAGGGGTGGAGGAGTTTGCCTACTGGTTAAGGAGAACATCACAGCTGTACTGCAGGAGGGCACGTACAATGAGGCAATATGGATAGAGCTCAGGAATAGGAAAGGTGTAGTCACAATGTATGGGGTTTACTGTAGGCCTCAATATGTAGAGATGCTGGCGTTGGACTGGGGTAAACTCAGTGAAGTTTTGCAACACCAATTTTAAATCCAACCAATTTATTTGATAGTAAATTTGCGAGCTTTCGACACTATCAAATAAATTGGATTTAAAATTGGTGTTGCAAAACTTTACTGGGCCTCTCAATAGCCAGTGGAAAATAAGAGGAACAGATATGTAGGCAGATTTTGGAAAGGTTAAAAGTAATAGGGTTATTATGGTGGGTGATTTCAGAGTTTGTAAGGAATACCTAAGTTTCTTGAAACAGTATGTAGATAATAGAACTAGGGAAGGGTCGTACTGGACCTGGTATTGGGAAATGCGCCAGGCTAGGTGGTCAACATTTCAGTAGGGGAAATACTTCGGACAGTGACCACAATTCCACAAGCTTTAAGTACGGATGAATAAAGATAAGTACTTAATAGTTGACCATTCTAAAATAATTGTGCTGCTTTAAACTGCCACTGATTGCTAGTTTTAAGCTCCCATCCTTAAATGTGCCTATTATTTGGAGACATTGGATCTTTCTCTCAAATTTGTCCAGAGAAGTTCAGGAATTTTGAATCTAAGGCTATGCTTATGCACTTGATTACACCAGCATCCTTCTTTTCAAATCTCCTTTCTGTGCATGCAAATGCACACACTCAAGTGTACAACTTTGTGTGCTCTTTTAATTGCAGTTTCTTGAGCATTTGTCATTTTAATCACTTGGCCACTTTCACATTTGTGGCCTTGCCTTTGGCTATAGAAGACCTAAGCCCTGGAATTCCTTACAAACCCTTCTATACCTCTATCTTGTTTTCTTCCTTCAATTTACCCCATAAAATCTCAGTCTTCGAACAAGTGTTTTGTCACCTGACTAATACTTTACATGGCTTGGTGTCACATTTTGTTTTATAATGCCTCTTGAGGAACCCCCTGGGTTCCTTTATAGGTCTGGTATAATCTCACATTGCTGTTAACTGTTGAGCCTCTGACAAAGTTACTGTTGGTGCTTGGTTTTAAGTTAGTTTTGTTCTTGGTTAAAGCTCCAAACTTTTCACTATCTTCCGATTTTGCTATAGTTTTTAGCCCTGTAATTGATTTTGTACATTGCATGGACTATCATTAAAAGCAAAATACTGTAGATGCTGGAAATGCATATTAAGCAGCATATATGGAGAAAAACCAAATTAATGATTCTTCAGGGTAGAGGATCTTCAGTTCTTCAGGGAATTATTAAATGATTTTGAGCACTATTGTGTTTCTGTTGATGTCTCATTCTCCATCCTAAAGTTTAGTTTAGTTTGGTTAATAAATGGCTGTATATCCCTTTTACTTTGTGTTTACGGCAAACTTTGGCCTTGTCAATAAACTACACCAAATGGTATGGTAATTGCTTGAAGCATTTTATGGCCCTTTGTTTGTGCAATTATCATTTAATCCATACTTATTTGAATGTTTAGATGGTAACTATTTTGTCAGCAATGCTTATATCAGTTAATGGATAAGGCAGTATATTTTTCAAGCTGGGAAGTGGAAGCAGTATACCACTGTTGTTTCATGTTTAACTTTATAATGTAAAATTCTGCCTTTCAGTTTTTAAGAATGCAAGATCCAAATGGTAGTTAGGAGTTTTTTTCCCGAATGTGTAATAACATAATTGAACCAACTAATTTGGTTCAATTACTGTTTCTGTTTTCTCGTCTTGCCTTCGGAAGTCAACTTACTTAGCTTTTCAAGCTACGTTTTTGCTGAACTGAATTGTAGTTTGACTTCTGATATGTGGTAATTATGATGCGCGGTTCATTGTTTAAAAAAATCCTATATCTTTATTTTAGTTTAAAAAAAAATCTTGGAAATGTGCAGTGATACCTGACAAGATGTGCTCAGTCAAATATTGCAATAGCGTAATGTGTGAGGTGATGAATCCCCAGTTAGCAAATAAATATAAATAACTGTTCTATTACTCAAGAGAATTTGGGTTCAAAGTTAGGCTCAACATAGTGCACCAGATCTATTATCAGTGTTAAATATTTGTGTTGAGTTGATTGCATCCCAAAAAATGTTATGTGGGGCTACTTCTGACAATGAAAACTGATATAGTATTTAAATGTCTTCACTTGCACCTTAAGGAGTGTTGAAGTCACCAGTTCATGCATTTACTTAAGTTATAATATGAAAAATATCATCACTTGTCAATATCACTACTTGTATAAAAGCCAACCATAGCTGTGCATCAAGGTAACCACTGCAATCATTCATGATGCCTTTACAGCATATGATCCTGAAATTGTTGGACTTTCTTTTTGTATATTGGATGATGATTTGGAGCAAAACTAATACTACTTGAATGTGATTGTGATTGTTGTTAATTCTGACCACATGTCATGGTAGGATTTTGTAATGGAGGGCAGCAAAATATATCTTGTTCAAGGCCTTTTCACTTTGTTATCAATTTTAAATAAGAGCGTTACCTGTATGAACTGACTCTAAATTGAATTACCTGGAAAACAACCTGTTTCGTTGAAAGTGTAGATTGAAAAAGCTCTAGCTGTCAGATACAACGTATATTATGGAAATAAAAGCCCAAATATACTCAGTACCTTGGGCAGATTAGACTGGCAAGAGCAATTCTTGCTCATTGTGCCCACAATCTATCCTGAGAGTAGATCTGTCAGTTATATAGTTAAATGGGCAGCACAGTAGCACAGCGGTTAGCACTGCTGCTTCACAGCTCCACGGTCGTGGGTTCGATTCCTGGCTCGGGTCACTGTTTGTGTGGAGTTTGCACGTTCTCCATGTATCTGTGTGAGTTTCCACCCACAGTCCAAAGATGTGCGGGTTAGGTTGATTGGCCATGCTAAGAAATTACCTTTTAGTGTTCAGGGATGTGAAGGTTAGAGGGATTAGTGGATATAATGTGTAGAGATGTGGGGGTAGGGCCTGGGAGGGATTGTGTTTTGTGCAGACCCGATGAGCCGAAGGACCTCTTTCTGCACTGCAGGGTTCTATGATTCTATGAAATGTTTTATGTTAAGGCAAAATGTTATGTAGTTGCAACAATGCTGAAGCCTCATTGTCATGTTGTCTTCAAATCATATTAAGTTTAGCTTAGCTGAGAAGGAGCAAGCATGTCCTATTTATGTGCAAACTGTAGAATGTTGAGTTGTCATGATGTTGGTGAGCATGTGTATATTTTGAAGTAAAAGTATTGAAGGGGCACACTAAGTGAAATGTATCTTGCCAGGAATTAACTGAGTATAGTGACTAGTGATGGATATGACAGGCCAATATGTACTGGCGTGGACATCTTTAAACATCTGCAGCAGAAATCTATGTAATTTAAGTAATTTCCATTTTATCTTGCACTGATATTTGAGAAACATTGAGGAAACTACTGTTCATTCTCAAAATGCCACCCAATTTCAATAGTTTTAAATCACTTTGATCTCTACAGTTAGTTCAGTATTGGATTAATGGGAACTGCCTTTAAAGTAATCTTTCCTTGTGGTTGCCTGTTTACAATTCTTTACAATTGTCCTCTGGCTCCCACCTGCTCATCAGTTTTCCTCCAGAACAGTGATTTTTGCCATTTTCTACGGCAGCTCACTTTATTGTATCCAGGGGACTCCCTGCCTTAATTTGCAATAATTAGCTGATTGTGGAAAATGAATCGGATGAAGTTAATGTCTCCTTGAGACATTGTGGTTATCATATCATAGGCAGAATTTTTAGTCTATAGGGTAGAAATATGATCCTGCAATTTTGGTTTGATAGTCTGTGAGGTTAAAAGGTGTAATGGGCAGAGTGGAGAAAAAGAATCTCTTTGGATATGCGAGTGAGAAGTTGGAAAGGAGAGGAAATGTGCAATGGAGATAAAGGGCATCTTCTCCCATTTTTAGTTTAAGAATGAAAACATTTGAATGCCAGTTAAGATTGGATTGGTTTGCTTTGTTAAAAGAGCCCAAGTCCCTGTTCTGTCTTTAACTGACGTATGATGTGGTTCAGTCTGACTTGTTTTCTTGTATATGTTGATTTAGAAAGAAAACTAGAGATGTATAATTCTCAAATGTCATTAATTACATAAGGGATTAAGTGCTCCAGCACCTGCATTGTGGTACTGTTTGCGGCTAGCCTTCATAAATGTGATACCACTGAAAGCACAATCTGTTTGCATATATGCAATCATATTTTCATCCATGCAACAGGTTAAGAATTCAACTCCTAAGCTACTCATCGCCAATAGTTGTACAGTAATATTCAGGCAAATCAAACTTCTATGGTTGGCTGTTTAAAATGGGATGGACATGACCACCTATAGTACATTGTACAACTAATAGAAGATGTGCTGCAATTATTTGCATGAGTTTTTGATTCATAGATTAACAACACTTATTAAATATTTACATATGTTCACACATTGGATTCTAGTCTTTGCGAACAGGAGCATGTCCACGCATTGTACCCTTTTCAATTTAAAAGCTTGGATTCCTGAGTTTATTTCCAATGGCAATGCCTCAAGTAACGGTGTTGACCAGCCTACTTTGAATTTAAAGAAAATATTGGCAGTTATCTGTTTCCCTGTGCATTCTCCATGGTAATGTCTCTACCAGAATCCATTTGCCAACCATCAGTATTCCCTTCACATCAATTTTGTTCCCTTTACTATTGATAGTCTTGCAAATTGTTCTGATGAGTGCAAGATGAAAAGCTTCAACAGAATGTCTCTTTTCTGCAATATTCAAAATTTATTTATATAAGGTTGTAACAATGTCCATAGATTTCATTAATATAACCAGTATAAACATATTGCATGTGGCCTAAAAATTTACACCCTCAAAATAAAATGGCTTCAAGAGGACATAGCCTGGCTAAATGGGCAAATATAACACAAAAGTGTGAAGTAATACATTATTGTAGGGAAAAAAGAAGGCAATATAAACTGAAGGGTACAATTCTAAAGGGAATCAAGCAGTAGAAAAATGTGAGGGTACATTACACAAATTGTTGGAAGATGAAGGCAAGTAATAAAACAGGTTAAAAAGGCCCAAGATCCTAATACTTTATAAATGGGAGGTACATAGTACAAAAGCAGAGAGATTTTGGTTAACTTTCATCAACCACTGGTTTGGCCTCAACTGGAATACTGCGTTATGACCAATTCTGGACATTGTCCTTTGTTTAACGAGGACGTGAAGGCATTAAGAAAGGTTTATAAAGCAGAGAAGATTTATAAAATTGTTTCCAAGGATGAGGTACTTTCATTATCCATATCATAGACATTGCTGACATCTTCTTTTGGAGAAGAGGTTGAGAGAAGATTTGATTTAATAGAGGTGTACAAGATTGAGGGGTATAGATAGTAAACAGGGTTAAGCTTTTTCCTAGGATGGACTCGAATAGCACGAGGGGTCACGGGCTTAGGGTGAGAGGGGTAAGGTATGATTTGAATGCTAGAGGGAGTTTTTTCACAGAGGGTGGTGGGGGTATGGAATGCGCTTTCAAGTAAAGTGGTGGAGGCAGGCACTCTGGAGTTATTTAAGGAATATTTAGATGGGCACATGAACAGAATGGGAATGGAGTGGTATAGAAAACTGATTTAAAATAGGGATCATGAGCCTTGGGAGTTCCTGGGAAGTGTGTAAATAGATGATATTGATGTACTTGTTTTTATCCTACAGGTGCTTTGGTCCACCTTGTTATCTAACAAGGGGCATACCCGCGACGGTTAATGAGGGGGCTGCTCTTGGATTTTTTTGAGTGTCCTAGTACTTCACGTTGTTAGTGTATGCTTGACCTGGACCATTTGATGGGCAACACGACAGCTTGGTGACTATCGCTGTGCTGTGCAGATATATGGATTTGGGCCTGTGTCTGTGGGAGTTTGCGCATTCTCCCCGTGCTTGCGTGGGTTTTCTCCAGGTGCTCCGGTTTCCTCCCACATCCCAAAGATGTGCTCTTCGGCTAATTGGCAAAACAAATTCTCCCTAAATTGTCTCAAATTTGGTTTTTAATCCATAGATCTATAAACATAGACAGGGATCACGGGTAGAGGTGGGAGCATCGGGGTGGCAGCGCGGGCTTGTTGGGCCGAAGGGCCTGTTTTCCGTGGTGTTTTGTTCTTTGATTTGCTTTATTATATCACATGTATTAGTATACAGTGGAAAGTATTGCTTCTTGCGCTGTACAGACAAAACATATCGTACATAAGGAAGAAAAGGAGAGAGTGTAAAATGAAGGGTTATAGACATGTAGAGAAAGATCAACTTAATGAGAGGTAGGTCCATTCAAAAGTCTGATGGCAGGATGAATGAAGCTGTTTTGAGTTAGTTGGCACATGTCCTCAAGCTTTTGTATCTTTTTCTCGATGGAAGAATGTGGAAGAGAGTATGACTGGAGTGTGAGAGGTCCTGGATTATGCTAGCTGCTGTTCTGAGGCAGTGGGGAAGTGTGAGCGGTGCCAATGAATGGGAGGCTGCTTTCAGTGATGGACTGGGCTTCGTTCATGACCCTTGTAGTTTATTGCAGTCTTGGACAAAGCAGGAGCCATATCAAGCTGTGATACAACCAGAAAGAATGCTTTCTATGGTGCATCTATAGAAGTTGGTGAGAGTTGTAGCTGGTAAACCAAATTTCCTTAATCTCCTGAGAAGTAGACACTTTTTAACTATAGCGTTGGCATGGAGGGACTAGGACAGGTTGTTAATGATCTGAACATGTAAAAGCTTGACGCTCTCGACCATTTCTGTTTTATCCTCATTGATGTAAACACTGGCAGGTCCTCCACTATGCTTCCTGAAGTCACTGGCTATTTCCTCCTTTTGTTGACATTGAGGGTTGAGGGAGAAATTATTCTTGTCACATCACTTTACCAGACTCTGTTTCCTATATGTTGATGGAGGTATTCAGAATTGTGAGGGTTCTGGATTGTAGATGGGAAGTAAGTGTTTCCATTAATTGAGAACTAGAAATGAAGCGAAATGTTTTATGCACTCGTTAAGATCAAGAATTCACAGCCTAAGGAGGTGATGGTGGAAGCAGATTCAAATGTGGCTTTCATTAGGTGAATTGGAGAAACACCTGAAGAAAAAAAATTGCTGAAGGGGAAAGGGTCTTGGAATTCGACTAACTAAATCGCCGTTGAGGAGAGTTGGCATAAACTTGATGGACAGATTGGTAGCCTCCTGTGCTTTGTAACTATTCTGATTCTGTTGTATGCTTACTTTCTCCTCTTGGAGAAAAGTGTTATCTATTTTGCCATACGTTATTGGCTAAAATAGGACAGGTTTTGCCCAACTTGCAACAGGCCATGCTAATTGCAGTCTGAACATTAAATGCTTAAGGGCAAACTACAATTAGTCACAAAATGCAATTTTTTAGGGAAAGTGAAAGTTGCAGAACCGATTACAAGTTAGCTTGGAATAGACAAATCAGCATAGCAAAGACTTTCCAAAACCTCAGTCTGTAATGTTAGTGTTTGTATTTAGCTTTGTGTTTTCCTTTTTATGTGATCAATTTGGCTGTGGAAGGTAAAAAAAAAATTCACAATTCTTTTAATGCCATGAACTTTGCTGGTCAGTGTATTCTCAGATTGAATATTGTAAATTTTATGTGCATAAAAGGATAATGTGCCAATTGGTAATCAGCATGGATTCAAGGATAATTATTGATTATAAATATTTAAATATATGGGTCTGTATACCTAAATCTCTCTGTATGTTAATGCTTCAAAGGGTTCTGCCATTTACTGTGTTTCTCTCCAGCATTAGACCTTCCAAAATGCATCATCATGTATTTGTCTGGATTAAATTCCATCCACCATTTCTCCACCCAAGTCTTCAGCCAATCTATATCCTGCGGTGTCCTCTGGCAATCCTATTCGCTATCTGTCGCACCCCCAAACTTTACGGCTTCTGCAAACTTACTAATCAGACCATCTACGTTCTCCTCCAAAATCACCAATATATCACTAATAACAAAAGACCCAGCATTGATCCCACTGGTTGTAGATCTTAGTCAGAAAAGCATCCTTCCATCACTACTGTCTTCTATACCCAATTCTGTATCCATCTTACAAGTTCACTGCAGATCCCATGTAAGTTCACCTTCTGTAACAGTTTGCCATGAGGGATCTTGCCAAAGGCTTTGCTAACGTTCAGTTTGTGTGGATAACATTCACCACCCTGCCCAATCAATCATCATTGTCAGTTCTGCAAAAAACTCAATCAAGTTTGTGAGTTATGATCTTCCCTGCTTAAAGCCTATTATCACTAATAAGAGCTTTTTTTAAATGTGAGTAAATCCTGTCCTTAATTTCCCATCACTGATGTAAGGCTCACAGACCTGTAATTTTCTGGATTATTGCTGTTGCCCTTCTTAAAAAAACAATATTGGCTATTCTCCAATCCTCTGAGACCTCCTGTGACTAAAAATGATAAAGATTTTGCTTAAGGCCCCAGCAGTTTCCTCCCTCCATATTCTGGGATGGATCCCATCAGGTCCTGGGGACTTGTCAACCTTAATTCTTTTCAAAATACCCAGTGTCATTTTTTTAATATCAGTGTCTCTTAGAATATCAACATACCTCTCTCTAGACTGACCGTCCACCATATCCTTCTCCTTTGAATACTGATGCAAAGTATACATTAAGGACGTCATCCACTTTTTCCAGCTCTACATATAAATTCCCTCCTGTCCTTGAGCAGACCTGTGCTTTCCTTTGCTACTCTTGCTCCTTATATGCATATAAAATGTTTCTTCAGTTCTAAAGAGGTTGGTTGGAAATTGTGAAAAAAAAGTACTTGGACTAATTTGATAGATTCTAATTCTCTAGTGAGTTGAGCTTGTATCTTCCATGCAAATATTGTACATGCTATTCAATATATTTGAGTGATGAGTCAGCAAATGTGATGCTGTTTTCACAAAAAATAATGGCAGGGATGTACCATCGCAACAATGCCAGTTCCAGAAAGCTGGACTAATGCTCTGGAGATAGTAGTTCACATTCACTCACTCAGCAAATCTGGAATTAAAAATTCCGTGATGACCATTGGACTACCAGTTCAGTAGATTCACTGTCTCTTTCCCGTGTTCTGTCTCGTCATTGTTGGAGATCCGACCCACTGTGATGATGTCATCAGCAAACCTAAGAATTGAATTGTGGGGAATTTGGCCAGCAGTCATCGTGGGTGTATGGGAGTATAGTAAGAGCTGAGGACATGCCTTGTGGGGCAGTGGTGCTAGGATGATGGTGGGGGAGGTGTTGTTGCCTATCCTTGTTGATTGTGATCTGTGGGTATATGTAAAGATGCTCTTATTATCAGTTGTTATATTCCTTACCAGTTTGTCCTTGTAGTTTATTTCCTCTCTCTCTATTGCTCTCCCTTTGCTGGATTCTGAATTCATCCCAGTCTTTGGGGCTATCACTGACTTTTGCCTCCTTTATATGCTTTTACTTTCAACTTAATACTCTTGGTTAGCCATGATTGTTTTATCCCTCTGAGAATCTCCTCTTTACTGGGATATGTTTTTGCTGAGAGTCATGAGTTACCTTCTGCTGCTGCTGCTGCTTGCTTGCTGTCTTTCCTGCTAATCTATCTACCCAGTCCACTTTAGCTAACTCTAGCCTCATTTCATTGTAATTCCCTCCATTTAAGTTAAACACAATTGTTTCTAGTTCAAGTTTCTCACTCAGATTGAATAACAAATTGCAGCATGTTATGATCACTGTTACTTCCGAGGAGTTCTTTTACTCTGAGGTCATTTACTAAACCTGCCTCATTAGCCTTTACCAGATCCAAGATAGTCCAATTCCCAGTTGACTCCATGGCATATTGCTCTAGGAAACTATCCCTAATGCATTTGTTATCTTAGCTACCCTTTCCAACTTGATTAACCCAATCAACATTCTGTCTTCTGTGTTTCAAAAGGATTAGGCTATTGAGTTGGATGATCGTAATGAACAGTGGAGCAGGCACAAAAGGCCAAATGACGTTCTCCTGCTCCTATCTTCTATGTTTCTATGTTTAACATGAAGATTAAAGTCACCCATATTTATTGCTCTAATCCAGTTAACCTATACACCCCACCCCAAAAAAAGTGCTCTTAGGCTGATTGTTGTTAACAAATTGTCCCTAAATTAGTCTTCCCTCAATCTTCCCCAATAGGCATAGACAAAGATCATAGATAGAAGAGGGCACTCACAATGATAAAATGATGGCGCTGGCTCGTTGGGCCGAAGGGCCTGTTTCCCGTGCTGTGTTGTTCTTTGTTCTTTGTACCGGATTGGTGCCAACTGGTAAAGGTGCAACACGCGACTGTGTATATATTATATATGAGAAGCGGTATGTAATCGGCAAAGCAACACAAACGCGTAAATTATGGATTAGATGAAAGTTCTGCAATCCTGATGCATTCAACCAAAAATAATGATGAATAATTAAACAGCTAACTGGAGGACACAGCAACACAAACTTACTTATTGAGGGCACCGGGCATATCAATACCAAAAAAAGCTGGCTAAAGCATTTTGAATCCTTTTCAACTAGAAGTGTTGAGTTGTTGATCATCATGACCGCCTCCTGAAGTTCCCAGAATTAAAGATTTCAGTTAATTTGATTCACTCCACCAAATACCAAGAAATGGCTGGAAACATTGGATACAGCAAATACTACGGGTCTCACAACATCTCTGTCCTAGTGCTGAAGACTTGTGTTCTGGAACTAACAGAACTCTTTTTTGTCAAGCTGTTCTAGTACAGTTACCATAATGAAGGTCAAGAATGGGGTAATGGGGATCCATAATAGTAAAAAAAAATTAAATGGGCAGAACTGCAATAGCTTTTATTTAATATACTGCACATTGATAGAAAAATGTATACTGTATAAAGAAACTGCAGGTATGGTTCAGCAGGCTGTTGAAGTGTCTAAACTAGTGTTTGTTACAAATGAGCTCCATTTGTGTTTGCATTTAATATTGAAGTTACTTCCTGTTGTCACAATGTATTAACTCTTACTACCTGTACTCAGCATGTATTGTATTGAAAGAGGTGTGTATTTGCTTTAGTGTGTATTCTAATTAAATAATACAGCTGGAACTTTTTGTCAATTTAAAATAAAGGTTATTTATTCTCCCTCCCCAAATTAACACAACATCATTGTGTGCGTGCATGAGACCAAGATTGGATTCAGGTAGAGAATGCATAGTTACTGATTACAGTTAATTCATTTCCTGATTTACTATTTCCAGTCTTCTACTTGGCAGGTTTATGGCTTCCAGCATGGTTTTGATTATTTAAAGTTGAAGTGAGGATCTTGTAAAGCAAAGGGCTTACAATAGGTTGCAAGATTTTCTATAATTGAATATCTAGGAGGTTGATTCTTGGTGAATTTTGAACCTGAGCAGAGCAAGTACATCGGCTGTTTGATTTGCAGCTAGTTTCAAGTCTGGTTCTTCAATTGGTTGATGGCTGCTTCTGAAAAGGCAAAGTTCATACAACCTTTCTCTGCAGCTTCTGTCTTGTCAGTATTATTCTGCAGTTTGCTCAGGTATCTTCTGGGTCTTGGGATAATAAAAAAAATCTTGTCAGTAATCCATTTCAGTCACATGGTCAACATCCATTGTCCACTGCCATTGACAGAGTAGGAGATGGATGGTGGTCTTTGCGCTTAACCGGTATCCTTAGCTTTTCTTTGTCGCCATATGTAGAGTTCATCAAAGTCTAGGAGTCCATTGACTCTGTTTTGAGTAAGGTTGGAACAATTGTAATTGTGAATTTCCCAGAGCAATTTTTGTAAGCTCATTCTAGAGAGAGGTCTGCACCTACGGCTATTCAATTTGGAACTTTCCGTATCTTATTGGTATTTTGTTGAATATGCGTTGGTCACCTGACCCTTTGGCAACCATCTTAATAGTTAATATCCATTTTAAAGAAATAAGAGTTACAGGAGCTTTCTTAGTAGGTCAGTCAATGTAGTGTTATGAGTATGATGTGTTTTTACTGAGCATGACACTATTTCTTCTCATTAAGATACCAGTTCTTCCCATAAAGTTCCATAAGTAACGATGCCCTGCCAGTGCGAACAGGTATTTCTTCATTTGTGATCCTAAAAGTGAGTATTTGATTTGAATCTAATCTTGCTATCCACGAATGTAGGCACTTTTTAACCAGATGCTGAAGAAGTGGCAGCAGCAGCAAGATTTTCTCTCCTCCTCTCCTCCTGGCCTAGCACTTCTAATAGCAAGACTGAAATGATGAAACTGTGCAGGAATTTGATCAGTTCTCCTTGTGATTGCAATATTAAGATATAGCAAGAAACTATAAATGTGGCCCAGTCTATCATGCAAATCAGCCTTCCGTCCACTGACTCTGTACGATTCCTGCTGCTTGAGAAAGCAACCAGCATAATTAAGGACCCCATGCACCCTGGACATATTCTCTTCCATTTTCTTCCATCAGGGAAATAAATACAAAAGCCTGAGATCACTTACCAGCTGTCTGAAGAACAACTTATTTCCTGTTGCCATTGGACTTTGGGATGGACCTATTATTTACTAAGTTGATCTTTCTCGATACCCTAGCTATGACTGTAACACTAAATTCTGCACCCTGTCTCCACTATGTACTCTATGAATGGTATGTTGTCTGTATAGCACAAGAAACAATACTTTTCATGTGTAACAATGAATGTAACAATAAATCAAATCAAAAGTTTGTTCATTAAGTTCTGAAGTGACAGGGAAGAAAGTCAGTCCTGCAGGCCTTTGAACTGTCTATGAAGTTTAGAAATTGAAGCCGTGAGGGTAAATTTGAGGAATGTGTTTAATTTTGAAAGTGAAGGATGAAGAACAAATTTAGGACTGATGTTGGAATTAATTCTTTTCACCCAAGGATAATCCCTTGTAATTGGCTAGAAGTGCAAGATGCATGGAACCTATCATAATTGCTGCTTATGCTATCCAATAGATTCTTTAAAGATTTTTTTTATTTCAGATGGATGAATTAAAATGGTCATCCTTTGATCTGCAACCTCTGATCAAGCCAAATCTATAATGCCTATTCCATTCATTTTTTTTGACCTTTAACTAGTGAATCATTTACTTTCCGAGAAATCTTTTCTCGATCCTATGCTGAAATCATTTAATACTTGCTGTTGGGTTATTCTGACTAATATTGTATTTCCACTTCTTGGAGAATACATGATAACACTTATTCTGTAAACAAGTCCAATCATGTTGGCACTCAGGTTGATTTTGAGAATTTGATTTGCTAGTGTGTACCTTTTGTCTACTTCTATGCATATTTGGAATTTGGGCATGAAGGTTACCCACAGACTGTCAATTCCATTAACTTAATGGACATGGAATCATGTAGGGCCTGCTAATCTCAGCGTCTGGATGCATGTGTGTTTTCAGCATGTAAAGCTGTGTTCCAGAAATGCTAATTCAGAGAATCTGCTCCGATAAATGAGACTATGCTAAATTTGAGAATTTTAAGCTGATGAATTCATGCTTACCTTTTGATCTATTGTATTGAAGTAATTGGTGATATAGCTGATATGGAAGGTTTTATAGCTCCATTATTCCCCTTCCTTTGTCTCATCTGCGATGTGGTTCAATGATGTCTATATTTTGCTGAAACTATATCTGCTGAAATACTAAAATTTAACTGCTTATGTTGCACCTTGCATTATAGTCAGACTGAAAGAGATGAAACTGGTTTCAGACAGTTAGTAATTTCTGAAAATCCACTACTAAAATTACCAAATTATTATTGACAGTATCAATTAGCTACACTTGCTTTCCAACACAGGTACTTTTGATTACTTGGCAAAGCTGTGTTTTGTAAATTCAGTGAATATTCTATTCTGATGTCGCAATTACTAAAGAGAAGTGATTTTTGTCCTCCTTATTTCTCAATTACATTTAACCTTGCAAAACCTTCTTTCTTAATTAAGAAAGAGCTTACATTTCTATAGCACTCTATCAAATTCTTGTAATATCCCAAAGCTTCACAGTCAGTGGATTACTTTTGGATGTAAGCTCACTATTAGAGGAGGCAATGTGACAGTTTGCACACAATCAAACTGCCTTAATGGCAAATAATGTTCCTAGATAACACAAGGATGAATGTGTTTTCCAGGATGTTATGGACTCTGCTCTTTTCATAGAACATAGAACATTACAGCACAGAACAGGCCCTTCGGCCTTCGATGTTGCGCTGACCAATGTAAAAAGCAATGCCCCTCCAAACTAAACCATTCCCTTCTCTTCCATATACTTATCAACTAACCTCTTAAACGCCACCAAACTTGGCGCATCTACAACTGCGCAGGCAGGGCATTCCACTCCCTAACCACCCTTTGGGTAAAGAACCTACCTCTGATATCCGTCCTATAACTATCACCCCTTAATTTAAAGCTGTGTCCCCTCGTGCTAGCTTTAAATATTAGGAATTATTTTGTGTCCACTTTTGAAACTTTAGGTTAACATTAGGGCTGCTTGTTTGTTTTCATGCCACAGCATTTCAGATGCTTCAGAAAGAATGAAATCATTCTGAGATGCTTGAGAAGTGCTATTAATACTCAGATGCAAGCCTGGATCTGCTGCATTATTGTTGTTAATAATAATAATATTATTATTATTATTCACTTACCTCTCTTTCATTTGCTCATTTTCTTCTTAGTTGCACAAGAACATAAGAAATAGGAGCAGGAGTAGGCCATCCAGCCCCTCGAGCCTGCCCCGCCATTCAATAAGATCATGGCTGATCTATACCACTTTCCCACTTTTTCCCTGTAACCTTTAATTCCCTTGTTAATCAAAAACCTATTCATTCTTAAATATATTCACTGAAGAAGCCTCCAATATTTCAACAAGCAGCGAATTCCATAGATTCACCACCTTTGCGTGAAAAGAGTCCTCCTCAACTCTGATCTGACACCACCACCCCCTCCGCACGCGCACACTCCTAATCTTGAGGCTGTGCTCTCTAGTCCTGCTATCTTTGTTAGGTCTCTCAACCTGTACCCTATCATCCCCTTTGTTATCTTATACGTATGTATAAGGTCCCTCTCAGCCTTCTAAACTCCAATGAGTACAAACCTAGCCTATTTAGTCTCTCCTCATAATCCAATGCCCTCATCTCCAGTGTCAGCCTAGTGAACCTTCTCTGTACCCCTTCCAAGGCCAATATATCTTTCCTCTGTACCCTATGCAGCTGCAAAAGCACCTCCCTACTTTTATATTCTATCCCCCTAGCTATAAAGGCCAACGTTGCATTCGCCGCCTTGATCATCTGCTGCACCTGCAGACTGTGCTTTAGTGATTCATGCAAAAGGACCCCCTGGTCCCTCTGCACCGTCGTATGCTGCAGCTTTTTGCCATTTAAATAGTAAACCTTCCTATCGTTGTTCCTACCAATATGGATAACCTCACACTTGCTAACATTATATTCCATCTGCCAGGTCCTTGCCCACTCACTCAACCTATCTCTCTGCAGGCTTTCCACGCTCTCCACACAATTTGCTTTTCCACTCATCTTTGTGCCATCAGCAAATTTCGTCACCTTGCACTCAGCCCCTTCCTCCAGATCATCTATATAAATGGTAAATAGTTGAGGCCCCAGTTCTGATCCCTGGGGTACTCTCCTAGTCACCAGCTGCCAATCAGAATAGCACCCATTAATACCTGCTCTTTGCTTTCTATTAGACAACTAATCCTGTATCCAGTCTAATACCCTATCCCCATCTCCCTGCACCCTAACCTTCTGCAGCAATCTTTTGTGAGGCACCTTATCAAACGTGTTTTGGAAATCCAAAAACACTACGTTCAATGGCTCCCCTCTATCTACGGCACTAGTCACTTCCTCGTAGAACTCAATAAATTTTGTCAAGCACGACTTCCCCTTAACTAATGAACCCTGGGATACATTCCATCTGGTCCAGGGGACTTATCTACCCTCAAGACTGTTAGCCTACCGAGCACCATTTCTCTAGTGACTGTAATCGCATCAAGGACCTCCTCTCTTACCACCCTTCTATCCTTAATTTCGGGCAAGCTATTTCGGGCCTCCTCCATAAAGACCGACACAACAAACTTATTCAAGGTCTCCACAATATTCTTATCGTCCACCACTAAATCCCCCCCTCATCCTCCAAGGGTCCAACATTAACTCTGGTCATCCTCCTATTCTTTATATATTTATAAAAACTCCTGCTGTCCTTTTTGATATTTCGAGCTCGTTTAGTCTCATACTCTATCTTTTCTTTTTTAATCACCTTCTTAGTCATTCTTTGCTGTTGTTTAAAACTTTCCCAATCCTCTGATCGCCCACTATTTTTAGCCGCTCTGAACGTCTCAGCTTTTGATTTAATACTCTCCTTAATTTCCTTGGAGAACCACGGCTGATTTTCCCTTCTCCTACAGTCCTTCACCATCGGAATATATTTCTGTTGAGTACTAAAAAAAATTCTTTAAAAATCCTCCACTGTTCCGCAGCCGTCCTACCAACCAGCGTACTCCAATCCATAGTCACTCTCATCCTATCATAGTCCCCTCTGTTCAAACGTATTACACAGGTCCAGGACGCTACTACCTGATCCTCCATCTGCCTCATAAATTCTACCATACTATGATCACTCGTCCCTAGAGGATGCCTCACATGAATATCCCTAATTCTACCTGCCTCATTACATAATACCAGATCCAAGATAACTCGCGCTCTCATCAGTTCTGTAACATACTGTTCAAGGAACCCATCTCAACAGCATTCCACGAACCCTTCCTCCAGCCCACTGTGTCCAACTTGCGTCGCTCAGTCAATATGCAGATTGAAATCTCCCATTACTAACGCTGTTCCATTTTTGCACGCATCTCTTATTTGTTTTATAGCCCGCCCCACCTCAAAGTTGTTATTTGGGAGCCTATAGACCATGCCCACCAGCGTCTTCCTCTCCTTACTATTCTTTATCTCCACCCACGTGGATTCCACATTTTGCTCTCTGGGGCCTATATCCTCTTTTACTACTGCCCTGATACTATCCTTAATCAGCAGAGCCACTCCACCCCCTTTTTCCTCCTGTCTGTCCTTCCTAAACATCTGATAGCCCTGGACATTCCGTTCCCAGTCCCTGTCCTCCTCCTCCTCCTCCTCTCCTCCTCCTCCCTCTCCTTCCTCCTCCTCCTCCTCCCCCCCCCCCCACAACCACATTTCCGTAATGGCCACCAGATCATATCCGTTTGCACCTTTATTTCTTTTTTATTTATTTTCTCTCACTTTTATTGGTGACCTTGATTGGTAATGACCACACTTTTTTTCACACTGGATTCTGAACAGGGGTCTGTCTACAAAGCATTAAAAACCTACAGGTCTTCACCATTTGACTGGAATCTGCCAGGTTCTTCTGCCCTAAGGTAGCCTCCTTGCCCTGAGCCAGCTGCCTAGGAAGCAGAACCTAGGGAAAGGATATTTCCCTTAATGGAAAAGAGTTCTGTGATGATGACTAAAGAATTCAACAAACAGAAAATAAGCAGATCAGATGCCACTGGCAGAACTTCCGAATTGCATATATTCTCAAGGGTGCAAAATAAACAGTGTAGGAGATGACCAGTTTTATTTGCTGTACATTCACTGAGCATTTTTGAAAATAGGGCAACTCCACATTAAAGACACTTGACACAAATCCCCTGGGCTCCCTAATTTGCAGGTTTCACCTGTGATGGTTTATTTTATTAGCTAAATTGTTTTTTCTTAGTATCTTGGGTTGGAAGAATTCTGCATTAGCCCTCAATGCCACCTTAAAAAGATTTAAAGAAATCGCAAAAGTGTGTATGATATTGAAGCCCACTTCCTACTTCCTCATAACATTTGGTGTATAGGATGCTAATCGTAAGTACTTTCTGGCAACCAGATGATTCAGGAGCAGGTGGGAACAGTGTAGGTTGCATTGAGATAGCTGTGGTGTTTGTCAATGAATGGTCAGATTCATGTGACTGAGCAAGAACGATGAGTCACAGTTCTGTGTCTGTGAAGGAATGCAATTCTCTGAAAGGCTCTTTTGGGAATGTGTGACTTGGGGGAGGGTAGACTGATGGTCTGTGGTCTCAGTCATTTCCTGTTGGTGTGGATTTGCTGGACATTGCTGACTGCATTGATTCATGATCTCCAATTACAGAAGCCGTGGGAGGGCATGGTTACTATTGCTGCTTTCCAACCACAACCGGAAATGCACTTCACATGGGACAAAAGCAAGCCTCTGAGTTGTCGGAAGAGAAGAAAGAATTAGAATGTGGTCAGACAGGAATCTAAGGCTGACCAGTTGCTGTGGATCATGAAACAACATGTAGTTGGATCTTGTGAAATATAGTTGAAGAGGCAATATTCTATGTTTCAAAACTGAATGCTTCATGAGATCTGGATGCAAAGGGCAAAGAACGTATCCCTGTTTACATTGCAGTTCTTAATATTTCCTATATTACAACTGGGACTGCTTTTCAAAAGAAGTGCTCTATTGGCTGCAAAGTATTTTGGGATGTTCTGACATTTTTCAAAAGAAAGCAGCTTGAAAAGCAGTGAGGGGTCCTAGAGTTGATGGGCCAGAAAACAGCATAAGAACTGGCAAGAATTCAGAGTAAGCAGATCAAAAAAGCAGCACAAGAAGGGTGAGAGCTCAGATCAGAAGGGCCAGAGAAGCTACATTCAGAAATACAAATTAAGATGTGACTTGATGGGAAATTTGTAGATTGATTGGCTGCTGAATGGTGCTGCTCAGGGACTGAGTCTCAACAACTGAGCTCAGTTACCAGCTTGGGTCATTGTCTATGCAAAGTCTGCATGTTCTCCCTGAGTCTGCATCAGTTTCCTCTGGGTTTTCTCTCAGTCTGAAAGATGTGCTGGTAGCTGCGTTGGCCATGTGAAATTCTTCCTCTGTGTACCCAACCAGGTGCCACAGTGTGGTGACTAGAGGATTTTTAGAGTAACTTAATTGTAGTGTTAACACTTACTTGTGACTTTAATTTATTGTTATTTATTCTATTTATTATTAACAAGAAAAATGTGATCATTACTTTTTGAAGTAAGGTTTATTACAACTAGTAACACATTAAATGCCAGTAGGATTTGCCAGTACTTTAGGATGTATTTATATTGGAATATTCCAGTAGGCCATTCAGCCTGTCAAGCCTGCCTGCTTTGCCATTCAAAATGATCATAGTGACTGGTTCTGTGTCGTTTTCCCCATGCTATCCCACTGTCAATGGTATTTAGAAATCTGTCTATATTTGTTTTAAAAAATAATTGAACTTTCACATCCCTCTTGAGGTAAAGACTTCCAAAGATTCTTAACTCTCTGTGGCCAAATTTCTCTCCAACTCCATTTTCAAGTTTAGTGATGGTACCACTGTAGTAGGTCAGATCTCAAATAATAAGATGGAGTACAGGAAAAAGAGAATCTGAACTGGTGCAATGACACTTTTCCGCTCACTATCAGCAAAATGAAGGAGATCATTATTGACTTCAGGAAGCATAGTGGAAGATATATCTGTCTACATCAATAGAGATGAACTAGGAATGGTTGAGAGTTTCATGTTTTTAGGTGTCCAGATCACCCAGAACTTTCCTGGTCCCTCCATGCTGACATCAAAGTTAAGAAAACTCAGCAACATCTCAACTTTTTTTAGACTAAGGAAATTTGATATGTCTGCTATGACTCCAACTTATACAGATGCACCATAAAAAGCATTCTTTCTGGTTATATCACATCTTGGTATGGCTCCTGCTCTATCCAAAATTGCAAGAAACAACAAGGGGTCATGAATGTAACCAGTCCATCACTCAAACCAGTCTCCCATCCGTTGACATTGTCTACAAATCCTGCTGCCTTGGAAAAGCAGCCAGTGTTATTAAGGATTCCATGCACGCAGCCATGCTCTCTTCCACCACCTTCTGTTAGGAAAAAGAATACAGAACTCTGAGGGCACATATCAACTGACTGGAAAATGGTTTCTTCCCTACTGGCATCAGGTTTTTGAATGGATCTACCTTGCTTTTAAAGATCTTTCACTACACTCTAGCTTTGGTTGTCACCCTAGTTATGTTGTAACACATTCTGCATTCCCTTCTTTCCTTCCCTTTGTATAGCATGCAAGAAGCAATACTTTTCACTGCATACTAACTAATACATTTGACAATAATAAATCAAATGAACTCAAGTAAAAAAAAAAAAAATCCTGCTCATCATAGTCCAAAGTGACTTCCCCCCCTTATTATGAAATTGTCCCTTAGTTCACAATTCCCCCGTACAATAAAAACATCTTGCCTGCATCTATCGTATCTATATATTTTTTTAAGTATTAAGATCATCTTTCATTTTTTTGAACCTCTAGAGATTACAGGCCCAATTTCTCCAATCCCTCTTCATAGGACCATCCTGTCACCCAAGGAACAAGTCTGGTGAACCTTCATTGCACCAAATCTTGCAATAGTATCCTTTCTCAGGTTGCAAGATCAAACTTGCACACAATACCGAGGTTTAATACAATTGAAGCAAGATGTCAGAACTCCTATACTCAAAACCTCCTGTGATAAAGACTAACATTCCATTAAGTTATCCAGTGGCTTGCTGTACCTGTATGTTTGTTGTTGACTTATTGAAAAGGATCCCTGGAACTTTTGTGCATCTGCATTTTCTAACCTTAATTTTTAAAAAATAATCTGTATATTTGTTTGTTCCAAAGACCTCATTTTCTTCAGCTTTATATTCCACTGCCATGTTAACCATTCACTGTCCGAATTCATTAAAGGCACTTTACATCTTCACAACAATACAAACTTGGAAATATTATATTTGGTACCCACATCCAAACCATTAATATGGTGAACAACTAGAGCCCAAGTACTGATCCATGTAGTACCCACTAGAGAGCCTGCTAATTTAAGAATAACTCATTTATTCAGTTTCAACCCGTTCATCAATCTGTAATCCATGCCAGTGTATAACCTCTATCCCATGTATTTTAATTGTGCTAACCAGCCTCTTACAGGGAAAAGCCTTCTAAAAATCCACATACTTTACATCCACTTACTCCCCTTTATCAGTTCTTTTCGTTGTATTCTCACAAAACACCAACAGGTATGCCAAACATGATTTCCCGTTTATAAATCCATGTTCACTGTACCCAATAAGATGATTATTATCTAAACTTCGATTTACCATATCCTTCATAATTCCAACATTTTCTTAACTTCTTTGGCACTGCCTCAGAGTCAAGGATGACTTGCTTCCACTCTGAGGAAGTGGGTTCTGTGATAGCTGAATAGTCCAGTCCCAGTGGTGTGGACTCCGCTGTGGGTTTGGCAGATGGCATTTGATGAGGTGGATGACATGCTCTGAATTCTGTGCTCTTTCTGCTGTATGTACAAGATTTCTGTATGTGCTACCCAGTGACGTTTGAAGTGAATGGCATCTTCAAAGATGTTCTTCAATTTGTGCGTTCTAAGGCAAATGATTCCCATGTGTTGATGTGGATGCTGCATTTACTTTGGAGTCTTTCAGAGTGTCCCTGTAGCACTTCTTCTGCACTTCTGGCTTGCTATAGTAGAGCACTTGTTTTGAGTCTTGTGTTGGGCATATGGACAATGGGCCTGTCTGATCTGGCATGACCAATGCTTCAATGCTGGCCTGGGAAAGGACACTCACATTAGTATGCCTATCCTGCCAGTGGATTTGCAGGATTTTGTGGAGGCAACATTAATAATATCTCCCAGGGATTTGAAGTATCTGCTATATGTTGTCCATGTTTCTGATGTATGCAGGAAGATGGGGAGCACAACTGCTCTGCAGACCATGAGCCTGGTGCTGGATTTGAAGTTTCAGTTGTTAAACACTCTGTTCCTCAGGCAAATGAAGACTGCACAGGTGCACTGGAGTCTATGCAGAGTTTCATTATTGATGTCCGCTCATGCCAGGAGGTGGCACCTGAAGTATAGAAAGTGATCCACATTGTCCAGTATGGATCTTGAGTCTGAGGCCCATTTTCTCTTGTGCCTTGGTAACTGTATTGAAGATGGCTTGTAGCTTGGCCTCGAGTGTGTGTACACACAGACATTGTTTATGTAATGCAGCTCGATGACAGAAGTTGGGGTGGTCTTAGTTCTAGCTTGGCGGTTGAACAGTTTGCCACTTATTGGGCAAGTTAGCTGTTCTCCGGTGTGGAGCTTCAATATGATGGGATGAAGTGTTCTTGTGAAGAAGATAAAGAGCTTTGATGCAATGGCACAGCCCTGTTTGATCCCAAGCTAAGCATGAATTGGGTTTATGATGGTTCTGTTGATGAGGATTGATTTGCGTGTTATGCTGGAGAATGGTGGCATATTTCTGTGGGCCACCAAATTTAAGGATGTTTCACAATCGTTCATAGTTGACCAAGCTGAACACCTTTGTGAGATCAAAGAAGGCCATGTACAAAGGTTGATACTGCTCCCTGCATTTTTCCTAGATTTGCCGTGAGCTGAAGATCATGTACATTATGCCTCTTGATGGGTGGATGCAGCTCTGAGACTAGGGGAGGAGGCGGTTGAGAATTCTTAAAGATTTTTTTTGTTGAATTTCTTGTATTTTTCAGTCAGACCTGTCTTCTTCCTTGAAGATGGTCACAATTATGGCATCTGAGATCTCTCAGCATGCTGTCTTCCTTACATTGATGGTGATAAGATTGTGGCTTCTTGTCAAGAGTGCCTCTTGGTCTTATTTTAATATTTCAGTGGGGATTCCATCTCCGCCAGAGGCCTTGTGTTTTTCAGTTCTTACGTGGCTTTTTTGCTCATGAACAAGCTGTGGTTGCGCTTAGATGGTGACAAATAGCAAGTTGCAGCATGGTGTTGAGAGCACTTGCGTTGAACACTGCTCCTTGGTTGATTTGGGTCCTCGAAATACTATCTCCAGCAGGCATTGACTGACTCTGCCTTTGAGCATTTCTCCATTTTTCGCTTTCATTGTGATGGGTTGCTATGAACTTGGACCATAGATGATATTAAATTGAAGAAGCCACACACATTATCGTTGCTGAGTCTCCTGCACACTTTCCACCTACCATCCGTTCTTTAAGTTGCAGTTTCATTTTTTGCACCTCAGCCTTCAATTGCTTATAAGCTTTGTTGTGTGGGATATTTTTAGCATTCTACAGACTGCACTGTTTATAATGAATTTTACTCAAATACCTCTACATCTATCAGGCAGAAGGACTACGCACACAAACCAATAGTAAATAATCAATCCGCAACTTTGGCTCTCGCTCTCTCTAGCATAGGCTTTCTTGTATCTGTCTGCCTACCTTCAGGAATCTTTCAAGGCTTTGGCCTGTTGGGTTCAATTTGTTTCAATCATTGAGTGTTAATGAGTTTGTGATGCACCTTTTGTGTTTGTGTGCTGTATACCTAGATGTCTAGTTTCAGCTTCCAATGTGCATCAAATCGTTTGTTTCATTGATTCTGCCTGTCACATGTATCTAGTGGTGATTTGTTTCTCGGAATGTATAACTGCCCTTTTACATGTGTATCTTCAGTTTTCAATTGTCTGAGCTCAAATCTTCCAAGGGCCTGTCTCTCTTTTTTGATATGTAATCCCAGTATACCTTGCTTTTCAGTTATTTTCTGTCAGTTTTATGTCACCTTGCTCTGCTTGTATTTATGGCCTGATGGTTGACTGCAGTTGGTATCCTTTGATTCTATTTTACTCAGACAGTTACGGGCAGCTACAGCTTATTTCCTCCCACTTGAATTTTGGTGGAGCTGCCAGTCCAGGAATGCCATGCATTTGGAGTCAAGATGATCCTGGGAGCATTCTTGTTGAACCAGTCTTAGTGTTTCCAGGTCGCAAGCCTGAGCATCTCCTTGCAGGTTCTGGCTATGGTGGCTTTTAAGGGGAAACAGGAGCTGTGGGCACTCTGGCTTGTTAGTCGTCGTGAGATTAGCTGTGAGGTGCTAACTGAGTCTTTCTTTCTTCTAAGGGTTTTTTGACTCCAGCAACATTGAGTCTCCTGCCACAGAGTTTTTTTATGTCTCTGAAATGGGGCCAGAGTGATGAGATAATCTATTAAATGCCAGCGCTTGGAGTGGGGTGTTCCACATGGTCTTTATTTTGTTGGGAGGAGGACTCCATTGGTGTTTGTTTTTTCCCTACATCTTCCCTGCCCATCAAGCCCTTCCAAAGATTTATGTCCCTCTTGACTGTAGCATTGAAATTGCCATGGTGAATCAGCTTGTCTCCTTTTGGGATGCAGGACAGCGATTGATCAAAGCTGGGATAGAACGTCACTTTTTTCTCATCCTTGGTGGGGCATAGGCACTGACAGTTGAGATGTGCTGCGTCTGAGCCAGGGTGAACCATTGGGTCATGAGATGTTTGCTCATTCACAGCGAGATTCATTGAGGTGCAGTGCGATAATTGGATCTTTTGCTGTTAGGGTTCTGCTGAAATTGGTGGGTGGAGTGAGATTGGATGGAAGATGCCTGTGTTTGAATTCTTGTAATGCGGGGTAGTCCCACAAGTCTTCCAGCTGCTGTGCTGCCTTAGCGGGGGACAATAATCCCCCTGTTCTCCTGCTACATAACCCCTTGGACTTTTTGTAGGTAACTTGATAATGAAGAAGTTCTCTTATTTACGAAATACTTAAGTCTTTTTTGTCATTTTTAATGGGAGGAACAATGCTGGAGAGCTAATTCTCATCTTACAAGCTCTTCTCCCCTTCTCACTTGTATATTTAAAGAGAGAGATTATTTATTAGTCACAAGAAGTCTTGCATTAACAGTGCAATGAAGTTACTGTGAAAATCCCCTAGTTGCCACACTCAGGTGCCTTTTGGGTACACTGAGGGAGAATTTGGCACATCTTTGAACTGTGGGAGAAAATCAGAGAAAACCCACACAGACATGGGAGGAGTATACAAACTCCATACTTAGTGATCTAAACCAGAAATCAGACTCAGGTCCCTGATGCTGAGGCAGCAGTGCTAACCACTGTGACACCATGCCACCCCATAATACACAACACATGCACACGCCATCTCTCTCATTTCACATGCTAATACGTGGCACGCTCTCTCACTCCTCTCGCATGTATACCTAGCAGATTTCAGAGGACGTTTAGGCGTCAGCCACATTGGTATGGGCGTGAAGTCATATATCAGCTAGAAAGATTTCCTGCCCTAAAGGATATAATAAACTGGAGGTTTTTAAACAGTTTTATGGTCATTGGGCTTTTAGTTCCAAGGATCTTATTGTATTCAGAATTTAACATCTGCCATGGTAGGATTCGAACTCGGGTCCCCTGAGTGTTTGGATCACTAGTCCAATGACAATATATCAATACCTCCCCATAATATCCAATTACTGATATGCTTTCAGTCATTCCTCAATCACCTGTAGTTAAGAGGACAACATTACTTCCAAAATACAATACAGGCATATTAATAGTAAAAGATGAAAGCAGGAGTATGACCAATTAGAGATGGGAAGAGAATTTGCACGTGGAGGCAGGGGACATGATTTCAGCATTAAGTGAATACCAAGGAAATCCTTTCACTTGAAAGGTTGAAAATTGATAAAGAGGAGGTATTGGATAGGCTGCCTACACTTAAAGTTGACAAAGCAGAGCTATATAAGGATACTAAGGGAATGAATGGAAATTGCAGAGACTTCCTAATTTTTCAGTTTTTCTTAGGACTCAGCACTGATGCCAGAGGACTGAAGTCTTGTTTAAAAAGGAGTGTAAGGATATGCCCAGCAACTATAGACCAGATAGTTAACTTCAATCGTGAGGAAATTTGCAGAAATAATAATCTGGGACAGAATTAATGGTCACATGAACAAATGTGGATAATTAAGGAGAGCTGGTCTGGATTTGTCGTGGGAAAATCATGTTCAATTCACTTAGAGATAACAGAATGGGTTGATTAGGGCAATACTGTTGAAGTAGTATACGTAGACTTCCAGAATGCATCTGATAACTTTCCTCAAGTTTAATTGTAAGAAACTATGTTGCTTATGGGATAAAAGGAACAGTAGCAACAGAATTGGCTGAGTGACAGGAAACAGTAGTGTTAATGGATATTTTTAAGGCTGGAGGAATGTTTAGCATACAGCATAGAACACTACAGCACCTACATATCTACCAAGCCATAGAACTAACTAACTCCCAATCCCATTAACGACCATGTACTCATTAGAAGTCTTTTAAAAGACCCCAACGAGTTCACCTCTGCCACCACCAATGGTAGCTGATTCCACTCACCACCCTCTGAGTGAAAAACTTAACTTATTTTGGAGTTATGTCTCATGCTTTTCCAGATTATATATAATTATAGAACCTACAGTGCAGAAGGAGGCCATTTGGCCCATTGACCCTGTACTGACAACAATCCCACCCAGGTCCCATTCCTGTAACCCTGCATATTGTCAGGGGAATTAGAACTGAAAATAAGGGACAATTTATTGTGCCAGTCAACCTAACCCACATGTCTTTAGCCTATGGAAGGAAACAGGAGCACCTGGAGGAAACCCATATGGTCAAGGAGAGGACATGCAAATTCCAGGCGGTCACCCGCGGCCGCAGTTGGCAGGCGGTCACCCGCGGCCGCAGTTGGCAGGCGGTCACCCGCGGCCGCCCCAATTTATTCTAGATCTTTGTGTGCAATTTCAAAATTTGCAGACGACACATTGGAAACATTGTTATCTGTGAGGGTGTTATAACTTCCAAAGGACAGAAGTTGGTGGAATTGACATATAGGTTGCGATGAAGTTCAACCTAGAAAAATTAGGTGATGTGTTTTGGTATGAAGAGCATGGAAAAACAGTGCAAAATAAATGGATTACTGTAAAGGTGGTGCAGTAGTAAAGGAAGCTGTCAAAGGTGGCAGGACAGTTGAGAGAGTGTCAATAAAGCATACAATGCCCTAAGCTTTACTAGTAGGGCGTTGAGTGCAAGACCAAGGAGGTTATGTTGAACTTGTCGAATTACCGAAAGCAGTTATTAGACTGTAGTTGGAATATGGTTCTGGGTACCACATTCCTAGGGAAAGGGGGTGGGGAGAATGAAGGTGCCCCTAGGCATTGCCAGATCATTCTCAATTATGATTAAGTATTCAACATCATGAAGAACCTGGGAAACTGTTCCATCTGTGAAAGGATAGAGAATAAAGGCACAAATTTTAAAATTATTGACAAAGGGAGCAAAAGTGACAGGAGGAACTCTTTCACAGTGAGAGTTAGGGTTTGTAATGAACTGTCTGAGTGGCAGGTTTAATCAAGGTATTCAAGAGGGAATTAGATGATTTTTTGAAGAAACAAACTGCAGGTTGATGAAGCAAAGGCAGGAAAATGTCGCAAGATGAAATGCTCATTTGGAAAGTTGGTGTAAACATGATGTGCCAAATGGCTCCTTACGTTGCAACAATTGTAATTCCGTGAAAAGTGCTAGAAATGTAGATCTTTCAGAATACAAAATCTACAGTTTAAAACATTAATTTCCTTATTGCATTTAAGCTCCATTGGATTTTTATTATGCTATGGCATGCTGGTTGGGTATTCACTGAAAGATTTACTACACTTTATTGCATGATGCTTCCTTTTTGGTTAATTTGCAGTCAAGAGAAAAATATTTTCATACATTCAAGCATCTATAATTTGACCGTCTAAAATGATATTGGAGTCTTTTAAGTTTGGTTTGTTACTTTTTGGATTAGGGAGAAATTTTAATGCACAATTGAGGAAAAGCAACATTTAAAAATTAGAAACCCAGTTTATGTTCCCATTTTAAGTGGGCAACTAACCTGCCCAAAGACAGGTTAGTGGGTTAGATGCATTCGTCATGCTAAATTGCCTCTTGGTATCCCAGGCTGCGTAGATTAAAGGGATTAGCAGGGTAATATAGGGCCTGAGTGGGAATATTATTGGTGTAGACTCTATGGGTCAAATGGCTTCCTTCTGCACTGTTAGATTTCTAAGTCCTTAAAAGCTATAAGCCTAAAATTTTACCAGTGGTCCCTCATCCTGCCAAATAAAACAGGCAGCCAGTTGATAAGTCTGGCTGGCTGCAAACTGACAAAGAAAAATTCAATACATTATTGCCATTTAAATTTAGCAAGACCCCTCAGTTGACCATTACAACCCCCATCTTACTTTCCATCCTCCTGTATATATCAGGACCATCCTCTCTAATAATATATTTTGTAAATTCAGGCATCTTAGGGATAATGAGAAATTAGGAGGGGGAGTGTCAGTGCTGTGGTAGATTCTCCTTGGGGAGTGGCGAAATGAGACTACTTGTGGAGGAAGTGTGTGGTTTAACAGTTTTTGTTATATAGATTGATGTTCTCCCTCTTTCCAATTAGACACGGTCCTTTTAAGATGAAGAGAATTGGACCTATGATTGTAAGATGGATTTGAATAAGCAATGTTCTATGCACAGACATTAAGGCGATGTTGCCTGACAATAGACAGCTCTGCATGCAGTTAGACAACCCACGGTGTACAGGAAGTCATGAGGGCAAATGTACAGGCCAGCTGACATGCTATAGGTCTTGGCTTGTATCCAGTGCAGTGTCTTCCACATCTTGAAAGAGGATTTTCTGTACAAAAGCTTTCACACGTTTTCTGTTCCGAAACACAATCCTTGCCAAATGGCCTTTCCAGCTTAGTATATATGTGAAATGTTGAGAAAAGGGAAAAATTGATAGGAAACTTGAAATAACTGAGTATCAGCAAATGAGTTTGCCATTTACTTAGACAACTGCATTTAGTATTCAATTAATTATGATTTTGTTACTGACTTTGCTCTCCAGAAAAAGAGACTTTCGTATTGGGATCGATTTCTGATAAATCTTGCCACAAGTCCAAATGTTTGTCTGTGCCTGCAGTCAAAAGTATCTAGAATAACCATGCTTAGTGTTCAGTAAAAAATTTCATGTAGAAAACTGGTTTTTGTTTTGAGAAATGTTGTCTTGTCTTCTCAGTGCTACATATAAAAGTCCTTTTGATAAAGCTTTATATCATTATCGTCAGCAGTTAGTTATCAACAAATTGTCATGGATTTAGTGTCAATGGAAAGTTGTTCTGAAGAATGATGGATGAGAAGCTTTTGGAACCTTAGCTACTTTCCAAAAACAAATCCCACCTGCATCCTATTTTACTAGTAAAAATCAGAGCCTACAATGACTGGCACAAAACATGTGCCACATTGGTAGAAGGACTGATTGAAAATATAATAGTCACATCAAATATTTCACATGATAGAAAAAGTAAAACATTGTTTAATATTGCATTCCCCTTTGCAGCCAAACAATTTTTATATTAATGTGCTGCTCACAGCACAATGTATAACTTGAAGAAAAGTATTTCCAGTATTTTCTGTTTTTGTTTCAAAAATGGCATGTGTTGGGGAAGTGAAATCTGATGTGTGCTATTTTCAATTGGCACTGTCAGAAGGTATTCAGCATCATGAACTTATAATTGCAATATTTCCTCACTTATGTCAGCAATTTGAAAGAATTACCATAAATTTTCTGCCCCAAAATCATGTTTTAGCCTATACTTAGTGAAATGTCAAGATACGCATTAATAATCAAACTCAATTTTTCATCCCACAAATGTTTTTCTTCTTAAAACTTTTTATAAGGGGAAAATTCAAATGATCATACTTTATACTATAGGAGAAAAAGATGCTGATTGGTTGATAAGTCAATTCTGGCAGAATATAGATTGTACTCAACCAATCCATGCTTTCAAAATCCAAAACAAAATGTTTACTATTCAGTGTGATTCTATGATTGAGAAGCACTTACTGAACAATCCCAAGTGTACAAATAGTAACACTGGCAATCAGTTGAGCTCCTAATCTTGTTCATTTACACTTGCTGTAAAGCAATATACTTGAAAACCAGGGGCCCACCCTCTGCAAACAAAAGTAATATGTTCAAGCCTTGTGCCATTCTAAATTAACCAGGAGTTATAAGTTGCCATAGATACAATATTTCATAATGTTTGAAAAAGATTCATCTCAATCTGAAAATACAAAGATGCAAATACAGTTTCAATCAATCCACTCTTTGTGGAAGGAATAATGTGTTCATTTATTGTTTGATCCTTGTATAATGTGCATAGAACATGGAAATGTTTGTCCCCAAAACTATGCAGATACTGCACAATGCATTTTTTCATTAACTGGTAAAGATGAGTGATAAATCGGACTATTTAGAACCAGTTAACTTAAATTAACATTTTGCACTAAATATTTAGTAGTTTCATGTATAGGAAAATCAGTCTAACCAAGATTTTATGATACAGAAAAATGGATTAGCATTCAATCTCATTACAATGTGATGTCACCTTTATTGGAGAATTTATAGTTGGTAATGAAATATTCTGATAACAATCAGTGATTCCTAGGCATATAATGTGATTGTCTCAAAAACATGTGTTATTTCATTCATCTGCACTTTTAATTTCACAAAATTGCCATGCAGCTCCAGCTGCAACATTTTTCATTTTCTGTGAATTGCTACTTAGAGCCAATAATTATCATCAGTCCTTGAGTTTTAATTCAGTATCTTATTAACATGTAGGTATACCTGAAAGCTCCCATGATTCTTAATGGAGTATGTGTGATTTGGAAGGGCTGGATTGACCTTCAGCGACTTGATGGCATGGGATGTCTGGAGTTTGATGAAGATCGTGCACAGGTAAGCAAAAAAAATTGAGCAAAGCATTGTTTCACTTTGCAATTGTCATGCTCACCAGTAGCTCTTATCTGCAAGGTGTATGCTTACTCAACATAGAAGTATCTTGTTCATAGTACCCTTTTGCTCTGACTCATGAGCACCAAGTGGTATTTTACTAATTTAATACCAGGTTTAAAACAAACCTTGGTGCAATCAGTCTGGCTCCTCTTAAATTTATTTGTGTTTGTTTTGCAAATAATTCTGTATGAGAATTCATTCTGGTCTATTAACCTGTTAGTATATGTGCTACAGAATAATAGACGTGATTTAGTCTTTGATTCCTTGTGTGACGAGTTCTTCCACAATTTAGCCATATGGTTTTGTGAACCTTTCACAGATACCTTTTAGGCACTGTTTGTAATGGCAGCTTGCCATTGGCTATGTCAACATCTTTCCAAGGGCTTAAATGCCTGGGTAAAAAAGCTTAGTGACTTCCACCCGTTTAGTACAGGATTAATTTAAGTTATACCAATCAAGGTTCCATGTTTGATTCCTAGTTTCTAATGAGCTAACCAGCTCAACTGAGCAAAACAAACAAGAACAAAACAACAAAGAGCAACACAGCATGGGAAACAGGCCCTTTGGCCCAACGAGCCCACGCCGCCGTCCTAACGTCTTAATGACATATCCTTGACTTTAGGCTATGCCTATTGTTGAAGATTCCCATATAGAGACCAAAAGTGCTGTCAATTTTACAGACATTGGATGAGAATGTGATCAGGCCACCTTCCTAAACTGGAAGAATTTGCTGTCATGATTCTTGCATAAATAATTGACAATGGGAGGTGTATGAAAAGATGTTTGCTATATATGGAACTGTATTCTGAAATTTTTTGATGCCTTCACAAATGGAAGAAAAAAGTGGAATAATGGTGAGAGAGGAGGCATTCTATTCTAATATTTGTATTAGTCTTAGCATATGCATGAGTGGTTTTGTGGAATTTTCACTGGACTAGTAATCCAGAGATCCAGAGTAATGCTGTAGGTACCCAGGTTTGAATCCCACCACAACAGATGGTTAAAATTTGAATTCAGTAAAAAGCTGGAATTAAAAGTGTAGTCATGGCTGTTGTTGTAAAACCCAAACTAATGTCCTTTAAAAGAAATTTGCCACCCTTACCTGATCTGGTCCACATGTGATTCCAGACTCTCTCTTAAAATGTCCTCTGAAATTACTTAGTAAATCAAATCAGTTCAACAGCAATTGGGACGGATAGTAAATGCTAGCCTAGCCAGCAACAGTCTCATCCCCTGAATGAATAAAAAAAAGTATATAACACTAATAATGCACCTAGCTATAATACAGTAGGCATAATAGTTGTCTAGTTTGAGAGACTTATTGAAGAAGTCTTGGTGCAGTTGGGATGAGTGAGGGCAGTGATATGTTCCTCCTACAGGACATGGGAGCACGGAGAATTCCAATGTCCCTGATGACCCCACCTGTGGGAAGTGCACCCGGCTATAGCTGGCTGAGAGACCGAGATTGTGAGCTGAATGCACTCAGGATCATCCGGGATGCTGACCACTAAGAGTTTTAGTGAAGTGGTCACATCTGAGGTGCAGACAAGGAATAGCTGGGTAAATACCAGGAAAACAAAAGGAGCAGGCAGAATATGCAGGGGTCTCCTGCACTCAAGTATACCGTTTTGGACACTGGGAAAGGTGCATGTATGACCATTCACCAAGTGAAAGCAGTAGTAGCCACATCTGTGGCACTATGGCTCTGGGGCACAGCAGGAAAGGATAAAGGTAAACAATCGTAATGATAGAAGACTCGATCGTTAAGGGGACAGACAGGATATTCTGTGGCCGCAAACAGGAGTTCAGAGTGGTATGTTGCCTTCCGGATACCAGGGTGAACGATATCTCTGAGCAGCTGCAGAACATTCCCAACGCGGAGAGTGAACAGCCAGAAGTTGTTGTGCACATTGGCACATATGATGTAAATAGAAATAGGGAGGAGGTCCTTAGGAGTCATGATAGAGAACTAGGAAAGAGTTAGTCAGGACCTTGAGGGTGGTGATCTCTGGATTACTTTCAATGCTATATGCTAGTAAGGATAAGAACAGGAGAATAAGGCAGATGAACGTATGGCTAGAGAATTGGTGCTGAGGCAGGGATTCAGATTATTGGATCATTGGGATTTTTTTTTGACAGACGTGATCTGTTGACGAGGGTGGGTTGTATTTGAACTGCAGAGGGAACTAATATCCTGGGCCAGAGGGGGGAGGGGCAGATTTGCTAATGCTATAAGGGAAACTTTAAATTAGATTGGCTAGGAATTGTGATTCTCAGCAGCATGAGGGCTGAAAGGAGACGCAATACTCAGCAATGACCAGCTAAATAGACGTGATAAGCAGGACTGTGGCAGGGAGTAGGGAAAACCTGTTGAATTAAATTGCAGCTATTTCAGTACAATAATGCTGACTGGTAAGGCTGATGAACTTGGGGCATGAGTTGGTATATGGGACTAGACTATTATAGCCATAATGGAAACATGGTTAAGGGAGGGACAGGGCTGCTGCTAGCTTAATGTTCTTGGGTACAGGTGCTTCACACTCTACGGTGTGGAGGAAAGAGGAGGGGGAGTTGCATTTTTTTGATTTAAGGGGAGCTGTACAGCAGCGGTCAAAGATGAAGTAACTGAGGGAGCGAGGCTTTGTGGGTGGAACTAAGAATGGAGCGGTGACCTTATTGGGATTGTACGATAGACTCCCAAATATTCAATGGGAATTAGAAGAACGAATATGTGGGGAGATTGGGAATATTTACAGGAGTAATAGCATTGTCAATAGATGAAGATTTTAAGTTTCCTAACATAAGCTGAGATTGCCATAATGTTAAGGGCTATGATCGGGATGAAATTTGTTAAGTGTGTTCATAAAAGTTTCCTCAGGCAGTATTGGAAGTGTCTACTCAAGAAAGAGCAAAACTTGACCTACTTTTGGGAGATAAGGCAGGGCAAGTGGTGACCAAGACCATTTTGGGACCAGTGATAATAGTTCTATTAATTTTAAAATCCTTATAGAAAGGGACAAAAATGGTCTACAGGTGCAAGTTCTAAATTGTGGCAAGGCAAATTTTGATGGAATTAAACAAGGGCTTGGAAGGGTTGATTGGAGTAGCTTGTTTGAGAGCAAAGGGATCTCTGGCAAGTGGGAGGTATTTAAAAGTAAAATAGCTAGAGTTCATGGTCTGTATGTTCCTGTTAGGATTAAGGGCAAGGCTGGCAAGAGTATGAAACCCTGGATGACAAAATACATTGAGGTTTTGGTCAGGAAAAAGAAGGGGGCATGACTCGGGTACAAGCAACTGGAATCAAGGGATTCCCTGGAAGTGTACAGGGAATGCAGGAATATACTCGAAGGAAATTCGGAGGACAAAAAGAGAGCATGAGGTGGCTTTGGCTGAGAGGATTAAGGTGAATCCAAAGGGATTATTTAAGGATATTAAAGGAAAGGAATAACTAGAGAGAGAATAGGACCCCTCAAGGACCAAAGTAGATACATGGAACTGCAGGAGATGGTTAAGGTTCTCAGTGAATATTTCTCCTCTGTTTAGCGTTGAGAATGATGTGAAGACGTGGGAAAGTTAGTGTGATATGTTGGGAACAGTTCACATTGCAGTAGAGAAGGTGATGGACACATTGAAATACATCAAGATGGATAAATCTCTTTGCCCTAACTAGGTTATATCCAAGAACACTGCATGATGCTTGAGAAGAAATGGCAGGACCCCTGAATGAGATAATTGCAGTAAGAAGTCTCAAAACACCAGGTTAAAGTCCAACAGGTTTATTTGGTAGTAAATGCCACTAGCTTTTGGAACGCTGTTCCTTCATCAGGTGAGTGGAAAGTTCTGATCAGAAACAGGGCGTTTGAAGGCACACACAGTTTACAGAATACTGATTAGAATGGCAGACAGTGTGAGTGGAGATAGCATTAAGCATAGGTTAAAGAGATTATATTATCTCCAGACAGGACAGTAAATGAGATGTTCAGGCAAGTCATGGGGGTTACAGATAATGTGGCACAAACCCAAGATCTTGGTTGAGGCTGTCCTCGTGTGCAAAACTTGGCTATCAGTCTCTGCTTAGTGATTCTGCGCTGTCATGTGTCGTAAAGGTCACCTTGGAGTGCTTATCCGAAAATCAGAGGCTGCATGCCTGTGACCGCTGCAGTGTTCGCTGACAGGAAGGGAACAGTCTTGCCTGGTGATTGTCAAGCGGCGTTCGTTTATCCATTGTTGTAGTGTCTGCATGGTCTCCCAAGTGTACTTCGCTTCAGGACGTCCTTATCTGTAGCATATTAGATAATGTTGGCCGAGTTGCAAGAGTATGTGCCATGTACCTGGTGGATGGTTCTCACGTGAGATGATGTCATCCGTGTCGATCTGGCATGTCTTGCAGAGGTTGCTGTGGCAGGGTTGTGTGGTGTTGTGGTCACTGTTCTCGTGAAGGCTGGGTAGTTTGCTGTGAACGATAGTCTGTTTGAGGTTGTGTGGTTGTTTTGAAGGCAAGATGTGGGGATGACCCTGGCAAGATGTTCGTCTTCATCAATGACATGTTGAAGACTCCGGAGAAGATGTCGTAGCTTCTCCACTCTGGGGAAGTAATGGACGCGAAGGGTACTCTGTACACCGTGTCCCATATTTCTCTTCTGAGAGAGTCGGTGTGATTTTTTGCAGTGGTGTGTTGGAACTGTCGATCAATGAGTCGAGTGCCATATCCTATTCTTATGAGGGTATCTTTTAGCGTCTGGAGGTGTCTGTTGCGATTCTGCTCACCTGAGCAAATTTTCTGTCTAGGGAGAGCTTGCCCACAGGGGATGGCATCTTTAACGTGTTTAGGGTGGAAGCTGGAGAAGTGGAATATCATGAGGTTATCTGTCAGCACCTCACTGTATTACAAGCCCGTGGATAACCTCACGATGTCCCACTTCTCCACCTTCCACCCTAAACATGTTAAAGAAGCCATTCCCTATGGACAAGCCCTCCGTATATACAGGATCTGCTCAGATGAGGAGGATCAATAACGGATACTTCCAGACGCTGAAAGATGCCTTTATAAGAACAGGATATGGCACTTGACTCATTGACTGACAGTTCTGACATGAAAAACCACAGGGACCTCCTCAGAAGACGAACACAGGACACGGTGGATGGAGTATCCTTCGTTGTCCAGTACTTCCCCAGAGCGGAGAAGCGATGATATCTTGTCCGGAGTCTTCATGTCATTGATGAAAACGAACATCTCACCAGGGCTAACCCACAACCTCCCTTCTTGCCTTCAAGCAACTGCACAATCTCAAACAGACCGTTGTTCACAGCAAACTACCCAGCCTTCAGAAGAACAGTGACCACAACACCACACAACCCTGCCACAGCAACCCTCTGCAAGACGTGTCAGATCATCGACATGGATGCCATCATCTCAAGTGAGAAGACCATCCACCAGGTACACGGCACATACTTTTGCAACTCGGCCAACATTGTCTATCTAATATGCTGCAGGAAAGGATGTCCTGAAGCATGGTTTGCTGGGGAGACCATGCAGACACTATGACAACGGATGAATGAATACTGCTCAACAATCACCAGGCAAGACTGTTCCCTTCCTGCTTCAGTGGTCACAGGTGTTCGGTCTCTGATCTTCAGGTAAGCATTCTCCAAGGCGGCTTTCACGATACATGACAGCGCAGAGTTGCTGAGCAGAGACTGACAGCCAAGTTCCTCGCACATGAGGACAGCCTCAACCGGAATCATACGTTCATGTCACACTATCTATAACCCCCATGACTTCCCTAAACTTGCAACATCTCATTTATTGTCCTCTCTGGACACAGTACACCTCTTTTAATCTATGTTTAATGCTATCTCCACTCACATTGTCTGCACTTTTAAGACTTGAATAGCAGATTAGCTGTAAAGACTCTTATTCTAATCAGTATTCTGTAAACTGTGTGTGTGCCTTTATATGCCCTTCTGATCAGAACTTTCCACTCACCTGACGAACAAACAGGATACCGAAAGCTTGTGTGTTTACTCTCAAATAAACTTATTGGACTTTAACTTGGTGTTATGAAACTTCTTGGTGTGTTTACCCCAGTCCAACGCCGGCATCTACACATTAGATAATTGTATTGTCATTAGCCATGGGTGACGTACCAGAAGATTGGAGGGTAGCAAGTTGTTTGTGATTTTACGATTTGGATGAGAATGTATAAGGCGTGATCAGTAAGTTTACAGATGACACTGAAATCTTCCTCATTGTAGACAATGCAGTTCACATTGCAGTAGAGAAGGTGATGGACACATTGAAATACATCAAGATGGATAAATCTCTGCAATCAAAAATTGCAGTAAGATCTTGATCAGCTGGGAAGTGGGCCGAGAAATGGCAAATGGAGTTCAATGCACAAGTATGAGGTGTTGCTTTTGGAAAGTCAAATCAAGATAGGACTTGCACGGTGTATGGTAGGACCCTAGAAAGTATTGTGGAACAGAGGGATCTTGGAGTTCATGTGCACCATTTTCTAAAGGTGGTGTCACTGGTAGCTAGGGCATTGAAGAAGGCTTTTCGCATGCTGGCCTTCAGTCAAGGCATTGAGTATAGAAGTTGGGAAGTTAAGTTGCAGGTGCACGGGATGTTGGTGAGGCTGCACCTGGAGCATTGTGTTCAGTTTTGGTCGCCTTGCTATAGGAAAGATGTCATTAAACTGCAGAGTACAGAAGAGATTTACAAAGATATTTCCAGGACTCAAGGAATTGAATCATAGAATTTGGATAGGCTAAAACCTTCTCCTTTGAGTAGGAGATTGAGGAGTGATCTTATGGAGGTGTATAAAATCAAGAAAAGCATGGATAGAGTGAATGCACTCTTTTTCTCAGGGTTGAAGAATCAAGAACGAGAGGGCATAGATTCACAGAAGAGGGGAAAGAATGGAAATCTGAGGAACAACCCTTTTTACACAAACATGGTACCTTTTGAGGAATGAGCTGACGGAGGAAATAGTTGAGGCAGGGCCGTTGACAACATTTAAAAGGCATTTGGACAGATAAATGATTAGGAAAGATTTGGAGGGATATGGGCCAAACGCAAGCAAATGGGATTAGATTACATGAGCGTTTTTGTTGGCATATTCCAGTTTGGACCGAAGGGCCTGTCTCTGTGCCATTGATTCTATGATTTTAAGTTACACTGAATCATAGGCAACTGAGATCTCAATGTTTGCATAACTTTTGGATATCTCCCTTTAACCTTTGATTTCATTCTTGCTAGAAGTGTGGTTTCTCTTTCCTTCCACACATTTCCCACCCCATTTCCACAACCTCTCTATTTTGTAGAGTGCCACAGCACATCTTTCTATATAAACATGCTGTATAGATCTGCTGCCATTAAAGAGCTTTTATGCCTCAAATCTTTTAAATTTCAAACAGAAATTGAGCCTTCAAACAGAATTGAGCCTTTGTAGTTGGAATATGCTCCTCACGCTAAGACTTGAAGGAATAGTCTTGTAGTTGATTTCTTAAAAGTTTTTGCATCAAAGTATTTTTAAAAATGTAGAACTGCAACTTTGTATTTCAACTATGGCACCAGCATGTTACGCATTGTATTAATGATGCCAATTGCAGAAGGTAGTTTGTATTTTTGTTTGGCTTCTGTGCAGCTAACTCATTGGGTGAAAATCTGTTATAGGGGATATTAAGCTATGATGGAGTCCCCTCTCCCACATGGATTCATAAGTAACTTTGCAGCAATGTAAGATATAGGCAAAATATTATGGATGCTGGAATCTGAAACAAAAGCAAAAAAGGCTAGAAAATCTCAAGTCTGACAGCATCTGGAGATAGAATAGATCCAACATTTCAAGTCAAGATGACCTTTTGTCACAGGGTCATTGTGATTCAATGGCAGAATGAGAAGTGAATGCTGGTCTTTTTAGTAGGACATTGCCAGCAACTAAGTGCCATATAACAACTTTGAAAGTTCACTGTTTTTTGAGTAGAATATTGTTACAGCAGTTGTTCTTAGGAAATGGGAAACAGAGGCAAAAATCCTCTATGATGCTGCTAATGAGTTATATTGGTATTTTTCACCTAATATGCTTGGTCAAATAGAAAATTTCTTACATATTAAATGTTGTCTGTTACAAAAATGACACTGGGATTATATGCGAGAACTTTAGGATGTAATATATAGAAAATTTTTGCATGTCTTGTGCTATTTTATTGAAACCTGCATTTAGTTGTCTATTCTCGTAGCAGGAGGATGCCTTGGCACAGCAGGCATTTGAAGATGCCCGACGGAGAGCCAGGGACTTTGAGGAGAGAGATCGATCCCATCGGGACGACATGGAGGTGAGAGGTTAGGACATTTTTTGTTTGGGAGGGGGTACTACTCACTATTGCTTATAATACTGTTTATTTATGTATGTATTCCAGAAAATCTTAAGTAAACGTTTACTAGAAAGTAGTAATGCTATCAAGTTTCTAATGACTCTATTTGGGAAGCCTGATCTCCTTCAAGTTCAACACTTCCTTTGTGGGAATGCAGTTTTTCTCTCTAGTTGGGAATTATTTTCTGTTCTTATCTTCCTAAGGGACTTGGGGGTGAGGAACTTCGGTTACGGAGATGATTTATAGAAGATGGGATTGTTTTCCTTGGAGAAGAGAAGGTTGACAAGAGATTGGATAGAAGTATACAAAATTTGGCTCAGTTGGTTAGTGATGCAGTGATGTCAACAACATAGGTTCAATTCCCATACCAGCTGAAGTTATTCATGAAGGCTTTGTCTTCTCAATTTTGCCCCACACCTGAAGTGTTAAATCACCACCAGTCAGTTCTTTCTCTCTCAAAGGGGAGAGCAGCCTTTCGTCATCGAGGACTATTTTTTACATTTCACAAAATCACAAGGTGCCTGCGGGAAAAACAATTCTCATTGTTGAAAGCATCCAAAAGGAAGGGAAGTGACACCATGGGGAGTTGTTCCTTTGATGAGCTAGCATAGATATGACAAACTAACTGGCTGTCTTCTGTGCTATAACCACTGTGTGACTGTACAGTGAAAAATGTTAGTTCTGCAGATGTGTAAACAACAGAAAATGCTGGAAATACTCAGCAGATTTGATAGCATGTGTGGAGAGAGCTGCTTGAAGTTCTGATGAAAAGTCATTAACCTGAAATGTTAACACTGCCTCGACACAGATGTTGATGACCTGCCAATCATTTCTAGTATTTTCCATTTTTATTTGATTTCCAGCATCTTGAGTACTTTGCTTTTATATTAATAAGAAATTGTAACAGCCAGTCTGTTATAAGAATCCCCAAGTTATGGCTGGATAAGATTCTTTTTATCTTGAAGCAAATTTTAATCTGTCTCCTCCACAATGTTCCATTATTACACTGGTGTGTATCATTTTCATTTTCTACTGGGGCAAAAAAAGCATCCCTAGATTAGTAATCATTGGTTCTCTCTTTTGGATTAGCACCATTATAAATTGGATTAAACGTATTGCAAATTTGTACTTGCAACTGACTTAAATCGAGTCCAGGGGCCACATAGTCAAAGTTCTTTGTTCTATCTGAAGCTGCAGCTTGATTTTAAATGAGTGATGAAAATGTGTGGTTTAATTCATAACATTGGTTCTTGTAATTGGAATTGTAAAGCAAAATACCTCTCCAGCCAATTCCAGTACTGCTGTCATAGTAGCAACTCATCTGTATTTATTGTTCCCTTTGGTGCTTTGCATGTTTGGTTTGGTGCTCAAACTTGTGTTGAACTGGAGCTTTTTGCAATCTTATAAACAATAGTTAGATGGGACAGTTGAGCTGTTCAGTGCATAAATGACATAGCAACTGATCCATCTTTTAAATAAAGATGAATGGCAATATTTAAGGCATATTAAAACAAACTTTAAACTAACCCAGCTGTGCTTGATCTATTGGGTGCTGTATAAGCAATCCAGCATTCTACAGTGGCTTTGCTTTTTCTGGCAGAACACACACTCCTCTGTTTTTTAAAGCTGTTTAAAGCAAAAAAAACAAGTGTTTCCTTATTTGAAATTACTCTAATAGAGAACAGATTACAGTCCCTTCCTTCAGTAAAACAGAAATAACTATCATTACTCCACCCATCCTACCCACCACCTCCTACAGAGATTTCAGTGCCAGATTTTCACAGCAATATGCAGCTTGCATGTGTTACCTCTTCTGTCTGAAAAAACTACATAGTCAAGATACAGGGGGCCTATTGATATAAAATATTCTGACTCTCAGGTTTCCCCTTCCTCCGGTAATTAATCTCTCATGCATTCTTTGCCTTTTGCTCATTCTTGCAACTCCTGTATCTGCATTTGTGTCTGTCTGTCTTGTGTACATACTGATGCTGCTTATTGTCTTGCTTCTTTTAGCTCCTTCATCCTATTTCTGAGTGCATATGCATCTTCCCCCTCTTTTCTTATATACATGCTGCCTCAGCTCAAAAGATTAATTCAGTGAGGTATGCACAAGAGCTCACGAACTGGCATGCATATTTTTTGAATGGTCTTGAGAATCACAATGTGGATCTGTAGATGTCTCGAACTGCATCTGAATTTTGTGCTACTCCCTTGATGTAAAGCGTATCCAGTCGAATGGATCAATACAATCTGAATGTTTGAGTAGGTGGGGAACTTTCTTTCATGTCTTTGAAGCACTTGTAATCAAAAATGACTTCACTTGCTTGCTGATTGCGCTTAATATTGTCAGTTGCATATTTTGTGTTTTATCAGTTTTAGTTCATAGAAGTCTTCCATTATTGTACCATACTATACTGCTCATATCAAAATGTTCTTTATGTATTGCATTACTTTAAAGAGCACTCTGATTGCTGCTATGTAAGAAGTTGTCAAAAATTAGTTTGAATGTGGCAAGATTCCCCAAGAGTGACTGAAATAAATGACCACTTCAGTCTGTTTTTGAGTTGGTTGAAGAAGAAATGCTGGTTAGGATACCAGAAAAAACTCACCTCTTTGTATCTTCGTTTTTTTTTTTAAGTCTACCGGAACCAACTGTATATGACTTTGGTGTAAGATCTTATCAGAAAAATGGATTTCTGACAATATCACCCTCTCAGGTGTATTCTACATTACCGATGTTGATTGTGCTGAAGCATCTTTTTGCTTAGTTTGATCTTCCTGGATACAATTGGACTGTATGTAGTCAGGAGGGAGAGATAAACTGTCATTTTAATAGATTTGTTTCATGAATATGGGTGTTTGTGGCAAGGCCAGCATTTATGATCTATTCCTAAATGCCCTTAAGAAATTGTTACTACTTGAACTGTGCAGTTTGTATTGAAGGTACTTCCACAGTGCTGTTGGATAGGAAGTTGCAGAATTTTGACCTAGTGACTGTGAAGGAATGACAAGGTGCTGTGTGACTTGGAGTAGAACTGTTAGTGTTAGTGTTCTTACGCACTTGATGTACATGTGCTTCTTGTTTATGGGTTTGAGAGCTGCTGTTGCTGCAAAGGTTGACTTGCTGCATTGGAAACATGGGAACAAAAGCAGACTATTTAACATCTTGAGCCTTTTGTGAAATTTAATGGTGAATCTGTACCTTAATTCTATCTATCTGGCTTGGTTCCATATCCTTTTATGGGTTAAATCTAAAAATCAATAGATTTTTGTTAGCCAAAATTAACTGATAACCCAATGCTTTCTTTTTATGGGAAAGAATGGCACATTCCTCCATCTCTTTGTTTACAGAATTGTTTCCTAACTTCTGTCCCGAATGGGTTGTTTTTAGGATTATGTGGAAAAGCAATCTTTTTGTCTACCCTGTCAATTTATTTCAAAATTCTAACCTTTGATCAAATCTCCCCTTAACCTCTGTTGACAATTACCAGCCCAGTGTTTATACAGTTTCATAATCTAACCCTCAAACTTTGTAACATTCTGGTGAACCTATGCTCCACTACTTCATATCCTTTATGATGTTATGGCACTCGGCTAATACAGTGCTTCTCCACATGTGGTGTTATCAGGGCTTTGTAAAGCTTTAGCTTTGTATAGCTTTAGTCTTTGACCTCTAATAATAAAGTCAAACATTCCATTAGCTTTTTGATTATTTCTGTGCCTGATTGTCATATTTTAGTGATTTATGTAAATCCCTTGGAATTTCTACTGTCCCTCACTTTTGACCATTTAGTTATACAAGAATACCTAGTTTAATTAGCAAATTACTGGAAACCACTCATTAAATTGACACTTTTTAAATCATTCATGATGTGGGTTTAGCTGGCTGGGCCAGCATTTATTGCCCGTCCATAATTACCCTTAAATGGATGCTAAGTCATTTCACAGGACATTTTAAGAGTCAACCACATCTGTAGTTCGAGTCATGTAGGCAATATCTGGTAAAGATGATGGTTTTCCTTTCTTAAAGGGCCTTAGTAAAGCAGATAAGTTTTTACAACAATTGGCAATCGTTTCATAGTCATTATTAGATTTTTGATTCCAGGTGCTTTTGTTGAATTCAGGTTTCATGATCTGCCATGATGGGATTCTAATTTTTTTATTCATTTTTGGGACATGCATGTCGCTGGCTGGTCAGTATTTATTGCCCATCCTTAGTTGTCTGAGTGTAGTTGAGAGTCACCCACGTTGGTGTGACTCTGGAGTCGCATACAGCTCGTGAACCCTTCCATCACTTTTCCATCACTCGAAAAGCAGTTCGAGATGAGACTGGACAATCATTGGCTGGGTTGGATTTGACCTGCTTTTTGTATACGGACATACCTGGGAAATTTCCACATTGTTGGGTAGATGCCAGTGTTGTAACTGTGCTGTAAGAGCTTGAATCAGTTGTGACCTTATTAATAAAAAATTGGATTGTACCAAAACCCAAAGGGTTGGGAAATATGCCACTGTTTATAGAGGAAAATGTATCAAAAACATTGTTGTGTATGAGCAGGCAGTGAGAGTAAAAATTGGTGCTGTTTAAATGACCCCCCCTCCCCCCGCCTCCTGTATGTAACACTTGACACTAGTCTGGTTTGAATGCTAACAAATGTGATTTGAACCTGATTTCTGGATTGCTCATCCAGTGGTAATACCAGTGCGCCACCATCTTCCCCACCTGCTCTCAAATATTTTTAAAATTTGATATAATGTGAGGAAAGATGAGAGAGCAAGGAAAGGAATGTCCCAGACATCTTTGATCTTAAACAAAATAATGAAATATGGAACAAAGTCCACTCGAAAGCAGTTAACTGTCTTAATGGTTGTACACAGTCTCCTTAAATTTCCTCTGATCCAAATCTCTCTCTTTCCCTAACTTCAGCTAATTCTCCCCAAACAACATTCTATAGGCTTTTACAAACTGTAGGCAAAATCCATTAATAGCTACTACACTGGACACTTGTATTTTTTTGGGATTGTTTCTGATGTAGGGCAGAACAACTGGATGTTCAAACATTTTGGATTCTACTTTTTAGAATGCACGTGTAAAGTTCAAACCTCATCTTTTAAAATTCTGACATCCTTTACTCTAACCCTTTACATTCTATTCTTGATCAAAACCCTCTTCTTAGTAAGCATCTGTTTACAGGATTGTTAGGCTTAGCATTCAAAAGTTCCGTAATCCAGCCAAACTGCCTCTATCGGTATGCAGTTTCCATTTTTAAATAGTTTTAAGAAACATTAGCATCAGAACACATTCCTAATTACTGGATTTCTTTGATTTTTCATGCAATCGTGATTTCCTGACAAGGCGTTGAAAAGCTGAAATAAATAAAATACTTGAAATATTCAGCTGAAGCAACATCTGTAGCGTAATTGACCTGAAACATTAGGTCTGTGTCTGTTCATAAATAGTACCTGAGTATTTCCAGTACTTTACTATTGGTAGCCAGCGTCTTTTGTTTGTGAACGGAACATATTTGGCAGTTTTCCAAATTACGTTTTGTCAGTGTTATAGCTGTGTTGGAACACCACAGTTATCTGTGGCACAACATTTTTGAGAATGACAGCTGAAATATTTTTGGGGCCATAGCGTTAGCTGCTTCCAGTACACTTGACCATTCTTGATTTGGCTTGGAGTGAATCAGGTGTGGGAATTGTGGCTGGGATGAATCATCTGTTGTATACTTCTGAATAAATATGGTTGCAAACACCTAGGTTTTTTTGCACCTAAGCTGACTCCATTATCATTTAGGACAGAACCAGAGGAAATTCAAGGAACTGTCTGTCACCTATACTTGTGGTTGCAAAGCTTTGACTCGATTAGTTAGTTGTAGGGTCACTCTGCACTATTAATGGCCTGTTGCTTTTACTGTGTAGCATGCATGTAGCCTTGTGTCGTAGCTTCACACAGAGTGACATTATTTTCAGGCATGCTGAGGTTTCTAGAGTAAGTCAGAAGATGCATTCTGTATATTCTTAAATATTGAGCAAGGGTTGGTCCCCTGATAACAGGTTGTGGTAGAATGTAATTCTGCACTTTCTGAAACTCTGTTTTTAAGCTGATCTATGTTTAATCTGTCCCACTGAGCATTTTGGAGTGTGATGGGGATGTACCATGCTCACAACACAATATAAAAATGGATGTGAAATTGAGATTCTGAATACTTGAAAATAGTGATTTTTCTTTTTCCGGGTGTCCAGTTCCATAGCTTTTGATGTGGGGCTTGAGACTTCTTTTGTGTATCTGGGCAACGACTATTCTCGTGATTGGGGATAACATCAAATCCGTGTCTCATCTTCATCCATATAGTCTTTCCAACAGAACAGCCAGTGAGCAGGCGTTAAAATCTGAATTAAGGTTTTAAATACATTTTTCATGCCTGATATTGCCCAGGATAAATTATCATAACTTACTCTTACATATTTCAAAATAATATCTGTTTCTAATTTGGTTGATTGAGATTGCATTGATTGAAAGTTAAAGTTTCAGATCTTTCTGGTCTTTGTGCTTCAGTGTATTTCATTTAGCCACTGAGTTACTGGACAACTTTTTTTAAAATTGGAACTGAACGATAAGGTTTAGCCATCTGTCATTTTATGGGCCTTTATTTTTTATTCATTGACAAGAATACAAAAATTTAACAGATTGTGATAGGCATGTTAGAATTCTTGAGCAAAAAAGGGCAACTTTCAAAAAAGCAGGTTTGCTGTTAATTCACACATTAGTCACAAACATCCCAGTTACCTACCAGTTACCAATTGTATTCATTGGCATATCCTTAAAATAATTGTGAAAATTGATTAAAATGCAAATTGATTAAATCGGTAATTCAAATTATATCTGCCAATACACAATTAATTTTAAATGACCAGTTTCAATAAATAGTGTCTTATTCTATACAAAGTAGTATTTGGAAACTATTACAGAATCCATTGAGTACAGAGGGATGCCATTTGGCCCATTGAGTCCGGCAACAATCCTGCCCATTTCACTATCTCTGTAACCCCACATACTTAGCTTGCTAATCCTCTGACACTAAGGGTCAATTTAGCATGGCCAATCAACCTAACCTGCACATGTTTGAAGTGTGGGAGGAAAGCAGAGCAATTGGAGGAAACCAATACAGACAAAAGGAGAATATGAAAACTCCACATAGTTGGTCACCCACAGTTGGAATTGAACCCAGGTGCCTGGTTGTGTGGTAACCAGGTGCCACTGTACCACCCCATAAATAATGCGATTTCTTTCTTTCCTCACTCCTCGTTTTTAAAAAAAAGCAAATTTAAAGTTAAAGTGCTTATGTAATTGTCAGGTTGGAATAATGTAAAGCAATGGAATATCAGAACAATGGGTTGCACTTGGGGTCAGTAAATTGGGTAGTTTGAAAATGGACGAGTCAGACAAAAAGATGTTTTGTAGTATAATTGTACCGAAAGAAGTTCAAAGATTGTTTACTGCAAAGGGAAAAAAATCTGGCATTGTTTTGTTGCTTCTGCTTGCTATTTTGGTACGTTTCTTTACCCAGATTGAAAAGGGAAAATTTTGCTTAGTATTGACTTATCTTTCAAATGTATACCTTGTCAGCTTTGTCAATCTGATCGGAGTGGCTTGTAATAAGCAGCAGGTTTGAGTTGTGATTCAAACATCAATTTTTTACACATTTGCACAATTCAGTGATGTTTAAGTTGTTGGATTATTATCAAAATCTCTGAACATCTGGTTAGAACATTTTGTTGATGTGTGATACATCTTTAATATTTTCAATGGAGGTTACTGTTTTACTAGTTGTTGAATTGCAAATATCCAGAGAATAAATCATAGAATAGAATCCCTATTCTATGGCATAGTGCAAAAGGAGGCCATTTGGCCCTTCAAGTCTGCACCAACCACAATCCCACCCAGGTCCTATCCCCATAACCCTACTTATTTACCCTACTAATCCCCTGACACTGGTCATGCTAAATTGCCCTTACTCTACACATCTTTGGACAATGGGAGGAAACCCACGCAGACACGGGGAGAACGTGCAATCTCCAGATAGTGGCCCAAGCCAGGAATTGAACCAAATCAGTCCATTTGTTTTTCAGAATGAATTTTGAAATACTGTAATTTCACAGTAGAATATGCAATCCAATTGATTGCGTATAGTCTGATATATTTGGAGTTTCCATATGCCATGATTTGTCTTGTGCAAGTTTCTTCAGAACATAGTTGCATCACTTCTAATATGTTGTTGATTTGTGGAAACTTTTTCAATCCTGGCATTGCTTGTTAGCATTAAATATCTCTGATAATTCTAAAGATGCACTGTTAGGGAGTGCATGGAGGTGCATGCAATCCCATGCATTGACAGGTCGAATGGTTTCCTTCACTGTAAGCATTAAGAATAGGAAAGGAAATTGTACCTTGAAAATAGATTTGGTGAAATATCATCATTGTAATGGAATTGAAAATGTTTTTTAAAATTTTTTAAAGATGGATTGCAATTTGGGGATGACAGGGGTTCTCCCTGTGTCTGCGTGGGTTTCTGCCAGGTGCTCCAGTTTTCTTCCACTGTCCAAAGATGTGTAGGTTAGATAATTGGCCATGCTAAATTGCCCCTTAGTGTCAGGGGGTTAGTAGGGTAAATAAGGGGATGGCAGGGGCTGGGAAGACTAATAACTTATCAGATGAAATTTTAACTTCCAAGGTTTCCACAAACTCGGAGTGATCTCTTGAGGGCAACACTAGCACCTTATTTCTAAGCTGGATCGTATCTATTAACTGCAAGAATCTGCCTATGAAACTGAATCCAATTCCTGGACTTGTTGCAGCATTGAGTATCTCAATGTTATAAATTCATTTTAGAGACAAGTAGGCTTATATTAACACTGCAATGAAGTTTCTGTGAAAATTCCCTAGTGCTGCACCCTGGTTCCTGTTTGGGTACTCTGAGGGAGAATTTAGCATGGCCAGTGCACCCTGTGAGTCTTTTGAATTGTGGAAGGAAACCCACGCAGACATGCAAGGATAGCACGGTGGCACAGTGGTAAGCATTGCTGCTTTACAGTGCCAGGGACCAGGGTTCAATTCCTGCCACGGATGACAATCTGTGTGGAGTCTGCATGTTCTCCCTCTGCTTGCATGGATTTCCTCCGGGTGCTCTGGTTTCCTCCCACAGACTAAAAGACATGCTGGTTAGATGGATTGGTCATGTTAAACTGCCCCTTAGTGTCAGGGGATTAGCAGGATAAATAAATACATGCCATTACAGGAATAGAGCCTGGGTGGGATTGTTGTCGCTGTAGGCTTGACGGGTCGAATGGCTTCCTTTGTCGAATGGCACTGTAAGGATTCTATGACTCTTAAGATTTCATATTCTTCTTAATCCTTGAGAGCTACCCCCATTCTCTTCCCACCTAGCTCAATTTAATAGATCGGCTGTTTACTGTTGTGATCACTCTGGTTTATTGTAGCTCATGAATGCATTAATTCATGAATTTCTAAAATGAAATCTGATTTGTAGTATATTCTAAGTGAGTACCTGTATGATACATTGTTGAAATTGTGGCTCACATTGACTATTAAGTTATTGTAAAGTTGGCGTTACTACAGAAAATTATGGAGCTCATTTTGTGTGTGGTCAGAATGAATACACTTGGGCACGTAAAGATGAGAACAAAAATGTACATGGACAGCAAAAAATTAATGAAAATCATGCCTTCATGTAAAAGCACATTAACTTATGCTTTTGACATTTGGGGTAAATATTTTTAAACAATATATTCTTTAAAGCTGTGTTCATTGGGAGTATCTAAATGAAAGTGAAACAATTTTCAGAGTCTGCTGGGTAAGATCACTGTTTATGATTTGAAACCCTGCACCACGGTAGGGATACATTTAATTAACCAAGCCATGTGGTGTTGCTTTTAGAACCATCCAGTGTTTCCACCAACAGTTGCACCTATATATTCAGCACCTCTCTTCATAGAAACTGTAAAGCACGATGGACAGAGATATTCCGCCATTATCTTAATAAATATCCTACATGCCTCTTGTCATCATTGCTCTGTTTCAAATTTCCAGATTCCAAAAAGAGTTCAACATAAATGCCTTGAGTCTTTGTAGTCTTATTAAACGGGTTTTTGATAATTATTTTAAACTTGCTACCTTACCTAGACCAATCTAGTTGACTTACTTCAATCAGGTCTTTAAGTGATAGGAAGTTGGCGATGATTGATTTAGCCAGTATACTCATCCAACCACATTACCCTTACTTTCACTAAGCTACGTAGTCAGTACATTCTATGCATTTGGATCACTGGGGGTGTATGACTTCATGAAAACAAACAAGATCAGCTGATTCACGAGTCCTGTCCCATCTTGACCTAGTGTAACTTTCGTATAATATGGCAAGTTCCACCCTCTCACAGTCATGCAATCAACAGATTGGTATTAGTGCACAGCAATTTAGTATTTGGAGAAACCTGCTGCTTTCCTTTCCGGAAAAGAATTAACACTGAAGTGTAACCTATTCATGAAAAGCGGTTTTTCTTTTTAATTTGTATGCAAGATGGTGTTTCATGTATGGACCGATATACTTAATTGAAAGTTCTGCTGAAACTGGAAACATGTATTCTTAGGGCCATTGTAAATTCAAGATCAAAACTGATTAAACTGAGAATTGATAGAACATGCAGTGCCCCAGTTGCCTTTAGTGAATGTGTGTGAGGGTGAAGAATTGCTGGTGGGATGTTTGAAGGTCCAAAAGAATACAGGCTGATTGCTCTTAAATAAAAAGGAAATATTATTGAACCCAGCTGTAGATATTTATAAAGTACTTGTGGCCTGCCTGTAAAAATAAAATTTATCCCGGCTGAGTGGTATCGGTTTCTGGGGAAAGTTAAAAACAAATACAGGATGTGAGCTCATTCAAGAAAATCATCACCAACTCAGAGATACAGAAGCTATCTATAATAATATCAAAAACATTAATCAAAATAGTATAATTTGATGTGTCCATTTTGAATTGAGGAGGAAAACCATGACTGCATCCTACAATAGCTTACACCCTTATGCAGAGATGGTTTTTATTTTTTGCAACAATTAGATGCTAGCCAAACTATATTAACTACATAAATAAGGAGTTTTGTAAGAATCTGCAGGTCGCATTGCAGCTTATCTGGATATTTGGCAGCTAGGAAGATAATCTTCAGATTGTAGAGGATGTGAGGTCTGCTTATTGGAGTGAATAATGAAACTGAACTTGAATATCCACTTTAGACTAGCTATCAGTTGTATCAGATGTATAAATAAGCTATGCTGTGTCTCAGCGTCCCTTCAGTTGGGAAGCCTTGGATTTGAATGGTGAGATGTTATGACTGCTGTGGTTGTGTAACAAACTTGGATGGCTACTTGGAGTCAAACAAAAGTTAAGAGGACTGACTAAAATTTGCAGGGACATACCTACTAGTAAACTGAACTTTGCCTGCTGCTAGGTTGTAGACTTGAAGGAAGTGACTTCTGCTATTGCAGTGGCATTGGGTTGTCTGAGTGAATAAGGTATTTCTTGTTTTGCAAAAGGAGAGCATATCATGTATTAGCTGAAGTACATACTAAAGATCACAGACATTCTGGCATTTGGGTCATTTTGCCCAAACTGGACTTTTATGTTGCTAGAATAAAAAGTATGTTTTGCAGTTCCTGCTGAGCAGAAACTCAACAGATATTTGCTCGTGGATCTATTTTGTTTTGGTTTATCATAATGATGGTTTGAATGAGTTAATTAATTCATTATCCCAAATGTAGAGTTATAAAGGTTGACAGCTTGGAAACAGGCTCTTTAGCTCAACTTGCCCATACTATCCAGTGTTTATCATTAAGCCAGTACCAAATGCCAACATTTGGCCCACATTCCTCTATACCAATCTTACCCATGTAACCATCTAAATGCTTTTTGAGACAAAATTTTAACCGCAATAACTACTACTACCTCCAGCAGTTCGTTCCAGACACCACTCTGTGTGTGTGTGTGTGTGTGTGTGTGTTGTGGGGGGGGAATTGCCCCCTGGACTTTTTTTTGTATTTCTCCCCTTTCACCTTAAACCTATGCACTCTAATTTTACGCTCTCCTATGGGAGAAGATGGTGCTGATCTACGTCTCTTATTTAGTAGACTATTATAAGATCACCCTAAACCACATGCACTCCAGGGAAAAAAGTCTGTTTATACAGCCTGTCCTCATAACTCAAACTATCAAGTCCTGGTAACATCCTAGTAAATCTTTTCCTACATTCTTCCTAGTTTAATAATACAGTATCTTTTCTACAACAGTGTACCAGAACTGTACACTGTATTCCAAGTTTGGTCTTACCAATGTCTTGTACAACTTCAACAAGACATTCCAACTCCTGTATTCAATGTTCTGACCAATGAGACCAAGCATACCAAATGACTTCTTCACTGCTTTGTCCACCTATGACTCCACTTTCAAGGAGCTAAGAACCTGTACCCCTAGATCTTTGTTCTAGAACTCTGACCAGTGTCCTTCCCTGAGCGGGATAAGTCCTGCCCTCGTTCAGTTTTCAGTCCTTGGAAAAGAGAGCTAGGCATTAATTGCCTGGAATGAAATGCAATTGGTATCTCAATTGAAAGAGACTTGATCTCATACATGATAATAGCAGTTTGCTTCTCAGTCTTTTGCTATGATCAGGCATCATCTGGAACCCAAAATCATGTGCAGTGCCTTTTCTTGATATCTTGGATCTTGTACATCTTTCGTGGGGACCATGAATTGGATTCAATTTGAATTGGTTTTTGAAGCAAGCAAGGAGATGGATTGGCCTGTCCTGTCCATTCTTCAGATTCGCTTAGTGACTTTTAGGGAGTAAAAAAAAAATTAAAAATTGTTAAGGACTTCATAGTCAATTGCCAAAAGGCTGCAGGGCCTTCAAACAATACCACTTCTGTATCTTTAGCAGGAAATCTTTATGTAAAAATATGTATTGGCTGAAAGCCTTTGTCTCCAGTTGGTAGGGTTTATCCAGTCTGCCGTATGAAGCTAAAGAAAAAAAATCACCAGCCAGCACGAGTAGCAATACTAGTAGTCTATGCCTAAATAACAGGTTTCTTGTAATCTTTAGGTAGCAGTATCATTTGCCTAGTTATTGGTTACCAGGGAAAGGTGCATTCCAGATTTTGGGAATAGCTAAAGCATTTGAACCTGAGGAAATATCAGCACAACATCTCAAAAACGTAGTTCTGTAGAGGAAGGAATGTCAGTGCATAACTTGAACAAACATAGTTTCCTTTTGGTCTATGCATTCAGATGAAAACCTGTTGAGAACTAGGAATCAAATTCCAGTGTGAGCACAGATAAAATTACTAAATGTAGCCCATGGCATACCTCCTAAAATGGGATCAGATGCAAGAAGGATAATAGCATTTCAATTGACTTAGTAGCTGGTAATTCCCAAAGGTTGGGGGAATGAAGTGCTTTAAAATTGTGTCCAAGGTTAAATTGTAAAAAAAAACTCTGAAATGGGAACCCAAGGTCTCTCAAACTCAACCGTTTCTAGTTTTAATTTGGACTGATTGAGGGGCAGATGACCAGTTCACTCATGGTAAGTAGGTTGGTGGTGTTAAATATTAAATTTGGGTGACCTGCCTCCAGTTCACCAAATATCACTTGCAAATTATTTTTGCCTGGTTTCCCAGACCTTGGAGAAACTTCACAACTGAAGGCTGAGTCCTTAAGTAAATGCCTTTACACCACTGCTTGTGGGCCAGCGGGTAGAGTAATGGTTTTTCCAAGGCACAATAATCTGCCCAGTTAACCAGCTCATGGAAATGTCCGTTCCTCCTGATCATAATTGGGTCCACACAATTGCAATAAACAGCTGAAGGCAAAAGCTGTGTGTCTTGGCAACATTCCAGCAATAGAATGAAGAGTTGTGCCCCAGACCTAGCTGCACCTCTATCCAAGTTGTTTCAGTATACCTATAACATTAGCATCTACCTGGCAATGTGGAAAATTGTTAAGATATATCTTGTCTGCAAACATCAGAACAAATCCAACTCTGCCAATTAATATCTATCAGTATGTTCTCAATCGTCAGAAAGTGACGAATGGAGTCATCAACAGAACTATTAAGTGGCACTTGCTCACCAATAATCTGCTCACTGGTGCTAAGTTTGGGTTCGGCTCGGATCATTCAACTCCTGATCCAAACACATACTAAAGAGCTGAACCCATGAGGTGAAAATGACTGCCCTTGATGTCAAGGCAGCATTTGATCAAGTGTAGTATAAAGGAGCCTGAGTAAATGAGAAAAAGGGAAAACTTTCCATTGGTTGGATGAAGTCATAGCTGGCACAAAGTAAGATGGTTGTGGTTGTTGGAGGTCAATCATCTCAACTGCAGGGATTTCACAGGGGTGTGTCCTAGACCCAACCATCTTTAGCTCTTTCCTCAATAACTTTCTTTCCTTAAGGTCAGAAGTGAGGATGTTCACGATTGCACAACATTCAGTACTGTTTGTGAAGACTCAGATACTAGAACAAAGAACAAAACAGCACGGGAAACAGGCCCTTCGGCCCAACGAACCCGCGCCGCCACCCCGATGTTCCCACTTCTACCCTGAAGCAGTTCATGTCTATTGATCTGAATGTTGAAACTTGGGCGAGTAATATTCATACTATATAAGTGTCAGGCAATGACTATCTCAAACAGGATTATCTAATAACACCCCGCCCCCGAGCTGAAATTGTGTTGTTACTATTGCTGAATTCTCTCTCCCCACACTCCCTCAAACCAATATACAGTGGTAATGGTACCAGATTCAAGATGTAGTGCAATTCACCAAGGCTTCTTTATAAACCCGTCCAAACCCATGACCTCAATCATCTAGAAGGACAAGGCAGCAGATGCATGGGGACACCACTGCTTGTAGGTTCACCTCAAGACACATCATCCTGACTTGGAGCTATAATGCATTTCTCAAGACTAGACTAAGATCCTGGAATTCCCTTCCTAACAATCCTTTGGGTATATCCACACCACATGGACTGCATTGACTCAGGAAGGTGGCTCATCACCACCTTGTCAAAAGCAGTTGAGGTGAGCAATAACTGCTGGTCTAGCTAGTGACAGCCGCAACCGATGTTTTCTTTTCAAAACCACAATCTCTCTTTCTCTCCCTAAATTTCCTGCCCTCGTGGCTTCAACCCTGTGCAGCTGGCTACCTGCCCAAAAGACGTCTTAATCGCACTGCCTGCAAGAAGGATCCCAACAGAAAAAAAATAAAGGTGCCCTGTAAAAACCAACAGCACGAAACAAGCTAAAACCCAGGCTAGTATCACTAAGGGCAGAGTAGTATTTTCAGGATCCATGAGTGACATCGATGTGATAAAACAAAAGGGTTAAAAATAAGCTGCATTGCAACTCTATCCATTATTGATAAAGCTTTTGAATTTAGGCCTGACTTCAGCCAGAAATTGGCTAAAGTAATGGTGCATATCGATCATGCTAATCCAGACATCTGTGGATGTGAACATAATGACTGCATCGCAGACATTCACTTGTCAGGCTCCTAGAGAGAATTTGTCTGGCATAAAGACTAGTTTTATTTTAGCCAATCATTTGCTTATGCCAACACTGCCAAATAAAATTACTTCCATCCGCCGCACTTTTCTTAAATGAGAGGGATGATAGATTTAATGGCACGCTGGCTTATATGCTATGACATAGAGTGAGTTAATTTAGAGGACTGGAATAAAATGTTTAAGCAAATAAATATGGTAATTCAAGAAATTGCATGGTTCTCAGTATTTGACCTGAAAGAGTATGGCCTGTTAATCCAAGTGACATGGTTCAAGGTAGACAATAGTGGTGTGACAAGATATTGGGCGTCTAATAAGAAAGGGAAGTTATTAGTGAATCAGAAGTCTATTTTTCCAAAATGGAATTTTGGTGAATTCTTGATTTGCATAAGAATCAACCAAACTAAGTATCCAAAAAAGGCAAAATCATTCAGTTCAAATGGGAATATCTTATGGTGTTGGTTCAAATATATATTTAGCAGTCTTTGTTGAACTTAATGTGAAATTTGACATTTATTTTGTCCGTGTCTTTTTTGGAAAGAATTTCTTGCTGCCTTTTCAAATCAGAAGGTCCATCTAATGTTTTTGGAGAAAGATGCTCAGGACTGTGCAATTCCAGAGACTATGGGACAAAAGCAGCATTTAAATATATTAACTACCTCACAATACATGTTTTTATTTTGTTCACCAGTAGAAACAATAACAATTTTAAATGGCATCTTTAATTTAGTAAAGTATCCAAAGGTGCTTTGCAAGAACATTATCAACTAAATTAAATCTTACAAACTCCTGTTGAGGATAGCGAAGTACTGAGGAAGGTATCAAGGTCGCAGGAGTGTACAGGAGGCAGGATAGTGGATTGAAGTGTATCTACTTCAATGCAAGGAGCATCGGAAATAAGGTAGGTGAACTTGGAGCGCGAATTGGCACTTGGTACTATGATGTTGTGGCCATTACAGAGACATGATTAGAACAGGGATAAAAATGGTTGTTGGCAGTTTCAGGGTATAGATGTTTCAGTAAGAGTAGGGAAAGCGATAAAAGAGGTGGAGGAGTAGCATCATTAGTCAAGGATAATTTAACAGCTGCTGAAAGGCATATCGAGGGCGATTTGTCTACTGAAGTAATATGGCTGAAGATAGAAATAGGAAAGGATGGGTCATGTTGTTAGGAGTTTTCTGTAGGCCCCCCACATACTAATAGAGATGTGGAGGAGGAAATGGCAAAGCAGATTATGGATAGATGTGGCGGTCACAGAGTAGTTATCATGAATGATTTTAACTTTCCAAATATTGATTGGAACCTTTAGGTCGAATAGATCAGATGGGACACTTTTTGTACAGTATGTACAGGAGAGCTTCCTGACACTGTGGATAAACTGACAAGGGAAAGGGCCACATTGGACTTAGTACTGGGTAATGAACCTGGCCAAATGTTAGATTTGTTTGTGGGAGAGCACTTTGAAGATAGTGATTACAATTCAGTGTCCTTCATTATTGCAATGGAGAGGGATAGGGTCACACGACAGGGCAAGGTTTATAATTGGGGTGGGGTAATTATAATGTGATTAGGCAAGAACTAGGGAGTATAAAATGGGAGCAGAAACTGTCATGTATGGGCACAAACGGAAAGTGGAGCTTTTTCAAGAAACAAACACTGCGTATCTTTGATAGGTATGTCCCTGACAGGCAGAGAGGAAATGGCCAAATGAAAGAACCATGGTTCACAGAGGAGATTGAATGCCTTATCATGAGGAAAAAGGAAGCGTATGTAAGGATGAAAAAACAAGGTTCAGTTGGGTTGCTTGAGTGTTACTAACTAGCTAGGAATGGGTGAAAGAAAAGGCTTAGAGCTGGGAGGGGGCATGAGAAATCCTTGGTGGCTTGGATAAAAGAAAACCCCAAGGCTTGTTACTCTTAGGTGAGAAGTAAAAGAATGACCAGGGTGAGATTACAGCCAGTCAAGGATAGTAGTGAGAACTTGTGCATGGAGTCAGAAGAGATGGGTGATGCATTGAATGAATACTTTTCTTCAGTGCTCACTAAGGAGAGGGGCCATGTTTTTGAGGAGGATACAGGCTGATAGGATGGAGGAAGTAGATATTCTGAGGGAAGATGTTTTATAGCAATAATAGCAATTTTGAAAAACCTGAGGGTGCATAAGTCCCCTGGGCCAGATGGGATACATCCTAGGATACGTTAGGAGGCAAGGGATGAGATTGCAGAGCTTTAGCTTTGATCTTTGGGTCCTCACTGCCCAGAGGGATAGTGCCAGAGGACTGAAGAGTGGCAAATGTTGTTTCTCTTTTCAAGAAAGGAAATAGGAATGACTCTGGTAATTATAGGTCAGTTAGTCTTACTTCGGTGGTTGGTAATTTAATGGAAGGAGTCCTGAGAGGTAGGATTTACGACCATTTGGAAAGATTCAGTTTAATCTGGGTTAGTCAGCACGGTTTCGTGAGAGGTAAGTCCTGTCTCTCAAATTTGATCGAATTCTTTGAGGAGGTAACTAAGTGTGTGGATGAGCATAGATGTTGTATACATGGATTTTAGTAAGGCATTTGATAAGGTCCCCCATGGTAGGCTCATGAAAAAGGTAAGGAGGTGTGGGATAGAAGGAAATTTGGCCAATTGGATAAGTAACTGACTGTATCATAGAAAATAGAAGGTGGTGGTAGAGGGAAAATTTTCAGACTGGAGGCCAGTTACCAGCAGTGTACCACAGGGGTCAGTGCTGGGTCCTCTGCTTTTTGTGATTTTTATCAATAATTTGGAAGAAGGAGCTGAAGGGTGGGTTAGTAAATTTGCTGGTGATACCAAGATGGTGGAGTAGTGGATGAGGTGGAAGGCTCTTGCGGGCTGCAAAGAGATATTGACAGGATGCAGAGCTGGGCCAAAAAGTGGCAGATGGTGTTTAACTCTAAGTGTGAGGTGATTCATTTTGGTAGGACAAATTTGAATGTTGATTACAGAATCAACAGCAGAGCTCTATGGAATGTAGAGGAACAGAGAGACCTTGGGGTTCATATCCACAGATCTCTGAAGGTTGCCACTCAAGTGGATAGAGCATTGAAGAAGGCTTATAGTATGTTCGCGTTTATTGACAGGGGGTTTGAGATTAAGAGCCGTGGTGTTATACTGCAACAATACTGGACGTTGGTGAGACCACATTTGGAATATAGTGTTCAGTTCTGGTCACCTCACTGGAAGAAGGGTGTGGAAGCATTGGAGAGAATGCAGAGGAGATTTACCAGGATGCTGTCTGGTTTGGAGGATAGGCCTTATGAGGAAAGGTTGAGGGAGCTGGGGCTTTTCTCTTTGGAGCGGAGGAGGAGGATGAGAGATGACTTAATAGAGGTTTATAAGATGATGAGAGGGATTGATAGAGTGGACACACAGAGACTATTTCCTCGGGTGGATGTAGCTGTTACCGGGGGCATAATTGAGGTTCACGGTGGCAGATACTGAAAGGATGTCCGAGGTAGATTCTTCACCCAAAGTGTGGTTGGGGTGTGGAATAGATTGCCTGCTGTGATAGTGGAGTCATCACTTTAGGAACTTTCAAACAGTTATTGGATAGGCACATGGAGCACTCCAGAATTATAGGGAGAGGATAGCTTAATCTTGGGATTGGACATAGCTCAGCACAACATTGAGGGCCGAAAGGCCTGTAATGTTCTATATTCTATGTTTCAAGGAATCTCTTTAGGAACTAGAGAGAAGTAGAGAGGCAGAGAGGTTATCGGAGGAAGTTTCAGAGCTTGGGGCTGAGGCGGTTGAAAGCGTGTATTATGATGGTGATTTAAATAGGTAATGCTCAAGAAGCCAGAATTGATGATTTCCAAGAGCTATCTTGAGTATCCTATTAATCCCTTTTAATAATGTTTAAGGACTCGAACAGGTGCCCCCTCATTTTTTTTTCTAAAGTCTCAGCCTGTTCAATCTTTGCCTGAAAAGTATCACCATCTCAGTTCTGGTATCATTCTAGTAAATTGCTTTTGCAGCTTTTCAATTTCGTCCGTATTCATTTTCGTATAATGGAGACCAAAATTGTTCACTGCACTTGTTTAACATAACTTCTTTGCTTCTATCTCTAACACTCGACCCAACTGCTCTGTTTGATATCACCGCATAAACCTGTGTTGCTACTACTTGTATCTGTAACCCAATATTCTATTCCTTTTACCTCTTTTGACATTTTCATACTGTATTTGATTTGCAGATTACATGTTTATTTTAAAAGTTTATTAATGTCATCTTATATTTAGCTGTAGTGCTCCTCTATGTTAATCATTTCCCCAAACTTTGAAATTGTGCTCGTTCCTGACGCCACAGATTTATTTAATGCCTTTCACACCTCAGGAGATCATGAAGTGCTTCACAGCTGATTAAGAATTCTTGAAGGTGTAATGTAGGTGTGGCAGCCAAATTTCACACACCAGCCACTCAAAATAAAATAACTGACTAGATCATCCATTTTAGATGTTGGTTGAAAGACAAATGCTGCTCAGGATAACAGAACTCCTCTGCTGTCCAATTAATAACATTTTACATTTATACTTATATTTTCATATCCTATTTGAGAAATTGTGCAACACTATCTCAGTATGTTCAGCTAATGCTGAAAATATTTACCATTGATCTTTAAAGTAGAAAAAGAGGCCTTACAACACGTATTAGCTTTGTGATGGCTTTTAAACTGGATTGATCCCAAACGATATGCCTTCCACTTAGTCTTGTCTTCCTAGGTTTCCAATATTTATCTAATTTCCGTTTTTTTAAAAATGCAATGAACATTACTTTAACTAATCCCTGTTGTAAAGAAATCCATGTTCCAAAGCACTCCAAAGTTGACCAAAAATATTATGTGACTTGCATTTCCAAACACTAATGTAAAATTCCCCATCGGGTATTACAGATCAAAAGTTAGGAACCGTGTGGTTCCTCGTGTCTTGACTCCCCAAAGCCAGTCAGCAATTTGGAAGCACAAGTTGTGGGTGTGATGACATACTGTCCCCTTGATTTGAATGTGGTTCCAACTACATTCAAAAAACTTAATACTATCTAGGACAAAGCAGTCTACTTGATGACATGCCTGTCCACAACATTTGCTCCTTCCACCAATCAGATGCATCGTAGCAGCAGTATGTACCATCTGCAAGATGCACTGCAGCAAGTCACCAAGCTTCCTTAGATAGCATCCTCCAAACCGAAGACTTACTACCTCATGAAAATACCACCACATGGAAGTTCCCCTCCAAGCCACACTTGGAAATATATCAGTGTTCCTTCACTGTTATTGGGTCAAAATCTTGGAACTCCCTCTCCAACAGCATTGTAAGCATACCTAAGTCATATGGACTGCAGCGGTTCAAAGAGGCAGCTCATCATCAACTTCTCAAGGACCTATTCTCTTTTGCAAAGCAGCTCTTCATTTGGAGAACCTTAATGTTGAGCTCCAGTCCTCATTAAATTCTCATTCATCATTTCAGTCTTGCAAAGTTGTTAAATTTGAACTGATCAGCTACTTAAAGATTTGCAGAATATTTGTGTCGTGTATAATAACTATTGGTGAAGGGCGCAAATCTGATGATCATGGGATTAGCAATGGAAGCACCAGGAGTAGGAAAAGTGGTAGCAGGCACATTAGAGGGGAGGTTCCAAGATTTTCCTTTCTTGCTGGAGGAAACATTACTTGATGGGAAAAGCAGAGAGAGAAGTACTTTTATTGGCCCCATAAATGATTTAGTTCAGGGTTCACATATGGGTGATTCGCATGCCATTCCCATTTGCACACAAACTTGTGTGCTCCCTAGTTTGTTTTCTCTTATTTCATTCTGTAATTCAGTGATTTGCATTAAGAACACCAGTCTCTCAGACATTGGTATTAATGGCACTCTAGCCAGTTAAACAAATGGGTGTTTAAGGTTTGCCGACAGCCTTTGATCAAGTTTAAAATTGATGGTAAATTGAGCTGCTGCTTGCTTTATTGGAGTAGAACATGGAAACAGAAAAACTACAGCACAAACAGGTCCTTTGGCCCACAAGTTGCGCCAAACATGTCCCTACCTACCAGACTTATCTATAATCCTCTATCTTACTAAGTACCATGTACTTATCCAAAAGTCTCTTAAGACCCTATAAAACCGCCTCCTCCACCACTGCCAGCAGCTGATTCCACTTACCCACCATCCTGAGTGAAGTACTTACCCCTAATATCTCTGCACGTACTCCCCAGCACCCTAAACCTGTGTCCTGTTGTGGCAACCATTTCAGCCCTGGGAAAAAGCCTTTTGAGAATCCACTAGATCAGTACCTCTCATCATCTCATGCATCTCTATCAGTTCACCCCTCATCCTTTGTCTCTCCAAGAAGAAACTACCTAGCTCTCTCAACCTGTCCACATAAGGTATGCCATCCAATCCAGGCAACATCCTTGTAAATCTCTTCTGCACCTTTTCTATGGCTTCCACATCCTTTCTGTAATGAGGTGACCAGAACTGAGCACAGTACTCCAAGTGGGGCCTGACCAGAATCTTATACAGCTGCAGCATTATCTCCCAACTCTAAAACTCAAATCCTCAATTGATGAATACCAGTACACCATATGCCTTCTTAACCACAGCCTCTACCTGCGAAGCTGCTTTCAGCATCCTGTGAACTCGGATCCCAAGATCCTTCTGATTTTCTCAACCTTAATATTATACTGTCATCCTACTTGACCTGCCAAAATGAATCACCACACGCTTATCTGGGTTGAAGTTCATTTGCCACTTCTCTGCCCAGTCTTGCATCCTATCAATATCTCATTGCAATTTCTGACATTCCTCCACACTATCAACAACACCTCTGACCTTTGTGTCATCAGCAAACTTAAAAATCCATCCCTCTACTTCCTCATCCAGGTCATTTATAGAAATCACAAAGAGCAAGGTCCCAGAACACATCACTGGGGCACTCCAGTGGTGACTAAAGAGTAGCTTAAAATTAAAAGACTTGGAATGATAATACCAAGGTCATTGTTGACCAGACATTACTGGAGATAGGTAGCAAGTGTGCTGGAATTTTCCTTAGTTAAATATGTTTCTTTTCAAAAACAATTTTATGCTTTTGTTACCCAAGATTTTCCCTTTTAATATGCAGCTGTTATATGGTTACAATATTGCATCCCTGTGTATTTTTTTCAATTAAAAACTTTCCTTCTGTGTTGTGTGATTCTGTGTACACCCGACAGATTTTTGTGCGTTATGTTGTAGCCAAGTTGTTTTAAACAAAATGGCCTTCATGCATTGCTTGCATATTTCCTGTCTTCTAACCAACATTCTTCTTTCAAGCAGCTCTACCAAGAACAGTTTAACAAGCATTTCCTTGATCTTGGGAATGGAGATAGAATGTAAATATCAGTTTTACTTATAAAAATACTGAAAACGTGTTTGAAGTGCTTGCAGCTCACAAATACCTGAAGGAAAAAATTATAATGATGTGGGAGACTGGAAGTGACTAGATTGCACTTCAAAAGAGCCAGTCCAGACTGAATAGACTAAATGGCAAGTCTGCTGTTTTATTCTATGATTTTTATCTTTCATCGTGCTGGTTTTGACTTGAATTTTTTCCTGTTGGAGGAATTCAAATTGTTTTGAAAGCTTATTGAATAAAGTGACTAATTTTCATCAGCTCTACAGGCTGATTGATCAAGACATTTTTTGAAATTGATTTTATTAAAGAATGCAGCTATCCCATTTGAAATCTGAAGTGCATTACTTGAGTAAAACACATTAAAATGTAGAATGTTTTAATCTAAAATATTAATTTTGAGGAAACAAATGTCCAAAGATGTGCAGGTAGATGGATTGGATACGTTAAATTCCTCCTTGGTGTCCTGATATGTGTAAGTTAGAAGGGATTGACCATGGTAAATGAATGGTGTGAGGGTGGGGGAGAGAGCCTGGGTAAAATACACTGTCAGAGGATTGGTGCAGACTTGATGTGCCAAATGGCCCTCCTGCACTGTAAAGATTCTGTGAAACAATATTCAAACAATAGCATAAACAATCCTATTTTTAGATATCGCTTATGTTGAGTAAGACGGAATGTATTAAAATGCATTTGCAGAAATAGAAGTTCACAATGAGCATGTTATAGTTTGGAGGTATTGTAGTTTCAAGATCAGATGATAGCCAGCACTGGGAATTAAATTCAGTAAGATAGGCTGGGGCAAGTTTCCTTCTGAGGCAGGAATCCCGAGGAAAGGCTAGTTTTACTAACACAAGATGGGATTTGGCGAAAGTTAACTGCAAATGTTATGGAGGTAAATCTGCATCCGAGCAATAAACAGCATTCAAGGAGGAGATCGTCTAGAATCTGTTCCTACAAAGGAAGAGCAATTGTCAGATATAGATGTATGAAATAGCATACAAAGATAGAATAAGACAAAAAGGGAAGCTTATGGCAGATAAAGATAACGGTCAAGGCTAATGGGATATAAGGACAGGTAGCTAGATGGATAAGTAACTGGCTTGGTAATAGGAGACAGAGAGTAATAGTGGAAAGGTGTTTTTCTAGCTGGAGGTTGGTCACTAGTGGTGTGCGGCTGGGCTTGGTACTGGGACCTCTTCTATTTGTAATATATATATAAATGACTTGGAAGAGGGAGTAAGTGGAGTGATCAGCAAGTTTGCAGACGATACAAAGATGGCTGGACTTGCGGATAGTGAGAAGCATTGTCAGGCGATGCAGCAGGACATAGATAGGCTGGTAGCTTGGGCAGATGGAATTCAATCCTGATAAATGTGAGGTGATGCATTTCGGGAGAAAGAATGTAGGGGGGAGGTATATGATAAAGGGTAGACCTATTAAGAGTATAGAAACGCAGAGGGACCTGGGGATGCAAGTGAACAAGTCTCTGAAGGTGGCAGAGCAAGTGGAGAAGGTTGTGAAGAAAGCATATAGTATGCTAGTCTTTATAGGAAGGGGTATAGAGTACAAGAGCTGGCCTTTAATGTTGCAGTTGTATAAAACGTTGGTTAGACCTCATTTGGAACACTGCGTCCAGTTCTGGTCGCCTTACTACTGGAAGGACGTGGAGACTCTGGAGAGAGTGCAGAGGAGGTTTACCAGGATGCTGCCTGGTATGGAAGGTCTGAGTTACGAGGAGAGGATAGGCAAATTGGGACTGTTTTCCTTAGAAAGACGTAGACTTAGAGGAGATCTAATAGAGGTGTACAAGATTATGAGGGGTATAGATAGAGTAAACAGGGTTAAGCTTTTTCCTAGGATGGACTCGAATAGCACAAGGGGTCATGGGCTTAGGGTGAGGGGAGTAAGGTATAATTTGGATGCTAGAGGGAGTTTTTTCACACAGAGGGTGGTGGGGGTATGGAATGCGCTGCCAAGTAATGTGGTGGAGGCAGGTACTCTGGAGTTATTTAAGAAATACTTAGATGGGCACATGAACAGAATGGGAATGGAGGGGTATAGAAAGCTGATTTAAAATAGGGATCATGAGCCTTGGGAGTCCCTGGGAAGTATGTAAATAGTCGATGATATTGATGTATTTGTTTTTATCCTACAGGTACTTTGGTCCGCCTTGTTATCTAACAAGGGGCATACACGCAATGGGTTGTGGGAGGGCTGCTCTTGGATTTTTTTTTTCCTGAGTATCCTAGTGGTTCACTTCGTTAGTGTATGCTTGACCTGGACCATTTAATGGGCAACACGACAGCAGTGACTATCACTGTGCTGTGCAGATACATGGATTTTGGCCTGTCTGTGTGAGTTTGCGCATTCTCCCCGTGCTTGTGTGGGTTTTCTCTGGGTGCTCCGGTTTCCTCCCACATCCCAAAGATGTGCTCTTAGGTTGATTGCAGAACAAATTCTCCCTAAATTGTCTCAAATTTGGTTCTAATGCATAGATCTATAAACATAGACAGGGATCATGGGTAGAGGTGGGAACATCGGGGTGGCGGCGTGGGCTCGTTGGGCCGAAGGGCTTGTTTCCCGTGCTGTTTTGTTCTTTGTATAATCAAAAGCTCAAATAATGTATAAAATCTGGAGGCATATAGAAAGTAGAAGGGTGAGATTAAAAAAGGAAGTAATGCATGGAAAAATATTGGTTCTAAAGGTATTTTGAATGCGTAATGAGCAAAAGTTAACTAAGGAAAGAATACAGAGCTTTTTAGAGATTAAAAAGATAAACTGTGTGTTGTAATGGAAGATTTTGGCATGGTTCTTAGTGAGTAATTTGTTAGTCTTCACAACAGAGGGGAATGAAGCAGACATTGCAGTTAAGGAGATGTACAAAATATTTGAGATAAATATAGTATTGTTTTATGGGGTATAACACCCTTGAAAGCAGATAATTCACAAGGCACAGATGAAATATAACCCAGGTTGCTGGGATAAGCTAGAGACGAATAGCAAAATAGCAGACTATTTTCCAATCCTATAAGCATGCCAGCTAACTTGCACTGTTTAAAAATACTGGAGAGGGTAAACTGATTACAGGCCAATCAACTATTGGGAAAAATTCTACCAATTGGTATAACTCCATTAGGCTGGTACAGACATTTTGCACTGAGTGACTTTTTTTGTGCCATAAATGTTCTGTTCAAATTCTTAGGCTTGGCAGTATCTGAAAATGATCCTTTGCAATGCCAGATGAGAATGAATGATTCAGATTTGGGTTAAATCCATAGGGTACTTATTCTAGATTTGGTGAAACTGGCAGGAGAAATCGATTCTGGACCCAGTGAAACACAATTGTGTCTGCAGACCTTTCACAAAAATTACTACAAACTTCTCAATAAAAATAAGTAAAATTTAATTGGAATTAAATAAAAATACTGTCAATGCAATTTCCCTCGTTAGTGTAAGGTTAATATCCCCACTGTCACATGGGAGACTGTGGTTCAATTCCGCAATGGGGAGAAGCTAAATTCCATGACACTGCAGTGGCAGTGTCTGTTTGGGCAGCATGGTGGCACAGTGGTTAGCACTGCTGCCTTACAGCACCAGAGATCAATTCTCAGCTTGAGTCACTGTCTGTCTGGAGTTTGCACATTCTCTCTATGTCTGTGTGGGTTTCCTCCGGGTGCTCTGATTTCTCCCGCGGTCCAAAGATGTGCGGGTTAGTTTGATTGGCCATGCTAAATTGACCCTTAGTGTTTGGGAGACTAACAGGGTAAGTGGGAATATGGGTTAGGTGTTGGGTGGGGATGGTGGTTGGTGCAGACTTGATGGCCAAATGGCTTCCTTCTGCACTGTAGAGTTTGATTCTGAGTGGCTTTCATTAGAAAACAATTTACAACTTGACATTTGGAATGATGGATGATAGCTTGAACAAGAATTTACATCTGTCCAATTGATGGCAAGTAGTACTGTTAAGCCATTGCTTTGGTTGTACAAGTGTGTTGCAACTTGTGCATTTGTACAATGTTTGGACATTAAAGAGGTTGATACATTAACATGTAACCAAATAATAGTACGTGGTCAACTGTTAGAAATGGAAGAGGATTTTTCTTTGTCAGCCTTCTATCCAGTAAGATGATGGCTTGCATCTTGGATCAGCATTATTAAGCATTGCCTTTGGCTGACGAACCCTGCTCTGGCAGTCTGTTACATTCTTGTCGGTGAAGGAAAGTGGGCTGAGAAGGTCAGGATTTTCTGGGCCCTATTGGCAGCTGAGCATTCCATTTCTCCTTGCTTTTTCCCAATGCCACTCCAAACGGTCAGTCTTAAGAGGTTACAGCAGTCTTCAGGCACACATCTTGTGGCCAGTGGTTAAGATTATTATTGTATGCTCAATTCATTGCCTATTCTGTGTAGCATGTGTTACCCTCATGAATACATTTAAACCATTTTCCATAGTGATGCTGCAAATATTGCCTTTTAGGACCTGAATATAGTCCCAAAGCCTTAATTGCACAAACTTTTGTTCATCTTTACTTTGCTTTATAGTGCTATTGTTTGTACTCCTGTTTGATTTTGTACTCTTTTACCTGTAAACTTTCCTGGGGTAAACCATTGTAAGGGATTCAAGCAAAGTGTGCTGTAGTACAAAAGTGCCAGTTATGATGGAAATCACCTAAAGATGTAATAAATATCATAGCAATTATAATTTGAATATTTACATTAGTAACTGACTCCATACTTGATCTTTTGTATAGAGAATAGAGGGAGTTGGTGTGTTGCATTAACCTCAGCAGAGAATATTTTGAACTTTTATTTCAATTTAATTGAAAATTTTCTCCATGTTGTTGTAACCTAGATATTTGTCTCCCTTCTGATCATCTAATTATTTTATTTTTCACTATTAGCAACGCAGACAGGACCCCAGTCCCGGCTCCAATCTGGGGAGCGGAGATGAGCTCAAGCTACGTTAAATGTGCTCGGAGCAGACTTGCCGTGGGTCAGTGTGGGGATCAAGCAGCTTTTCAATGAGACCCAGGTTTTAAGGAAGTGGAGATGTTTTGGCACGGAACAAGAAATATTTGTCTTGTCCCCACAACCCTAGGCCTTTGGATGCCCTATTCAGCACAAACTGCCAGGGATTGCACTATGTCCATGTTACAGTATCTGCATTTTTTTTGTATGCATGTAGCCAGTAGCAATCTGTGTGACTGTTTTCTATGCAAGCTGTATTTTTATTCTGTTTTTGATTAATTTTTACATAGGCCTTTTATGTTTTGTTTGTCTCCACTTCTCACCATTGGTGGTTTAACCAAAAATGCAGGAAAAAAGTATCACTTAATTAGGTCAAAATACGTTGCTGTTAAATTAATTTTTTAAAGTGACAGGAAACCCAGAGATTCTATTTTCTGTTTTTTGTAATAAATTCTGGGCTGGTAGAGGTTAAGGGCCTTAATTCTACATCAGTTTGCTTTTGCTTTTCTTAAGCACAGAAGAAATGCATTGTTTGCTTACTAGCAATTTTTAGCTTTGATTTTTGTATCCTGTTAAGAGATAGCCACATAAGGAAGCTGTTCATTTTACTAGAGCAAAATTTTTAAAATGCAAGACAAAAGCAGTCAGCAGAAGGTTGGGGAGCAGGAGACTGTTCAACACAAAAAACGTTCAGTTTGGCTTACCCTATCCATTTCATACCCTATCCAGCTTCAGACATAAATTGATAAAGTCTACCTTTAATTGCTTTTAATCTTTTTAAAAGTAAACCATTGATGTGCAGTATTTTTAAAAAATCCAACATGAACAATGTAATTTTATTTTATGCCACTTGTGTTCTGTTATTAAGTAAAATATTTAACCCTGAATATAGGACGTGGTTTGGGCTGACAGAATGTGCACTGCTTTAAACACATCATGTGCTGGACACGTGAAGAGTGGCCAAATGAATTCTGACAGTGCCCTGGACCCTGACAGCTGTACAGTGTGTTTGGAATGGATGTTAATGGCCTTGGTGGTTATTTCTTGCTCTGCATTGCATAAAATGTCTTAATGCTGGCATTAAGATTGGAAAGTCTGCTTTCTGCTATTTAGTGCAAAGAATTCAAAACTTTTAAGTTACTGGTTTTAAGTTATTGATGCGATTTAATACGTTTTTCCAATCTATTTAAGTAGAAGGAATTGCATCTTTTTTTACATAGTACATCTCCCTCAGGAGTTGCTTTGATTTATCAGAATAGCTTTTGCTACCTTTTGTTGAATCTAAAGCATTTTCTTTTTAAATTACTTTCATAATAAACTTCTGTAAAGTCAAACCTCTATTTTCTGTCTCAATTTTTTTTAAGTTCAATTAAAAACATGTCCAGTCAGCCACTATGGAAACTACTACAAACTTTGAAAAGCATTGGGATGCACAGGTATCAATTTAGTTAATATTGGGATTACATTAATGTTACAAATGCTAATGGAACTGTTAATAAATGGGGCAACAGCAATCCTGTAACCGGGTAAATGTGAAAATGGGAAGTAGACTTCCAAATTTGGACATTCCAAATGTTATAAATAGTACAGCATTAATTAAATTAGACATAAGGAAGTAATGAAGGAAAGATTATTTGAAAGAGCTTTGGTGGTCATTGAAAGTTCAGAAGGACCACTTCTTTTCTAAGATATAAAAGTGAATGAAGATCACACAGGGAGCACTGGGATGTTAACCTTTTAAGGAGGAAACTGGCAAAAAACCACGAAACAAAAGTTGCCTTTAAAAATGGGCCAATAGGCAAAGTTAACACAGAAGTGCAGTAAGATGAAGGCCATGAAATGTTTGCTATAGGATGTTTATGAAGTAGAAGCCAAGTTCAACAAGGCAGAAGGATACTTGTCCAGTGATGCAAACCTGAGTTGAAACTAAAAGAAAGAGCTTAAGGCTTTAGAGAAAGTTATTGGTATTTACAAGGGCAACAAAAGCTACTTTAAAAAAAAAAAAATGGATCATGTTGACCAGACTTATGAAAACAACCAGGAAAATAATAAATTTAGAAGTGGGAACTTCCAGAATAATGGGGTTATTATACTGAATTACTCAGAAATAAAGGGTCATACAGACTCAAAGCGTTAACTCTGTTCTCTCCACAGATGCTGTCAGACCTGCTGAGATTTTCCATCATTTGCTGTTGTTGTTTCAGATTCCAGTATACACAGTAATTTGCTGTTATGCCAAAGAAATCCCTTGGCTAAATTAAAATTGGTAGCAAAAGTAAGGTTAAACTAAAGAGCCTGTGACACTGCCCAAAAAAGAATTATTTTGACACATGACAGACTATCTACCAACTGAAAAGAAACAAGGCATCAGAGCAGCAACACAAAAGGATAGCTTGCATTTAGATAATTTGGCAAGATGGAAAGAAATTGTAATATGGAAAGTTGAAAGTCTAAAAACAGTATCTTTATAGGATGATAAATTGTCTCAGGCCAGAGCAATATGTATCAAAATACATTTTGAAGAGATATAATTATGTTAGAACATACCTGAGGAAATCGAGATGAAACATAATATTCTCAAGTTACTTTCAATGAGGGGAAGAAATTAAAAATGTACGTGAATGGCTTTAACTTGGTGCAAAACTATGCTACATTCATAAATAAGAAGTGAAAAGGGTATTCAGTACTCTGTATACTGCTGCCACGCTGTGTTAACTCAACATTATTACAATTACGCAACTTTGGAGGCTTTTCCCTGCCTGGTTATATTTTGTAAAACAATACTTTAATAAACATATTTTTATTGAGCTTAGTTTTTGAGATAGTGTTTACAGACTTGCACATGGGAGAAAACATTACCTGCCTAACTAGGGATATTTCTCAAATGTATGATGCAAGTCTGGGAACAAATTGTAATTGGAATTATGTGGAGAAAATGGAGTCCAGTTGGAATGGATCACAGTGAAACGTGGTCAGCAGTTTGATCCAAGCAATCATATTCAGTCTGTTGTTAGACTAGAAGCTGGGAATATGTAGACAGGATTTTGAAAAGTAAATTAGATCATCGGCCTGAAAGATAAAGTTTAAAAAAAATTAGAGCGATTTCAATTTATCTGCCCTGCTATTTCTCTCGTATGATATTTCATTGGCCCTCATTTACCTTGTCTAAAACCCTCTTTTTTTTTTTTTGGTGGTGATGGAATGACCATTCTGAGTCTCCATAAAAAAAAAAACTATACTGACAGCAATTTATTGGTGTAGTGGACTTTCAGGTTGGGTGTTCTAAAAAGTCTTTCCTCATAAATACTATATTCATCACTTCTGAGAGCACACAGGATTGCTCCATTTGTGTTTTCTCAGTTGCCTAGAAGTGACAGGTCCGTTGTCTACTTATTCAAACGGAAAGATATTCCCTTTGAGCAATGTGAAGAACTGTATGGTAGTGGCAATCTTGAAAGTCCATCCACGTAACGATATAGACTTGATTGTCAGTATGTAATGGTGTATGTGCAGACAAAAGCAAAGCCTGTCTTTACATTCTACTTGCTGCAAAAAACACAATTTGTGTGTGATCCAAAAATGTTAGTAAGTGGACAATGGTCCATCAACAATGTAAACTCCCTTCCATAAAGGAACTGATGGAAGTTTTTATTCCAAAAATGATCCCTAATGCTTCCCATTGTTGCCCTCAAATTTGGGTCAACTGACACTGGACAAAGATTCAAACTCTTGAATTCTTGTAATATACCAAGTTGCAATAAAATTACACCAGGCATGTAGGTTATACAACATGTCATACACCAAGTATTTAACCTCGGACTTGGTTAGTTACTTTGTGTGTAACATTGATCTACTCCATTCTATGCACAAGTATTCAAAAGATATCACAACTTCACAAAATATCCAAACTCTCAAATTGAGCTCAGATGCTATCTGTGGGCACTACAGTGAGTTGATCAGATTTCTTGCTGTTAGGTTTTGTTTTGATGTCTCTAAGAATCAGGGTCTTGCTTACTAGTTAATCCAGGGTTACTGCTGCCAATGTCTCTCTCCTTAAAGAGATCTTGCTGGTCCTAATCATGCTTTCAGTCATGTACTCCAAGGACAGGCATTAATCAGTCTTTTTGGTCATGAATATTGAGTCGTGCCTCTAGTAGAGAGTCATAATTCTTCTCAGAAACGTGAGACACAGGATCTGTGTTCAATCACTGTCAAGACATAGCAACAGCCAAAGTTCAATTACTTCCTTTGTTTATTCCATGGCTGCACATCCAATTCTTTGTTAATCCCACAGTCCTTTATTTGATAGAGTTAGCCCTTTTAACTATTATGCTTTGCTGGTGGCTTTATGAATATGGATCAGGCTCCACCATTCAATGGGGACATAGTTACTTACAGCTTTGCACAAGATTCAAGAAGCAAAAGCAATACATATTTCTTCACTTAATGGCATGACATGGGAGACTACTACACCATAAGGAGATACACCACAAGCTAACTATGGCTAAAGAAGGATCAAAATGTGTGAGAGCTTCAGACATAAGTAATGCCTCTTTGGCTTGGCTGAAGGTATTCCACGACCTGTTCTGGCACAAAAGGTTATGCAATGGTTTCAAAATTGTTGCCGAAAGACAAATTGTCCATAACTGATAAATATTCCTATAACGGTCTTAACCTTAGAAAGGGATGTGTGAAGACCAATGCCATCAATCACATGTCCCAAATACTCAGTGAAGGATTGGAAGAATTCACACTTGTCCTTATGGACTCTCAGATTATTGTCTTCCAACCTCTACAGAATAGCATCCAAGTTTTGCATATGTTCCTCTTCATCCTTTGCTATGACTAGGAAGTAGAACATAGAAAAACTACAGCACAAACAGGCCCTTTGACCCACAAGTTGCATCAATGATATCCATACCTACTAGGCTTATCTATAACCTTCAATTTTATTAAGTTCCACGTACTCATCCAGAAGTCTCTTGGAAGACCCTATCGAATTTGCCTCCACCACCAATGGCAACCGATTCCACTCACCAATTACCGTCTGAGTGAAAAACTTACCCTGATATCTCCTCTGTACCTACTCTCCAGCACCTTAAATCTGTCCTCTCGTAGCAACCATTCCAGCCCTTTGAAAAAGTCTTGAGAATTCACCTGATCTATACCTCTCAACATCTTATACACTTCTATCAGGTCACCTCTCATCCTTTGTCTGTCTCTCTTTCTAAGAAGAAAAGACCAAACTCCCTCAACCTCTTCTCATAAGGTATGCCATGTCATCCAGATAGCACTGGATTCCACTCAGCCCTCACGAGCTGGTCCATAGCTCAATGAAACAATGTAGAAGCAGATGTGATACTAAATGGCAAACTTTTGTACTGGGATAAGACTTTGTGGCATGCTTGTCAGAAGGTCCTGTGATTTCTTGTCCTGGTTCAGATCAATTTTGCTGAAATTTTTGGCCAATTGCAATCAGGTCTTCAATGAGAGATATGGGTACTGTTTAGAATGTAACACTGGATTTATGGTGACCTTAAAGTCTCCACAAATCCTTACACTACCATCTTTCTTGATGACAAATAATAATAGGCATAGCCCATTCACTGATCCTGACAGGTTCCAGAACTCAAGTTACATCAAGTCAGTCCCCAACTTTGGCTTAAAAGTATATGGTACAGACCTTGCTGTGAAGCATTTCACTTGGCTCCTGTCTTTTATTTTCAATTTGACTATAATGTCTTTCATGCTTCCTAATTGAGTTTCAGACTCTTATTTATCACAGCCAGCTCTAATCTGCTTGCAGAGTACTATTTACTCACATTCATCTAGTCCATTAGTCTCTGTAGCATGTGTGAAAATTTTGTTTTTACTTTTCCTCAGTTAATTTCTTCTTTCGAGTAGCGAACAAATGCAGAATTGTAGTAGTCATTGTGAGTGTTGGAGATGTGATATGTGGGACAGACACAAGTCATATAACAAAAAATGAACAGAGTTTTATTAATTGTGTGATCTCTTCATGTCTTGCTTTGTTTCCTGCACTAGGTCTATTCCATCATTTAGAACATAGAACAATACAGCACAGAACAGGCCCTTCGGCCTTCGATGTTGTGCCGACCAAAATAAAAAGCAATGCCCCTCCAAACTAAACCATTCCCTTGTCTTCCATATACTTATCAATTAACCTCTTAAACGCCACCAAACTTGGCGCATCTAAAACAGCTGCAGGCAGGGCATTCCACTCCCTAATCACTCTTTGAGTAAAGAACCTACCTCTGATATCCGTCCTATAACTCATACCCTTAATTTAAAGCTGTGTCCCCTCGTGCTAGCTTTCTCCATCCTAGGAAAAAGGCTATCACTGTCCACCCTATCTAAACCTCTAATCATCTTATATGCTTCAATAAGATCCCCTCTTAGCCGCCTCCTTTCTAACGAAAACAACCTCAAATCCTTCAACCTCTCTTCATAGGACCTGCCCTCCATACCAGGCAACATCTGGTAAACCTCCTCTGTACCCTCTCCAATGCCTCCACATCTTTCTTATAATGTGGGGACCAGAACTGCACACAATACTCCAAGTGCGGCCGCACTAGAGTTTTGTACAGTTGCAACATGACGTTGCGGCTCCGAAATTCAATCCCCCTACAATAAAAGCTAAGACTCCGTATGCCTTCTTAACAACCTTATCGACTTGATTGCCAACTTTCAGGGATCTATGCACATATACACCAAGATCCCTCTGTTCATCAACACTATTAAGAATCCTACCATTAGCCCTATACTCTATACATTTATTATTCCTGCCAAAGTGCATTACCTCACACTTTTCCACATTAAACTCCATTTGCCACCTCTCGGCCCAGCTCTGCAACTTGTCCCAGTCACTCTGTAAACTATAACACCCCTCTTCACTATCTACCACTCCACCAACTTTAGTGTCATCTGCAAATTTACTGATCCATCCCTCAATACCCTCATCCAGATCATTTATAAAAATTACAAACAGCAGGGGCCCCAATTTCTGGTGCATTGCTTCAGTTAACCAATAGGAATAAATACAAATACAAAACAGAACACATCATTTGCTTGCGTGGGTTAGCTTAATTATGTATAGATCAGTGAATAAATAAGATCCATGTATAGACCTCTCGTGGAATACAACTACCCATATGTGGAGTATGGGAATGTGGAGCTTATTCAAGGAGCAGCTGCTGCGGGTCCTTGATAAGTATGTCCCTGTCAGGCAAGGAGGAAATGGTCGAGTAAGAGAACCTTGGTGTACGAAAAAAGTTGATTTGCTTGTTAAAAGGAAAAAGGAGGCTTATGTCAGGATGAGGATTGAAGGCTCGGTTAGTGCAATGGATAGATATAGATTAGCCAGGAGGGAGCTAAAGAGGGAATTGAGGAGAGCAAAGAGAGGAAATGAGAAGACTTTGGCTGCTAGGATTAGGGAGAATCCTAAAGCTTTCTTTAGATATGTTAAGAATAGAAGATTGGTTAGGGCAAGATTAGGGCCAGTCATAGACAGCAGTGGGAAGTTGTGCGTGGAGCCTGAGGAGATTGGAGAGGTACTGAATAAATATTTCTCTCCGGTATTCACGCAGGGTGATGTAAATGTAGTTATGGAGAACACTGAGGTACAGGGTAGCAAACTGGAAAGTATCGAAGTAGATAAGGAGGATGTGCTAGATATTCTCGAGGGTTTGAAGTTGGATGAGTCCCCTGGGCCGGACGGGATTTACCCTAGGATTCTCTGGGAGGCAAGAGAGGAGATTGCAGAGCCTCTGGCTCTGATCTTCAGGTCCTCGTTGGTTACGGGTGTGGTTCCGGAGGACTGGAGGATAGCGAATGTGGTCCCATTGTTTAAGAAGGGGAAGAGAGACCTTCCAGGGAATTATAGGCCAGTGAGTCTTACTTCTGTTGTGGGCAAGGTATTGGAGAGAATTATTAGGGATAGGATTTATAGTTATTTAGAGAGAAATGAATTGATTGGGGATAGTCAGCATGGTTTTGTGAAGGGTAGGTCGTGCCTTACTAACCTCATTGAGTTTTTTGAAAAAGTGACTAAAGAGGTGGATGGGGGTAAGGCGGTTGATGTGGTATATATGGACTTTAGTAAGGCGTTTGATAAGGTGGCCCATGGAAGACTTCTGCAGAAAATGCAGATGTATGGGATAGAGGGTGATTTAGCTAATTGGGTTAGGAATTGGCTAGCAGATAGAAGGCAGAGGGTGGTGGTTGATGGGAGATATTCATCGTGGAGTTCGGTGACAAGTGGTGTACCTCAGGGGTCTGTTTTGGGGCCCCTGCTGTTTGTAATTTTTATAATGATCTGGATGAGGGTATTGAAGGATGGATTAGTAAATTTGCGGATGACACCAAAGTCGGAGGAGTGGTAGATCGTGAAGAGGGGTGTTATAGTTTGCAGAGAGACTTGGACAAGTTGCAGAGCTGGGCCGAGAGGTGGCAAATGGAGTTTAAATGTGGAAAAGTGTGAGGTAATGCACTATGGCAGAAATAATAAATGTGTAGAGTATAGGGCAAATGGTAGGATTCTTAGTAGTCTAGATGAACAGAGGGATCTTGGTGTGTATGTGCATAGATCCCTGAAAGTAGGCAGTCAGGTCGAGAAGGTTGTTAGGAAGGCATATGGAGTCTTGGCTTTTATTGGTAGAGGGATTGAATTTCGGAGCCGCAACGTCATGTTGCAACTGTACAAAACTCTAGTGCGGCCGCACTTGGAGTATTGTGTGCAGTTCTGGTCCCCACATTATAAGAAAGATGTGGAGGCATTGGAGAGGGTACAGAGGAGGTTTACCAGGATGTTGCCTGGTATGGAGTGTAGGTCTTATGAGGAGAGGCTGAGGGATTTGAGGTTGTTTTCGTTAGAAAGGAGGCGGCTAAGAGGGGACCTTATCGAAACATATAATATGATTAGAGGTTTAGATAGGGTGGACAGTGATAGCCTTTTTCCTAGGATGGAGAAAGCTAGCACGAGGGGACACAGCTTTAAATTAAGGGGTGATAGTTATAGGACGGATATCAGAGGTAGGTTCTTTACCCAACGGGTGGTTCGGGAGTGGAATGCCCTGCCTGCAGCTGTTGTAGATGCGCCAAGTTTGGTGGTATTTAAGAGGTTAGTTGATAAGTATATGGAAGAGAAGGGAATGGTTTAGTTTGGAGGGGCATTGCTTTTTATATTGGTTGGCGCAACATCGAAGGCCGAAGGGCCTGTTCTGTGCTGTAATGTTCTATGTTCTATATCTTTTTTTTAGCTCTCCCTTTTCTCCATTAATCATCTATATCCATAAAGACGCATTCTCTTTAACTTGTGCTTTGAGTTTTGAAATTTAAAAAAAATGATTGTTTAATTCATTAATAAAATTCAAAGACTCTTGGTGGATTTTGTATGGGCTGATAAGCCTTACATCATGAGGCTTTTATTTTAAGATTATGGTATATTCAATATTATTGATTCTATATACATTTAAAGTGAATGTCATTTATCTTGGGTGGTGTAAATTGGTGGTGTGGCTGTGCCTAATAGTGTACTGAGTTGCATCAATCTCTGCAGTTCACAAATTAAACACTAACTCTTTTTGTTCATTCTCAAACACAAGATTCCCTTCCACAGCTAACCTCTTTTTAAATGATCTTTACTTATAAGAGACCTTCTGTAGAACAGAAGCTCATCTTGGATTCCATTTGGATGCTTCGCTTGCAAGCAATCAGCCTGAGGTAACAGGTGGGGAGGAGGATGAAGTAATAGTATGAGAATGGAATTTGTTGAGAGTGCTGGAGATGATAACTCCAGTCTCCAACGTTAGTTACAAATTGCAGGTCGTCTCAGACTGGACATTAGACAAGCACCCAATCTGGCTAGAATAAAATTGTACCTGACAACATTTGGTATTTTGGTACTTGTTTGGCTCGTTTGCAATTCCCTTTTTAGAACCATCAAAATTCTTTCCTCTGACCCATTTTAACTTAGGCTCTTGTGTTCCTTCTAAGCTTGGCATATTTCTTAATTTCTTCAACTAGTTTTAATTTGCTTTATCTTTTAAGCTAGTCACATTTGTATTAAGATATCAACTCTCCAGAACTAGGCATAAATGGAAGATGATTTATTCATTTGAGTCATATTTTCTCCAGAGCTAAGATGAGTTTTTTTTATAAAGAAGTTGTTACCAACATCTGAGATCCAACTTTGTCATGAAGTAATAGTTCTATTCCTGAGACTCGGTTTTACTGCACCAACATTTTTACACAACTGAAATAGATGTGGTATTTACTCTGTCATTATCATGAAGCAGTTTGTAAAAGTAACATTAATGATTTAGCATCACCTTGATTTTCAGAAATTTAAGATAGCAAAAAAACTGTTATGTATTCTTTTAGTAAGAATCTGGCAACACCAATTTTAAATCCAACCGATTTATTTGATAGTAAATCTGCGAGCTTTTGACTTTTCATCTTCATCAGGCAAATGCCTCTACATCATGTATTCTTTTAAATATGGTTTTCTATAAGGAAAATTTATTTTTTTGTGTTGTGTATTATTTTCTTTGATGCGTCATTTCTGGCAAACAGGCAAGGGGCTTGTTGATAGCTTTCTGGGAATACAGCTGGGGTTATATGGAAATAACCTGACTGATTCATTAACCAATTTTCATTGTCTCAACAGGGAGGAATGTCAGGTTCACTACATAGGGAATTGTAGGTATAGACGTGTGGAAATATCTTTTTTGTTAAATTGGTTTGGTATCACAGATTAAATAGTTTTTGTTTAATGATTAATGCAAATGATACATTAAATCCTGCAGTGGCTTTTAGAGTTTAATGTGTAGGCAGCAATTGTGTGTGTTATTGGCCCCAGAAACTGTGATTTTGTGCTGAGCGAACAGTAGTGAAAATCCATCACATTTCTCCCTCTAGCTCCAAAGAAAGGTAATTTACAGACTCAAAATATTAACACTGTTTCTCTCTACACAGAAGCTGTCACAGCTGCTGAGATTTTCCAGCAGTTTGGTTTTTATTTTTGTGTGAGTAGGGCAATGTGAACTGGCTGACAGTTTTAAGGTATATCCTGCCGAGAAACATTACTTAAAGTTTACAAACCACCTTAAATATTCATCAGCTTTCAATAGTTTACTTTTCATGATGTATATTAAATGAGAACTGGAACTTTGTAAAAATTCCACTAATAATAGACATGATTTCCTGTTATATTGTGGTAAATTCAGCATTGTAATGGATCATCTTTGAGTTCTGACTAACATTTCATTTCCTCTGATTCAATGGTTCTTTACTGTTTGAAGTTATTATACTTGTTGTATGTCTTTAGGTGCCAGGAGTATAAATTATTCTATGATAGGTAGGCAAGCTTTCCCATTAAAAAATGTTGCCTTCTCAGCCACCTTCACCATTGCTGCCTTTGCCTCAGGAGAGACCTCTTAATACAAAAGGTTGTGGAAATCTGGAAACCACTCTCCAAAAAAAATGTTAAGGATCTAGAACACAGAACTGTGATAAGGTTATTTTAAAATTGATTTCTGTTAGGCCAGAGTATTAAGGATCATGGAACCAGCGTGGATAGGTGAAGTTAAGATGTAGATTAATGAATGGCAGAATAGGTTTGTGGAGCTGAATAGTCCATTCCTGTTTCCAGTTCCAAATGGTTTGTGCAAACCTTCAACAGGACTGAACTTCTCTGGGGTATCAAGAGTCACTAGTTTCGATTCTATTTTAGCCAAATATTGTTTGGCATACCTTTGAAAAATTTCCTATTTCAATGCAAAAATAAGTACAAGTCAAGACAGTGATTTTGGTAGCAAACCCCAGGACCTGAACTGCGCTGTAAAAGTGCCTTTAAATGCAGGCGGATAATTGTACATATGTATCCTGTGGTGAGAAATAACAGATGAGGAAAGCTTGTGATGTCAACTAACCATATACACAGTAATTTTCCAAAAATAGAACACTGTAAAAGGGCATTTACAACGGGAGGGAAGAAGAGAGAAAGCAAGAGACAGACACTTTGATGCAATAATAGAGCAGCATTACAAGGCCATTAAAAAACCTAAGTGTTCAGCAGTGAACAATATGACCAACTTGAAATTGTGCTTCTTGTAACTCAGCCACACAATCAGCCAAATACTTTTTGACATTATGGAGATTAGTTATATTTGGAGAAACATTGAAAATGTTAGTGACAAAATTATACATATTATGCAACCTTGGTCACGTTTACTTTCAAACAATATGTATTTATACAGATTCGTTAACAGCAAAAAATCTCCAAGCATTTAAAAGAGTAAAATCAAATAAATAATTTCTGATTTCAAGATCAAGATATCTGCAGCAATGGGAAAAAGCTGATGAAAATTGTGGATTGTAGCAGTGTCTTAAAAATGGTGAGGTTTAGGGGTAATTTACAGATCATTAGGCATAGAGAGGTGAAGCTACAGCCAGCAATGGTGGAGTAATGGGAAATGGGCAATCATAAGAGGTCAGATCAGAGGAATGGAATGGATGGGAAGGCATGCTGTCGACAGCTGTAGAACTTGATGACGAAGTTGTAACATTGAGCAGGTGGGAGCAATTCAAGAAAATCTAATACAAGGATGAAAATTTAAAATTTGAATTGTTGGGAAAACTGGCAGTTCAATGCAGACTGGTTGTGGAATAGTTACAGTAGCTGAATTTTGGATGTGTTTTAATTTCATGGGGATGTGAGGACAGAAGGCTATCCAGACAAGCATTAAAATAGGTGATTCTGCAGATGAGATTTTCAACATTGAGAAGCAAAGTAGAGGAGGAAATGGATAGTGGAGTGTGGAGTGGAAAGGTATGATCTTTATGAAAGAGGATATAGGGTCAGAAACTTGATCAAAATCAAAACAGCTAACTTCAGTTACTCATTGTCATCAGGGTTATTAGTGGCAAATCTTGTTTGTTAGCTTTTACTATATCATACAATTTAACTTATTCACAAGCTCTTGGCTTGAATAGCATTTCTGTAAATCTGAGTAGATTCAGTCCAGTATCATCCTTTAATTGGCTTTCCAGAATAGAATATGTCTCATATGACTATGATCAGTCTCCAGAGGAGAAAAGCTAAGAAAGAAATAAGAATGGTTAAGCACTCCTTGGGATTGCTCGCAGCAAGACCAGATTGCTCTTCCTATAATCTGCTTCTTGTGGGACAAGAGGTATTTCAGGTTCCCCACTGAACAACCTACCTCAATGGCCTCATGTGTTATTTCATTTTGTAGCAAGATTGAGTCAATTAGATAACAGTTGAGTTTTGAGTAACAACTACTGGTCATGTTACCAGACTTTTGACCTAGAGTTATGAGTTCAAATCTCACTGTGGTGACTGGGAAATTTTAATTCGATAAATCTGGAATAGGATAAACTAGTACCTGCATTTGTGCATTACACTAGTATGCTTATTCACAGCAAGTGCAAGAAAGAAGCAACCTGTGATTGGAGGAGCAGCAAGCAGTAGAAAGGTGAGTGGCAGCACACAAGCTTAGGGCAGTGATGTGAGAACAGCAATAGTTGACCAAAATACTGTCTGAGTTTCAGAAGTGGCTGCCTGACCCACAGTTCAGTGGGCTGCTGGGTGCTCATGGTTTGCTTGGCTTTGGCTAATTATTTGGAGCTTTCTCACAAATGAGTAAAGACAGTAAGGGGTTTCGGAAGACAGGCTAGTGAGCTTGGAGAGGAAGAAGTTTTAGAAGGGGACTGCTATGTGGCAGTAGAAGTTATTTTAGACATATTTACCTGTAATGTGTATTAATGAGTTACAAAACATGCTCATTAATGGTGTAATTAAAAATTAAACTATGGAGTGGGGAATTCAAAGTATTGGTAAATCTGAATAAGGGTACATGTGAAAAAAGTTCTGGGAACCACTTGATAGCATAAAGCTCTGAACTTGATGCTGACAGGAACAAAATCTCTGCTTTCTGCATCATATACAACATAGATCCCCCATCAATCTATGACTGATGACATATTGAATACTACATCTCTTTTGGCACTGTTGACAGATGCAGCCATATTCAAGATAATAACTGGGTAAGTACCTCATGCCTATTGCATTTTATAGATGTATCGTGCCCTGGTGTGAAAATCAACTGTGTGGATAGTTGACTGTCACAACATATACAATATGACTTGTGTCTGTCCTCCTGTAAGCAGATATCTTGGTAATATTGGAGTTGAAAAACACTTATTTAGCCTAGAGACATTATTGTCCATGCAAACAGATTTGACAATTGAAAATCCCTGCAGAAAAATGTTTAAAGCATTCATTTCACAATGCATTTATTTTACTGATTGTGACCCATGTGCTGATTTTGCTAGAAAAGGTGCAACTTTTGTGTTTTGTGTGTTTCAGTTTCTAACTAATGTACCAGATTCAAAGAGCCTTGTGCATTGCATCAGAAATCAACATTGGCAAGTCACAAAAATAGTGCCTATCCTGCAAAATTTAATACATCTCAATAAATTGCAACTTCACCAGAAATAAATGAAATGTTAACTTTAAGTTTATTGAACAGATTAAATAAGTGTATAATGGGTAAATTATATTATTTCAAGTGGATATTGTAATAATTCCAGACTGTTAATCCTGAGATGAGAAATCTTCAGTTATTTCACACGTAATTGCCTATGGTAACTGTGACAAAAGTATAGAAATTTAGTGTGATTTTTAAAGTTCAGATTTTTTTCTACAGATAGTCAGTATATATGGAAGGAATACAGCTCAGCTGCTGGGAGACCACAATATTCCTCATTTAACTTTACCAGTAATTAGGTTAAGTACAGTTAATATAATTTTACTTACTTAAATTCTCCTGGAATTTGTGTGATTGACAGGGTTAATTATTTGATGGTGTGATTTATGTGCAGTTCTGGATCTGTAGCAGGAAAGAAAGGAGTTGGAGTTTGATTGAAGTTAGAAGAATTTTGCAGGCTTCTGAAAGCTCTATGTCTATCTGAAAACTTCAAGACTGTCTATAGCAAGTATATTTGTGATTTGTGAGGTGGCAGTGCTAATGGTGGTTAGCACTGCTGTCTCAAAGCGCCAGGGATCTGGATTCAGTTCCTGATTTGGGTCTGTATCTGTGCAGAGTTCTCACCATGTCTGCGTGGGTTTCCTTCACATGCTCCAGTTTCTTCCTACAGTCTGAAAGACACACTGGTCAGGTGTACTGGCCATAGTAATTCTCCATCAGTGTACCTGAACAGGTGCCAGAGTGTCGTGACTGGGAGATTTTCAAGGTAGCTTCATTGCAGTGCTAATGTAAGCCTAATTGTGACACCAATAAATAAACTTTAAAAACTATATTTGAAGTGGGTTTTAAGTCTAAGAAGAATATTGCTTATTTAGAATTGAAATAGTAATGTTAGAAACTAGATTTATTTCTTTTCCTGTTTAAAGATTGTTTAACTGTTAAAGAGTTAAGCTGCTTAATTTTGCTCGAATTATGCTTAAACTGTGTTATGAAAAAAAGCTTGTTTTGATACAAGATTCCTAATTTGTCAGTGGATTTACTCCAGGTGCAAAGCATCCTTTCATCACATTTATGCTAAATAGAAAAAATGTTTGGGTCTGACCTTGCTTCATAATATACTTTGGGTTCTGATCTGGGACCTTAACAGTAACCAGGTACAAACAAAAACTTGAAAAATCAGGGACTTTATCCATTCGAATAAGACCATAAGACATAAGAGCATACGTAGCCATTCAGCCTATCGTGCCTGCTTCATTGTTCAATGAGATCATGACTGATCTAATCATCCTCAACTCCACATTGCCACTTTAGTCCCCTAACCCTTGATTTCCTGACTGAATAAAAACCTGTTTGACCGAGCTTCTACGGCCCTCTCTGATAAAGAATTCCGCAGAGTCAGTACCCTGAGAGAAGTCATTACTCCTTATCTCTGTCTTAAATAGCTGACCCATATTCTGAGATTATGCATTCTGTCCTAGATTCTCCCACAAGGGGAAATAACCTCTCAGTATCTACATACCAGGGTGACAGGAAGGCTATGGCAGGTGAGAACCTAGAAACTATCATTATCACGAAAGAGGTAGTGTTGGGCAAGTTAATGGAGCTAAAGGTAAAGTCTCTTGGTCCTGATAGAATGCATCTCAGGGTACTAAAAGAGATGGCGGGAGAAATAGCAAATGCACTAGTGGTAATTTACCAAAATTCGGTGAACTCTGGGATGGTTCCCGCAGATTGGAAAATAGCAAATGTGACACCACTTTAAAAAAGGTAGACAAAAGGTAGGTAACTAACGATAGGCCAGTTAGCTTTTGCAGTAGGGAAAATGCTTGAATCTATCATCAAGGAAGAAGTATCAAGATATCTGGATATAACTTGTCCCATTGCTAAGACGCAGCATGGGTTCATGAAGGGCAAGTCATGTTTGACTAATCTGGTGGATAGTTTGAGGATATTACATGCAGAGTGGACAATGGGGAACTTCTGGAAATCCAAATACACCACATACATAAAGCATTTGACAAGGTGCCACATGAAAGACTGTTACATAAGATAAAGCTGCACAATGGTACGGGTAACGTATTAGTGCACAGAGGATTGGTTAACTAACAGAAAGCAAAGAGTTGGGGGTTAATGGGTGTTTTTCTGATTGGCGATCGCTAACTAGTGGTGTGCCTTAGGGATCAGTGTTGAGATCCCAATTGTTTACATTTACGTAGATGATTTGGAGTTGGGGACCAAGTGTAGTATGTCAAAATTTGCAGATGCCACTAAGACGAGTGGAAGAGCAAAGTGTGTAGAAGACACAAAGTCTGCAAAGGAATATAGATAGTCTAAGTGAGTGGGCGAGAATCTAGCAGATGGAGTACAATGTTGATAAATGTGAGATCATCAATTTTATTAGGAATAATAGCAAAATGGACTATTATTAGTCCAAAATGGACTAATATATAAATTTAAAAATTGCAGCATGCTGTTGTGCAGAGGGACTTGGGTGTGCTTGTGCAGGAACCTAAAGGAATTGATTTGCAAGTGCTGCAAATAATTAAAAAGGCAAATGGAATTTTGTCCTTCATTGCCAGAGGGATGGAGTTTAAACACAGTGAGATTATGTTGCAGCTGTATAAAATGCTGGTGAGGCCACACCTGGAGTGCTGTGAACAGTTTTGGTCTCCTTACTTGAGAAAGGATATACTGGCATTGGAAGGGATAAGAACTCAGTAAGAATTTAGCAACACCAATTTTTAATCCAACCGATTTATTTGATAGTAAAATTGCGAGCTTTCAACACTGTGTCTTCCTCAGGCAAATGCAGTGTTCTGGTCTGCAATAGCACACATCAGCACAGACAGTGAGAGATTGCTGATTAGAATGCGAATCCTTACATCTAACCTGCTATTCAAGTGTTAAAGTGGCTAACAATGTGTGTGAAGGGAATCCTGAGCATTGGTTAGAGAATTGTGTATTTTCTCCAGACAGCACAGTAAGTGAGGTTTTTTGCTAACCCAGGCAAGTTATGGGGGTTACAGATAGTGTGTCATGAAGCCAAGATCCCTGTTAAGACCGTCCTCATGTGTGCGGAGCTTGGCTATCAGTCTCTGCTCAGCGACTCTGCGCTGTCGTGTATCACGAAAGCCCCCTTGAAGAACATTTACCCGCAGGTCGGAGGCCGAATGCCCATGACTGCTGAAGTGTTCGCCCACAGGAAGGGAACTGTTTTGCCTGGTGATTGTTGAGCGATGCTCATTAATCCGCTGTCGTAGTGTCTGCATGGTCTCCCCAATATACCATGCTTCGGGTCATCCTTTCTTGAGTCCCGAACATCACCCAAGCACAACACAAGGCCATCCGTGCTCTCAAGACCAACCGCAACATTGTCATCAAACCAGCAGACAAAAGGAGGCGCCACCGTCATACTGAACAGAATGGACTACTGTGAAGAAGTGTACCGACAACTAAACAATGAGAAACACTACAGACAGTTACCAGCAGATCCGACCAAAGAACACACTCGTCAACTCAACACTCTGATCAAAACCTTTGATCCGGACCTTCAGAACACCCTCCGGGCTCTCATTCCACGTACTCCCCGCATTGGAGATCTCTACTGCCTCCCAAAGATACACAAGGCAAACATACCCGGCCGTCCCATTGTATCGGGCAATGGGACCCTGTGTGAGAACCTCTCCGGCTATATCGAGGGCATCCTGAAACCCATTGTACAAAGAACCCCCAGCTTTTGTCTTGACACTATGGACTTCCTACAGAAACTCAGCACACATGGAGCAGTAGAACCAGGGACACTCCTTGTCACAATGGATGTCTCGGCGCTCTACACCAACATCCCCCACAACAATGGTATTGCTGCAACTGCCTCAGTACTCAATGCCAACAACTGCCAGTTTCCGGATGCAATTTTACAACTCATCCGCTTCATCTTGGACCACAATGTCGTCACCTTCAACAATCAGCTTTTCATCCAGACACATGGAACAGCCATGGGGACCAAATTCACACCTCAGTATGCCAACATCTTCATGCACAGGTTCGAACAAGACTTCACCACACGAGATCTCCAACCAAGGTTATATACTAGATACATTGATGACGTCTTTTTCCTTTGGACTCATGGTGAACAATCATTGAAACAACTGTATAATGATATCAACAAGTTCCATCCCACCATCAGACTCACCATGGACTATTCTCCAGAATCAGTTGCATTCTTGGACACACACATCTCCATCAAGGACAGTCACTTCAGCATCTCACTGTACCGCAAACCGACAGACAACCTCACAATGCTCCACTTCTCCAGCTTCCACCCTAGACACGTTAAAGAAGCCATTCCCTATGGACAAGCCCTCCGTATACACAGAATTTGCTCAGATGAGGAGGATCGTGACAGACACCTCCAGACACTGAAGGATGCCCTCGTGAGAACAGGATATGGCGCTCGACTCATCGATCGACAGTTCCGACGTGCCACAACGATAAACCGCACTGACCTCCTCAGAAGACGAACACAGGACACAGTGGACAGAGTACCCTTTGTTGTCCAGTACTTCCCCGGAGCGGAGAAGCTACGACATCTTCTCCGGAGTCTTCAACATATCATTGATGACGATGAACATCTCGCTAGGGCCATCCCCACCCCCCCACTTCTTGCTTTCAGACAACCGCACAACCTCAAACAGATCATTGTTCGCAGCAAACTACCCAACCTTCAGGAGAACAGTGACCACAATACCACACAACCCTGCCACAGCAACCTCTGCAAGACATGCCGGATCATAGACATGGACGACATCATCAAACGTGAGGATACCATTCACCAGGTGCACGGTACATACTCTTGCAACTCGGCCAACGTTGTCTACCTAATACGTTGCAAGAAAGGATGTCCCAAAGCATGGTATATTGGGGAGACCATGCAGACACTATGACAGCGGATGAATGAGCATCGCTCAACAATCACCAGGCAAAACAGTTCCCTTCCTGTGGGCGAACACTTCAGCAGTCATGGGCATTCGGCCTCCGACCTGCGGGTAAATGTTCTTCAAGGGGGCTTTCGTGATACACGACAGCGCAGAGTCGCTGAGCAGAGACTGATAGCCAAGCTCCGCACACATGAGGACGGTCTTAACAGGGATCTTGGCTTCATGACACACTATCTGTAACCCCCGTAACTTGCCTGGGTTAGCAAAAAACCTCACTTACTGTGCTGTCTGGAGAAAATACACAATTCTCTAACCAATGCTCAGGATTCCCTTCACACACATTGTTAGCCACTTTAACACTTGAATAGCAGGTTAGATGTAAGGATTCGCATTCTAATCAGCAATCTCTGACTGTCTGTGCTGATGTGTGCTATTGCAGACCAGAACACTGCATTTGCCTGAGGAAGACACAGAGTGTTGAAAGCTCGCAATTTTACTATCAAATAAATCGGTTGGATTAAAAATTGTGTTGCTAAATTCTTACTGAGTTCTTACCACCCCAATCCAACGCCGGCATCTTTACATCATTGGAGGGGACGGACAGGAGATTCAGTAGGTTGATTTTGAAGTTGAGAGAGTTGGCTTATGAGGAGAGACTGAGGCTATACTCGGAATTCAGAACAATAAGGGGAGATCTTATAGAAACATATACGATTATGAAGGGAATAGATAAGATAGAAGCAGGGAAGTTGTTTCCACTGGTGAGTGAAACTAGAACTAGGGGGCATGCCCTCAAAATAAGGAGAAGCAGATTTAGGACTGAGTTGAGGAGGAACTTCTTCACACAAACGGTTGTAAATGTGCGGAATTCTCTGCCCAGTGAAGCAGTTGAGCTTGCTTCATTGAATGTTTTTAAGGCAAGGATTGATAAATTTTTGAACAGTAAAGAAATTGAGGGTTATGGTGAATGAGCAGGTAAGTGGAGCTGAGTCCTCAAAAAGATCAGCTATGATCTTATTGAATGGCGGAGTAGACTCAAGGGGCCAGATGGCCTACTCCTCTCCTAGTTCTTATGTTCTTATTGTTGAGCCCCTGAAACCTTATGGGATAATATGACATAAATGTTCAAAAAACAAGGGTGGAATAGAAAATTGTTGAAGGCTCTAAAGTTAGTGACCATAGATTCAAGATTAAAACAAAGTGTAGGAGAAACTAAAACAAAGTTGACTGCATTAGAGTGCCAGATCAGAAACCTCACAATATTATGAAACCAGACTAGACCCCAACAATTTTCTATGTGAGGAGACGATATTTCACTCCAGGCTCAATTCTGTTGACAAACCAGTGAGCTTTTATCAAAACAAATTTCATTTACCAACGTAGTTTTACAATAACAAATGAATTAGCTTAATTTTTAACAACTGAACAATATTTAACCATGATTTAGATACATTTCTTGATGGAGATGCCAGCATTGAATTGGGATGGGCACTGTAAAAATGTTTCACCAGGTTAAAGTCCAACAGAATTATTTGGTAGCACGAGCTTTCAGAGACTTGCTCCCTCATCAGGTGATCATCACTCACCTGATGAAGGAGCAGTGCTCTGAAGCTTCTGCCACCAAATAAACCTGTTGGACTTTAATCTGGTACAAACCAGGTTCTCAGATATAATTCTTAACTGCTCACCTTTCACTGAGTTCCAATCAATTAATATTTTTCTTTTACACTTGAATTCTTCTTTATGATTAGTTAGCAAAACACAGGCATAATTGCTTTGACTTAGGATACTAGATTTTGAGCTTTCAGAAAATGTTTGGAGAGAGACTGTTTTATTCTGGCAGTCCAGGCAGCAAGCGCTTCTGGTGTAAAATAAAAAAGGAAACAGTTTCTTTCTTGCAAGTCTAGCTCCTCCCATTAAGCACATGACTCTTAGGCCAACTTAATCAAAACTCACATGACTCTAAATGTTTAGTTTAAAATCCCAGGAGAATCCAATAAATGAAAGGCCCATTAACTTTACAAAGTAATACAACCCTAGCTAAAATCAGATATTAGCCCGCATTCTTAGCATCTGTTGCATGTTTCTGAGCTGCATTGATTCATGAAACAAAACAGTGCCTTTTAAAGCAACCCCACTTTAAACATATATCAAATTGCCCAGTATCATCTCAAGAGATTGTAAAAGTCATTTTATGTGTAGTAGTTGAGACAAAAACTATGTTAAAATTCAAAATTATATTGAATATGTGGATGAGAAAAAAGGGGATAAGGTGATTTGGAACAGAATCAGCAAAGGTAATCAAGATTATTTGCTTGCAGGGAAAATAAATAGTGACATGCACTGGTTTGTTTAGTTGGCCTGCTTGTAACTTCTACGTTAGCACTTGTATCCAGTGAACCCTGCTGTATGAATGCAGTCAAGGCATGATCCAGCTCAGACATCAAGGTAAAACAGACTAACACACCGAACTATTAACTTGCCAATCATGCCAACCTGAATTTTGGAAGATGCCAAAAAATACTCACTGCAGAATAGTGAAGTCGGGCTTAATCCAAAGTATCTGCTCTGACGAAGGATCATCTAGACTCGAAACATTGGCTCTACGCTCTCCCCATAGATACGGTCATACCTGTTGAGATTTTCCAGCATTTTCGGTTTTTGTTAACCAAAAGGGGAGGCAATGGCCTAATGGCATTATCGCTGGACTATTAATCCAGAAACTCAGCTAATGTTCCGGGAACCTGGGTTCAAATCCTAACATGACAGATGGTAGAATTTGAGTGCAATTAAAAAAAACTAGAATTAAGAATCTACTGATGATCACGAAACCATTGTTGATTGTCAGGAAAAACCCATCTGGTTCACTAAAGTCCTTTAGAGAAGGAAATCTGCCATCCTTACCTATTGTTGGCTACACGTGACTCCAGAATCATAGTAATGTGGTTGACTCTCAACTGCCCTCTAAAATGGCCTAGGGATGGGCAATAAATGCTAGCCATTCAGCGACATCTAGGAGCCACGGATGAATTAGAAAATATTTTAAAAAGTAACTCCAGCTGAAGTCTAATAATGTTTTGAAGGAGACGGAGGATGTGCATTTGTTGGACACTCTGCATTGAATTAAGGATGATATATGTTAGTGCTGGACTGTGGGTGACTTTTTGCAAGTTGTTCCCAGCATTTCTTTTAATTTTATCTTTCACTCTCGTTCTATGCTTTTAAAATTGTACATTTTCTCTACACCCTAAATATGACTGAAAGGCACAGTGGTTAGCACTGTTGTTCACAGCGCCAGGGACCTGGGTTCGATTCCCAGCTTGGGTCACTGGCTGTGTGGAGTCTGCACGTTCTCCCCAATGTCTCTGTGGGATGAGTGGAAAAGCAAATTGCATGGAAAGTCTGCAGAGAGATCTGGATAGGCTGAGTGAGTGGGTGAGGACCTGGCAGATGGAGTGTAGCGTTAGCAAATGTGAGGTAGAAATAATAGTAGGAGGGATTATTATTTAAAGGGCGAAAAGCTGCAGCATGCTACAGTGCAGAGGGACCTGGGGGTCCTTGGGCACAAATCGCAAAAACCCAGTCTACAGGTGATCAAAAAGGCGAATGGAATATTGGCCTTTATAGCGAGGGGGATAGAATATAAAAGCAGTGAAGTCTTGCTGCAACAGTACAGGACACTGATGAGGCTGCAACTGGAGTACTGTGTGCAGTTTTGGTCACCACATTTGTGAAAGGATATATTGGCCTTGGAGGGAGTACAAAGAAAGGTCACCAGGCTGATACCGGAGATGTGGGGATTAGCTTATGAAGACAGATTGAACAGACTGGGTCTGTACTTGTTAGAGTTTAGAAGACTGAGGGGCGATCTTATAGAGACTTACAAGATAATGAAGGAGCTAGATAGGGTAGAGGTAGAGAGATTCTTCCCGCTTAGAAAGGATAGCAGAACTAGAGGGCATAGCCTCAAAATAAAGCGGGGGGGGTGGCAGTTTAAAACAGAGTTGGGGAAGAACTTCTTCACTCAAAGGGTGGTGAATCTCTGGAATTCTCTGCCCATTGAAGTGATGGAGGCTACCTTGCTGAATATATTTAAGTCACGGATAGATAGCTTTCTGATAGACAAGGGAATTAAGGGTTATGGGGAGAAAGCGGGAAAGTGGAACTGAAGCACTTCAGAGCAGCCATGATCTTATTGAATGGCAGGACAGGCTCGAAGGGCTAAATGGCCTATTCCTGCTTCTATTTCTTATGTTTCCTCTGGGTGCTACAGTTTCCTCCCACTGTTCAAAAGACATGCTGGTTAGGTGCTTTGGCTATGCTAAATTCTCCCTCAGTGTACCCAAAAAGGTGCAGAGTGCGGAGACTAGGGAATTTTCACAATTTCATGCAGCGTTAATATAAGCCTACTTGTGAGACTAATAAATAAACTTTAAAACTTTATTCTGCACTCTCCTTTTCTTCTCTATGAATGGTATGCTTTGTCTGTATATTGCCCAAGAAACACTACTTTTCACAGTATCCTGTCAGAGGAATTCATAGTAGGTTAGAGAAATTTCAAATAATCAGGGATTTAAGTACCTAATAAAACTACCAGTACTGAGCGAAATTATCTCAGATCAGACTCTCAGCCCAACAGGGGAACTGTCCACATGAAAATGGTATGAACACAATAAGAGATTTAAATAAGGATGAGATTTAAACAAGTATTTCTGATTTAATAATGTATTTTGATTTAAAAATATATTTTAGCTGTATTTTAAAGTAATTGTATCCTTTAGCCAAAGGCAGGGTGTTGCAAGGCATCATGGGATGAAGTCTCAGCAGACAATCCACACACTTTGGAACAATGAAACCATAGGATGTGTATAATTTTATCAGCAAAAATTACAAACAGTATGGTTCCCAAAACCACTTCATGAATAGGGCTGTTCAAGTTGTCTTAATAAGACAGTCCTTCTCAGGTATGAGAATATCAGCTTCTGATTTGGCCATTGATGTGTTTGAGAATTGGTGGGAAGGGTAACTTTAACCTTTGTTGCTAAGCCTCTGGGGGAAGAAACATCCAGATTCTATGAACCAATGAAATGCCATGATATCACAGGGTAAATGCAATTGGCTAAGGTACATGACAACTGTTAACAGTGGTTGATTTGTACTAATAATGTCTGGTTCATAACTACTGGATGGGCCAGAAAAGTAAAATTTGAGAAATGTATAATTGATTTGTTTGATGCTTTGTAACTTTAGAATGGTATTGGAATGCTCAAGGTCTTCCCTTCTAGAAAAGCACTGGATGCTCAATGCTAACCTCTCCCATTAATATTTGTTCAAATAAAAATACATCTTTAACTGGGATACTGGCTTAATGAGTCATTGTATTAGCTGAAGTTTCGGCATTAGGTAATCTCTGAAAAGAAGCTGCAACAACTTTGGGACTGCGAGCAGGATAGAAATAAATCACAGGAATCCAGTAGCAAGGTGCATCTCCTACAAGAGGGTGAATATATTTTACTTTTATCACTTGAGTTGTTAAAGGAGTAACGTGGCAAGCCATCAGAGTTTTAAGTTGACCTACCCAAACAAGTGTAAGAGGTTGCAAAAACAATGTCATTGTGTAAAGAAATTGTGCTGAGGGAAGGGTGGGGGTGGGTGAGGGGACAAGGATGAATTTTTATAGCTGCCCTGTACAGCGGAGCAAAAAAGCCACATGGCAGACAAAGAAGTTAGGTGTGCAGAGGACCAGGGACAAACTCCTGGCTAAAAAGCCACACATCAGGAGGCATCAAGGAATGGGGCCCACACAGGGGTGACAGAAGATCCTGACATAGGGGGTCTTGGATCTCTAGAGAGGGGCTGAACAGAAAAATAGAGAAAAGGTTCAGAGATGGGAACTGCATGATGGTGACAGTCAATCCAGATATAAAACATTTTCAGTGCGGAGCTGAAGATAATCTAGTACAAACAATAGTGCCAGAGCATGGAAAATTAATAAAGATGATGATGGAGAAAGGGTTTAACCCAGAAGCACCTGATGCCAAGCAGAAGGCTTGGTAGAAAAGTCAAGTGAAGTATAAACCCAAGGGAAAATCTCACAGGAGAGCTGACAGTGCAAAGATCAGAGCATAAATGTGTTGTGGAAGTGATTGAGGGAGCAAATGAGGGTTTAGCAGAAAAACCACTTGTAAGAGAAGTGGCAATTAATCTACATGTAGATGGAGTGAAAAAAGGTCAGGGGAGAATCCCACACTGCATGGGCATTGGTAGATGATGAAGGAAAAAATAAAGGTAAAGTTTATTTATTAGTCACAACTAAGAATTACATTTTCAGAGTAACTTCATTGTAGTGTTAATCCCCTAGTTGCCATTGTCTGGTGCCTGTTCGGGTCAATGCATCTAACCAGCAGATCTTTCAGAATGTGGGAGGAAACCTATGCAGACACCAGGCAGATTGCGTAAACTCCAGATACAGTGACCCAAGCCGAGAATCGAACCCGCGTCCCTGGCACTGAGAAGCAGCAATGCTACCATGCTATTCCATTAACACTGGCAATGAAGTTATTGCGAAATTCTGTTAGTTGCCACACTTTGGCACAGTTCAGGTCAATACATCTAACCAGCAGTGATTGCAGGAGAATAATTCAGCACAAGTAGCAGAGCTTTAAAATGGGGAAAGTGAAGTGAGTTAACATCTATACTGACAGATGTGCATTTGGTGTAATACATGACTACATGACAAGTTGCAGTAAGCACTGTTTTGTAACCAACGGAGGTTACGTACAACTTGAGAATTTGATTAGAGATTTAATTCAAGTAGCCTCCAGCCCCCTGGAAGCAGCTGTAATAAAAATGCAGGTCCATAGAAGAATTGAAGGTCAAGTGCAAAAAGATTCACAGCTGGGTGAATAAGGCAGCAAAAGATTTAGTAGAACAGGACTGGGAATGGATATAGACTTCAGGAGCAGCAGCATTACGAGTTAGGGATAGCACGACATTGATGTGAAACAGATTCAAGAATAGGCATCAGGAGAAGAGAAACAGAGATGGGAGAATTACGAAGGACAAAAAGACCATGATGGAGCATGGAAAAGGAAAAAAAAGCTCCAAATGCAATACAGCAAAGTTTGTTAAAACATGACCAAATTACTTGGCCACTGCTAGTATTGTAAGGGCATGGGAAGGGAACATAGCGAAATGCTGCCAATGATGCCTACAGCGCACTCTGGTGGAACCAGATCATCCCTTTAGGATTAAAATGGAAAATCAGCCATGAATCAAAGGATCTTGAGAAAACTTATAAATGGATTTTACAGGACCATTGCTTCAAGTAAAAGGAAAAACATTGTTTAGTAATTATCGATCAGTTTACCCTATGGATAGAGACATTTCTGACCACAGCCAGAACTGTTGCTTCGATATTGGCAAAAGAAATAATATCCACATTGGAAATGCCTCTCCAGTTAGACTCTGACTAGAGAACTCACTTAACAGGAAGAGTTTTAAGAGATGTTAGGGATAAAACAAAGATTTCATATACCATACCACCCCCAGAGGTCAAGAATGGTAGAACAAATGAACCAAACATTGAAGAATAGTTTAGCTAAGGTTATTTTAGAAGGAAACAATTGGGTACAGACTTTGCATGTAATATTGCTGCGATAGAGAGCTATTTCTTCTCGAAGAACAGGATTAATCTCTTTTGAACTAATGACAGGAAGAACAATGCAACTTCCAGAGGAGGGAATAACAGAGGGACAAGAACTTGAAATCAGCTAAGGAGCAGTATTTTAATGTATGAACAATTTAGTAAACCACGTACATTTTCTCGAAAAAACAGGTAATCATTCATCAGCAACATAGAGACTGGATGAAAATGGCAGAGAATACTCCCAACTGACCCACACCTAGGGATAAGGTAATGGTGAAACTCATGACTGACACAAAAGGGTGATGGGTTCATTGGGAGGAACCCTATGACGTGGTTGTCACAGGACAAACATGTGCCCTAGTTAATGAAAAATGCAATCTACAATGGTGGCATTGGACACAGCTTAATCTATATTCTACTAAGCATTCCAATGAACAATGAAATTGACCAGTGGATGAATGATCCTATAGAACAAAGGGTTATTATGGTTTTAATAGCTATCATAATGTTAAGAGGGATAATTTGAATTTGCAGACGAGCTACCAGATTAGGCCAGACCATGGCACAAGAGAATCCGGAGAGTGTTAGAAGAGAGGTTATAGAAATAATTCAATTGATGAGGTACTAACAAAGCTGAAAAGCACTTTAATTATATTTACAGAATATCACTGGTGCTCCAAGAATTCTGAATTAACAGCAGGATCAAGCAATAATACAATATTGTATTATTACAGACAATACCCAAGACATATCAAATAAATTGTATACGGTAAAGTGTAACATGATTGCTATGCGAATTTTTAAATAAGTTTCACGAACTTGACATTAACCAATGGTTGGGACTTTTTTTTAAAGGCGGCTGTAGAAACTGTCATGATGAATACATATGTTTATATCCTTTTAGTATTGAATATACAGATACTGGTTCAAACAGGAGCAGCATCTAAGGTCATTCAATATTTCCCTCGGGGATAATGCGTTTATATTTACTTATACCTGGCACATATATATGCTAAACTGTCCAACCAAAGTGTTGGGTTTGTTCACATACCCCCATCCGTGTGGGGGTGGGAGTTACCTTTACAGCCTTTGTCCCAGTCATGGGCAGAGTTGATAAAGCAGATCAAACAGTTCAAAATTCCAAGGACACCAGGATTCTTTAGCAGACAGAAAGGAAAGGAATTTCACAGAAGTGAGTCTTGTACTGGAAGGTTAAGCCAAATGAAGAGACGCACACCTATCTATAATATAGAAAAAAACCAACTCCTAATCTAATCTTAAAATAAATGACACCAAAGCCAAAAGGGTTAAGAATATGTAAGGCACTAGGAGAAAGCTAGGTATAAGCGAATGTCACTACAAGGTAGATTGAACTAGCCGACTATGTCTGAGTCCATCCAGTAACGACCAATCTCATGGTAAGCGTTGCCTCCCTTGAAACACAACTCTCAATAGTACACATTAAACATGAGGGAATAGGGCATATACTTGGTTCCCTTAGGGAAGGGATTGTGTTACCTTGGAAACGTAATCCATATATATACACATACAAGAGTGTTTCCCTCATTCAGAGTTGGGAGAGTGATGTGAGAAACTGAATATACATGCTTAATTTTGGAACAAGTTGCCAATGATACAGCCATTGCCCTTACTAAGATCAATGATGAGATGGTTCCCATGTGCACTGTGGTACTTAACATCAAATGGCATTGGATTATGTCTTGACAGTTCGGGTGGAACATGTGCAGTCTCAGCCTTTTGGCTAAGATCGAGCATACTTTCGACATGCCGTACTTGCTTGAAATCATTAGTTTAGATTTTAGCTTCATTTGAAACAATTTTTAAAAGTGCATCTCAGCCTTTTGGCTAAGATGCAAATGAGATCAAGCCTTGGAGGAGATGCAATGCCTACTCCAATCAGCTTGAATCATGTAGCCCAACCCCAAGACAGGAGGTGAAAGCCCTGCCTTGTCAGCTTGGATTGGGAACATCTCAACTTGCTGAGACTCTGCATTAGACTTGGTCTAATTGAATTGGATTAAAAAAAATTGGATCAGCGTGTTACATAGAACATAGAACAATACAGCACAAACAGGCCCTTCGGCCCATGAGTTGCACCGATCACATCTACCAATCCACAGACCTATCTATAACCCCCTATCCTATTCTTTTCCATATACTTACCAGATAATTTAGAAAACATAACTGATCTGTTTGCCTACATTAAAAAAAATGAAGAAACTTAAGCAGTTCTAACCATTGTGATAATATAATCAGGGCCCAGTTTTAAGGCTGATTAAATTGGATATCCTAAATTAAAGAATTGGGCATATTAAAATCAAAGACAATCAAACCTTGGGCAGGCCAATTCTACAAATACACAAACATGTGTGGGCCTGAACCATCAATCACTTAAAGGTATTGCACTCTATTGAGATCCAACAGAAGATCATTGCACTCCATTGAAGTGCACCGCCTATTGTGAGAAGCCCAGACTTTCTGTCACCATGTGTTCCTGCAGTTATCTGACAAACAGGTTACATGTAAACAACAACATGAGATGAACACCTGGGAGCAAACCCTGGTGTCCTGTAGGCAGATATCAAGAAACCCACTGGGTATTGGAACCTCCTCTTTGGGTCTCATTAGCCGAAAGCCAGAGAAGATTCTGGAAAGGCAAGCAGGCAGGGGATAAATGTACACATCTCAGATGTCCAGAGTGAAGACTCAACAAGAGAGATGACCTTGACCATTCGGAAAACTGGCCAGAGAAGGAAGGAAGAAGCTACCATCGAGACTCACCTTCATAATGACAGATCAGAGAGACTCAGAATCAAGCCTGCAGTTTAACCAAACCATTCTGCCAATTGTATACTTGAATCTGGAGTATCCTCTTTTTTCATGTGAGTAATTTAAGGATTAACGGTGTTATTATTAATAAACTTATTGAACCTTTACTTGTGTTTGTCCTTTGTCCATCTTGCAAATAAGAGCACGGGGATAAAAACTGGTTGAAAGTATCTGAGAATTAGTAAGTACAACATTTGGCATCCCAGATGGGACTTCGATAAGAAGTGATACATTGCTCAAAAGTCAAACCTTCAACCCGGTATTCTCCAACAGTCCGCTGTATCTGAGCTTGAATTAAGAGAGCAGGTTCACCACGAGACAGTCAGTCTTAAGTGAGTGGAGGACTAATACAGATTCAATCAGTAAATTGGACCATAAACCTTGTGTTTGTATCATGAGATGGAAAAACCGTAGTTAGAATTAGTCAAGGGAATTTGGGTAAAATCTACAGGACGGAATTTAGTGAAAACTGGACCCCTACCCCAATCTCTTATACATAGCCTCGTGACAAATCCTAAAAGGAAATAATTATGGCCAGTCATGCTGAATGGGAGGAAGTCCTTCGTTTATATTTGAACATAAGTGGCCCAAATGAGTGCAGTGGGGTGACACCCTGAAACCGGATCTGAGGGAGAGAATTGTTGGAGTTGTGCCCATAAGGAATTGGGTAAAAGGGCTCCCAAGCTTAGGAAGGCAATTGTGATTGCTAGTTGTCTTGAACAGCTCCTTGGTATAGAAGCAGAGATTATCCAGGTTAAATGGGACAGAGAAGCCCAGGTAATCCAACTAAAGCAGGACTTAATGAGTGCTACCACACGCATACAACCATTGGAAGCAGAGGTAGGCACACGAGAGAAAAGGCACCACATTAATATGATACACAATTCGAGGCTCAATCTGATAAAGCCTGCCAAAAAGGCATAATATGCCATCAGTGAGAGACAGGCTGCGCTGCAGCAGGTAAAGAAAGTTAATGTAAATGCAGCGACCTGCAGGCTGCGGTGAAAATTTTGCAACCAAGCAGAAAAAGCAAATACTGCTGTGCAACAGACCACTCCAAATGCCTGCGTGAAATTGAAGACTTAAAATCACAACTAGCCATAAAAAGGGGTATAATGTGTGCATACCCAGGGGTACAGTGGGGGGGGGGTGGAGGATTTCAAAGAGGATGCCTGCCATTATGCAACAGCTAGCATCACTGCCGACTGGGAAACACCCACCTTGCCTCCCAGTAAATGGGACCAACGGCATCACCTAATCTGGCCCTCATCCTGCAACACTCAGTCTCAGCCTCTGGTCCTATTCCAGTAAGTACAGTCACTAATCCGGCTCCTGTACTGATGAATCTGGTCACCACCTGACAACAGGATCCACAAAACCACAATGTGATTTATGTAACTCCATACACCGTGACCCAGTTCACTGACATAGCTAAAGTGATTGGACTATTCGAACCCTCTGGGAATCCCCATGGTCTCTTTGACCAAGTCATCCAATATCATGTTTTAAACAGCCTATATGATGCAGAAGAGATTAAATGTATTCTGTTATATTTAAGTCCTGCCATCCGTTCCACCCTCCCCAAACCCCAGAATGTGGCCAAGGGAACCCTACCAGACATGAAGGCAGCCATTCTGGCTGCCATAGGTTACAATAGGGATGAACCAGTACAAGGCTTAAACAATTGCCAACAGAAGTGAGAGGAACACCTGACACCCTATGCTGGCCAACTATGGAATCAATTCATTGTGGTTTTCGGCCAATTAAATCAAGTCTAATTAAACGCACACCACTGGTCCACATAGATCCAGACCCTGATAGCACACCCCACTGAGGGGAGTTGGAAAGCCTATGAGATTTTGATCCTGATGATAATGTACACACAGAAGTTTGGGCCATTCACAAAATGACTCGCATGTGGAAACAGGAAGTCAGACAAACAGACACCTCCAAACCCACAAAACGTAGAAAGACGAACCCGATCCACACAGACCCAACCCTGGACTGGCATAACAAAGGGGGAGGTGGAAACAGGGGACAAGGAAACTCAGGCCACTCACCCCCATATACCCCTGCCAATCACTGATACAGAAAACTACAGACCCGTGCAGAACCCCAATATATTCCCAACCCCAGATACAGGGAAAAGACAAAGCCACTTCCAGATATCTACCCCCACAAGCACAGCGTTACAACTGTGGCCAGATCAGCCATTTTGCCAGAGAACGTACAGCCCTGCCCAGTCAGACTCCATGACCAGCCAATGATTTCATGGAGGAGAACCCCAACCTATGTGGTTAGAAGGAACTGCCAGACAATACATCACAACCCTGGTGGATGCCTCCGACAACTGTTTCAGCCTCTACCCCCAGTTGGACTCTGGAACTGGAAGTATGACTGTGTCAGACTTCTTCAACTTGGGTTTGCAACACTGAATGGGATAGTGTAGGGCGACTCTTTGTAAAGCGCAAAGGAGGAGGCTGCCGGATTGAGTTCCTATGGGAAATTGGGGCTCTCACACCACTCTTAACACATCCTGTGACCTCAGCTGTACTGCCTACCAGGAAAACAATAATGTTAAGTGGTTTTACAGGAAGGCTTAGAAACAAACCCATTAGAATTTTGAATGGGTAAAATAATATGTCACCACCCAGCCACGTTGGTTAAACTCCACCTGGAGGCACAGCACATTCCATCTGATGAGGAAATGCCACCTACTGTTTGACCCCACTAATTGTTGTATTTGGCTAATGCCAATCACCTGTCAATCCCCAGTCGAGTTGGCTACTGGCAGATATGTAGATCGAATCTCTACTTCTGGACAATTGTGGATCAGGCCCACAGAAATGACAAAAGACTCTGAAGCACAGGATATATGAGCCAAACACACAGGCATTTGCCAGTCACAAGCATGACTGTGGCTGAATAACAGAGGAAGTAATCATAGAAGTCCTGACCCCTAAACCCCAAAGAGTGTACGACTTCTCTAAGCAAGCCAAAGGGGAAGTGGCCAAAGTGAATAGCAGTTTATTCCCCATTGCTTCCATTAACAAATCCTTCATTTGGCCGGTAAGAAAACCAGTTGGTTCCTGGAGGCTCACAATTGATTATCAAGCCCTAAATCAGACTACCCTTATCACGGCACCCACAGTGGTGACTAGCCCAGAAACCATGATGAAACAAGCTCCACAAGCAAACCTTTTCACAGTGTTAGACATCAGTAACAGCTTCTAGTCAATTCCCTTAGATCACCACTGTCAATACAAATTTGCCTTCATGTTTCAGGGACAACAGTACACCAGGATGTGTTCACCATAACTCCCCCTCCATATTTCACCAGCACTTAGTGAAGGGCTTGGAGGGATTCTCCAAACCAAAATGTTTGGGTACAATACGTAGATGATCTGCTGTTAAAAGAAACAAGAGGGGAACATCTAAAGTTATTGGATGAACTACTGAACCTTGCACTACATTAGGGTTAAAGGTAAATCCCAAGGAAACCTGGACCACGAGACAACAGGTCTCTAACTTAGGTACAGTAGTGACTAAGGGAAAGCATGAGATAGAAAGGAAGCGAATCGAGTGTAACACATCTTCCCTTACCAAAGGACGTGAGCTCTCTGTGCTCCTTTCTAGGCTTAAACAAAGAACAAAGAACAAAACAGCACGGGAAACATGCCCTTCGGCCCAATGAGCCCACGCCGCCACCCCGATGTTCCCACATCTACCCATGATCCCTGTCTATGTTTATAGATCTATGGATTAAAAACCAAATTTGAGACAATTTAGGGAGAATTTGTTTTGCCAATTAGCCTAAGAGCACATCTTTGGGATGTGGGAGGAAACCGGAGCACCCGGAGAAAAACCCACGCAAGCACGGGGAGAATGCGCAAACTCCCACAGACACAGGCCCAAATCCATGTATCTGCACAGCACAGCGATAGTCACTGAGCTGTCGTGTTGCCCATCAAATGGTCCAGGTCAAGCGTACACTAACGACGTGAAGCATTAGGATACTCTCAAAAAAAATCCAAGAGCAGCCCTCTCACGACCCATCGCGTGTATGCCCCTTATTAGACAACAAGGTGGACCAAAGCACCTGTAGGATAAAAACAAGTACATCAATATCATCATCTATTTACACACTTCCCAGGGACTCCCAAGGCTCATGATCCCTATTTTAAATCAGTTTTCTATACCCCTCCATTCCCATTCTGTTCATGTGCCCATCTAACTATTTCTTAAATAACTCCAGAGTACCTGCCTCCACCACTTTACTTGGCAGCGCATTCCATACCCCCACCACCCTCTGTGTGAAAAAACTCCCTCTAGCATCCAAATTATACCTTACCCCCCTCACCCTAAGCCCGTGACCCCTCGTGCTATTCGAGTCCATCCTCGGAAAAAGCTTAACCCTGTTTACTCTATCTATACTCCTCATAATCTTGTACACCTCTATTAGATCTCCTCTAAGTCTACGTCTTTCTAAGGAAAACAGTCCCAATTTGCCTAACCTCTCCTCGTAACTCAGACCTTCCATACCAGGCAGCATCCTGGTAAACCTCCTCTGCACTCTCTCCAGAGTCTCCACGTCCTTCCGGTAGTAAGGCGACCAGAACTGGACGCAGTATTCCAAATGAGGTCTAACCAACGTTTTATACAACTGCAACATTAAAAGGCCAGCTCTTGTACTCTATACCCCTTCCTATAAAGGCTAGCATACCATATGCTTTCTTCACAACCTTCTCCACTTGCTCTGCCACCTTCAGGGACCTGCATCCCCAGGTCCCTCTGCTTTTCTATACTTTTAATAGGTCTACCCTTTATCATATACCTCTCCCCTACATTCTTTCTCCCAAAATGCATCATCTCACATTTATCAGGATTGAATTCCATCTGCCATCTATCTGCCCAAGCTACCAGCCTATCTATGTCCTGCTGCATCGCCTCACAATGCTCCTCACTATCCGCAAGTCCAGCCATCTTTGTATCGTCTGCAAACTTGCTGATCACTTCACTTACTCCCTCTTCCAAGTCATTTATGTATATTACAAATAGAAGAGGTCCCAGTGCCAAGCCCTGCAGCACACCACTAGTGACCGACCTCCAGCTAGAAAAACACTTTATTGGAGTACTGCCGTAACCACAGACAGTTTCGCCACTGAAGCCGCTCCCCTGTCTGAAAAAAATACCCTGTGGGTCTAGACTGCGCAACATACACAAGCAGTCTCAGACATCAAATAATCCCTTGCATAAACCCCTGTCTTACAGATACCCAACTCTGCACTCCCCTTTGCCCTTGAAGTAATGGCCACTGACACACATTAGCTGCCATGCTCCTCCAAGAACGGCATGGATGACTCGGCCCAATTGCTTACACTTCCTGCATACTAACTCCAGTTGAACAAAGTTTTTCAATGTGTGAAACCCACTTATTATCAGTTTTTTGGACAATGCACCACTTTAACTACATAGTCGGCTTGCATCCTCTCACTACACTTCAGAACACACTCTCATACAACTACTGCTGAACGGCTGAATTAAAGACAGGACAGTTAGTCAAAATCATATGGCACAGTGGACATTCATGTTACAAGGTTGAGACATCGTGGTCAAACACACCCAGGTCCCCACACTCCTGGCAGACAACCTAATCTATGGTGGCGGAGAGGGGGAACCTGCCAGGTTCTGGTAATAAAAGATCCCAAGGGGCCATTTTGTCAAACAAAAGGGGGAGCCAGGAGAAATTGGGCAAACCCAGGTTCAGGACAGTGTAAAAATTTTTGTAGATGATTCATCCATGGTGGAAGAGGGAAACAGGAGGGCAGGATGTGGTATATATATGGAAGACCAAGAAGGCAAGCCCCTGAGGGAGATAGACTTAATTCTTCCAGCACACAAATGCACAGGCTACTGAATGGGCAGCAATAGCATATGTAGTCAACCAACCTCACAAACATACACACCCAATCTAATAATATGATAATATGTATGTCTGCAACAGTTTAACAGACTTCATGCCCCTATGGGAAGCAAGGGGATTCATATCAGCAGACAGGAAAGCTCTACTATCAGCCCCACTGTAAAGATTTATTTCCCAAGCTGCCCAAGCCCAGGAGAATGGCATAATTAAAGGTCCACCACATCTCCCCATGTGGGAACATAACAGCAGATGAATTAACCAAACAGGGAGCTGCAGAGGGGAAATTGCAATCAATAGTTACAGAGCGAATTGAAGCTGTAACTGTTAGCCAGACAAAGGTTGAAGACCTAAAACAAGCACAGAGCAATGATCAGGACTTGAAACAAATTCAAAAAGGGGTATATCCCCACCTCCTTTGAAAAATGACAAGATGCAATATTAGTAGGAGATGGGCTTGTCCTTACGTGTGATTCCAACCAGGATCATCCATGACCATCAAGGACGAGGAACCACGATTGAGTGAATCGAAGGACTGTGCTGATGGCCAACCTAGAACAGGACATGCGGCATTACGTCAATAGTTGTATTATCTGTGCACAGAACAATCCCAAATATGCCCACAAAGGGGACGTGAGGTACACTTGCCCTGTGAAAGATCCCTGGACAAATCTCCAGATTGACTATATTGGTTCCCTGCTGTCCAGACCGGGAGGTTACAAATACTTCTTGGTCATTGTACACCCTTCCAGTAAATGGGAGGAAGCTTTTCCAACCGCCGCTAACACGGCCAAGGTCACAACTGATATCCTAGAGCACATATTCACAAGGTGGGGCATTCCCCGCAAATCAACTCAGATCAGAACACTCACTTCACTGCCTAAGCAATGCAACGGATAATGGAATTGTTCGGGATAAAGCACCAATTCCACATTGCTTACCACATCCAATCTAGTGGTATAGTAGAAAGGATGAACCATATTCTCAAATATATGATCTGTAAGACTGTTCAGCAAAATGATCACTCCTGGAACAAAATCTTCACCTTCATATTAATGACACTGTGCAATTTCATATTTAGTTCCACCGAATGCACTCCCATGTCTTCATGATTTGGTGACCTATGCAAGGAATTGAACCTTCAATTGGGCAGGATCTGGATGGGCCTCACCCTGTCACGGCCCTCACCCACGAGAATGCTAGAAAACATACAGGCTGCACAACAGGCTGCAGCTGTTAAGATAGGCAAACAGAAGCAGCAAAGTAAGGCCTATTTTGACGGTAAGGTAAAACCCATCGAATATGAGGTTGGACAACAGATAATGCTCAGAGTCCTCCAGCCTGGAACATTCTTGTCCCCCAAATATGCCAGACTCTATCCAGTGGTATACAAGATTATGACAGACCTCAAGAAAGCCAGGTGGAATCATGTGAACCAAATGAAAGCATTTGGCTCCCAACAAAATTTTCATCATGGAAGGAGTCTTTGAGTCACAAGGAAGGCCCAACCCTCACCCATAACACCAGACATAAAGCATGATCCACAAACTGTACCCCAGGTTATCGATCCCCACCCGATATCCCCAGAACCAGCACACGCAACCTCGGTTCCTGCCCCAATTTACAGAGCTTCAGAAATAAAACCCCAGCCCACAGGACCCCGATGAAAAGGATAGGGCACCCCACAAACATTACCCTCTATAGCGCCCCTGGTTTTGGGATTCCTAGAACCGTTTAACCTGGTGTTCACTACCAGAGATATCCTTGACTACCACAGGTGTCATTGTTGGAGGACTACGGCATAGTATATCAATGGATTCTTCATCCCACGATCAAACCATGGTATGTCAGAAGATTCGTCTCGAGTCCAAATTGTAAATAGCTTTATCCATCCACTCCATGCATCACCCAATTCAAAAGGGCTTCTTATCTGCCTACAATATCCTACAGGTACTTTGGTCCGCCTTGTTATCTAACAAGGGGCATACACGCGATGGGTCGTGAGATGGCTGCTCTTGGATTTTTTTCGAGAGTATCCTAGTGCTTCACGTCGTTAGTGTATGCTTGATCTGGACCATTTGATGGGCAACACGACAGCTCAGTGACTATTACTGTGCTGTGCAGATACATGGATTTGGGCCTGTGTCTGTGGGAGTTTGCGCATTCTCCCCGTGCTTGCGTGGGTTTTCTCCAGTTTCCTCCCACATCCCAAAGATGTGCTCTTAGGCTAATTGGCAAAACAAATTCTCCCTAAATTGTCTCAAATTTGGTTTTTAATCCATAGGTGTATAAACATAGACAGGGATCGCGGGTAGAGGTGGGAACATCGGGGCAGCGGCGCAGGCTCGTTGGGCCGAAGGGCCTGTTTCCCGTGCTGTTTTGTTCTTTAATATCTTGCGTCATAGTCTTCCGACACACCATAGTTTGATTGTGGGATGAAGAATCTATTGTTATGCTGTGCCATAGTCCTCCAACAAGGAACCCGCCACATGCCCATTTTATTTTCACGCTTTGCAAACTCCTTACCCCATTCAACCCCGTTAAACACTGATTGCCGACCAACCCTTCTTATGACACTATTGGTCATTTATTATGCATTTACTTACTACTTTGTTTTTTTTAAGAAAGAGGGAAGTCATACGATATTCTTGTAAAGAAAAGAAAAACAGAATCAGGTATTAATAAGAATTAACAGGTGCTACCTTGATCTCCCCCAGAATGAACTACGTATTTCTCTGCTATCTGGGATTCCTCATCTCAAACTGAACCATAGACACCACATCAACCGAAGACCAGAAGATCAGCCTACAATACCCCGGATAAATGTGGTTCATTCCCCCCCCCCCCTCCTCAGATACAGGCAAACGTGAGAATGGCATATAATGGGAGGGTCTCTGAGATTGGGGTACAAACATCCATATCCATCTATAGGTCAGCATTCTGTCACACCTGGCCATAATAGGAATTCTACGTATGGCAGGGTACCTAATCATCCTCACAGAAGAAGGATGATTAGGATTACAAAACTTGGACTCCGCAAGGACTATCTGACATCAGAAAAAGCTTACAATCAAGAGCACCTATATTTAATATGCATAGTCACTTGAAATTTTGTACCGTTTATTGCTTTGTTTTGTATGTACCTTTCGGTGTATTGTTTATTAATGTATTTTTAAAGATTATTTTACTTCATTTAAATTTGTTGATACTATTGTGGATTAGGAACGATACTATCAACCCCAGCTTCCAGGTACTTACTTGTTGAGATGGTTTGATAAGAATTGTTTGATCCAATTTGCTGCTGCTCACTGGATCAAGAAGAGGGAATGTGGTAATATAATCAGGGCCTAGTTTTAAGGCTGATTAAATTGGATATCCTAACTTAAAGAATTGGATATATTAAAATAAAAGCCTCGGATAGGTCAATTGTACAAATACACACACATGTCTGACCCTGACCTATCAATCACCCATCAAAGGTTGTTGCATTCTATTGAGACCCAGCAGGAGATCATCACACCCCATTGAAATGCACCAGCCCAGATTGGGCCAGGCTTTCCGCCAAGGAGAGTTCCTGCAGTTACCTTATCTGACAACAGGTTACAATGTAGGCAACAACATGGAGATGGACACCTGGGGGCAGACTCTAGTGTCCTATCAGATAGACATCAAGAAACTTACTGGGTATTGAAACTCCCTCCTGAGGCTTCACTGGCCAGAAGCCAGAGAAGTTTCTGGATAGGCAAGCAGGAAGGGGGAATAAAGACACACATCTCAGACTACCAGAAGCAAACACTCAATGAGGGAGGTGACTTTGATCGTTCAGAAGACTGACCAGAGAAGGAAGGAACGAAGAAGCTGCCATCGAAACGTATCTTCATGATGATAGACCAGAGGGACTCAGAAAATCACGCCTGCAATTTAACCAAACCGTCTTTGTGAGTAGTATACTTGAATTTGGGGTATCCTCTTTTTTTATGTGAGTAATTTAAGGGCTAATAGTGTTATTATTTAATAAACCTGTTGAACCTTTACTTGTATTTGTCCTTTGTCCGTCTTGCAAATAAAGACCTTGGAGTAAGCAAACTGGTCAAAAGTATCTGAGAATTAACAGGTATAACACCATTTGCTCTAGGTGGCTGTTTCTCAGGCTGACTAAGCTCCCTGGCAAACCTGCAAGGGATTGCATTATTTTTCATTGTGATTTTATCAGTGGTAATTATAAACCTACTTAAGTGTAGTTGTGCACAAGCAATTAAGTCCAGAAAAGGTACAGTAAGGAAGAGAAGATCCAGAGGCCAAATCACTCTTTAGAATTTAAGAATATTTACTTGGAAACATCTATTTAGTGGCCTAGTCTTGGGCTAGCCAAGTACTAAAACAGGATGGGAGAAATATGTTGGAGTAATTCATTGTAGCTTAGAGAAATTTCAAATATTCAGGGATTTAAGTCACTAATAAAGCTACCAACACTGAAATGATCACAGATCAGATTCTGTCTAACAGGTGAATTGTCTGCACGAAAATGGTACGAACACAGTAAGAGACTAAAGTATGAGATTTGAACAAGTATTTCTGATTTTAAAATGTATTTCAGCTGTATTTTTAAAATAACTGTACACTTTAGCAAAAGGCAGATTGCTCCTCATCATGGGAGGAAGACTTAACAGACAAATCACATTCTTTGGAACAATGAAACCACAGAATTTAGTTTTATCGGTGAAAGTTATTAACACTATGGTTCCCAAAGCCACTTTATGAATAGGGCTGTTCAAATTGTCTTGATAAGACATTTGTTCTCAAACGTGAGAACGTCAGCTGTCTGGTTTGGCCATTGACATGAATATGAATTGGTGGGAACCATAACTTTGATCTTTTTAACTAAGTGTTTACCGTTGCTAAGGGAGAAGTATCTGGATTCTACAGACCAATGAAATTCCACAATGTCAGAGGGTAGAATGCAATTGGCTAAGGTAGAAGACAACTGTTAACAATTATTTGTATTAATAATGACTAGTTCATAACCACAATATGGGCAGGAAAAGTAAAACTTGAGAAATATATAATTAATGCGTTTGAAGCACTGTAACTTGACTGATATTGGAATACCTGAGTAATATTGGAATTGGGCCTTTGCTTCTAGAAAGGCATTGGACTGCCCGATACTCACCTCCCCCATCCATCAATGGTCAAATAAAGATGCATCTTTAATTGGGATGCTGGCTTCATGAGTCTCTATTTAACTTTTGGCATTACTTAGCCTCTCCAAAGACGCGTAACAATCTCCGCACATGTGACGATAATAAATCAAATCAAAATCTGAGAGAGAGTTTGTTTTTGCTGCAGATGCTCCCGGCTGGAAAATGCTGTTTGAAGTGACCCAGAGTTCCAGTTATCAAACCGACTGCTGAGTTTACTCAAACAAGGCCTGAGGCGAGCCTGAGCAGTAACCAAGGCAACGCAGCCGCTTTAATCACCGCCCCCAAAAAGGGCGGTCTTTGATCACGTCATCGCACCGGCACGTGACTGGGGAGTCTTCCGGTGTCCCCAATCGGACTTCAGCTGGTCACATGACGTGGCCATTGCGGCCTCCGCCGATTGGGCAAGGGTGCGCGTTTGTGGTGGAGGAGGAAGGGGACAGTGTTTACCGCCGCAAAGGCCCGGCATACGGCCCTGGGTGTACACCCCGCTCTGCCATGAATAACAAATCATATTGATATATTTAAAAAGCTGAATCATTAAGCAACAAGAACAACCGGAGCCTCGTTACCGCAAACGTGTTTGTTGAGCGTGTGTAACCCGGAAGCGGTTGTGGCGGAAGTGGTTCTAATCAGCTGATGGTGATGGAAGAGGTGGTTGTTATTGTTCGGGGTTGAGAACAAGCCAACGGCCCCGAGATTGGGTAACATCGCCTATAGAGCCCCCCACCAAACACCCAAACCCGGCGGCATCCTCAGCATCGGGACACGGCCTCTTTCTCCCCGGGACGGATCGGCACCCGACCATTTATACCCGGGACAGAGAAGCTCCCGGGCTCCTGTACCCGGGACACAGCGGCCCCCGGGTCCCTTCACCCGGGGCACAGCGGCAGCCGGTTCTGCCTTCAGGGCAGCCGGGCCTGGATCTACCCGCCTCTTTGCCTGCAGCCGGGCCAATGCTCGATCTGGAAGTGGTGCCCGAGCGATCTCTGGGGAACGAACGATGGGAATTCGCTTTAGGTGAACACAAAGGATTCGTTTTCTTTTTTGTTTTAAGACTTTTGTACGTGGAGGGGGGTAAATATCAAATCCTTGGGAGAGAGAGGTTAGGAGATGAGGGGATATCATCCTTTTATCGTCTTGTTGTTGCTGTGAGAGAGATTGTATTCGTGAAGCATTTGGAGAGAGGGGTTGATATTCAGCGAGGAGGAATGACGGCCCTCAGTCTCAGTGAGAAGGTATTATCTTCATGGTAGAAAAAGGGTGGTTTCCATTATCCCGTTGAGGAGTGAGAGGGAACTGTTCCTATAAGGTATAAGGAGACATTTTAAATTGATCCCATTATATAAATATAGCATTTAAAAATAAACTTCACTGGCTACTGTACTACAAGATCTGGCCTTCTTGCTAGATTTGAGATGTAAATCTCTTTCTTTATATTTCATAGTATAAAACTGTTTGTATTTACCTCAGCAACACCTCACCTGTCGCAATGAGATTATTCCAAACATTTAGCTGAACACAGTAGAAAGTGGACAAGTACAGTTTTGTGCAAATTCTTCTTTCAAACAAGTATGCCTTGCACTTTTCAGAGCAGGTCATGCATAGCTTCTTGGTAAATTGCCATGTAAAGAGAGATGCTTATTTTCTGCTAATTTATCAACAATTAATCAATGTCTGTTAGCTACTTTAATTCCTTTTAATTGTGATGGAATAGCCTTAAGTTATCACTGCTTTACTAGACTGACATGGTCTGCCTGATACTGTTTAATGTAAACCATTTATTTTAATGAGGCATGAGTGTAGTTGTATACTTATTGATGTCTTCATCTTGGATCTTGCCTGTTTCTATCAGAAATACATTCGTCATTTAGAACTTAGATAAGGAGCCTTGAGGGAAATTGGTACGCTTGTTCAGATTTGATGATTTGAATCAAATTTGTTGAGCAAAACAGTGACCTCTTTATGTGAAGTGGGATCTCCTGTTAAGAATTTGTCATATGTGAGAGTTTTAATTTTTTAATAAATATATCTGCATTTTGTTGTCACTAGTCTTAAGTGCAATTGCTGGGTCAATGTCCACTTTAGGCCATGAGCGTGTAAGCCATGTAAGCACAAGACTTGTTTGTGTTAAAACTGTTAAATCATAAGATTTCCCCACTGCAGGTCACTGCTAAAGGGGTTAACTAGTTTGCTATTGTTTAATTACTATTTTGAGCTGCACTTCACCGATCTTGTTTCCTTGCGCTTCCCTGATTTTTTTAAAAAATTGCTCCACCATTGGCAACTGCATCAACTACCATGAGCCAAACCTCTCCACCTTATTCCCCTTTTAAGATGCTAATTAACACTTAAATCTTTGTCCCATTTTTTTGATGATGTCCTTGTGTCACTGAGTATCAAATTTTATAAATGCACATATGAATTACCTTGGGACAGTTTACTATATTAAAAATACTATAAATGTAAGTTATTGTTGATGGTATTTTTATTTAGTGCTGATCTTTGTATTGTGCTTGAAGCTGGCAAGATAAATGCACTTTCCCTGTATACTGAAGTGTCCACCCTTTAAAATAAGATATCATGGGGAAGGAAATGAGAGTGCCACATACGCACATTTTCTCCTGATACAGCTGTTAAATTAGTTGCTTGAAACTGTGTATAAGTTAGTCTCGAATGTTAAATATATATTCATCACCACATTTTAGTAAACAACTTCAGTTTGTTTTCTTTTGGTTTGAGTTGAGAAAACTTGCTTGAACATCAGAAGTGAGTGTGACTACCCTTGACATCAATGCAGCATTTGACTGAGTATGGCAGCAAGGTGCTGGGCAAAACCTGAAACCTATCCACTAGCCATCAGGCACATTCAGAAATGGAAAGGAATATTCTCCACTTGCCTGGATGAGTCAGCTCTAACAACAACAAGCTTGACACCATCCAGGACAAAGCAGTCTGCTTGATTGGTGCCCCTTCCACAAATGTTCAATTCATTCACAACTAATGAGCATTGGCAGCTGTGTGTACCTTGTTCAAAATGCACTACAGGAATTGATCAGGGTTCCTAAAGCAGCACTATACAAAACCCACGACTACTATGACCTAGAAGAACAAGAGCAGTGGACATCTGAGTTCCCTTTTAACTCACTCAACATCTGACTTGACCTTTCATAGCAAGTAGTATGTATTTCAGCAAGCCTCTTGTCTAAAAGTGTTTTCTTGATGTATTTAGTATCCAGAAAACATAACCTTGACTTTACCTCTAGTTCCACAGTTTACTCTTGCAGCATTGTACTCCTATTTGTTCAAAACGCTTAGATGTTCAGCAGAATACTGAGGATAGTGGCGAGTATTGTTTCGTTTTTGCTTATAAGCATCTGGCCTTGAATTAAGTGGAGACTTCATCATGAAATTCTTGATCAAATGAAGCATGCAGCCCCAGGGTCTGTTCTTCAGAAATCACATTTATAAAGAAAAAAATAACTTCTGTGTAAATGATTTGTGAAATGTCATGTATTATCCAATTTTTGGATGTTAGCATCACTCATTGTTCAATGTAGTGTTCCTGCTTATGTCTTTTGTAAAGTTTGGAAGCGAAATCATTTCAATCTATTATCAGCAGTTTTTCTGATGGGTTTAGATAGCCATACAACTCTAACACCCATTAAATGTAGTGTAATGAATCAACTTGATTTTTTTTAAATTATGCTTTATTGATGATTTTTCCAAGAAAAAATTCTGCCTGGATTGTAACTTGCTGTTGGAAATGATACACTCTCAATTTCTAGCCTGCTTCTCTGCATTTACCTGCACCACAACCAATATAGTTAGCAGCTTCGCTACTTCAGGGCGTGATTGGGTACTGCTGTCTATAGAAAAGATTGTCTTGACCATAGTGTGATACTGCTATAAGAATGCTATCATTGTTCTTCAACACCCACACCTCCCTGGACTTGACCACCAAGGATCTCCAGCTCCACAGTGCTAACCTCACAGTGGCCACAGCATTATTAAACTGAAGGAGCAAAGAGCAAAAGCCTAAAACCCATATGATAGTGCATGGAGTTTTTAATTCATTTACAAGATGTGGGTGTCACTGGTTAGCATAGCGTTTGTTATCCATCCTTAATTGTCCCTGAGAACAGATTGTGTGCTGCCTTCTTAAATTGGTGCAGGCCCTTGAGCGTATGAAGAGCCACAGTGCTGTTAGGAATTCCATGATGCTGACCCAGTAACAGTGAAAGAATAGTGATATATTTCCAAGTGACTGGCCTAGAGGGAATTTATAGGTGATATCCCCATATGTCTGCTGCCTTTGCCCCTCTAGATGCGAGCAGTTCGAGTTTGGAAGGTAATTGCAGAAGAGGTTTGATGAATTCCTGCAAAATGCATCTTGTAGATAAGCATTGCTGACACTGTTCATCAGTAGTGGAGGGAGTAATTGTTTGTGGAAGAGATGCTAATCAAGTAAGCAGCTTTATCCTGCATGATGTGATGCTTCTTATTACTTATTGTAAATATATATTTAAAAATGCATGTGTTAATTTTTCATGCTTCAACCGTGATGTTACAGATGAATGAACTTAATTGATTTAGTGTGAAATCGAGTACATAAATGCTCTAATTGCCAACTTTGGAATTAGTTGGACATTTTTAAAATTGGTGTTTAAATGTTGGGAGTTGTACCACATTTAGTCAGTTACTACAATTAGGTTGCTATCCTGGCTGGATTCCTGTATTTTTTTTTTCCAGCTCTTGTCTGGAAGGAATTGTCATAGCCTTTTCCCAGCTTTTTCTCTGCCCTTTTGAACTAGGCTTTGTTGAGCTTTGAGTGAAGTCTGAATAGAGTGAGAATGGACATTGCATCTTTACATGCCATTGTCCTGAGCAACAGTGCTTTTTTGCTCCTGCTAAAGGCTGTTTTTTCTCAATCGTTATCATGCTATTCATATATCAGGCATGAGCCTCAGGGGAATGTCTATGACCGTTTCCTGTTAGTGGTAAATGAAATTCTGTTTTCAATTACATTTGCTTTTTATTGATTGCTTAGTGACAAAGAAATGAAATCTTAAAATAATAACCTAAATGGAATGATGAGCATGTGATTTTTCACCATATTTAATACAGCAGGTGTACATTAAATCAGTGCATCATAACCCCTGTATAAGTGCTAAGGGTTGTATATTGGTGAATTTAAATTTTCAGGAAAAATTCTGATATGTAACTATTAGATGGCTACCCAATAGACTACTATCCTTTCCCCACATTGAATTAGCTGACCTTGGATGAGACAGGGAATGCTCCATTTGGCCCAGCACCCTGTACTCAGCAGGGGGACAATTATAGCTCCTGGTTGCATTTCAGCAAAGCCAATGGAAATTGCATGTATGGGTGATGAGTCACAAACAGGGTGAGGCTTAACTCTAAGAACTCTCAGATGTAAAATGAGTGCGTATGCAATTATTTGAAGATGATCATTATGGAGTTATCATATAGAAATGAGTGGAAAGAAATGGGGAAAAAAGATAAAGTGAAGGGGGGGGGAATACAAAAGAAAGGTTAGGGAATATTGTTTATTCCACTCTTCATCTGAATGTGGATTAGTTTTTAGAATAATAGAGAGAGACCACTATTATTCCATCAAGGGTGACCTGTTGCATGCTATCTTCACCCAGTTCCATGAGTCCACAACACAGCTCATTAGATGTTTGCATTACATTTTAAATCTTGTTCAAGGTGTATTTGTGTGAAAATTGAAAATGTTTAACTGATGCAGCAATGGTGCTAGTCTGAATTTCAGGAATATTATTGAACAATACTCCTGAATGCTGTTGAATGCTTTACTTGTGTTGTTTAATACATTATCAACTTTAACTTTTTGAGGGAAAAATTGATTTTGGAAATGGTGTGATTGTGTTCTGAATTTGGTAATCTGCACATCTATAATTGACTCAAGGATTTAGTAAATAAGGACAAGAGTAGGCCATTCAGCCATCAAGCGTGCTTTGCCTTTCAGGAAGATCATGAATGACCCTCTATCGCATATCCATTTTCCAGTACTATCCGCAGTATCCTTTGATAGTATATAGCGATTAATTGATTGCTGTCTTGAGCATATTCAATAACTGAGCCTGCACGCTTCTCTGGGGTAGGGAGTTCAAAAGATTCACTACCCTCTGAGTGAAGAAATTCCTCCATGTCTCAATGGCCTATCTCTTGTTTCTGAGATTATAGCTGGTTCTAGATTCTGACTCCTCAAGCCAAGAAAAACATCCTTCCTGCACCTATCCATTTGAGCATATAAGAACTTTGTAAGTAACAATGGGATCACTTTTCATACCTCAAAACTCTAGAGGATACGGACCCTAGTCTCCTCAATGTCTTCTCTTGATGTCCATGAGCCATTTCCTTATTTCCTGCTGGTCTCCATGTGTTTATTTTTGTCACCCTTTATAATGTGTGTATCTATCTTAAATTTCACCCTGCGTAGCTCCTGGATCTCAGCCAATGCTGCTATACAAGCTGTTTACTGGAATTGTGCGAATGGTTTGCATGATTTGCCAGTATTATTGATTTAATTTTTTCTCTCCCTAGTGTTGCTCTTTCTGGCTGAACATTATTTTAAATAGCGTTATACTTGATAATTTTGATTTTTAAGCAGCTTTCTAGCTTTAAAAATGTGTCCAGATGAAAAGACCTGGTTACAAATGGATTCTTTTTCATGTTTGTTTTTTTAGGAATGCCGTTGGCTCAGGGTGTTGCTATTCTCCAAAAACACTGTCGCATCATAAAAAATGTGCAGGTTCTCTACAGTGAACAGGTGAGTATGAACAGCCCTCCAAACTTGCTTTGGGCATGATGTTTGTTTCAAATCAGTTGTATTGTTGATTAACACTCAGTAAAATGTCACTGTTAAAGACAAAATAAGTTATGCTATTGCAACATTTGCTCTCATGGCTGATTATTAACCCACATTCACTGGCCAGGGTCTCTGACTGCTTGCACATGTTTTGGATGAACCAAGAGTATTGACATGCAATGTCTACCAGATTAGTGATCTGATAAATATGATATGGTAGTTGGTTCTTTATTGCACTTGATTTCACAATTATAGTTGGTACTGTTTGTGCCATTACTCTTCTTCAAAAGTAGTTGTGCTGTCCTAATTAAGGGTACTCACTGTTCTGGTGAGAACAGGGTTTACTGGGATAAGTCCCTCAGTCTCCAAAGGCTGGTTAAGTTATTCTGAAGTGAACATGAACGCTTTTGGAGTAGTTATCTAGCATGATAATAAATGCAATTCTGAATGAACTGGAAGGCAAAGAAAAATTTCTGCGTGACTGATTTTTTTTTTCGATGGTTGAGGAAGATGTATTTAATTGATCTTCCCCCATGAAGCTTTAAGAACATAAGAGCTTGATTTTTCACTGAACAGATTGATATTTCCAATTACATTCAGAATGTCCAAGGTTAACAGCTAAGCACAAAGAAGCTAGATTGTAGGTTGCTTTCCTGGCATCAGTCCATAAGGATTACGCTGGAAAGTAGTTAATTTGCTGGCTAACTGCCCAGTAGGTCTTTAGTTGAACTTGTCTAAACTTTTCTCTCATTCGCAGAGCTGCTTGAATTGAGACTTTTGCTACATAACCCCTACAAAAATTGAAATAAAACCAGAAAACCTTGAAGGTAGCATGAGTTTTGTCACCATTTGGGAAAATATTTGTAGTTAACGAAATACTAACTTTTCTCTCTCCAATTATGCTTGGTTGTGCTATGCTTTTGTGTTGAATTTTTACCATCTGTTTAACAATGAAAAGTAATCAAGCTGCTCTTCAGCATATTGTCCATTTTTCCTGAAAGGTCTTTTTGATTGTGGTGTGGAGAAGCTTCTGACAGCTGAGACCAAATCTTCTCTTGGTGTCCAGACACATACTACGATCAAAACAACCCTATGTCAGTGAATTAAGGGGTGGAAATGTCAGTATTTTATAATCGTTTTGACATAAATTATCTTAAAATAGAAACTGTCCTTTGCCTAACTTCAAGCAAAATAACTGGAGCTGAATTGCCCATGGACAGGTCTAGATTTGATCTGTAAACCAATTTGTGAAAGCTTCATTCCATTCACTATAAATCAATGGTCAAGGCATTAATTGATATGGACATGCTCATAAATGCAAAAAGAAGCTATTTATTTTGAGGGATTGTGTTGGGTGTACTTAACACTAAGCATGTGTACACCATGTAGGGCTGGGCACTTAAGGCTAAGGAGCAGGAGAAATTATGTTAGATTACATGAACCAGTTGTTATTCCCAAAGCAAATTAAGGTGCTGACTAACACCATTAAATACCAAAGCACTGTTTTACAATTCTGGTATTAATCCTTGGTTAGGCCTTATTTAGAATACAGTCTGGTTTTGGTCTCCTCACTTGTGGGTGGTTATAAAGACCCTGAGAGTGGTTCCATGGAAATCCAGGAAATCAATGCTCCCAACAAATAATTGCATCTATATAGCACAATGGCTGTGGCTAAACACTCTATGGCATGATCATAGAAAAATCAACACCAAATCAAGAATAGTTTCAGGGAAGGTGACTTAAGCTTGATGAAAGAGATGCATTTCAAGAAGGGCTGTTAATTCAGATAATGTAACAAATGCATTGTATATGCATCCCATGGTCAAAAATGCCTACCTACACCTCCACTTGTCTCCTACCCTTTAAGCTCAACCATTCTTTTGTTCTCTCTAGATTCAACAGTTGCAATATTCTCCTGGCTGACATCTTATTTTCCTTCCTCCAAAACCCTACTGTCCATGTCCTAATTCAGACCAGGTCCTGGTCACATATTACCTCTGAGCTTATTGACCTACATTGGTTCTCAGTCCAGCGGCACTTCAAATTTATAATGCTTACCCTTGTTTCAAAATCCCACCATTACCTCACCCATCAGACTCCCTATAATTTACAATAGCCTTAATAACTGTCCAAGATATCTAGGCTATTCTAATTCTGACCTTTTGCACATCCCTGATTTTATTTGCTTTGCTATTGATGATCATCCCATCAGCTGCCTTAAGCTTTGGAATTCCCTCTTTCTACTCCTCTACTTTTGTTTTCTTCATTAAGGCTCATCCACATACACCCTTTTTCTCCATGTGCTTATCCAACTTTTCTTAAATGTATCTGTCCTACATCTCAGTGCACCTTGTAATAACAAATTCCACATTTTAATCATCTTCAGTATAGAAGTTTCTCCCAAATTCTTATTGGGTTCATTAGTGACTATCTTATATTTGTGGTCTTTACTATATTTGGTTTGTTTCCGTTGGCCTCAACTGTGAGAAGGAGTAGATGAAAGGAAATCCTGAATTTTCCTGCTGCCACTTGATTAACTTGCCTATGTGCATGAATGGTAGGATTAGACTCAGAAATCATTTATTTGCTGTATCAACTGATAATTGAAGATTGTCTGTTTGATGCATTGGAGAAGTATGGTCACATATATCATAACAAGACTTGACAGTTCCTTGAGGAGAGAGGAAGAAAACAGAAAATAACTTTCCTAATTATATCATTTTGAAACAAGGGTAAGAGTTATAAATTTGAAGTGCTGCAGGACTGGGAATCAATGTAGGTCAATAAACGTAGAGGTGATGTGTGACCAGGACCTTGGTGTTTTCATTATCTCAGTGATAAATTCATAAATTGTGAGCTATTTTAGCAAATGTTGAATGGTGGTTTGCAAGAATTGAGCATTGGCCCAATGAAGTCAACGTTGTAATATTCTGTTTCCAATTTTAATATTGTCTGCAAACACTTGTCCTGTGCACAAATCATAGACGCACAGAGTAATCTTTTAAATATTCACAGGACATTACAACCATGCTACACACTTCAAATCGGTTGGAGAAATTGCCTGTGACTGCTACACGTTTGATTTAATTCATTGCACTTCTTGGAATACAAAGAACAAAGTTGGCCCAACGAGTCCGTGCTGCCACCCCGATGTTCCCACCTCTACCCGTGATCCCTGTCTATGTTTATAGATCTATGGATTAAAAATCAAATTTGAGACAATTTGGGGAGAATTTGTTTTGCCAGTTGGCCTAAGAGCACATCTTTGGGATGTGGGGGGAAACTGGAGCACCTGGAGAATGTGCAAACTCGCACAGGCCCAAATCCATGTATCTGCACAGAACAGCGATAGTCACTGAGCTGTCATGTTGCCCATCAAATGGTCCGGGTCAAGCGTACACTAACGACATGAAGCATTAGGATACTCTCAAAAAAAATCCAAGAGCAGTCCTCTCACGACCCATTGTGTGTATGTCCCTTGTTAGGCAACAAGGTGGACCAAAGCACGTGTAGGATAAAAACAAGTACATCAATATCATCATCTATTTACACACTTCCCAGGGACTCCATGAGCATTCATGATCCCTATTTTAAATCAGTTTTCTATACCCCTCCATTCCCATTCTGTTCATGTGCCCATCTAAGTATTTCTTAAATAACTCCAGAGTACCTGCCTCCACCACTTTACTTGGCAGTGCATTCCGTACCCCCACCATCCTCTGTGTGAAAAAACTCCCTCTAGCATCCAAATTATACCTTACCCACCTCACCCTAAGCCCGTGACCCCTCGTGCTATTTGAGTCCATCCTAGGAAAAAGCTTAACCCTGTTTACTCTATCTATACCCCTCATAATCTTGTACACCTCTATTAGATCTCCTCTAAATCTATGTCTTTCTAAGGAAAACAGTCCCAAATTTGCCTAATCTCTCCTCGTAACTCAGACCCTCCATACCAGGCAGCATCCTGGTAAACCTCCTCTCTGCAGAGCCTCCACGTCCTTCTGGTAGTAAGGTGACCAGAACTGGATGCAGTATTCCAAATGAGGTCTAACCAACGTTTTATGCCACTCCAACATTAAAGGCCAGCTCTTGTACTCTATACCCCTTCCTATAAAGGCTAGCATAGCATATGCTTTCTTCACAACCTTCTCCACCTGCTCTGCCACCTTCAGAGACTTGTGCACCTGCACCCCCAGGTCCCTCTGCGTTTCTATACTCTTAATAGGTCTACCCTTTATCATATACCTCCCCCCTACGTTCTTTCTCCTGAAATGCATCACCTCGCATTTATCAGGATTGAATTCTATCTGCCCAAGCTAGTAGCCTATCTATGTCCTGCTGCATCGCCTGACAATGCTCTTCACTATACGCAAGTCCAGCCATCTTTGTATCATCTGCAAACTTGCTGATCACTCCACTTACTCCCTCTTCCAAGTCATTTATATATATTACAAACGGTTACCACTTAATCTCTAATGATTCAGTGTGGCACTGTCCAAACATCTGACTCTCCATCTACACTGCATCTGCCATATTTGTCACGTCAAAGAATTCCATCAGACTTGCCTAGCATGACTTATGCCATGTAAGTATCAAAGTGATTATTTTGAATAAGGGAAACTTAACAAACACTGCCATTGCCAAATCTGCCACCAACAACTCCGGGCCACCTTGACCAAAGACCTAAGTATCAACATAAGTGAGCAAGGGTAGGTGTTGTCTAGTCTTGAGTGCCTCTTCCTAGTTCTAAAACGTTGACCACTTGCCTTTTGGGTGCATCCAACATCCAATAAACTGGGCATTATTCAAGCTGCCTGATTGATAGATTACTCTGCTGTTGTGCAGTCTCCCTTTTCCATTGTTGGAAGTGCAGGGTGTACAATCTTTACAATGTACTGCAGCAATTCATTTAGATTAGTTCAGCAGCACCTCCCTCAGCAGTAAGCTTGACCATCAAAATGGACAAGAGCAACTGAGCCATGGAAAAAGCATCTCCAACCTCCCCTCCAAGTCATGGACCATTCTGATAGACTAGGATCTCTATCACCATCCCCATATATAGGGACAAGTGTTATGTGTTGCCTTGCCAGCATTTCCACAACCCAAGAATGAATATAAAAAGAAACATTGATTTAGTACAGCAATGCAACTACTTCCAGTAATTGATGTTCTTTCCATGCTCTGTTTGTGGGCCTAGAGTTTAGTGAGAATAAGTCATTCATTGACAATCTATTCCATGTGGTTGTGTAAAAGAAACTTTAACATATATATCTGCTAGAAATGCTTTCTAGGGTGTTGTCGCTCCTAGTTTTTTTAATGGAGTATTCTTTCTTTGCAGTCACCACTCAGCCATGACCTCATCCTTAATTTGACTCAGGACGGAATCAAACTACTTTTCGATGCTTATAATCAAAGACTAAAGGTTAGAGGCTTACTTGTGTTTTGCTTTTCTGTCCAACAGTTAATATGTGTAAAAACTAATTTTTATGTGAAACATTGAGATGTTTTGACAGGAGGGCATTAACTTTTGTTAAAATATACAGTTGATTTCTCATGCCACTGCAATGAAAAGCTGGGATATAATCAGTGTAGGAAGAAGGGAATAATTGGATGAAGATTCATTCATACAAACTGGTCTCTGTTTTAAAGTCTTGCTTTTTATATTATAGTTTTTATTTGTAGCCAAACTAGCAGACAGACAGACACACAATGAGAATATAAAGGTCTAAGTGGGAATTTCCTCCTCCTAGTTGAAAAAGTTTGCATCTGATAGGGTCAATATTATTCAAGGAATAAACTCTTACTTCCTTGAAATGAGCTAGTTATAATTTCAGCATTTGTCATTGAGGGAAACGCTTCCTAGTTCCCAGTCTTGTTCCATGACAAGTACTTGTTTAGGATTCCAGTTGCGTAGTAACATAGTAGAAGCTCATTTCTTGAATCTAAGTTTGTATGATGAAATATTCATAGCAATTAGCCTGTGTCAAAGTTTTGGAGATCATGAATTGTCACCTTCCTTTTAATTTATAGAATCAATGCTAATGTAATTCATCTCAGCTCTTTGAAGATGTTTCAATCAAATCTAGTGAATCTTGCATTTTAGCACAAAGAATAGATTTCAAATAAGTTGCACCAGATGATTGTCCCTGCCATTTTGCCACACTTAACCAATTCCATCATCACATCTGCCTCTCCTGTCCTTTAGGAACATAGGAATTGGGAGCAGAAGTGGGCAAATTCAGTCCTTCGAGCCTGCTGCACCATTCAATCAGATCAGGCTGATCTCTCCCTCGTCTCAAGTCACCTCCCCATACGTTCCCTATACCCCTTTATCATTAGAAATATATCTTTCTCAAAGAACAATACAGCACTGGAAACAGGACCTTCGGCCCAACGAGCCCATGCCACCATTTAACAGTGCCCTCCTCAACCTATGATCTTTGTCTACACCTTTTGGGGAAGATTGAAGGAAGACTAATTTAGGGACAATTTATTATACTAAAGCCTAAAAGCACGTTTTTGGGATGTGGGAGGAAACCGGAGAAAACACATGCAGTCACAGGGAGAACATGCAAACTCCCACAGATACCGGCCCAAATCTACATATCTGCACAATAAATAGTGATAGTCACTGAGCTGTCACGTTGCCTGTCAGATGGTCCAGTTTAAGTATACACTGTCGACGTGAAGCACTAGGCAACTCTCGAAGCAACATCCAAGAGCAGCCCTCGCATGACCCACTGTGTTTATGTCCCTTGTTGGTCAACAAGGGGAACCAAATCACCTGTGAAGTAAAAGAAGTGACATCAATAAACATGCAAAACTTGGACAGACATTTGCGGAATCCTCAGATGTGTAGAAATAAAGCAAGTGAGACATGAAATATATTGGAAGGTCCATAGGAATCAGTTGATTCCCAGGAACGTCCTAATGCTCTTGATCTTTATTTAGAAAAGTCTCCCGTATCCCTCTATCTCTAGTCCGCTCATGTGCCTGTCTAAGTAAGCCTTAAACAACCCTAGTATGCCTGCCTCCCCCGACCCTACTTGGCAGTGCATTCCAGGCCCCCATAACCCTCTGTGGAAAACCTCCCTCTAACATCCGAATTATACCTTGCCCCCGTTACGCTAAGCCTGTGGCCCCTCATAATTATTGTATCCAACCTAGGAGAAAACTTACCACTGTTCACTATCTATACCCTTCATAATCTTATACACCTCTATTAGATCTCCCCTCATTCTCTGCCTTTCTAAGGAAAACAGCCTCAGTTTGCCCAATCTTTCCTCATAGCTCAGTCCTTCTATACCAGGCAACATCCTGGTAAACCTCCTCTGAAGTCTCTCCAGGATCTCCAAGTCCTTCTGGTAGTAAAGTGACCAGAACTGGATGCGGTACTCCAAATGCGGGCGAACCAATGTTCTGTACAACTGCAACATTAGACGCCAGCTTTTATACTCTGCACCACTAGTTACAAACCTCCAGCTAGAAAAGGACCCTTCCACTACTACTGTTTCTTGTTACCAAGCCAGTTCTCAATCCATCTAGGCACCTGTCCTTGTACCCCACGAGCCTTAATCTTTTCCACCAACCTATCATGAGGGACTTTGACAAACCCCTTAATGAAATCCATGTAGGTGACATCCATGGCTCGTCCTTCGTCGATCATTCTTGTCATCTCAAAACATATTTTACCAGACTCGTAAGGCACGACCTCTCCTTCACAAAGCCATGCTACCTATCACTAATCAAATTGCCATACTCTAAATGTTTATACATCTTATTCCTAAGAATCCTTTCCAACAATTTCCCTACCACTGACTTCAAACTCACTGGCCTATAATTATCCAGGTCATCCTTACTACTCTTTTTAAACAATGGTACTACGTTCACTATCCTCCAGTTCTCTGGGACCTCACCTGCGTCCAAAGAAGAAACAAAGATTTGCATCAAAGACCCAGCAATTTCATCCCTCGTCTCCCTAAGCAGCCTGGGATTAATGCCATCAGGCCCCGGAGATTTATCAGTTTTAATACTACCTAAAAATCCTAACACTTCCTCCCTCGTAATAGATATTTCCTCTAATGGTCCACAACTCCCTCCAAGACAGAACCTGACAACAAGTCCCTCTCCTTTGTGAATATTGACGCAAAGTTTTCATTCAGGATCTCCCCCATTTCCTCGGACTCTAGGCATAGTTCCCCTCTGCTGTCCCTAAGAGAACCAATTTTTCCTCTAACCACCCTTCTGTTCCTAACATAGGAGTAAAATGCTTTTAGATTTTCCTTAATCCTGTCTACCAAGATCATTTCATGCCCTGTTTTCGCCCTTCTAACTTCTCATTTGAGCTCTCACCTATTCTCTCTGTGTTCCTCCAATGTTCTCTCCATTCCCAGTTGCTTAGACCTAACATATGCCTCTCTTTTCCTCCTGACCAAGTCCTCAATCTCCCTAGTTATCCACAGCGCTCAGATCCTACCATTCACATCCATCCTCTTAACTGGCACATGTCTTTCCTGCAACCTTTTCAGTTGTCCCTTAAAAGACTCTCACATGCTGAACGTGGACTTACCCTCAAACAACCTCTCCCAATTGATATCTATAAGTTTCTGGCTGTATCTAGTCTTTCCCCAATTTAGCACTCTTCCCTTCAGACAGCACTCATTTTTCTTCCATTAGTATCCTGAAGTAGACTGAATTGCATTCGCTGTTTGCCACATGTTCCCCTACTGCAACCTCAATCACCTGACCACGCTCATTTCCCAGAACTAAATCCAGTACAGCCCCTTTCTAGTCGGGCTAGCTACATACTGCCCCAAAGACCCTTCCAGTACACATTTTACAATTTCCTCTCTGTCCAGACCCCAGCCCTAGGCACCTTCCAGTCCGCCCTAGGGAGATTAAAGTCTCCCACTGCAACAATCCTATTTTTTCTACACCTATCCAGAATTTCTTTACATGTCCTTTCTTCCACTTCTGGCGGGCTATTTGGTGGCCTATAGTGTACCCCTAGCAAAGTAATTGCTCCCTTCTTATTCCTGAACTCCACCCACAGTGACTCATTTCCCGATTCCTCTAAATTATTCTCCCTCTGCACCGCTGTAATGTGATCCCTAACTAACAATGCCATTCTGTCCTCTTTTTGAAACCATTCTCCTTGAAAACATTCATGATTTAGACTCCACCATGCTGTGGGACAATGAATTCCACAAATTCACTACCATCTGTGTGAAGTAGTTCCTGTTCTCCCAGTTTTAAATCTGCAGTCTCTCACCCTATACCTGTGACCTCTTGTTCTAGAGTGCCCTATAAGCATTTGGTCGACATTTATTTTATCAATCCCTTTTAAAATTTGATATAGCTTGTTTAGATCCCTTTTCATCCTTCTGAACTCCATATAGTATAAGCCCTGTTTGAGCTCCTCGATAAATCAACGCTTTTGTCCCCAAAATTGATCTGATGAATGTCCTCTGAACTGCCTCTAATGCTACCATATCCTTCCTCAAATAAGATCAAAACTGGATATAATATTTCAAATGTTGTCTCACCAGCACCCTATATAATTGCAACAATATTTCTCTACATTTATATTCATGTCCCCTTCCCCCTTATGAAGTGTTTTCTGGTGGCAAAAATGGCTTGCAATTGGCGTGCAGCAAGGTCTCCTGGTCCCACTGACGTCTACGGAATTTAGTTGGACTTCTTCATCTAGCTGTCGGGAACTGACCGCAGAGAGGTTGCATTTGATGGAACAGGAGAGAAGCACAGTGATTAGCACTGCTGCTTCACAGCTCCAGGGACCCGAGTTCAATTCCTATCTTGGGTCTCTATTTGTGCAGAGTGTGTACATTCTCTCGGGTCTGCGTGGGTTTCTTCTGGTGTTCTGGTTTCCTCCCACAGTCCAAAGATATGCAGATTAGATTGATTGGCCATACTAAAATTGCCTCTTAGTGTCTTAAGATGCTTAGGTTAAAGGGATTAGTGGGTAAAATATGTAGGAATATGGGTGGGATTGTGGTTGGTGAAGACTCGATGGGCCGCAGGGCCTCTTTATATACTGTAGGGTTCTATGATCTATGATTCCAGGAAGATCCTGCTGGGGAACGTGCTGAAAAATCCTGCTTAGTCTCTCCAACCAGGACAGCTTTGGGCTTCCCAAATCTTCACTGTTTTCCATCAATTACCACACCCGCTGTTACACAATCAGCTATTGCTATTACTAACTGCTCATGGCTGCATATGTGTCATGTGCTCTACACCACTGGATGTCTCTGCTTGCTCCACCCACCACACAATCCCACCAATAGACAGTCCCTTAAACTGACCAATCAAAACAGTCCAGACAGACGAAAACTGAGTAGTATTATAGATTGCAAAAATTATGGAAAACTTCTCTGCACTATGATCTGAGGAGTTAGGAAATAACTTCTTCATTGACAGGTGGGGATAACAGCAGCATAAGTTTGTATAAGCATAATAACCATGTGCATCATAATTTATAATCAGGAAATTTTGTTTTATTATTGGGATGTAAGTATCAACATTTATTGTCCATTCCTAATTGCCTTTAAGATGTTTTGTGGTCTTATCCCTGCTTTTGAGTCAGAAGCTCTAGGTTGAGTCCCATCTCAGGACTTGATGACCAAACGAGCCACATTCATAACTTGGCCAAACAGATTAACAGCCTACAAATCATCCCAATGAATATTATGGCAGCAAGAGCAGAGGAGATTTTCGGTTAGCCATGTGATGGAAGAAAAGCTGGAGTCTCTACCATCATTTTCTATAACTCAGTCTTACCTTGCCTCTGGATTTTGACTCATTATCCCCAAATGCAACCTTTTGAATGTTGTTTTAGAGGTGTGGTGCTTTAATTCAAGCAGAGAAACTTAACTTTGTTGCAGCATTCATGCAGTTCTTAGCAAAATGATGTATATGCTTCGTATAGCAGCGTAATCAGTCTACCCCATGTTCGGTGTTTTGATATTAGCCATGCTGTTCTTGCTATGCTCCTAAAGCTGAAAGCCATGAGTTTTCACAATGATTATATGGGATCATTTGTATGAGGCTGCATGGTGGCAAGTGGTTAGCATTGCTGCCTTAGTAATGAGTACTTGGGTTGGATTCCTAGCTTGGGTCACTGTCTGTGTGGAGTGTGCAAATTTTCCCCATGTCCTTTTCCTCTGGGGGGGCCCCAGTTTCCTGCCACAGTCCAAAGATGTGTGGGTTATGTGTATTAGCCATATTGAATTGCCTTTTAGTGTCAGGGGACAAGCTAGGGTAAATGCATAAGGTTATGGGGATAAGGCCTGAGAGGGACTGTGGTGGATACAGACTTGATGGGCTGAATGGCCTCCATCTGCACTGTATGATTCTACGATTTCTTATTTTCAATTTGAGGTTTTCTATCAAGTTTTGTAGTGCAGGATTCTTTTGTCCCTAAGAGGGAATTCTAATTAATGAATATTCAGGTGATATAAGCATTCAGGAAAGTGCTTGATAGTGAAAGAAATTTGTAGAAAATTTAAGCTTTTTATGTTTGATTAACATTTGCAGAAATACCATAATTGTATAAATTTAAGTTTTCTTACAGTTAAGATGGAGCTTTTAAATTTTTCTTAGGGATGTTGATTTGGATGTTAAAGATCCTACTGAATTTTTTGCACAAATGCTTAGTAAATGGTGTTTCTCTCAAAGTACAGAAATACAAATCTATGTTTCCACTAAAATGGAAACTATTAGGCCCATCCCAGCTTGCCAACCTTTGAAAGATTAGCCAATTAACCCGACTTCCTGGTTATATCTATAATCCTATGAATTTTTCCCATCAAATATTTATCCAATCAACAACATGGGAAAGAAAAGGGCTGAGGTCCTGCAATCAATTTTAGGAGCTACAGAGGAAGTTTAATAAACAATCTAAAATGCTTACCTCAATTATACTTGGTGCTATATGGTAGTAAGTATAGGAATAGGATAAAGTAGTTTAAATGCATGATTGAAACATTGGAGCTAGAGGGAGGGCTTCACATTCTTGGGACATTGGGATTAGTTCTGAGAAAGAAGAAACCTGTTGAAATTTGATGTGATTTGGGACCAATGTCTTTACAACAATGTTAAGTAGTTTTGCTGGAGCAAATTTAAACTAATTTGACACCAGCTTGAAACAATAGAGAACAGAATCAGGATGCATCGTGGGCTAGGAGAGACAAGTGGCACTTTGGTGTAGTTCAGAAATGGGGGTCAAACTGGGATTAAAAGCAAAGCAGTCTGTGATGGATTTGGGCATGCATGATTATAAATGCACAATGCATGGTAAGTAAAATTTGTAAGCTGCAGAAGCGAGTTGCTATTTGGTGCTATGATCCAGTAACAATAACAGAGACCTGACTTGAAGGTAAATTGGGAACTTCCTCATACTTCAGAATGTTTAGGCAAGATGGTCAAGATTGAGAGGTGGGTGTTAGGCAGGGTGAGGGAGGAGGAGTAGTAGTTCGAAAGGAATGATGTAGTTGAGGGACGAAAGACAATTTATTTGGTGAGAACCAAGGATTGCTAGAGGAGCTATTGCATCACTATGCCCTACCAAGTAATAGGTTGGAAATCAAGTAACAAATTTGCAGACAAACTACAGAAAGATGCAAGAGTTGCAAAATTTTGCTAACAGAATTTCTATTGTAGACTGGGATAGTAGCGTTAGAAAGCCCAAGGGAGGGATTCCTGAAATGTTTCTCTCACTCTCACCACCACATGCCAATGTTTACACACACATACATTGACCCCCTCATACTCGTTATTTTTATTACTCTTAAGTGAACAATTTTGCTCAGCATTGTTCCTCACCTTAGAATCCTGACTTTAATTTGTAATTCGATTATTTGTTGTGCAAAACGTAACCAATTTTTGAAATTTGCTCATCAGCCCCTTGAGTGAGAAAAACACGCAACTGTGCCCTCCTATTTCCCCATCAAAAAAAGGCTGGACAAGCCTGACTAGATTGCTTTCCATTCATCTTAATCAGAGAAATTGATACTGCCCATATAATAGTAAAGAAGACAGCAATAACAATTATTGGATAGGATAAAATTAGGTTGAGATATATCTTAACAGTTTCTGACTATAGAAAAGCCACCCTATCCAGACAGGATGCATTCTAACCTACTGACAGAAGGGTAGAAATTGTTCTTTCAATCCTTCTAGGACATAATGGTGTTGTCAAAGGAGTGAGGGTTTGCAAATCCTGCAGTCCTGTTTTTCAAAAACAACAGCATGATGGAGGGATAAAGATGGCAACATTTGGCATTCAGCCTAACATTGGCTGTGGGGAAACTTAAAATAATCCAACATTTAAAATAGTTAATCCATTCATGTATGCTCTGCCCAAAAACAGGTTCTTGGTTCATTCAGTTCATGCTTCATCCTAAGCTGTTTTCATGGTAGCTTTCGTCAATGATGATTTGTCATTGCCTTTCACTCTCAGGGGCAGGGCTGCATGGGCTAACATAAATTCAGCACAGGTTTATGTAAGGCACGTATAGTTTGAATAAATTGGTTAATTTTTAAGTAACAGTGTTAATGAGTCTAGTATGGATCATAGGTGTATAGACTTTCAAATGCATTTGACAAAGTGCCACACAATATATTTGTTAGCAAAGTTAATGCCCTTGAGGTTATAAAAGACAGTGACGACAAGAATACAAAATTGGCCATGGGACAACAAATAGTGAGTTATCTTGAATAGTTGTTTTCAAATTAGAGGGAAGTATACATTAGTGTTCTCTAGGGGTATAACTAGTGTTGCATATGAGGTTTAATATAATTCCATGCTTTTATACACTATACCCCTTGAAATTAAACCAAGAATTTCATGTTTTTATGGTGAACTTCTCTACACTTCCATCTTCAACAGATTTATGTATCAACATCCCTGGGTATCTCGGTTGCTGTAATCCTTTAAATTATCCTGTTTAATTCATATTGCCTTTCCTGATTCTAACTTCCAAGATATATCACTTCACATTTGCTGTATTAAATTTCATCTGTTTTTATCTTCCTGCAGTCTTTTACTATCTTCCTCGTGGTCAACACATTTCCGAGTTCTGTCTCATTTGCAAATCTGAAGTTATATTATGTATACCAAAGTTCAGGTCATTAGTGTGCATCATAAAAGCAGTGGCTCTAATGCTGACCTCTGGGGAACACCACTGAATACTTCCCTCTGATAAACAACCAATCACCATTAACCTCTCTGCATTCTGTTGCTCAGCTTGTTCCCTGAACCCATACTACCACTTCTTCTTTAATCCCATGGGCTTTAATTTTACAAACAAGTTCATTGTGGTCCATTTGCAACCTTGTTCTCTCTGGAAAGAAAACAAATGTTGTTCCTTAATCAGTGAGAATTTGCTTCTTACACAGATTGTACCAAGATTTTTTTTTAATCTTCATTTAATGTTCATTTTGTGGAAGCATATTAATTAAACTTATGCTATCTCCCATAGACTGCTTAATGTTGTATCTATTTATTGAGTTATTCTTTAGCTAATCACTAAGCCATGAGTCATAATTTACTTCTGAGACTAATAGTTTAAAAAAAACCTGGTCAAAATATTTTAATTGAGCAGCATAACCAAGATTTCTATGCTGCAGCATGGGCAATCCAAATGATTGTTCTATGCTAGATTTAACATTAAAGTTGCTTTTCTTTGTACAATTAATTAGTCTGTAGAGGCTGAATTAATTTTAGATTGGCTACTTTCTATATGATGCTTCCTACCCTTTCCTAAATGTAATTCTTTCCCGATAAGTAGAAAGTTCTCTCAACGACCTGGAGTGCTTGGACATTTATCACTAGGAAATCCAATTTGCTATTTCAGTTAATTGACTGCTAATCTGAATGAGATCAGCTGGACTATTATGCCAGAAAAAGATTTATATTCGAATTTACCACTTTTTTAACTGCTCTTAAACAATCAAGTTCTAGATGGATAGCCGCAGGAGATTTGATTATCTGGGATGTGGCCAACCCCAACCCTATTCTTGCACTACGCTGATTGTGAACTAATCCAACAGGAATCTAAAGATAATCATTAAGAAAGGGACCAGAGCTGATATTTTTCTTTCTAGGTTGGACATTGAGGTTAATTGTAGTGTCCTTACTGAGACTAAGATGGCATAACCTAAGAACCAACATAGATCTTCGCTATGGCTACTTTAATAATTTAGTTATGACAGAAGTCCTATCAAAGAAGATCTAAAATGCTATGCACTCTGATTCTTTCATCTTTAATTGGAAGATGGAGGATCAACAATGCTCAAATAGTGAATAGGAACATGTCTGTAATATGACATAATTTGATCTCTTTGGGATGTGTAAGAATGGGAAAAACAGCTTAACCCCTAACTTTCCTCTTGGGATTGGAAAATTAACAAGCAGATACGGCATGTAATTAAGAAAGCAATTGGCATGTTGGCCTTTATTTCAAGGAGATTAGAGTCCAAGAATAAGGAAGTCTTGCTGCAGTTGTTACCTGGCTTTGATGGAATCACACCCCATTGTATTGTATGCAGTTTTCCTATCCAAATTTAAGGAAGGACATTTTTGAAATTGGAGGTGATTGCTATGAAGATTCAATAGGTCTCCTTTGAGAGATTTCAATTCTTTGGCTTTAGAAGAAGGAGGATGACCATATTTGGAACATCCAAGAGTTTAAAGAGCTTGACAGGAGGATAGACAATGAAAGTTAATTCCCCTGACTGGGGAATCTAGAAACGGGAGTACAATCCAGTATAAAGGGCCAATAATTTTGAACTAAGATAAGAAATTTCATCATTTGAAGAGTTGTGAATCTTTAGCATTCTATACCTCAGTTGTGAATGTTCCGTGAGTATATTTAAGGTAGAAATATAGTTTTCTGGCCTCTTGGACTTGAGGGATCTGGAGAGCCAAGAGAAAATGGAGTTGAAGCTTGAGGGGCGATATGGTCTCACTCCTATTTCATGCTCTCTACCATTTCTTCTGTATACTATCTTTATTCCTCCCATGTTTGATTGCAAATGCCACATTCTTCTGCTAATTATGTAATAATAAAAAAGTGATTTGAAATTTACTAAATAGTGTTAATTTTGCTAAAGAAAGTTGAGATGGTGTTTGACAGTATTTAAAGTGATGGGCATTAAATGCATTCAAAAATTGCTAAACCTTAGCTTCTCAATATTTTCACAATGTTTGCTACTATCAAATTTTATTTTCCCTTTCCAGCAGAAATCTTGCCTGGAGTCTCAGTTTTGGTCCCTCAGGATACAGGAATGTTTGCAACACTGTAGGCTATGGCTTAAAGGATAACTTCATTAAAAAGAGAAGCAGCTGAATATGTTCCACTTCCTCTGAGTATGGTGTATTGCTCGCACTTTCAACTCCTTCAGCTATGAACATTTTTGTGGTTAATTACCTGAGAGGCTGTTGCTGAGTTGTGTAGGCCACTGGCCTCGAGCAGCATTTCAATGTTTGCTGGAAAGCTGCCATGAAAATTTGAACTTCTAACCACTTTGTGGTAACCTGCTGCAGCTGTCTGACAGCTGAGCATAGGATTCCCATCAATTCTAACTACTAGATTTATCTACCATTGGAGCTTGGCTGCCTTCAGCAGGTATATTGGGTTTTTGAAGGATTATGGTGATAATTGCTCTCTCAAAGAAGGTGATGTTATCCTACACTGCAAAAGTGTGTTTTTCTTTAACCAATTCGAGACTACCATATTGAGGCTAATGAAGGAATGTGGGCAGGCAAGTAGAACAGAGTTTGCTGAAGTGGGAAAAAATTGAATCATAAAATCATAAAAAAGAGCAGATCTATCTTTCTTTTTGTTCACTAAGATTAACTCTTAGGGCATGTATGCACAATTACACCACTTTCCATCACCATTTGTGCAAGTGTGCAGGGGAGGCCCAGGTAGTTTTATCATGTTTGTGGAGTAGCTTACAAATGGTGGAAAATTGCAGTTAACTTTCACAGAGCAAAAGGGAAATAAAGAACAAAACAGCATAGGAAACAGGCCCTTTGGCCCAACGAGCCCACGCTGCCACCTTGATGTTCCCACTTCTACCCATGATCCTTGTCTGTGTTTATAGATCTGTGGATTGAAACCAAATTTGAGACAATTTAGGGAGAATTTGTTCTGCCAGTCAGCCTAAGAGCACATCTTTGGATGCAGGAGGAAACCGGAGCACCCGGAGAAAACCCACGCAAGCACGGGGAGAATTGTGCAAATTCCCACAGACACAGGCCCAAATCCATGGATCTGCACAGCACAGTGATAGTCACTGAGCTGTCGTGTTGCCCATCAAATGGTCCAGGTCAAGCGTATGCTAATGACGTGAAGCACTAGGATACTCTCAAAATCCAAGAGCAGCCCTCTCACGACCCATCGCATGTATGCCCCTTGTTAGACAACAAGGTGGACCAAAGCACCTGTAGGATAAAACAAATACATCGATATCATCGACTATTTACACACTTCCTAGGGAACTCCCAAGGCTCATGATCCCTATTTTAAATCAGTTTTCTATATCCCTCCATTCCCATTCTGTTGATGTGCCCATCTAAGTATCTCTTAAATAACTCGAGTGCCTGCCTCCACCACTTGGCAGCACGTTCCATACCCCCACTACTCTGTGACAAAACTCCCTCTGGCATCCAAATTATGCCTTACCCCACCAACCCCTCACCCTAAGCCCGTGACCCCTCATGCTATTTGAGTCCACCCTAGGAAAAAGCTTAACCCTGTTTACTCTATCTATACCCCTCATAATCTTGTACACCTCTATTAGATCTCCTCTAAGTCTACGTCATTCTAAGGAAAACAGCCCCAATTTGCCTAACCTCTCCTTGTAACTCAGACCTTCCATACCAGGCAGCATCCTAGTAAACCTCCTCTGCACTCTCTCCAGAGTCTCCACGTCTTTCTGGTAGTAAGACGACCAGAATTGGACGCAGTATTCTAAATGAAGTCTAACCAACGTTTTGTACAACTGCAACATTAAAGGCCAGCTCTTATACTCTACACCCCTTCCTATAAAAGCTAGCACACCATACGCTTTCTTCACAACCTTCTCCACCTGCTCTGCCACTTTCAGACACTTGTACACCTGCCCTCCCAGGTCCCTCTGCGTTTCTATACTCTTAATAGGTCTACCCTTTATCATATACCTCCCCTCTACATTCTTTCTCCCGAAATGCATCACCTCACATTTATCAGGATTGATATCTATCTGCCCAAGCTACCAGCCTATCTATGTCCTGCTGTATTGCCTGACAATGCTCCTCACTCCGCAAGTCCAGCCATCTTTGTATCGTCTGCAAACTTGCTGATCACTCCACTTACTCCCTCTTCCAAGTCATTTATATATATTACAACTAGAAGAAGTCCCAGTATCGAGTCCTGCGGCACACCATTAGTGACCGACCGACCGACCTGCTAGAGAAACACCCTTCCACTATCACTCTGTCTTCTATTACCAAGCCAGATACTTATCCATCTAGCTACCTGTTCTTCTATCCCATTAGCCTTGACCTTTTCAACTAACCTCCCATGAGGGACTTTGTCAAACACCTTACTGAAATCTGTATGGATGACATCAACGGCTCGCCCTTCAACTGTTTTCATCGCCGCCTCAAAAAATTCTACCAGATTCATAAGGCACAACTTCCTTTTGACAAAGCTATGCTGCGTATCCCTAATCAGATCGCAATGCTCTAAGTGCCTATACATCCTATCTCTAAGGATCCCCTCCAACAGCTTCCCTACCACTGACATCAAACTCACCGGTCTATAATTTCCAGGGTTATCCCTACTACCCTTTTTAAACAATGGTACAACATCAGCTATTCTCCAGTCCTCTGGGACTTCACCTGTGTCCAAAGAAGAGGCAAAGATTTGCATCAGAGGCCCAGCAATTTCACCTCGCGCCTCCCTAAGCAGCCTGGAATAAATGCCATCAAGCCCCAGAGGTTTATTAGTTTTAATGCTACCTAGAAGCTCTAACACTTCCTCGATATGGATATTTCCTTCAACTGGTCCACAGCTCCCTCAGAGACAGGACCGGTCAACAAGCCCCTCTCCTTCGTGAATACCGACGCAAAGTATTCAGGATCTCCGCCATTCCCTCGGGCTCTAAGCACAGTTCCCCTCTTCTGTCCCTAAGAGGTCCAATTTTTCCTCTAACCGCCTTTTTATTCCTAACATAGTAACAAGCCTTTGGATTTTCCTTAATCCTATCCGCCAAAACCATTTCATGCCCCCTTTTTGCCCTTCTAACTCCCCGTTTGAGCTCCCTTCTACTCTGTCTATATTCCTCCAATGCCCTGTCCGTTCCCAGCTGCTTTGACCTATCATGCACCTCTCTTTTTTTTCCTAACCAAGTCCTCAATATCCCTAGTAATCCACGGTTCTCTAATCCTATCTTTCCCCTTAGCTGGCACATATCTTTCTTGCAACATTTTCAGTATTCCCTTGAAAGACTCCCATATGCCTAGCGTGGACTTGCCCTCGAACAACCGTTCCCAATTAGTTTCCATAAGTTCCTGCCTAATCCGACTGTAGTTAGCCTTCCCCCAGTTCAGCACCCTCCCCCTAGGGCAACAGGCATACTTTTCCATCTGTATCCTAAAGTAGACAGAATTGTGGTCACTGTTAGCCATATGTTCCCCTACTGCCCTGGCTCATTACTCAGAACTAAATCTAATATAGCCACCCTCTCTAGTCGGGCTAGCCACATACTGCTCCAACGATCCTTCCAGTACACATTTTACAAATTCGTCCCCATCTGAACCCTCAGCTCTATGATGTTTCTCTGCCTCTATCTTGTTGGTCCTAAATCTGCACCATTTCTCAATCTAGTAACAGAAATTGCACTGTTTGTGAGGTACAGCGAAAAGATCAGTCTGAAGCCGTGCCTCAATTATTTAACGTCCTCCCTGAGCTAATCCCTGGTGATCACTGAAATTACATCAAAATTTTTCTTTATTTGTTAATGGGATACAAGTGTCACTGGCCCCACATTTATTGCCCATCCCTAAAAGCAGTTAGAAGTCAACCACATTGTTATGGATCTGGAGTCACCTGCAGACCAGACCAGGTAAGGATGACAGATTCCCTGCCCTAGAGTACATTGAACCACTTGGGTTTTTACAGCAATTGACAGTGGTTTCATGATCATCGTTAGACTTTTAATTCCAGATTTTATGAAATTGAAATTTCACTTGTGATGGGAGTTCAACCCAGGCCCCCAGAACGTTACCCTGGGTGTTTCAGAATAACAAATTCAGTAACAATACAGTTACATCATTGCCTCCCATCAAAGTATCAGGCTCTGTAGAGAATATCATAACATATGTGATGCCTCCTCAGTTCAATGGAAGTGAGGTGATGGAAAATAAATACGATAATGAAATCTGTGCAGTGTACCTCAAGGACTAATGGAAGCAGGATTGAACATGTGTTTTTTTCTTTTACCACTAAAATAGGAGAATTTTAAAAGGGAGCTTTTCTTTTTACCAGCTGTTTCTTTTGTACACAACCCACTCCAAAAACTGGCAGGTATTTAAATATGAAGGTTCTGATCTGCCAGAGATGTATGCAGTCAAAGGGATACAGGGAAAAAGCTTAGGCCAGTCTGCCGATCGTAGACAAGTATTGAGATGTGCACATTCTTCTGGCACCAACTGGTCTATTATGAAATAGTTGCATTGCAGATTCAATCTCCACTTATGTCTGACAAGTCAAAGTACACAACTCACTTATAAAATGCAATCCCCAAAAAGCCAGCTGAATAATTGTCATCTTTGCCTTGCTGGGTTGGACAGGAAAGTCTTGAGAATTTCTCTCAGCTTCAGGGCTGTGCCACCCAATCTGCAGAGAGGAGTTGTGACTGTGTTTATTGGATTCTGGTTTTCTATTCTGATACCGAAAACAGATTTTCTAATTAGTCTGAAGTTGGTATCATGCTTCATTCTATTCATTTCTGTGGGTTGGAGCCAAGACATTGAGAGAAGCAGCTGAAAATGTTGATTGGAATACAGATTATTTTTAAAGATTGGCACAGTGATCTTGTGGCCCTGGTTTGTGGAGAATGGCCACAACTTCACTGTTTGTTTAGATTTATGCACCTATCTTTTGTTTTCTCTTTTGAATTTGAATCAACACTGGCAAGGTAAAGATCAAATGTTTCAAACTTTGTTTGTACAGTGAATGAAAACAAGTTTCATCTTGGCTTAGTAGTAGCATTTGGATTCTGAATCAGAAGTTAGGGTTTAAGCTGGAGACTTGAGCATGCACGATTCAAGCCGTACTGAAGAAGTGCTACTTTGCTGGAAGTGTTGGCTTTATTTTAAACAAGCCTCTGTTCTGCCCCTCAAGTGGTTGAAAAGCTGTCCTTGGAATCTTTTACCTTTGTTCAAAATCACCAGACAGACTAACTGTTCAGTTATCATGATTTGTATTTTGTGGAACGTAGGGGTTGACGGGAGACTTGATTGAGATTTTTAGGATTTTGGTAAGAATGGTAGGATAGACAGAAATATTCTCCCTCCCCAACAGACCCCTTCAAATTGTGTGTCATGTTTGTAACCAATAAACTTTGTAACTACAAAAGTAATCCACAGGTAAATGACACCATGGACCAGCCTAAGAACGTAACAAGCTATGTTAATGCATTTTTTGTTCTGTTCCTACTGTTGCTAGACTTTAGTTAATTTGATTTTTTTTTTAAGTAGCTGTTTTATCAATTAAGACTGAGTAAAGTTCAATAGACGATGTGTGGAATATTAGGCAGTTGAACAGTGAAAACGCAAGAGTACAAGGCATGTTTCTTCCAAGCCTGTGTTGTCCAGATATTGTGTGCAAATTGTCCAACACTCTGCTAGGCATAGTATAAGGTATTGAATGAGTTTATGATAAACACATTGCACAACACTAACCATGTTGGCTTTAATATATTTTGATCCTCTTAGTGCACTGGTATTAATACACCAATTACATTGACACCATTAGAATTTTTTTAAATGCATAATCCTGACACCTTTTTTATAAAAAAAAATCAATGTTTATTACTCTGTTATCCTTATTTCTGTTTTTTTAATGTTTTTTCAAATCCCTAGTACTGGTCTCCTCTAGGGACAGGACAGTGATTAGCACTTCTGCTTCTCACTGCCAGGGACCTGGATTTGATGCCAGCCTTGGGTGACTGTGGAGTTTGTGCATTCTCTCTGTGTCTTCATGGGTTTCCTCCAGATGGTCCGGTTTCCCCTCATAGTCCAAAATGTGCAAGTTAGGTGGACTAGCCATGGTTAAATACACCAGGTAATGGGGACCAGCTGGGCCTGGTAAGATGTCTTTCAGAGAATCAGTGCATATTCACTGGGCCAAATGGCTCCTTCCTTCACTAAGGAATCTATGGTAATAGTACTTAACTCCATACACGTTTGTCACTTGAGTGAAAACATGTCAAAGAGCTACTTTCATTTTTTTTCCTCTACGTATGACTTGCTTTGAGCAATATTCAGGATTTATGCTGCCTACACCATTTAATTTTTTTCTCCATGTGACCTTTCTACTCTCTTAATCACCTGTTTTTCTAGAAGTTGATTTTTATTTTCATCTTTTCTCATGACCCAACTGATTACCATGTCTCATGTTTTTTGAGCTGCTCTGATGCTCTGTCTGACCAATACATTGCAAAGTTCCAACAGAACCTCAATACTTGTATCCTTTTCCATAAAATCATTATTATGGGCAGAAATTCCAACCATTTTTATTTTCACCCCAGAAATAACTAAATAATTAAAAGCTCAAATTTACAACTTCCTATTTGTTCAAGTTATTAGCTCTTGACATTGACTTCACCATCATAACCACGAGCGCTGCCATATTAATTCTTTATCTCTGCATTCTGTTTCATTTAATAGCTTTGCCACATTGCCCAGATATTAAATGATGTATTAACTATCACTTCCAGGCCCTGCATATGTGATGTGGAATCCCATGCTTGTAGTCTGTGCAGTGGTGGTGACTCCATGAATTACTAAGAAATCCTATCTCTTTTACAGATTGGAAGTAATTTTAGGTCATCCACAAAAGCACACCTTTTAATCTATAGCCCAATGGACACCCATTAACTTAGGACCTCTTTTCTCTGGACCTGACAGTTAAGCAGTTTTGCTCCTTTGAAACTTGAATCGCCAAATCTGTAAATCGGAAATTGAAGTGGAAATCAAAAATTTCTCCAAAAATCAATGTGGATTGTTTTGCCTCGGTTGACTAGCAGTTTTTAAAACATTGTTACACCAGTTCTACACTTTGTGAAGGGTGTTGCTCACTCTAGGTAAACACTAAATTAATGTCAATCCTCAGTTAACATCCTGCGTTATTGGCTTTGTGATATAAGAATGTGCACAATATAAAAGGAATCTTTGTATGGCTAAGGAAGGAATCTTTGTATGGCTAGTATCAAGTTGAAAGAAAAGCTGTAGAATGCTACAAGGTTTAGTGATAGGCCAGAGGATTGGGAAAGCTTTGGAAAAAGCAAAGGACGCCTTATAAACAAAGAGAAATTAAAGAATGAGAGTAAATTAGTAAAAATATAAAAACAGACAGTAAAAGCTTCTACTGCTATACAAAAGAAATGAGTAGCTAAAGTAAAGTTGAGAGGGTGAGATGAGAATTTAATGTTGTGGAATCAAAGAAATAGCAGACTTTGGACCAGTCTTTTTATCTGTTTTCATAAGAAACATTCCAATAGTCAAAAATGAAGAGGCAAAAGTAGGGGGTGGGGAACAGGGAATTGATCTCATCACTAGAAAAAAGTACTGGGAAAACTAATGAGGCTAAAGCTGACAAATCCCCTAAATCAGATTTCCTGCATCCAAGAGTCATCAAAGAAGTGATTGTAATATTCCAAAGTTTTCTAGATTGTGGAAAGCTCCTAGTGAATTAGAAAACTGCAAATGTATCATCTCTGCTTAAGAAAGACAGGAGACTGTAGGCCATTTTTCTTAAATCTGTCATTAGGAAATTGCTGGAATCTATTATTAAAGATAGTTAGAAAATCCTAATATAATCAGAGGCACCATAGTTTTATGAATGGGAAATATGTTTGGCACATATTTCGAATTTTTTTGAGGATGTAACAGCAAGGTGGCTAAAGTGGGACCAGTGGATTCCAAAAGGCATTTAGTAAGGTGCCACATAAAAGGTATTGCACAAGGTAAGAAGTCCTGCACCAGGCATACCTAAAAAAATAAGCTGTCAACCTGGTGAAGCTACCATGCAAGATTACTTGCATGCCAAACAGCATAACTAGCAAGCAATAGATAGAACTAAGCGGTTCCATAACCAACAGATTAGATCCAGGCTCCAGTCCTGCAACATCCAGAGATGAAAGGTGTGACTAATTAAATAACTTACTAGAGGAAGAGGCTTCAAAATTATCTGCTTCCTAAATGATGAAGGAGCACATCAGTGCAAATGATAAAACTGAAGCATTTGCAAAAATCTTCGGCTAGAAGTGCCAAGGGGTGATCCATTGCAGCCACTACATGTGATATCAAGAAACGTCTAATGGCACTGGATACCGCAAAGGCTGTAACACTATTCCGGAAATAATATGGAAAATGTGCTCCAGAACTTGTGGCATCCTGTTCTAGTACAGCTACAGTACTGGTATCTATCTGGTAATGTGGAAAATTGCCCAGCTATGTCCTATACACAAGTAGGACAAATCCAAACTCACCAATTACTGCCCCATCAGCCTACTCTTGAACAATGCTATCAAGCAACACTTGCTGGCTGATAATCAGTTTGGGTTTCTCCCAGGGTCATGCAGCTCCTGACCTCGTTACTGTCCTAGTTCAAACTGGACAAAGGTTTGAATTCCAGAGGTAAGATGACAGTGACTGCTCTTGACATCAAGGCAGCAGTTGACCGAGTATGATGACATGGAGTCCAAACAAAACTGAAGCCAAGTGGAAACCTAGCTTCTGGTTGGAATCATACCTAGTATAAAAGAAGATAATTGTGGTTGTTGAAGATCAATCATCTCTGTTTCAGGATATCACAGTAAGAAGTCTGACAACACCAGGTTTAAGTCCAGCCGATTTATTTGATAGTAAACTCATAAGCTTTCGAGGCTGTGCTCTTCCTCAGATGAACAGCCTGATGAAGCACAGCCTTGAAAGCTTGAGTTTACTGTCAAATAAATTGGTTGGACTTAAACCTGGTGTTGTCAGACTTCTTACTGTGTTTACCCTAGTCCAACGCTGGCATCTCTACATCAGGACATCACTGCAGGCATTCATCAGGTTGATATCTTTAGCTCAACCATTTTCAGCTGCTCTATCAGAAGTGGGGAAGTTCGCTGATGGATGCACAATGTCCAACACCATTCACAACTCCTTGGTTACTGAAGCAGTTCATGTCCAAATGCAGCAAGACCTGGGCAATATCCAGGCTTGAGCTGAAAAGTGACAAATAAGATTCATGTCAAACAAATGCCAGATAACGACCATCTTTGAGAAGATCTAATCGGCCTTTGACTTCCAATGGCATTATTGTTGCTGAACCACCTCCCCTTCCCCTCCCGCCCCTCTCCAAACTAATATTACCATTGCCAAAAACTGAACAGCACTAGCCATATAAATAATACAAATAAATGGCTACAAGAGCAGGTAAGAAGCTAAGAATCCTGTGGTAAATAGCTCCCCAAAGCCTGTCCACAGTGTACAAGGTACAGGTCAAGAGTATAAGGAATCTCCCTTGCCTGGATGAGTACAACTGAAGAAGGTCAACACCATCCAGGGCAAAACAGCTCACTCAATTAATATTCCATCCACAAAATTCAGTCACATCAGTATGTACCATCTACAAGATGCACTGCAGGAGCTCTCCGAGGCTCCTTGGGCATCACCTTTCGAACCCACAGTTCCTGCTATGTGGAAGGCAAGGACAGCAGACAAATGGGAACACCAACATTTGGGAATTCCCTTCAAGCCATCCACCAATCTGATTTGAAGGGCAATTAGCAATGCTAGCAATGCCTGCATCCCATGAATGACATTGATTTATTAATATGGATAGAGGATTGGCTAACTAACAGGAAATGGTCAGGATAAATGGATCGTTTTCAGATTGGCAAATTGCGACCAGTGGAGTGCTATAGCAATGAGTGCTGGTGTGTCAACTATTTCCCATCTATACTAATGACTTGGATAAAGCAACCAAGTACATTGAAAGCAAATTTGGTGATCATACAAAAATAGAAAAGCAATTGTGAAGAGGAGACAGAATTTGCAAAGGATGTAGGTGGTTGTCATCATCCCAGATGACCATCGATTGTCTTCACTTTGAGGATCACCACATTTCAGACAAGGGGCAAAGTTGAGAAGATGGGGCCTTCGTGGATAACCTCATCCCATACAGGAATTGAATCCATGCTGTTGGGGTTACTCTATTATAATCCAGTTGTCTTGCCAAGTGAGCTAACTGACCCCCAAAAGATTAAATGTGTGTGGAAAAATTTGGAAGATGGAATAAGATGTGGGAATATGTAAGT